>JANDJT010000001.1:20310901-20367962 GCA_024331685.1 Stegophilus panzeri | reverse complement strand
TTCCCTTTGAAAGGGAACGTCTGGGTTATGCATGTAACCCTGTTCCCTGAGAAGGGAACGAGATGTTGCGTAGCTTTATCATACCAAGGCTTGCCTGTGAATTGCGTCTTCGATTCAGATAATAGAGGCTAGCGGCGTGGTTCACAAGTGCCATATATATATCATGTGATGCACTTAACTGCCACGTCACCTGATCATGGCAGGCCTATAAGTAGAGGCATGATTTTACACCAGCTTCAGATACAGGTCACGCGCACAAGGGCGCTCCCATAGTGTTATGCTAAGCGCAACATCTCGTTCTCTTCTCAGGGAGCAGGGTTACATGCGTAACCCAGATGTTTGTTGCTTTGAGCTTTTGATTGTGACAGCGGAGTCGGAGTACTGAGGCGAGGAAACCAAATGACCACCGGTAAGTTAGCGTTCATCACTACTTAACATTAATGCTGCTGAAAATGCTTGGCCGAGTTTGTGATATTTAGGCAGGGAGCTCTCGAAAATGTATTAATTGGAAAACAGTAACTCAGCAAGTAACAAAAAACTTTACCTATCGCGACGGCTTCAAAAGTGAATGTTTTGCTTCCTCAGTGTTGGCGTTACGCTAGTGTCATGTGTTTATGTTGGCTGTGAAATATGGTCTGAGATGATTCTATAATTCTCTGGGTCTACATCTTATCTGAGGCTCCGAGTTAGGGTTAGGTAGCTGGATGATGTCACCAATCATAGTAGGAATGAGTGATGCTAACGAAGGCACTCACTTGAGCTGATTTTGTTCATTGGGAGAGTGGAGGTCAAATTTCCAAAATTACACAATTTGGGATTCTGTAAAGCAATTTCTCAGTTGAAGCCCAAAGGCATTTAACCATATTTTGTAGCTAACAACTAACCAACACACTTTTTGCTTTTTTACAGCTTTTCAGTTGGAAGGGAGTGGGACTCCTGTCTTCCCAGATGGCAGGGAGATTTGTAAGAAGATGCATCAACTCCAATTCTTACATCTGTCAAATGTTTAAATGATTTTAATAAATGCCATGCAATTGTTTGTTTATTTTTGTAGAATTTTAGCATACAAACAAATTGCGTTTTAGGATAATTGTAGGGAATAAAAAGTATAAACAACACATCTCTGTTATTTTATTTGTTTTTTAACACATCTTTGTGTGGAAATGTGCTAACACACTGATTGTGTTGAAAGCAATGCAAAATGTTTGTATTAGACACTAGACACTAGAAATCTAGACTCGCAGGTGTGTTCAAAATTAACACATGATGTGTTATTTCTAACACATCTGCTTTAAGAGTGTGGGGTTGATTAAGTGAGTGATCTACAAAGAATGTGTATGCAAGTGCTAGAATTTTTTTCTTTGATCAGTAAAAATAATTTAACATGTGTTTAGAAAAACTTACTGCCATTTATCACTGTAGTTCTGTAGCTTTCAATGACACCTCTGTGCAATAACTATCACAGCCATGTTTGTACCTAAAATAAGACACACTTTTCACAGGTCACAAAGTCAGTAATTACTGTTGGCCTTGATAAATGTAATATGTGACTAATTACAATAGTCTCTGCACAGTATCCCCTCATAGTACATATGCAGTATATGATAACGACCAGCCCTTTGATCGAATAAGCACTAAAAAAAAACTGCACCTGTTAGATCATCATGACAGTCAAATGGGGTGCAACAGTGCTAGTTGTTAGTAAATCTGCCTCTTAATGTTCTCTGACTCTGTTGAGGATAAAACATTATCATTAAGTGAAACGTTCTGGCTGTGTGGTAATGAAGATGTTACAATGGAGGACCAAAGTTCTTGCAATTAGCAGGAACAGAACTCTACAGTTATACCTCTTTGAGAAAACACACCACTATTGTCATTTACATTGTGTAACCAGCCTGCAGACTACAAAAACATGCACAAGTAAATCACTACATTTGCATACAGCTGTTGGAAGCCAGATCTGTGTGCAGATGATCAATTGTTCCCCACAATTCCTATTTTTTATTATTTTATTTTTTTTACATTTGACAACAAATAATGTCTACTTAGTGTTTTTAAGCCTATGAGTTTGTTAATGGTTAAATGAAAGTGGGCAGGACTACTTACAGTTTCTGTTTCTTTCTCTCTTTTGTCTAATTGTATTTTTATTTTTTTTGTAATTCAAATGATGGCATTGCTAAGAATCAAAGAAGACTTCACCCTCACCAAAAGAGCAACAAAGCCAAATCTCTTTAATCAGTCAGTGGTACTTGCAGTAGTCATGGTCCACAATGATTTAGAGTTCTGTTATACTGAGCTTACAGGTTGCTTAAAGCTGAGCTCTTCAGCAAAAAAAAAATCTTAACTTGAAACCATTATTATGCTACCACCTAAAGCAGTCAGCTGATGTCATGTAATATCATTCTGGTAAGAAATTTTGGGCAATAGCTATTTTCAAGTAGTGATGCTACTATCTTATCTAAGTGATGCTACTAGCTTTACCTTTTTAGTGGCATGTTAGTAGCTGAATTGAAAATGGTATAACTTTTCCAGTAAGTAGCTAACTCTTTCACAAAGTATCAGTACAGTGCAACAAAATGTTATGTCTTTCCCCTTTTCAAATAATCACTTCAACATCATTGTTTGAATCAAACAATCCAGAACATTGTTCAATTATTTCTAATTAGTGTAGAACACATGTAGGTACAAGATGTACATATCATAGCACAAACAAAATATATGGATATAACATGGATATTCCTATGATATATATTTCTTATTTTTGGTAGCACAAAACAAATTTGAAATGGAAGGGACAAGATTAATGTTAACTGATAAAGTTACATCTTCACACAATAACAGTTCTTGTTATTTAGAGTCCAACCAGATGGAAAGAACTACAGAGAGTGCAGAATTTTTTGAAAAGGAAAGCTTCTCTAGTTTTATGGAAAGGAGGCTGCATCAAGCACACTAACGGTAAGTGCACCTTCATATTTTATAAGAGCTGTAACTACAGTGACACATGCCACGTTTCACAGTCTGACCATGAATTTTGTTATTCAGGGGCTTTAGGGTCCTTAAGGCACTTTATGTCCAGAAATACAATAGTCAAGATGCTTGATGATCAGTATACTACCACAAAGGTAGATATGCAAAATATGCAATATGAAAAAATCGGTCTGATCAAGAATTTGCTGCAAATGCTGCAGATGCATGGTCCACAAACAATAAGAGCTATCTAGGAGTCACTGTGCATTGGGTAGATTAAAGCACACTTACCATCTCTTCAAGGGGTATTGGCTTCCTAAAAACCAAAGGTTGACATTCTTATGGCATACTGGGGTAATGCTTGAGGATTACCCCAGAGACTTTAACATCCAAAACAAAGTGGTGTTGACTACTGTTGACAATAGCTCAAACTTAATTAAATCATTTAGTGTGTTGACAGCAGAGGAAGATGTGACTGAAGATTAAAAAGGAGGATTAAGAGAAAGAAGTTTAGTTTACTGCTGTTACTGCCATTCCTAATGAAACTGAAAATGAGGATCATTATCACCTGCCAGCCCAAAATTGCTGTGCCATATTCTCCATTTGGTTTCAGCCTCCAGTGATGCTGAGGCATCAGTGACAAATGCATCATTCAATAGGATTTCACTGATAAGTTTTACCATATGTATATTATTATGGTTCATACTAAATGTGTAACATGTATACTGTAAATGGCCAAATATTTGTGGACATCTAACCATCACACCCATATGTGGGCATTCGTCAAACTGCTGCCACACAGTAGACAACCAAATATATAGGATGTCTTTGTATTGGCTGTCTACTGTAGCATTACAATTTCCCTTCACTGGTACTAAGAAGCCTAAACCTGTACCATCATGACAGTGCCCCTGTTCACAAAGCGAGGTCCATGAACAGATGATTTGTCAAGGTTGGAGAGGAACAACTCGAGTGACCTGCGTAGAGCCTTGACCTCAACCCCACTGAACACCTTTGGGACGATCAACGTCAGTGAATGGGCACAAATCCCCAGACTCATGTTCCAAAATTTTGTGTAAAGCTTTCCCAGAAGAATGTAGGTAACTATAACAGCAAAGGGGGACTAAATCTGGAATGGGATGGTTAAAATACACATACATATGACTGTGATGGTCAGGTGTCCACAAACTTATGACCATACAGTGTACATCATTTCCTTTCTGTGTACCGTGCCTTTATGGTGATACTAAATGTCTTGGCTCCGCTTGGTGCATTCCATATATGAGGCACCAATGGATTATTACAATTACAGGAATTCAACTGCATTGGTTACCTCAAAGGCTGATGCCTAAAGCCTATTTAACACCACTATTTTGTCCACCTGGGCAATCGTATATATTGGACAATACAGAGAGTTAGATTATTATAAATGTGTCACCATGTACTATTATTATCTGAAGCAATTATAAGTAATCCAAATTGAAATAACCTCATGTGTTATTTTTATTATGGCCCTAGACTTCACAATATAGCGTGAATATTACATTTTGTAGGGTTTATAACTTGAAACTCCTTGCATGCTGCTCATGGCAAACAGTATAAAATAAAATTCAAGAGTTAAAATAGGCTTTGTGCATGCACAACCTTATAGTATCAATGCTTGCATTAGGTATAAACATCCATGAAGAAATACTAAAGTGTAGTGGTTACAAAGTCTGGGGTAATACAGCCTTAAGGCAGGCCTTAGGTTCTGTCTGGACATGGTGCCACAGTTTAGAGGAGTAATGGCCCCAAATTTTTACTGTTATTTTCTATTACACTAAATACTGTCATTGAACAAACAACATAAACCAACAGTAGTTAGAGGTTGAGAATAGTCTAATTAAAGTGCTGGACATCAGAGACATTTCTTTCATAGACTAAGCCATGAAGACACAAAAGTTTTAGGCTTCCAAATATTTTCCTTTCAAAATTAACTTATATATCCCTGTAGTCAAAAGATCGCATATTTAAGTATAGCTGATTCATTTTATGGTAACACAATAAAATAAGCTCCACAAATAAGAATATATTAATACTAAATTAATGCTTTCACAATAATGGATTAATAAATGCACTAATTCTTAACACATCAGGAAATAAAGAATATATTTACTGTATACATTACCATTCCTATTGTATATGAATAGCCATTTATAATGGTAATTGTTAATTACTGAAATATTGTGAACTCTCTCTGTTAACTAATACAGTGAATGGTAGTATTAATAAAATTCATTTTCATTTTGAAGGGTCTGGAAACAATGGTGGTTCACCCCAATTACAGGCTGTAATTTAATGTAAGTTAAGACAGTTTTTGTTTTTCTAAATCACCAATCTTTAAACTAACCCCTAACACACAATTTATATTAAAGACAAAGGAAATGTACATAAAGTACTTTGCAAAAGCAAAGATGCATTAAAAATAATAACATTTATCATTTTCTACATAAGCAATCTACCACAGTAAACAGCAGTAAACTAAAGTCAGTAGTTAGGATAACAACTTTGCTTTTTAAATGTAAATTTTATCATCTCAGGGAGTTTTTCCTTGCCACCGTCGCCTCTGGGTTGCTCATTAGAGACAAATTCATAAATTTTAAATTTATATTCTGAATATACATATTTTTGTAAAGCTGCTTTGGGACAAACGTCCATTGTTAAAAGCACTATACAAATTAAACTGAATTTAATTGATTTTTTTTTTTTTGAAAATAATGTTTAGAAATCTAAAAATTTTTTTTTTTACTGAGCCAATAATGCATAAGTCATTCTAAGATGAAATTTGTATTAAACAATTAGGTTGCCTAAGACTTTTTCACAGTGCTGTATGTACAGGAGGCCAAAAGCATACATACACTTAGGCTGAATACATTTTAAATAAATTTTTCACAACTCCTCATATTTCATGTTACCATGTTGTTCATATTTCCTGTATTAAGTCTCTTACGGTGTCTACTTTATTTCCATAAAAAGTCATTTCAAAATAATATATTAATATATAATAAGACACAGATCTATTTTAGCTTTCATTTACTATATCAGATTGTCAATGGGTCAAATGTATATTTACATACACTTTGTTTGTATTTGATGGCATTGCCTTTAAATTGCTTGAACTTGAATCAAATGCTTGGGGTAACCTTCCATAATCATCTCACAAAACTTTGCTGGAATTTTTGCCCATTCTTCCAGACAGAACAGGTTTAATTCAGTCAGGTTTGTGGGCCTTGCTCAGATACACTTTTTCAAGTCAGTCCACAAATTTTCTATGGGATTCAGGTCAGGGCTCCAATACTTTCACTTTGTCCTTAAGCCATTCTGTTACAACTTTAGAGGTAGGCTTAGGATCATTGTCTGCTGAAAGACCCAGTTGCAACTGGGAATAACTTTCTGGCTGATGGTTTGAACTTTTGCTTCAGTGTTTCTAGATAATCCTCTTGCCTCATGATGCCACCTATTTTCTGAAGTGCACCACTTTCCAGAAAAACAGTACCACAACATGATGCTGCCATGGTTTTTTTTTAAAGTGACAGTGAGGATACATGTTTTTTTTTTAAGTAAATATGCTCACCACACTCACCAGAAGGAAAATACCAGAAGCAGTAACTGTTGGTAACCAAACAATATGATTTCCCACAGCTTGACATCACATTCCCAAGGCCTGTAAGCTATGTTTTTTGTTGTTTGTTTGTTTTTGATCTGACTAGGCAGCTCTTTCTCTAATTGGTATGAGGTCACACTGAAGTGGTAATGTGCTGCAGCTTGTGTAAGACTGTTTTCTAATGACCAATGTTTTTATTGTGTTAATAACATATAATTTCAGTATGTGTCTGTTGGTGACAACTGGAAGTCAATTGAAGAAAATTTGACATTTGTCAAGTTAATCCTTCTTGATGAGTTGATGAATATATGGAACAAATATTATGCATATGATCACAGAACGGATTTATCCCCACCCCCCCAAAATTGATTTGTACTTTCTTGTAGACGACATCACTGTTAATGATGCATTCCAGTTTGTCCAAGTCTATACCCAAATTTAGTTTCAGAGAAGAAAAAATGTATATGGAACAGTGACTAAGCCTTATTGCAGATTTGTAAGATAATTAACCCTACAAGCATTATTGAAATGATAGTGTTGTTTTCTCAGATTACTCTGTTAATTGAACTTCCAAAGATTATAAAAGAAAACTAAATGAAATGTGCTCCTTTTGCACATATCCTGGAGGTAGAAATAAGGGGTAATGGACAGAAGAATCAGAATGCACAGAAGAAATTAACCTTGGACAGTTTTGAACAAGGTAATCATTGACCCAACAAGATAAAAGCACAGGGCAATTTTCATGCCTCATATACCAGCCATTTTCTTACATTGTTTGGGTTACCATAAGACTTGGTAACTATCAAATAAATCACTGCAAATTATACCTCAAACAAGGTTGAATTAGACATAGAATGAGAGACAGAATATTTAGCTCACCTCAGCACTTGGGCTAGATATCTGTGCTGTAATTAAACTCTGCAGGACTGATCACTTCTGGTATTCTGTTCAATAAAATAATAGTATTGCAGTCGAGTTGGTGTAGAAAGATATATTTTTTTTTTTTTGATTTTTGAGGAGTGAAAAATAATTAGACTGATGCCCAGCAGTTCTTATAAGGACAGAGAGTCTATGACACCATGTACACCTGGTCATTTCATGCTTAAATGTGGATTATAATCACACCACACTCTTTTACAGTTGTAGTCAAACATGTCCCCAGTTAGCCTGACTAAAATGTTATATTCATATAATAAGCTAATTTTCCTCATTTTTAATTTTTTATGTGTAAGTTGGTTACCATCATGATAACAAAAACTTTCTATGCTTAAAGATGCCAACTTCGGCATTCATGGACCTTGTTAATTCTGACATAATGCCTTAAAAGAAGTTTTGTTTGCCAAATGTAGCTTAGAGGGATAGATGCATTCATACTTGTATAATGTCTGTCTTGGACTGGGGGAAATTTTGCACTCTCCTGGGAGAAGATTCTTTCAACATAACAACACAGGAATATTCAATCTGTCTCTTTCTTGTGACCAAAAGAATAGTTTACTTTGAAGTCAAATGCTTTGATGGTTCAAGATCTGTGGAAAATATACATCAGTGGCTAACTAGGAGAATTGATTAGGATGCTGATTTAACAGTGATACTGTGCTCAGTTATGAAATATATTATTCTGTTGCAAAGAAAGGGGGGATATACTGTAATATAATATACATGTAAGTTTAATAACAGTCATAGACAAAAAAAAATATTAATCACATGTCTCTAAATCTATTTTAGTATGCCCTGAATTTGCTTTTTGTTACAGTGGTTGCATGGGACATATTTGTTTCATTTTAATAGACACACAGACATGCATAACTGTTCTCTAAGGTGGCATTTTGGGTGCAATAGCAATACACAAAGTACTATAGGTCAAAACAGTATAACATATAAATATAATGTTTTAAATAGATGTTTTGCTAGAATAATAAAAAAAACAAACTGTATCAGCTACAGGAGGCAGTAGTAGATTCAAAGTTATTAGAATGTGGCTAAACATGATGGTTGTAAGGAATTTGACAACAGCTGTAGGCAGAATTGAGGTGGAAGTAAACAGCAACTTAATTAATCAAAGCATTTTTAGTTCAGCATATTTATCATTAACATGCAAAGTAGTCATATATTGTAAGAGTTGAATAAATATTATTTGATAAGATCAAAGTTAGTCATTAGACATTCATACTTTTATCTTCAGAGAGCACTTTATCCTGAGCAGGGATGCAGGATCCAGAGCCAATTCAAACATTGGGTGTATGGCATTTGAATCCACACCAAATGGCATGCCAGTTTATCACAGAGCACCATATATACACATTCATACAATCACTCAACCCCTACAAGCAATCTAGCTAGTGAGTCTGCCTACTGTACCTGCATGTTTTTGGACAGTGGGAGTGAACCACAGAACCTAAAGGAAAACCGTGCAGACATGGGGAGGACATGAGAAATTCTGCACAGATAGTAACCCAAACTCAGGATCAAACCCAGGACCCTGGAGCTGTAAGGTAGCAATGCTGCCCTTTGCACCATTATGGACAGCCTTGTTTATCATTCGGAATGGGTAATTTTTGTCACTTCCACTTCAATTCTACTATAGGGTGTTATAGGGCACGAGTGTTGGTAGACAGGTCTTAGTCCTCAAAAAAGCATGACAGCAGAAACTTTTGAAACTCATGTACAGTTTGCTGTACATGAGTTAATTGTTTGAAGAAATTGATATTTTAGATTTTAAGATATTTATTTGTATTTAATGGGGTGATGTCCCACCAAAGAAACTTTCATATTGATTGTATTTTATTGATGGTTTTAATTTCTTAAATTATTAACATTTATTAAGCATTGACATTTGCTTATCAGAGACACCCTCAGATCTAGAAACATAATCATGGGCTTCAAAACAAGAAACAGAAGTAATGACATAAATTGAAATGCAAATCTGACACTGAATGGACATGCAGTGTTATTACGTCATGTTGGACTCCAGGCTGGTTCTACAGGGGAGACATCATACAAATGGCAAGAAGAGTGTATACAATTAAACCATTAATACAAAGTTCCTTGTTTGCCTCTGAAGTTGCACTGGAGTTCCTGTGCATCCTGGAGCTCCAGTGAAGTTCATGTGCCTCCTGAAGCATTAGAGCTATAGAACATAAACTGAGACTAAATTAAGTAGAGCAAATGTGGTTAAACTAGAAGCCGGAGTAGAGTCTTTGATTAAACTGAATTAATATAATCACTTAAATGTTAGACACCAACCACACATGAAAATAAACATATTATACCAACATGTAATAAAGGACTGGAAAAATAATCCTGCATGATGCCTGAGCGATGTTTACAGTTATCTGATGAATACATAGACAGACAAACAGTTGGACAGATAGACAGACAGACATATAGATATTGCTAATATGCAGTATGATGGAAAGTTTACAGAGGTGACTTCAATGTTAACATAATGGAAATGGTTATTACTTAGCTTTATTTAAATCCAGACATCTGTCTGATTCACTGCATTTTATGCAGTTCCCAAGCTATACTTGTAATCAAATCAAAATGCCCTTGTTAACTCCTTGCACAGTAAAAGCTTCTACCCAGGAGCTAAAAAAGAGAAAAGGTCAGAGCAGCAACTCAATCCATGCAGCTGAAGCCTACTGCTTTGCCGAGAGTGATGGCAAAAGGTGAAAGTGTCTTCATTATGAATCTGGGATATCAATAACTTTCTCCTCCAGCACAGATGCCTGCTCCCTCTGGTTCACCTTATCCAGCGTTCATTAAAAGAGCCTGGCAGAATGCGTTCTGTGCTGGAGCTTAAGTGTGGGCTGCATTTGGTGCTTGCAGAATGGCATTCAGCCAAGATGCCTCTCTCAGTTTCTCTGTCTTTCCTTCTGGTTACAATCCACAGGATCAGGCCATGACCATTCCACATACTATGGGTTCAAATCTGTCAATCAATCCAACTTTGCACTGTATAGACTGTGCTTCAGTATACAGATAAGAACAACAACAAAAATACCGGAATAATGCATAGTCAATGCAGACAAGAATTATGTGAATATTTTCACTCATTCTTCCGTTTGATATCTCAAATTTGTTCATTAAGGGTAGCCAACAGGATAACTGAAATAGTAGAGTGCTCCACACTTTAAAATTTCAGCTAGCAAACAATCCTAAATAATGCAACAAGATTTGATTTGATTTTTAGATGGCAGTTACACCGTTGAAAACATGTAAATCCATTTATTTATTTATTTTTACAAATTTATTTCACTAAGGCACTAACCAAGAAGGTGAAGTGCAGCTTGGCATCAAGTTTAGGGCATCATTTATTTACAAATCAAAGTATTCTGTTATGGTTCTTTAAACAGCCTTTGCTAAAAGAGCTCTATTTTGAAAGGAGTGAATTTCAAAATGCCCTTACTAAGAGTGCTTTCAAAGAGTCTGGCGAAGTCATTGTGTGTGTGTGTGTGTGTGTGTGTGTGTGTGTGAGAGGTGAGAGTGAGTGCAATAGTGAGATGCTTTCTGATGAAGGTAGCAAATGATACCACCATTTCAAAAGATGATTTTCAATTTCTATCAGCTGAGTATAAAATGATTGTGCTCCCAATACTGTCTGGTATCTTCATGAGGAAAAAGATATATGACTTAGTCTTTTGTAGTTCAAAAAATATAAATTCTATTACTATAAACATATCCTAATCACAGAGATTACTTTACAGATCAGACACTTGATTGGATAGATAGGAGAAGAAAGATTAGGTTACAAGTGTTTGATTTTTAAATTATTTCTCGTGCATAAGTCTGCTAAGATTGTGACAATTAATATGCTCCAGTTTCAACTTCAGCTTAATACTTACACTCTTCAGCGCTTAGAAAAAAAATAATTAAAATAGTTTTTTTTTTTAGGTTTAGCAAGCAAGAGTAAAATAGAACCTTATCCCAAGGCTTGCCAAGTTCACCTCATCCAGTCCTATCTAGTTACCGTGACATGAGCCCATTGAATAGAATAGATTATTGATTTTTCTATTTTCGCAAGTTTAGAGATTTTCCATTTGGCCCTGGTGCACTGAAAAAAAATGTGGAGCAGATGAAAAGCACTAGTCATTAGGTAGCCTGCCACTCAATGATGCACTGGTTATTGTTAGTGGGGAGGGGGAGGGAGCACTCATGAGACTTGATTTGGCCTCAGCACTGAGCATGACAGGACTAACCCAAAGCACAGGCAGTTTCCCCCAGGGAAATGACAGAGAAGATTGTAGAGTCATTACAACTGCACACTCCTCCAACTATTTTTACATTGATCGTGCACCTCGGGAAGGCAACAGGGACTAGGACAGTCTCCATATTGACAATGGAGAAATGTATTGTACAGTCTGCTGTGGTGACAGTAGAAACTTTATCATGTGATGTGTTAAAAAAGGTGAAAGGTGTAGTTATACATTCTACATTTTAACTACTTGTACACATAATAAATTCATAATTAAATACTTATAATTCAAATGACTTTAAAATAAAATTATTGCATGAGTCAGTTTTCATAGTCAGGTTTTAATATAGTCCTTTAACTAACAGACTACACTTCACTGAGCAAACCTTATCTTACAGATTATTAAAAAAAGAATAATTTTCAACAAGAATGTTTTCTTACAAATAAAGTTGTGAGAAAAGCTGCAATTACTAACCCCAATATCTAACTATTTCTAGCTTTTCCAATGAGTTTTTTGCAATCATGAGACTGGTTGCATAGCACATTATATTGGAGATAAAATTCACTGTCCTTTTCTTCCAAAGAATTTGCAGTAAAAATAATTGATCCATTGATTTGTTCATTTGTTCGTTCATTTGTTCTTCTTCAGTAACTACATTATCCTGGTCAAGGTCTGGCGGGGAATATACCCTGGTTGGGACACAAGTCACATGCACACACATATTTACACCTAAACGTAATTTCAAATAGTCAATCCACCTACAGGCTTAAAAGGAAACCAAAAAAAACAACAACTCTGTGCTGACTCAGGGTGACATGCAAAACTGCACAGACAGTAACCTGAGCGCAGGATCAAACAATTAAAATCTAAAAATGAATTCCCAATGAATATCTTATTGTCATATATTTTGTTAATGTGTTATACTATTATGATTAGTAGCAATAATATTGCATATATCATGTGTGAATTAACTTTTTCTTTTACAAATATAAAAACAAATCAGCTCATAGTGGCTCAGCAGTTCAATAAAGAAATATACTTACACTTACTACTCTAAGAAAATACTATACAATTTCATTCTATCCAATCCTAAAGGATATAAGAAGTATGTGGGATTATAGGTGTGGAACTCATGTAGAAAGTGAAAAGGTGAAAGACTCTTGGATGCTCTATTGATACAGACTCTTTCATCTCCACAGATGGCAGTAGAGTGCAGAAGATATAAACTGAGAAAAGACATGAGCAGCAGGATTTTCTTTCTCTTTGTTCTCGGTAGCTGAAGGTGCAATACATTCACTCTTAATTATTCTCATCTGATTCATCTGTTTGTAATATTTGAGTTTATAATCCAACATCAGCTGTAGTTTTGATAAAGCAAAAGACAAGTATCGTTTCTTCTGAAACCTCTGTTTAGCATCTGATCTGATCACAATCTTTCTCTGCATTATTTGGATGATGGTAGGATAAAATGAGAACACTTTAATTAGCAATACACAAACCCATTCAATGTTTGGCTAAAAAATAAAGAACAAAACAGTACAGGACTGATCGATTTGATTGATTTCTTAAGAGCTTTTCAATCATGGTATAAGTAAATGGTGTGTACATCGATGAATAAATTGATGTGTTACTAACCATCATTTAATTAAAAAGCCCCCCTCTCATGGTCATGGTGATGATTCCATGCCAATCCAATTCTTTTTTTTTTGTACTTAAAATAGAAAATCTCAATAATAATAATAATAATAATAATAATAATAATAATAATAGTAATAATAATAATAATAATAATAATAATAATAATAATAATAATAATACAGATATGCTAGATGTGCCAGTCATGGGAAGGTTTGCAAAGTCATATTTCTGTCATCAGAAAAAAGATGGCTTCAACATATTCAAGTATCCCTTGCTACAGAACAAGAAATACATATGGTGGAGTCAGACCTAATCCAGCTCTTCCTACCTGGCAGAATCAAGGCAAAAATCCAGGGGGTGGAAACAAGTTAAACAAATCTGGAAACAAATGTTTAGTGTGTGGTTTTGTGCTGTATAGCTATGTGAGGGTTAAGCATTTAGGCGATGCATACATCAGGTTTAAATCCTAATACAGATACAGAATATGTCTTTTCAGACAGCTCAGACAGTGTGATAGTTTATCAAATTGCTCACTCTCCACTACTTTCAAATGGGGATGCAAAGAACACCTCAATGCAAAAACACTATGGCACTATGCAATACAGTATACAGTTTATAGTTATGGCAGTAGTTTAATTTTGCTTAATTAGTATATCATCTAGAGGGGATCAAGTCTGGCACAACCATTGTGTCCATCATTATTCTTGTTTCTGATAAGCAGAGGACCACTGTGTCTTGAGTTCATTGTTCATTTTGCCCTCCTAACTGGTTCTAGTAACAGACTATGCTCCCTTCACTGACAAGTCTGATAGGATTTGCTCCTCTCTGAGCTGATTAAATTTCTGCAGCTTAACAGCTGTGATCCATGTTAGTACCCTGGAGAAATAGCCATTGCCTTTCCTTCTCAACCCCACCACCCCAACCCCTTTCTGTCTTACTCATAAACATGAAACACAATTACAATAATCAGCAGCTGTCTGTTGCTTGCTGCATTATTTCTATGAATTGTAGCTATTACATTTACAACACTGCCTTCAAGAAGTACTCAAATCTACCACTATGTACAGTTGGATGATGTTTTATACAGTATATATTTTTTAAAGATTTTCTTTTTAGCATATTTGTGCAAGTAGCATTTTGAATAGCATTTTTGTGCAGCCATGGCCATTTGACAGGAGGGCTTAATTTCTGTATTCTGTTGCAACAAAAGCCAAAGAAGTCATAGCTATAATATTGCATTAACATTTCCATACAACTGTTTCTCAGTGTGGCCTTCCTCTCCACTGATTGATGGCAGCTGTGCCATACAAAAAATTTAACTCTATCTTTAGTAAACACATTTCTGTTTACTACATTTTAGGATAATGGAATCACTTGTGAACTGATACTTTCAATACAACATTACTAATCCAATTTATGAAGCAGAGTGTCCCCTGTTGATTAAATGTCACAGCACAAATATGTTCAGATTATGTTTATTCAGAATTGAAAAACAGGGCCAGGGACCAGAACCTATTTAAGAGCACAGCTGTTACTTTATTTATTGAGTTATTTATTAAGGTTTTTTTTTTTTTTTTTCCATATTAATAAGCTATACTGGGAAATGTAAAATGTGTTAGACATCTAAAATGCTTGCATTTATTATTAAGGACTATTATGCATTCAGACCAATGTGTCTAATGAACAAAAAATATGCCTAAATACTACATACCACATTCACTGTATAAATAATATATTTTCCTGTATAAAAAGTTTCCAATAAGTGGTCATTAAAGTTAGTGCTTGCCAAAGCTGAGGCAACAAATTGAAAAATTAAAATGTTGTATTAAAAAGTCAAGCACAATTATTAGGCAAGTCAGTATTACAATCTGATCATTACTTCTATGCATATTATCCAACTCTTAACTATATAAACTTGAATGCTAACAGGGTATAATTATTTTCAGGTGAAGTTTAATTGTTTAATGAGGGATGGTGTGGTTTAAAGTCATTAATACCCTATATAAAGCATGCATAATTATTGGGAAGCTTTTCTAACTCAGGAAAACAGGCCAAAAAAGAGATTTAACTGAGAACTGAAAAATATATATTTTTTAACATGCCTATCAGAGGGATGCAGCACACTGCAGATTGCAAAACTATTGTTGCTTGACCACTGGATAATCAAATGTTTTATTATGAATACTCAACGTGTAAAGAAAAAAAGGTGCTTTAAAAGACTTAAGAAAAATAGAATGTGAGGTTACCAGGAACCCGTTAGCCTCTGGTGCCACCATATTTGGTAAATGATAGAATGGTCTGCACTTATATAGCGCTTTTTTCCAAAGCACTTATACTGTGTCTCATTCAACCATTCACACACACACTCACACACCAATGGTAGCAGAGCTTCCATGCAAGGTGCTAACTTGCCATCGGGATCAACTTGGGGTTCACTGTCTTGCCTAAGGACACTTCGGCATGAGGAGTCACGTGGGCTGGGAATCGAACCGCCAACCCTACGATTAGTGGACAACTCGCTCTACCACCTGAGTCACAGCCACCCCATATTTCAGAACTGCAACCTTCCAAGAGTGCTCACAGACATGGCTAAGGTAAAGAAGACTAAAACATGACCACCACTGAATAAGAATCTCAAGCTGAAGTGTCATGACTGGGCCAAGAAATACCTGAAGACTGATTTCTCAAAGGTTTTATGGACAGATGAAATTAGAGTGAGAGACTCTCAATGGGTGTGCCCGTGGGTGGATCACTAATGGGCACAGAGAATAAGGTCAAGCAAGGCACCAGCAAGGTGGAGGAGGGGTACTGCTGTGGGCTGGTAACGTTAATGATGAGCTAGTTTAATGATTAGCTAGTGACCTTTCTGGGTTAAAGATGGACTGAAAATCCAAACCTACTACCAGTTTCCAGAAGACACTTTCTTCGAGCAGTGGTACAGGAAGAAGTCAGCAACATTCATGAGGGCCATGATCTTTATGCAGGACATTGCTTCATCGTCCAGCATACATCAAGGTACACCACTGCTTGGCTAGCCTGCAAAGGCATCAGAGATGACAGAATGATGACCTGGCACCCTTCCTCATCTGGCTTAAATCCTACTGAGAACTTCTGGGCCATTCTCAAGTGTGAGATTTACAGGGAGGGAAGACAATTAACCTCTTTGTACAGCATTTGGGAGGTTGTGGTGACTCAGCTAAAATTGATTGTGAATAGATGAAGAAATTGACAGATTCAATGGGTGGAAGTTTCATGGCAGTTATTGGAAAGAAGGGTGTCTGTGTTCATCACTGACTGAATAGTTTTGAAGGGCCAAAATTGTTCTTTTTTAATTGTTATGTTACTTTATGTTAGTTATTTGTTATATAATGCTTTTAGTTGCCTAATAACTGTGCATGCTAATATTTTCCCCTGAGACGAATCAAATTTTTTCTTTGTTAAAAATTCTATTTTGATGTGATATTTAGGATCAACTAAAACCACTGTATTTGTTCACCAATAAAATTAAGCTGAGAAATACCATGTGCCTTATAATTGTACACACAGTGTGTGTGTGTGTGTGTGTGTGTGTGTGTGTGAATATATAACAGTGTATATAGTCTGCTTTTCAGAGATTTATTGCCCTTTTGTATTTTATTCTATTTGAAATAAGGATTTGTCTATTCTAGTCCTATGTTATATCCTGCCAGAATCTCCTCACTCAGAAACGTCATGTGGTTCAGCAGTATGAGACTCTTTATCTAGCACCTTGGAACTGTACACTGTAGGTTCACAATAAGACAAATATTTTTTTAATTTCATCTTCAGTGATATCTGATTGACAGAGTACTAATATAAAAACTACAGCTGTCAGGTGAAAGACCCTTGCCTGATGAAACATTGAGTGTGACATTCTAATAAATTTCAGCCTTAAATGTTTTTTTTGGTTGTTTTTTATTAAAAAGTAAACCACTGAGCAAATTTCTAATATTGTCTACATGCACGTACATGAATACTATTAATTTCAGTAAAACGTATGTATTGTAAAAGACAAACTTCATGCATCATACGTTCCTCAGTTGAAACTGTGTGAATGATTATGGATTTTTTTTATGGATACCAAAATGAACACCTCTAACATGGCTTTATTTAAATGTATCTTTTCCTTTTCCCCTTTACTTTTTCCTTGGATCTGACTAGCCTGATGAATGCTTTTTTTATAGGCTTAATAAACTCCTGGATAAATTAGGGTGTATTTCATATGAATTACATGTACATCAGATTCAACAACAGTGCTCATTGCAACTTTTGATATGGTATAACAGTTTAATGACTTAGACCCAGATTTGTTTATTTGGCAAAACAAATCTGCACACATTTCTACACAACTCACTGAATGAGCACCAGTGAGGCATCAAGTGTTCAGGTCAATATGAACAAAGAGTGGTGATTTTGGCATCCAGTCATTTTTTATTGATTCCTTCAGAGCTCTGTCAAGAAGTGTTAAAAAAGTAATTTGTTAAATGCTGTGAATCAGGTGTCCATAGGTTCGATGACAAAATTGGCTATTATGGCAAAGAACTGAGCTGAGCTGACTAATAAGTCTTTATGCTATTATAAGACAGATAATGTCTACCACAGGGACTGGATATTGCAATTATTTAATTCAAGGTCTATTGAAGACAGAAATTCTGTTGAATGACTTTGCAAATGATTGCAATACCTAAGGATGGAAGTGTCAGCCTGCATAAAAGGACACAATCAACATAAACACAATAATGCTGTGTTCAAACATCCTCCGAACAGCATAACATTTGAAAGACAGACCTGTGTTTTCACACAGGTATCAGCTCAAATAAACCAGCAGGGCTGTTTCTGAACCTTTGGGGGTCCTAAGTAGTATCATACTTTGAGTTTATGTGTGTAGTTGAGATTAGCTATAACATGATACTCATTTGTCATCAAAACACGTGATTATTATGTAAATTATTTCAGGATACACATAATTAAACATTTTCAAGCTAGCAGCTGTCATGTGAGGGATGGGCAGACAGATGCAAATGTAGGTAAAAGATTTTAGGTAGGTAAATCCAAAATGCAAGGCAATACTCAAATCTAGAGAACAAGCAATGGTCAGGCAATGAACAAACAGAATATCAGAGGCAAGACAATATCCAAAACCACTAGGCAAAACTGGGTCAAAAACAGAAGCATGAGTGGAGAGATAAACAGGTTTGGTATCGTTGAAAATACAAGGAATGGAACATATTCTTCACAAAGGATTTGTGAACTGAAAGTCTTATATATACTGTAGATGTGATTGTGTGGTGAATTGGATGCAGGTGTGCATGATTTAAATGAAGGCGAGAGTGAACGTGTCAATGGAAGTTGAAGTCTGTGGCTGCCATGTCTGTAGGCTGCGCTGTAGGCTGGGAGGTGGAGTTTGTGGCGTGAATAGACCTAAGAGCATTAATTTTTTCCTTTTTAGAAGCCAATGCACCCACAAGACCATTTGCTTCCAAACATTTTAATAATAATATGTTTATAATTTTTTAAGTTTATAAACACTCTGGAACATCCTTATTTTTAATACAGTAGGTAATCTCACTGTGCAGGAAGATTGTAATGATTTAGTGAAGATGCATAGATAATTCTACTGCCACAAGTTCTTCTGTATGGGACATTTGTGCTGTAACCTCCGAGAGGATGCTACTGCCTGGATTTGCTCATGACCTCAAGTAGAGACAAAGAGAAACTAAACATAGCATGCTGAAAATGACTTTGATGTCAATGGAAAACAACAATTTACTGCCCTCTTGGTAGTAGCTTTTGGAAAAAGCTGGGACATAAGCCCAGTTTTTTTCTCTCTTAGAAGCAGAAAGGTAATTACAGGCTTAACATGTGAAAAGCAGCAGCCCCATTTTCACCAGTCACTGAGAAACAGACCGGTAATTAAAGAAGCACTTAACTGACTCTCATAATTATATTGTACTTTCTTATCTGAGCAGACTGACATGGGCTATTCTCAAAATAGTTGCCTGCTAATAAGGAAAACTAATGTAAAGCTTTTGTTTATTTAAGATCATTTAATTCAATTCTGTTTTACTTCTACAGTATAGCACATTTAACAATAGACATTGTCATAAAAGCAGATTCACAGAAATATGGATGTAAATTTTATTTCCCAATGAGCAAGCAAGCCCTAATGCATCAACAGTGGCAAGGAAAAATTCTCGGAGAAACCATGAGGAAAAAACATTGAGGGGAACCAGACACAAAAGGGAACTTGTCATCTTCTGGATCACAACAGATAGTGTGACTATAAATGATTACATTATACAGGTGAAGAAGGTACACATTAAAATATTTTGAAAGTATGTTCAGTTTGAAAATATTGTGAATGATTCTACTGAAAGATCCTTTAGGATTGCCGCAGGAGCAGCTTTATGATTACAGTATCCAGGTGAGATTATCCACTAAAGCAATGGTGAGTTTTGGTCATAAACTGTAATTTGTAGAAATGCAATCTTTAGGGTATCCATGTGGGACCATCTACACGTGCATCTAAAAAAATAGAATATCATGGAAAAGTGCATATTCTTTCTGTATTTAATTAAAAAAGTGGAACTTTCATATATTCTAGATTCATTACACATAAAGTGAAGTATTTCAAGCCTTTTTTGTTTTAATATTGATGATTACAACTTACATCTCATGGAAATCTAATAAAAAACAATTTATAATACAGAAATGTCGACCTGAGAAGAGCTCTAATCAGCTAATTAACGCAAAACACCTGCAAAGGTTTCCTGAGCCTTTAATCTCTCAGTCTGGTTCAGTATACACAACCACAATCATGGGGAAGATGAAAGTAAATTTTGCATTTCATTTGGAAATTAAGGTCTCAGAGTCTGGAAGAAGAGTGGAGAGGCACAGAATCCAAGTTGCTTGAAGTCCAGTGTGAAGTTTCCACAATCAGTGATGATTTGTGGTTCCATGTCATCTGCTGGTGTTGGTCCACTGTGTTCTCTCAAGTTGAGAATCAAAGCATCGTCTACCAGGAGATTTTAGAACACTTCATGGTTCCATCTGCTGACACGCTTTATGGAGATGCTGATTTCCTTTTCCACCAGGACTTGGCACCTGCCCACAGTGCCAACACTACTAGTAACTGGTTTGCTGACAATGGTATAACTGTGCTTGATTGGACAGCCAACTCGCCTGACCTGAACCCCATAGAGAATCTATGAGAAACACCAGACCCAACAATACAGATGAGCTTAGGGCCACTATCAAAGCAATCTGGGCTTCCATAACACCTCAGCAGTGCCACAGGCTGATTGCCTCCATGCCATGCCGCATTGATGCAGTAATTCATGAAAAAGGAGTCCAGGTACTGAGTGCATAAATTAACATGCTTTTCAGAAGGTTGACATTTCTGTATTATAAATTCTTTATTCTAATATTTAGAGAAACTGGATTTTTATTTCCATGAGCTGTACGCTGTAATCATCAAGATTAAAACAAAACAAAAAAGGCTTGAAATATTTCACTTTATGTCTAATGAATCTAGAATATATGAAAGTTTCACTTTTTGAATGAAATTACAGAAAAAAAAGAACTTTTCCACGATATTCAGTTTTTTTTTTTAGATGCACCTATACAACAACAAAGTGATCCACAAGTGTAGAAAGCTCCAAGGAGGAGTATTAGGATGAATAAGGCAGGTCCAGAGGGTGAGTGGAGCCACAGCAGTAGAAGTGTATCAGCATCCAGCAGAAGGCATACACGTACATTAAAACTGAGAGAGAGAGAACAGATTATTAGATATGCTCTTATCAAACAGTAGTTATAATGGTGAACTCTGTGATCAGAGTGCAAGCAGCAACTTTGGCAAGTATAGGTATAACAGCATA
Organism: Stegophilus panzeri; assembly: GCA_024331685.1. NCBI lineage: Eukaryota > Metazoa > Chordata > Actinopteri > Siluriformes > Trichomycteridae > Stegophilus > Stegophilus panzeri. Next base: position 20,346,624 of record JANDJT010000001.1, on the reverse strand, counting down.
ACTAAAAGGGAGAGTCATCATTATAAACCTGGGTGATTTTCAATAAGCTGGGTATAGTAGCTGATGTGGTTGTACGTTTGATGCAGTAACAAGGCAATGTGCATATATTATGACTAAGATGCTTTTTTAAAATAATGAGGTAGTGATCAGAGTCCATTTCAGACTGGGGTAGTGGGATCTTTTCCATATTTATGCCAAATGTCAGTATTAAATCAAGGCTGGGTCCTATTATATTCTAATTGACCCCTACTGTGTCCATTATAAACACAAATACTGTTCTGAGAAGGGCTTGTAGATTATTAAAATGAATATTGAAATATACTATAATTGCAACTTTTTGTACTGAAAGAAGTAGACTCAAGAGGAAGTATTCAAATTCCTGTTGAAATTCAGGACATGATCATGGTGGCCTGTAAACACTAATTAGTGGAAATGTTTGAGTTTTCTTTTTCGTGGCTATGTCTGTTAGGGTAATATAAAATGATTTCAAGTGAGTTAAATTCATATCCAGATTTCTGGCCAATGCCTAGAGTTTAGTTATAAATAGTTTTGAAGTTTTTTCCTCAGCCAATTAGAATAAGGCAGTGGATATAGCTATATCCAGGAAGGCTAACATCCTTTAAAGCTACACACTCATTTGGTCTAATCCAAGATTCTATTAACCCTCTAGACCCCACATCAGATGAAACTTTAAAGCCTTCCAGACACTGTTCAGATGTGCTGGCACATAGATGTATGACTCTTACAGCACCATTGTTCAGCTACACAGCAGTGATAATATAATTATTTATTCAATATTCAGATAATTATTTATTCAAACTCATTTGCTAGCTTGTTGTGTGTCTTTTTTTTTTTTTTTTTTGTGCATATTTTCCAACTAGCTATGCTAATATTATGTTGTGATATAGCGACATTGCTTAGCTAAGGGATTGATTGACATCTTGAATCAGTCACTTTCACTATTTGTGAAAATTATTTATTGTTTTGTGACCATTTCCCTTATTCAAATCTGTCAGCAAGCTTAAGGGATTATGAGAAGTATAGCTGTATATATGTAAAAGAATAAGCTACAGAACTGCTTACATGTACTGCAAATGACAATACATTTATTAACCTAGTGTTAATATAAAGTTCATACTTTTTATATGATGTGTGTGAAGTCTATTGATAATTTATTGATATCTGTAGGATATGATAACTGATGCCATGCTTATAATTTTGTGTGTGGCAAAACATGACTGAATTGAATTGAATGTATGTCTAATAAAAAAAATTAAAATAATTTTGTGCCTATGTGACAGACTAGACAGAGTTGATAATATTGCACTGGACTGAGATAATGCTCATCTATGTACTACTGAGCCAGGTAGTAGGAGTAGGATTTGGTGCTTGAATTAGTTGGAATATGATTTTCATACACCTCTTCTGCACCACACAAATCTATCTGCCTCCAGATATGGTGCTACATCATGGTATGAGACAACTACTGAGGAATATACTTATATGAATACATTTACATTTATTCATTTAGCAGACTAGTTTATCCAAAGTGACTTACAAATGAGGAAATACAAGCAAAGCGATATAGCAAGCGGAGAACAATACAAGTAGTGCAAGAACAGTACAAGATTTATTTATAATTGAATTTTAGAAAAGTAAAGTGTGCAGAGTAGAAGTGTAAGAGCCAGAGTACATTTTTTAAATTTTTTTAAAAAGTTTTTTGTGGGGGTGGCATTTTAGGGGTTAGTTAGGTGCTCATGGAAGAGGTGTGTCTTTAGCTGTTTTTGAAGATAGTGACATATTCTACTGTCCTGATTGAGGTTGGAATTCATTCCACCACTGAGGGACAGCTAGTATGAAGGTTCTGGAAAGGGACCTTGAGCCACGCCAAGTAGGCACTACTAAGCATCGGTCGTTAATTGATCACAGATTGCGTGAGGGAATGTAAGCCTTCAGGAAAGTGTTGAGGTAGGGGGGTGCTGTTCCAGATGAAGTCTTGTACATGAGCATCAAGGCCTTGAATTTGATGCGTGCAGCTACAGGAAGCCAGTGGAGGGAGATGAAGAGGGGTGTGACATGGGTTCTTTTGGGCTGGTTGAAGACGAGGCATACTGCTGCATTCTGTATCATTTGAAGCGGTTTGATGGAGCTGGCTGGGAGGCCCGAGAGTAGTGCATTGCAGTAGTCCAGTTTTGAGATGACAAGAGCCTGGACTAGTAGCTGTGTAGCCTGTTTGGTGAGATAGGGTCTGATTTTCTTGATGTTCTACAGAATGAACCTACAGGACCATGCAGTTGTTGAAATGTGGTCTGTAAAGGTCAAGCTGTCATCAAAAGTCACCCCAAGGTTCCTGGCTGTCTTGGTTGACTTGAGTGGGGTTGAGCCAAGCTGTACAGTAAGGTTGTGGTTGATTGAGGGGCAGGCTGGGATGGTGAGAAGCTCAGTTTTTGCCAAGGTGAGCTTAAGGTGGTGTTTCCTCATCCAGTTTGAGATGTCAGACAGGCAAGCAGCGATTTGTGAAGAGACAGATGGATCATCAGGCTGGAAGGACAAATAGAGCTGGGTGTCATCAGCATTCTGGACAGGTGGTTGAGTCTCATGGCTTCTCATATCATTGCATTCCTTTCCTGGTGGCTAACTGGAGCACAGATGAAGCAGTACAAGTTCCATGTGTAACCAGAACAACATGCAGCAACCTATTTGACCAGCTGAGCAAATACATATGCTACAACATTTCACAGTTCAGTGCCACCTCACGGGATGAAATTCATAAGGTTCATCCATTCTTGCAGGTTCTATAGTAAAACTTCCCAAATCTTCTTAGTTCCAGGGAAACTTTATCAGAAGATGAAGCAAAGACAAAGTATGATGTTTGTACACTGGATGAAAAAATAAAAATAGTAAAATGGGAGAATGTAATGTCTGTACAATTTACTTACTAGATGCCTTTAATGTCTACACTGGAAAGAAGACCGAAAACAGTGGATGTTCTCTAGCTTATAATACTGTCATGGAGTTAATGTGAAAGTCCTCATTGTCTCACCATAATCTATTTGCTGACAGTTATTTTTCATCTGTTTCACTTGTGAGGAATATGCTGCATACTGACACATACAAATTTAGGTCCACCAGACCAAAGAAGTAGTACTTACCTTAAGTCACTCTTTGAGAAGTGAAATGAGAGGGGAGAGCATCAAATGGTGTGACAACAACAGCATTACAGTGTGCAGAAGAGAAATGTTTTCTTCACTTCACTTAAAACTTCTGAGCAAGACACTACAAATTCATATCATCTAAAACTATACAATTCTAAAATAGATGTAGTAGGTCATTTGGATCAGACGAGGAGTCAATACAATGTTGGAAAATAGTGGTGAAAATATTTGTTTTGAAGAATGCTCAACATTGCCATTACAAATGCATACACTATACACACACTTGTGCTAGATTCAATATTTTCTCATTAATTAAAATAAACATTTGAATTTTACTATGTATGAGTAGTAGCTAATTTTTTTGTTCCAATATTTAGATTTTTTTTTAGAATTTGTTGACTTTCACATATATAATCAAAACCAAGTCAGGTCTTATTAGATACATTCCACACAACTTTTGCAAAGAGTGTAGGCAAACACAAGTTTATGTCTGCAATAATGTCTCCAAATGAGTTGCAGGTGTATGTGATTCAGCTTGAGTCCAGAGTCAGTATTCAGTTGAGTTTGCTTTCTGGTGGGCTGGAGGGGTTATTGCAGTCACAGGTGTTACATTTTTATAGGCCAAAATATTGTTAAATATGCTTTGCTGTACAAAGATGTTGTGTTTGAATTATAAATGCCTCCTAGTATTGACCATACACTGATGTCATTTTTTCATAAACTGATGTCATTTTTTCTTAGCTATATCTCTTGAGGTATAGCTAATTCTAATTATGTTGTCTATAGGCTATATGATAACACAATATTAGAGCTTCAAATAATTTTTTTAAAGAATTGATCGTGAATACAGGACTTTTTGCCCTCTTACAGGTATTCAGAATACATTTTCTTTCTCCTTCCTAAAAGAATATTTTATGAATATTGAAATTGTTAGAAGACAAAACAAAAATGAGGAAGAATTCAGAAAATTCTTATAGAAAGTCCATAGTCAAGGAAGTGTACATATTGTAGCAAGCTGATGTAAATGTTGAACCCTTTGGATTCAATTCTTAACTTGTTAGTTTAGAACCATTACATGTTCTTCTTTCATGTGGAATAACTCTTAATGGGTCTATGTAGAACCCAACTACTGCAGGTTTCCCAGTCATTTAAGACCCCTACTCTTTTAGTAAGGTATAAGGACCCTTAACTATACAAAGTACCCTTAACTGTTATTTAAGCACTCCCAAACCCTCCCTCCTCCACCACCACACACACCCTTACCCCAAAATATCAACAAAGACTCCAATTCAGTGCCAAATCAAACTGTTTAATTTATAGATGCCTACTGTATTAAAACTAAACCTTTTCATTTTCATAGAATTTTTAATTACTAAATTGTGGATTGTGTATAGAATGTTACAGCCCATCACTATTACAGTACAATTACAGTACAAGACCACTGATTTTTTCACTGATTATTTTGGAAAACAAACACAAAAATAAAAACTCCTTGTAGTGAAATGGCTCTCCAAGGCAGAAAAGACAAGAGACCAGGCATTCCCAAGAACACTTCCCCCATCCCATCTGTCATGTCATTGACAGTCCAGTCACACTGGAAACAATCCTCAGGCAATAATTGCTACAAACAAAAATATCTGTTTATCTCAAAGAAACAGCAATCTCAGTGAATAAGCTTCAGCAAGGGGAACAAGAAGGGAAAAGAAGGGAAACAGAAGCCTGATATTTATACAAACAATGAAATCAATTTTAACAACACACAAACAAGAAGTTTTTCCCATCTTCTCCTGTTAAATTTTTTAGGCTGAGGCAGGCTGCCACAGCTTTAGCCCAGACACAATACCTTTTGATTACTGTAGAATAGTTTGATGATTCTGATACTGGAGAAGCAAGTGTGTATGTCTTGTTGTTGAGTCAACATACACTATATGACCGAAAATATGTGGACACCTTACCATCACACTCATATGTGATTGTTGAACATGCCATTCCAGATTTAGTCTCCCTTTGCTGTTATAATAACCTCTACTATTCTAGGAAGGCTTTCCACTAGATTTTGGAGCATGGATGTGAGAATTTGCTCATGGGGTGGTGGAGTTAGGGTGTTCAGTGAGATTGAGGTCAGGGCTCTGTGCAAGTGACTCAAGTTCTTCCACTCCAACCTTGGCAAGCCATGTCTTAATGGACCTCGCTTTTTGCACAGCATCATTGTCACACTGGAACAGGTTTGAACCCTGCCCTTTAGTTCTAGTGAAGGGAAATTTTAAAATGATAATATACAAAGATATTCAAGACAATTCTGTACTTTCAACTTTGTGGCAACAGTTGGGGAAGACCCACATATGTTTGTGATGGTCAGGTGTATAGTGTATTATAGAAATTAATCAAAGCTTAATTCAGTCTTGTGAACATCATTCTAACTAGCTCAAACCCAAATATCTTCAGTGTATACCAAAAACAAAAGAATTGGCCTTGCCTTTCCAATACTTTCGGAGGGGACTATACGTGCTGTCTAGAAGGGCCATTAGTTCTGGAAGTAGCTGTGAAGAAGGAAGGGAGTAGAAAAAAGAAATGGGATAGAAGGTCACTGTATAATGATTTATGAGTGACTGAATTATTGGATTAATTTATCATGTACCATTCACCTCTGTCAGGTTACTGAAGCTATCTAACCACACTACACATTATTTAGGGTGTGAAAAAAAACACCAAACAAAGACAACAACTATGAGGACAGTAAAGAAATTAGGCTCAAATATTTTGTTAAGAATCCAATTCTATAGTCAACTGCACATTGTGTAAGACTATGCTGGGAAAGTCCTTTTTTATTTTCTTTTGCTTTAATGAAATGTTAATACTTTGATAACACTTTGTATGAAGCATTGGGGTGTGTGTGTGTGGGACTGTTTTTTCAAATCCCACTCCTACCCACTAAAAAAAGATAAATTAAATCCTTGCACTGTGGCATAGTCACAAAAAAACTAAACTAGTTTTTTGAAGGTACCTTAGTCTGCAATAAAGAAAGCAAACACCGCATTAGCATCCACTGTGACCAGTGTTGTGTAAAAGAGCACATTCAGTGCAGTGTATTGCATATCACTATCCAATCCCACTTAACTGAAGGTGTCCCGCTAAGGCTCACGTTTCACTTTTCAACTAGTTTAGAGCCTGTCAGTGTTGCATCCCAGTTGACAATCCAGACTGAGGCCATTCTTGGATCATTATCACCCTGGAAAAACCTCAGAGGCTCTGTTGTAGAATTAGCATAATCCATTCATTGGTATATTGATGGACATGATCTGTTGCACTACAAGCTCTCAGTTCCAGAATTAACAATTTCACAGAGTTGCCAGGTCATATAGACAAGTGCTTTTTAAGAATTAGTACACCCTTAAGATGAGACACGGCAGCGCAGCATCTCCAGAGCAGCTGCACGAGCTTTAATGACAACACAGATATTTCACGATTGGCCAGACTCACTGATGACAACGATGACATGCTTTTCATGTTTATTCTGACACCTTCAGTTCCGCTAAGGCCACAAATCCGTATTTTTATAACAGTAAACCATTTTCATGTAATCTTAATGTTATATTGTCATATTTATCAAAATAAAACTGATAAAAATATATAGACCCCACTTTATTAGTTTTTAAATAATACACACTTATGTTGAACTTTCTTCTTGTACATACAGGCACTGTATTAACATAACCTATTCAATGAAAAGTGTTTCTGGTTGCTACATGTAAAATTCAGATGCCTGTTTATCTGAGAAATTTTACATCTAATCCACTTCATCTGCAATAAAGAAAGCAAACACAGTGTGAGCGTCACTATGGGAAGCAGACAGTGTCCGACTTGATAGCTCCATTTTCAACTCCTTCCCCGACTGCAAGCGGTACATCAGTTACATCCAACCACAGCTGAAGTCGAACACACCGATCAATACAATTAAAAGGGATGGGGAAAATGCTGAAATTCTGTGAAAAAAGCATAAAAACAGATCTAAGCAGCTATCCATAGCTTGAATAAAAGTACATGCTAAAAAGACTCACGAAAACAAGTGTTAATGCATCAAGGCATAAAATACATGTGATGAATAATGATAGAAACTCCTCTATTTGCCCTACTCTCATCACGTCTCTGTTTATAATATAATAAAAAGTCACATACAGTTTAAATACTGTATGTAGTCAATTATGTAGTAGAGCTTTGGGGAAAATAATAAATTAGTTACTGTTACAAAAAAGTGTTATTTCTAATAAGTAAATATAAAATTCTGAACTCAATATCTTTAACAGGACAGAAATAATAACAGATGCATGTGTAGAAAACAAACAAAGTCACTGTCACTGAAAAACCCAGAAGCACGCTTGTGCTTCAAGCTCTGGCTTCGGTTTCAGAGCGCTGCGTGCTCCAGTGCTTAGCACGAGGGGAAATTGTGACAGAACCCCCCCAAGGCACTACTCCTGGAGCACCAGAAAAAACTCCCTCCCCCCGTGGTCCTGTCTTCACAGCTCCTCAGGTCCCGAGGAAGGCATTATCAAACAGATAGCAGGCTCCTCAAGGAGCCGAGGGGCAGGCATGAGACAAGAACATGGCTTGAGAGGCCGTCTCATCGACCTCAGAAAGGAACTTGGCTGGAGAGGCCACCACTTCAACCTCGGACAGGAACGTGGCCAGAGAGGCCGCATCTTTGACCTCGGACAGGAACTTGGCTTGAGAGACCGTCTCATTGACCTTGGACAGGAACTTGGCATGCTCTCTGAGGTTCAGGTGTGGGGTGGTCTCTTCCGCACTGCAGAGAGATGACATGATATCCCCTACCTGACTTGAGTGCGGAGCGATGGCTACTGCGCAGCCAGCAGGAGGACCTAAACTCAAGGCTGAGCCTGAGGGGGAAGCGACATTCCTCATTAAGCTAGAGGGGGAGCGACGTTCTCCACGAAGTCTGAGGGGGGAGCAAAGTTCTCCGTGAGGACAGAGTTAGGAGCAAAGTTCTCCGCGAGGCCAGAGGGAGGAGCAAAGTTCTCTGCAAGGCCAGAGGGGGGAGCGAGGTTCTCCACGAGCCAAGAGGGAGGAGCGATGCTCTCCATGAAGCATGAGGGGGGAGCAATGTCCTCCGTGGAACAGGAAGGGGAAGCGACATATGGCGCGAAGCAAAGAAAAGGAGCGATGTCTTCAGTGGAGCATGGAGGCAGAACGACGTCCTCAGCCGAGCAGGAAGGCAGAGCGACCATCCTGCAGGGAAGCAAAGTGCACACTTGGCCACACCGGGAGGCGAGGAGAGACTCAGTCAGGGAGACTGAGCAGTGTCCTCAGCTGAACAGGGATGCTGAGCGGTGTCCTCAGACAAGCAGGGATGCTGAACGGCATCCTAAGACGAGCAGGTATGCTGAGCGGGGTCCTCGGGTGAGCAGGGATGCTGAGCGGCATCCTCAGATGAGTAGGGATGCTGAGCAGCGTCCTCAGATGAGCAGGGAGGCTGAACAACGTTCTCCATCGACTCAGCAGGATGGATGAGATCCACAGAGGGGGAGGGAGGGTGAGAGATGGTTCCAGCCTGGTTGGAAGGCTTCTCCTTGACATAGCCCATGATGATGTACATCATGTCGAGCCATTCCCAGTTGGCTTGAATTAGAGAGACTTTCCCCTCCTTCTCCCACCTCGGCTTTCCCTTTCATGTAGGGCTTCTTGACCTCTCAAAAATTCTTCTACATCAATAGTGCAGTGAAGTATTCTGCCACATATTGGAGGCTAGGATGGATGCAAGTGCAGATGAGAGCTTTATTGCAGAGAGACAGGCAGACAAATCCAAATTGTGAAACAAAAGCATGGTCAGAAACAGGCAATGGGTCAGGCAATCTGCAAACGGGCATTAAACAGGCAAGGCAAAGCACGAAATGAGAAATGCGAAACAAGATCAAAAACCATGAAACAAAACATGAGGAACAATGTACAAAGGCTTGGTACAGTTGTAACACTCACGCAATACTTCTCCCCGAACAATGAGACATGAGGGGTTTAAATACTAAACATAATCGGGGTGAAACACAAAACAGCTGAGAACAATGATGGAACATAAGCACACAACCAATGAGAATATAGAGGTGGAGACAGGACAGAAATCATAACAGATGAACGTGTAGAAAGTAAACAAAGTCAATGTCACTGAAAAACCACAAAGCATGCTTGCGCTTCAAGCTCACACTTCGGGTTTCAGAGCGCGCTGCATGCTCCAGTGCTTAGCGCGAGGGGAGATTGTGACATCAACACTCTGAACCAAAAATCTCAACTTGTGTAGCATTTACATAAGCCACACTTTCCATGTTCATTGTTAGTTATATTCTGAAGAATAGGATTTGTTCACACGGTCATTGCCTGATTTACACACCATTTTGTATTAAAAACATGGCGATATCCCAGCTAACAATTTTATTTTACAAGAAAATTTGCCTAACGTTCACATTAAGTTCTAAAAACTTTATTTCTGAATGTTCTAGGAACGTTCAAAACATCCAGTTTTTTAGACGTTGTATTAATGTTCTTGCTTGGTTATAAGAATGTTATTAACGTTATTAGAATGTTCCATTCCCTCGTTATATAAACATTCTGTTTTTTTCTAAGGTTATAAAAACATTATTCAAAACGTTATTACAACATCCTATTCACTTGTTATATAAATGTTCTCTTAATGTTTTTGTATGGTTATGAAAACGGTTATGCAAACCGTTATTGTAACATTTAATTTTCACTATATACAAACGTTTTCTCAGCATTCTTCCTAGGTTATAGGAACGTTCATTGCAACCTTATGTTCCATGCTCTTGTTATATAAACATTCTCTCAATGTTTTTAAATGGTTACAAATGCAAAATATTACTGGAAGTTTACTAAGGGGTCATTAACAATGTTGTTTTCAAACTTTAGGACTGTACAAAATACAATCTAGAAATAATATAATGGAAAATAATGAAATATAAGTGGTCAATAAAATACCTGGAAGTAAGGAAACACTAGACTATTATTAAACTAAAGTTAGTTTTCAATGATAAAGATATGACTTTATCCAGTTCTCATTTTAAAATAGACAAGCTGAGTCAAGACTGAAACATTGAAATGATCAACACAATTCAAAATGTATTGTCACTTCAAATCAATGAGATATGTACTAAAAACAATTCAATATGTTTAATTTATATTGTTTTACTGTAGAAAATAGTAATTCTATATTCAATACATATTACAGTTAAGCTTCAATATAGTTTTTAATACATCGTTTAATCATGTTCAAGTATCAAATAATCAAATTTCCATTTTAAACAATATAAATAAAAATAACATGAAAGTACCTTCAAAATTCAAGTTACAATGACAAAACCAATTAAGAATTTTAAACCAAATTGTAAAATCATAAGATAATTTAATTTAAGAGTTTAAGTGTTGTAGAATATGATCTAAAAATAATTTTAAAAATGTATAAAATACATAAAGTCATGTGAAAAAAGTACACCCTATGGAAATTGTTGGCTTTTTTGACATACAGTGCCCTCCAATAATATCGTCACCCTTGGTAAATATGAGCAAAGAAGGCTGTGAAAGATTGTCTTTATTGTTTCATAGTGTTGGGTCTGAGTCCACCTTTGTCGAGTTCAAGTCACGACCAAGTCTTTAACCAATCGAGTCCTAGTGCAAAAGGGGCCGAATTGGACTCAAATCTGACTCGTTAATGGCCGAGTCCGAGTCAAATCCAGAAAGTAATTAAATTGAACAAAGATTTTAAATGAGCTGTTAACTTAATATTTTAACCTTCACAAACCAATAGAAACATAAATGTAACAAAAAATACCACTATTACATCTTCCCACAGCCTTTTAATATTTTTATTTCATGTCATCAGCCTCAACTAGTTTCCTATCAAAAAATGGTTTCAAAGAAAAAAAGGGATATAGAGGTATATGTAGAACTTTTTTTTTATTACAAGTGTATGAAAATACAAATGAACCTGTTTTGTTATTGTATCACAATATATTGTGTCCTCCAGTTCAAGTTGACTTTTCAATTATTTGATGCCTTTCCCCCACAGTTATATAGGCTGAGAGAGAGAGAGTACAGGGTAGAGTTACATTTAGCAGCATGCCATAAAAACAAGCTTCATGCTTTATTATTGCTTTTAATCTGTCTATGAATGACAACAAACTCATTTCTGAACACAGCTCTGTTCTTGTAACTTTTTTTCATTTTAATACATAAAATAAAATAAATAAAAAAATCTATCAGCTGCTTTATGATATTTACTACATTAAGAAGTATGTTTCACATTTTACATGAAATTGAAGACTGGAATCACCAAATGCTAATCTTTAGGGGTGGGCAATATGACTACAATCATGTTTCACAACAACGATACATTTTCTCAGGTAGGTCTATCTGTAGTATTCAAGTAAGAAATACTCTGGAAATTTAATAAAACAATTAAATGTAAAATAAAATAGACTTCATTATATTACATACACAATGATTCTTATTAAATTTACTGAAGTTATTCAGTCAAAGGAGTGAGTGAGTGATTTTCTCTTTGTCTTATGTTGTTGATTAACATTAATGACACAGACAGCAGCAGGCTTATTAAACTGCTATCACTTTAAGATCTAATGAACAGATCCAATATAGCCTACTGACACACATCCGATTTCTGTTTACATTCACTTAAGACATAACCGACATTGAATACTCGGCCAGACCTGCATTTTGACATGATGTGTGTGTATTTATTTCCGTCCAAGCATAATAAGCCACTAAAGGGAACTCAATTTGGTAATCGCACTATGAGGTGGCTTTCTGTGTGTGCACTTCAAGTTTTTTTTTCCCCCAACAGTTTACATTCACTTAAGACATAACCAGCTGTGTTTACATGAATACTTGGCCACGCCTGCATTTTGACATGATACGTGTGTGTATTTATTTGACTGTCCAAGCATAATAAGCCCCCTGACCAGACAGGGAGATGTTCATTAATTTCTTGATATCTTAATTTTATGTCATTATTTATTTTTTTATCTTTCTTTTCATGTTACACATGACACGGATTCAACTGTACTCCAAAAATGTCAAAATGTCAGATTCCAAAATGTCAGATTCCAAAATGTCTGATTCTATGTCAAGTTCGAGTACAAATTCACGCGAATGCATGACAAGTCCGAGTTCATTCATAATGGGGCTCGAGTCCAGGATCGAGTACCCCAACTCTATTGTTTAAACTTTTGATCTTTTGTTAAAAAAATTCACAAAAAAACTCTTCTCTCATGGATATCAAACAATTGCAAACACAACACAGGTTAATAAAAAAGTATATCTTTGTTAAATATAGGTGTGCAACAATTATTGGCACAACTATGAATTCATATGAGAAAAAATATATTTGAAGTATATTCCCATTGATATTTTACATTTGTTTTAGTACACCAGGGCGACAAGGAACAGGAAATGGTTCGACCATGACTTCCTGTTTCACAGGGGTAGTATTAATATGAGGTAACACATAGGCCAAATTCCCTTAGTCATTCATAACAATAGGTAAGACCAAGGAATATAGTTGTGACGTGCAGCAGAAGTTTGTTGCGTTTCACAAAATGGGAAGTGTCTATAAAAATATAACAAAAGCATTGAAAATGCCCATTTCCACCATCAGGGCAATAATTAAGAAGTTGTAGTCAACTGGAAATGTTATGAATCAACCTGGAATTGGACATGTGTCTATATTGTCTAAATGCACTGTGAAGAGGATGATTCAAGTGGCCAAAAAAATATCCAAGGATCACAGCTGGAGAATTGCAGAAGTTAGTTGCAACTTGGGGTCAAAATGTCTCCAAAACTACAATCCGAAGTCACCTACATCACCACAAGTTGTTTGGAAGGGTTTCAAGAAAAAAGCCTCTACTCTCATCCGAAAACAAACCTAAGCGTTTTCAATTTGCCAGACACTACTGGAACTTCAAATGGGATCGGGTTCTATAGTCAGATGAAACCAAAATAGAGCTTTTTTTGGCAATAAACACCAGAGGTGGTTTTGGTGCACACAGAGAGGTAGCCATATGGAAAAGTACCTCATGTCCAGGGTTAAATATGGTGGTGGCTCTTTATTGTTTTGAAACTGTTTTTCTGCCAGAGGACCTGAATATTTTGTTGGGATACATGGCATAATGGACTCTATCAAATATCAACAGATATTAAATGAAAAACTGATTACCTCTGCCAGAAAGCTTAAAATGGGCCATGGTTGGATACTCTAGCAGGATAATGATCCAAAATATACATCAAAATCAACACAAAAATGGTTTACTGACCACAAAATTAAGGTCCTGCCAATGCCATTCCAGTCCCCTGACTTGAAACCTATAGAAAACCTCTGGGGTGAACTAAAGAGTCCACCAGCATGAAATTTGAAGGATCTGGAGAGATTCTGTATGTAAGAATGGTCTCAGATCCCTTGCCATGTATTCTCCAACCTCATCACTCATTATAGGAGAAGACTCAGACCTGTTATCTTGGCAAAGGGAGGTAGCACAAAGTATTGACTAAAAGGGTGCCAATAATTGTTGCACACCTATATTTAACAAATTTTTTTTTTTTTTTTTGATAAACCTGTGTTTTGTGTGCAATTGTTTGATATCCATGAGATCAGAGTATTTTTTGTGATTTTTTTAAACAAAAGATCAAGATGTTAACCAATAAAGACAAATTTTCACAACTTTCTTTGCTCATATTTACCAAGTGTGCTAATATTAGTTGAGGGCACTGTATTTGGACAAAACATTTGATCCTCTTTGAAACAGTGCCTGTTAATAAAGGTGAAACACTCAAATGACACTAAATTGGCATTTTGTAGTAATTATCACAATTTAAATTAACAAAAAAAATCAGGAGAAAGTAAGTACACCCCTACATTTATCACATCGTCCATAAAATTAGAATCATGTGTTAAAGATTGGGTGCCAGTGAATTGAACCTGCTTATGGCGTGCAGGTGGAACCTGTCTTATTAAACCCCTTTCATATCTAGTGTCTGGTGTTCCCTTTGTTATTGAGGTGTGTGGTCTCATCATGCCAAGATCTAAAGAGGTTTGTAAGGCCTTCAGAAAAAATGTTGTGGATGCCTATGTGTCTGGCAAGGTATTTAAAAAGATCTCCAAATTATTTGAAATACATCATTCCACTGTAAAGAAAATAATCTACAAATGGCGCAGATTTCAGACAATGCCAGTAAGTCTTGTAACTGTTGGTGTCAAAGTGCATGCTTTCACAATCACAAAGAGACTGCACAAATTTCACCTGCATGGGAGGCATTCCAGCAAAAAGCCTTTGCTGTCTAAAAAGAACATTAGAGTGAGACTACAGTTTGCCAATGAGCATATATGCAAAGACCAGGGCTTTTGGAATGATGTTCTCTGGACAGACAAATCAAAGATATAGTTGTTTGGCCACAGTAACAGCAGACATGTTTGGCAGAGACAAAAGACAGCATTCACTGATTTAACTATGAATTCTGCATCATATCAAAGAGTGCTTCAAGATAATGTGAGACCATCTGTCTGAAAGGGGAAGTTGAATTGAAAGTGGACCTTTCAACAGGATAATGATCCTAAGCACACTAGCAAATCCACCAAAAATCTCATGAATCAAAAAGAAGAAATGGAGGGTTATGGAATGGTCTAGTCAAAGCCTGGGTTTGAATCCATTTGAAATGTTGTGGGGGGTTTTGAAAAAGGCAGTACATGCAAGAAAATGGTCAAACATCTTGCAACTGAAAGAATATTGTATGGAAGTGTGGTCAAAAATTCCAGCAAGTCGATGTCAGAGACTGGTGGACAATTATGCAAAATGCCTACAAGAAGTTAGTTTAGCTAAAAGTTGCCAAGGGTGTACTTACTTTTTCTACAGAAGAATATCACATCTATTGATATTTCTGATGAATAAATGATTGAAAAAGCTCATTTTCCTTGTGGTTTTGTTCAAGTATATAAACTTCATTAATGGGCACTGTTGATCAAATGTCTGCTTGTCCAAATATGTCCAAAAAAAAAAAAAAAAGCCAACATTTTCCATGGGATGTACTTACTTTTTCACATGACTGGTTATAAATACAACCTTTTTAAATGATGGGGTCTATGACGCCTCTCTGTAATACGTCAGATTCAGATACTGGGCCATCAGGCTGGAGAGAAACTTGAGAGGATCTGGGGAGAGTCTGCAGGAAGATATTGCAGGGAGAAAAGAAGACTGTTGTATTAAAGTGTGGTGGGATTTAGTATAAAATAGTATAAGTATAAAAAGTATCAAACGGTTATGGCTTTCCAAATGGTGGGGATTTTGGTTCATTACTTTGATTTTGTTCATCCATTTGTCTATGTGTAGACAAATAGTTTAGACAAAATTCATTTCGAATTATACTCTAATGATTATCAAATTAATTTCAATTTCTATTAATTATGTAATCATCTATTAAGAATTAATTTTTAAAATAACATTGTACAAATTCACTAGAGATCTAGGGTTAGTGACTGAAACACGGCGCATTAAGATTACATGTTAAGGCCTGTTCACACCGGGACGTTTTTGCAGCGTGAAAAATGATCTGTTTTTCACCGCGTGTTTTTGTGTTCACACCCATGCATTAAACATAAGTGACGCGCTAAATGAAAGTGTAAATTCACTGACTGATAGTAGATGCCGCTTATTGAAAAGCAGAAATACCCCAGTACACAAGGTGGCACTGCACAACTTTCCATTTCTGACACCTGCTTATAACTGAGAAGAAGAAGAGAGCCAGTCTTTGCAAAAAGCTGTTCACAACTTGCTAACTGAGATTAATACATAATATCTATAAGCACCAGCACTCACTACAGCAACTGATATATAATATTTTTGATCTAACATGTTCTATCGAAATGTAAGGTATTTGGTGATTTGGCTACTGCAACAAATACTTATTTAAAGCTAAATTATTAAAGTTCTAATTTTAAACAGTATACTCTTTTAAAATAAGTAATAATTTGAATTATATCAAAGTCACAGCAATAGCATTCACATACTTATGGGAAGACCCAGATTTTTGGGGGAGGGATTGGATATAAGACAACTATTATTGTGCGCAAAAATGTTAATGTTCCTTCAAATACACCAAAGACACCAGCAGCTGAACATTTAACTCGCTACTTGCTTGCATCTTCTTCTTTGCCTTCTTCTTTGTCTTCTTTTTCGGGTTCTTCTTCGTCGGCAAGAAAATTTTGTACTTGAGCACCATCAAGTCGTACTTTTATGTAACTTCAACAGCTCCGGGCACGTGAATAAAAGCAAAAATCTCATTGATTGGCCAGTTTTTGACACGGCGCATCAAAATAAATAAAACTAACCCCTCGACGTTAAAAAAAATTTGACGCTTTGACACCACGCGTTTTACTCCTAGGTGTGAACACCTCCATTGGCAGCCATTGGGGTGTTAAACGGACCGTTTTCACGCTGCGAAAATTGGTGTGACCGGGGCTTTAACCAGGAGTCACTTCCAAGCTGCTGCACTGCACTGCCAAAATCATGATTTTACAACCACGACGTCTTCTAACAAAATCACTATACACATAAGTTAAACACAACGGCTGTGCAGCAATTTTGGATATATTTACACATAAATCGATCACTCAGATTCTCTCACACTGAATGCAGGGTTCGAACGCTTCATAATGAAATTCCAGGACTTTCAAGGACTATACAAGAGATGCCAGTAAAACATACTCTTTATGTCTTCTTTTTAAATTCCAATGTATTTATATAGGCCTATAAACATATATATATATTTTTTTAAACAACCAATTTTTATATAGCACCTTTTCCTATGCGCTAATCAGCATATTCATTACATCCTGTCATATTTTCATTCTGCCTAGTGTCAGCCCTTTATAACATCTCTCTCCATATAACTTCTACTCTCTGTGCTCACATGCCCAATAAAGCTTTTCTCATTTACATATTTTTCTGTTTTTGTTGTCAGACAACACAACGAGTATGAAACAGTGACTACGTTTACATGAACAGCAATAATCTAATTATTGACCTTATTCTGAATAAGACAATATATTGATTAAGGTGTTTACCTGAGTTGATTTTAGAATATTCCTTTCATGTTCCTGTTTTACATGTTATAGGACATAGATCAATTAACGGGCATTACGTCCCCACTCCACGCCGTCTGACGTTCCCTCCAGAATTTCACTTATCAACATACAGTTCATCTTCGTTGTGTTACCGTAAACGTTTTTGGGTGTTTCAATTGTAATTTTACGAAAGCTTCAAGTGCAGTTAATTATTTGTCATGCTATATGTGCTAATAGACGACTGCTTGAAGCTATGGGCTGCGTCCGAAACCACATACTTACTTACTATATAGTAGCTGAAATACATGTATCTTGCCTACTATATGGTAGGTAGGTATGCGGTTTTGGATGCAGACTCACACTCTTGATTGTCGTCAAACGGTTGAGCACTGCCATGTGTGTATGTGTCCTGTTGCAAAACGCGGTGAGAACTCCCACACGACGTTAATAGTGTGATTAAGGTGATTACATGTCTATAATGCACGTCAATAATGCGACTGTAAGAAAAAATGAAGAGGATGTCGAAGATCTCAAAGACGAATAACTTTATTACAGCATGGCAGTGACAAAGTACATGAAGCACTTCGGGTTCATCAGAGTTTAAATGACATATTAGTTTAAATGAGCTCGCGAGCCTCATGATACGTTGCTGTGGTCTGTCCTGGAGAGGGGGAAGAAGCAAGCGTGTTGGGACACACATACACACATACACACACATACACACACATACACACACATACACACACATACACACACACACACACACACACACACACAGAGAGTTCTCCATGTAGTCTGGAATTCAGGATATTTCAAATGACACAAGAAAGTTTACAAAAACAAGAGACCGACAGAAAATCCAGAGACTCTATTTGCAGACCTCCATAAGCATGGCAGAACTAGCATCCATGGGATCTTTGAGCAAAATTTCCTCAAGATCAAGGAAAGGGCACAAGAGCCCATTACCAATGACCAACTCCTCAGCCCAGAGGAGTCAGACTACTTGCTTCCAGATCCCCAAAAACTGAAAAAAACCAAAGACCCCCATCCATACTGTTACTGCACTGACATAATAGTCCATCACCTGAATCTTTCTAATTGGCATGGGCCTCCAGTCAGTGTTATTCATGCCTCCAATGGCCACCTATTTCTGCATGGTTAAATACAGATGATCCGTCTGTAAAGGCAAGTCAAAATGACCAAGATCAGCAAAGTGCATTTGCAGGACATCAGGACGATGAGGGCTGCTGGAAATCCGCTCGAGAAATACACCACCATCTAAGTTCCCTTGGGGTACAGGCTACATTGAGCACGATCAGAAGACATTACAAAGAATTAAGACCACGCATGCATAACCCTTGCAAGATAAATACGTAAGTTATATCTTACCAACTTCATACAATATGATGGTATTAAGAAATAAAATAAAGCAGTGGTGTTATAATGTTGGTGATTACAAATGTTTATTTTTTTATCTTGGTTTTTAGTGATATTATTACAGCCATTGATAATATCACCAGCCAGAATGATGAACTGACTTCAGCTTCTGTGAAAAAACAGCTGTGGCATGAAAATGGAGTAGACATAAGTGATCGATGCATTTGGAGGATCAGGCAAAGAATGGGTTTTCATGTACTTCCAACCCAAACTGTCCCATGATCAGAGACAAAAACAGAGAGATATGTCTCAAGCAAGCGCAAAAATGGATCAACGAGAAGAAGACGTTTGACAATGTCAACTTCACTGATGAAACAACAGTGGCTTTGGAGTGCTTTGCCACCATGTTGTTCCGTAAGACAGGGAGACATGTCTCTAAACCAAAGCCAAAACACCCACTAAAAGTTCTTGTGTGGGGAGCAATATTGAGAGTTGGACAGGGACCTATTGCAATCTTCGAAGGGATAATGGATAGTTCTTTCTTTGTGGATATTATTTTAAAAGAAACAACAGCCCCATATATTAGGGATAACTTCGGAGAATACCACTGTTTTTTTTTTTTTTTTCAGGACAATAACCTTAAGCACACTGCTGCAAGAAGCGTCATTGCTGAAGTGGGTATAAAGTGGGTTAAGACTCCCACCAAATCCCTGGACATGAATCCCATTGAGATGGTGTGGCACGCTATGAAGGACTACATTCGGAAGAAGGCTAAACCAACAACCAAATCTGACTTGGTTGCTGCCATGAATAAATTCTGGTTTGAAGAACTGGTTTGAAGTTTAGATTTGCTGAAAAAATAAAACAGAACATGACTTAACAATAATTTGGGATTGTAGTTCATTCCTACATTAAAGATTAAGTACACAGACTTGACCCTTATGTGTTATTTCATACAGCAGCTTTGCTGAAGGTAATCATTCTAACATGTAAAAAAAAAAAATTGAATAAGTAAGTGTTTCAAAACTTTTGACAGGTAGTGTACTTAAAAAACTTGATTTAATTTCAGATTTAAACTTTGTTTCTTTTGAACAATGCAGACATGTGTGTGAAAAAAACAAACTTTAATTTTAATAAAATAAAATCGTGGTACAGCCATCGCTCACACCCATGAAGCACTGAGAATGATGTTATCGAGTCAGTGTTCCTACATTCTCAAACTACTTAAATATTATATACCTTAATATTTTGCAATAAACATAAAATATATTATCAAATCATGTTTGGTATATGAAAACAAATTATGTTAATGTAACTCAATTCAATCACGTGGAACCTAGGTACGAATTTGAATTAAATAAATTCACTGGGCTTTTTCAGTGTGTGGATTTCTGTGTTCACTTTAAACCAGATATTTTCCCTAATAATAAAACTAGGAAAAGAAAAAAAAAATAATCTAAGAAAAGAAAAAAAGTTTCCATTGGCAAGAAAGGAGAAGATGGATTTCATTCAGCGTTACCTCAAGGAACTTTCTACAGTGAAAAAAAAAGCATATTTAAAAAAACTGCAATTCAAACCCCAGTCACTGGCCTACTAAACCTGGATGTTGCCACTGCATTATCCCAGCACAAACACAATACACCTTAATTTAAATACTATAGTTATTGTGTACTACGAGACTCGTACTACGAGACTCGATCATGTTCACTTTATATACTTAAATCTATTACTAAACATAATATTTTTTATGTGAACCATTTGACCACACATTAAATTTTTATTGTACTGTGTTCAGCTACAGTATGTTGCTCCATGCACCATCTGGTGATTATTGTGTGAAGCACAACAAATGAATTTAAATTATTAGAACATGCCTGCAGGGTACCGCGTGATTTCGCACGAAAAAAAAAATGCATTCTTAAAGTCCACATCTGTATATGTGCATGTGACAAATCACGTGTAAAAACATTCTCCATTTTAATAGATTTAATACATGCATTTTAATAACATAGTCAACGTAAATGCAGAATGTAGAATTTCTAAGGTAAAAATATCACATGGAGCAAGATACACTGACAACCCTCACAGCCAGAATTACAGTACATCCAACAGTGCAGTGAATGTGATTTGTTTGGAATGGTTCGTGTTTTGGATACAACCCAAATTCTGAAAACCTTGGGGCAGTATGGAAAAATGCTAATGAAAACAAAGAGGAGTGATTTGTAAATGTACTTTGACTTGTATTTAAAGAAAAAAAAAAACGTATAAAGATGAGGTATTTTATGTTTTACCTAATCAACTGCATAGTTTTTTAAAGATAATTGTGTATTTTGAAATTGATGCATGTAACACATTGCAAAAAAGTTGGGACAGGGGCATTTTAGGACTAATAGTGATGTGACAAGTTGAAATAAGAAGGTGATGTGAAACAGGTGGGGCAATCATCTAATCATAGTATATAAGGAGCCTCCAAAAAAAAGGCATAGTCCTTCATGAGCAAGGATGGGTCAAGGCTGGCTAATCTGCCAACAGATGCATCAGCGAATAATCCAACAATTTGAGAACAACATTCTCCAAATACAAATTGGTAGGATTTTGGGCATTTCACCTTCTACAGTGCACAATATAATTAATTAAAAGATTCAAGGAATCTGGTCAAATCTCGGTGTGTAAAGGGCAAGGCCAAAAACCACTTCTGAATGTACGTGATCTCCAATCCCTCAGACGTCACTGTCTTAAAAACTGTCATGAATCTATAATGGATATCCTGACATGGGCTCGGGAATAATTGGTAAACCTTGGTCAGCAGCATTCACCGCTGCATCCACAGATGCCATACTTCAACACTGTCCAGAAGCGCCGCCGACTTCTCTGGGCTCGGACTCATCTGAGATGGACAGTATGCACAGTGGTGCACAGTGGAATCATATTTTGTGATCAGACGAGTCAACATTTCAAATAGATTTTGGACAAAACAGCTGTCATGTTTTCAGGGCCAAAGAGGAAAAGGACCATCCAAGCTGTTATCAGCATCAGGTCCAAAAGCCAGCATCTGTCATGGTATGGGGGTTTGTCAGTACCCGTGGCATGAGTAACTTACACATCTGTGAGGGCACAATTAATGCAGAAAGATATGTACACATTTTGGAGCAACATATGCTGACATCCAGACGTCATCTTTTCCAGGGATGTCCCTGCCAAACCACATTCCGCCCAGATTAAAAGCACAAGAGAGTGCGGGTCCTAGCATGGAATCATCAGATTTTAAATGCGTGCATATTTTAAAAAATAAATGAAATTCACAAAATAAAACATCAAATAATGTGTTAATAATGTGTTTTCAAATAGTACAGGGTAAATTGAATTTTCAAATGATTTTTTTTTTTTTTAATTTTCCATACTGTCCCAACTTTTTTGGAATTGGGGTTGTAGTTCAATATAAATAAAAAGTTCAATACACGTGTAATTTAATGTGTAATTTAAGTGATATATGCACACACATACTAATCATAGGTCAAAATATTGCTACATTTGGCTGAATTATAAAAGCCAGAAGTGGTACTAAATGAAGAGCCATTTGGGAGCCTGAGCTGAGCTGAGCCAAATGATCTAGCTCAATAAAAAGAGCTGGAATTCCCATCACTACTGCCACTCACAGAACAGAGTTGATGCACAGAGAGGTGTGTCTCCAGGGGGAAAGCAGGACCTCGCTCTTACAGGGCTGAGAAGTGGACCGAAGCTGTCTCTGAGTGCATACATTTTTTATTAAAATGGTACATTTACTCAGTTTAAACATTTGATATGTTTTCTATGTTCTATTGTGAATAACATGGGTTTATGAGATTTGCAAATCACTGCATTTTGTATTTATTTACATTTTACATAGCGTCCCAACTTTTTCGGAATTGGGGTTGTATGATGGCAGTATTTATTTCAAATATTGCATTATAAGTCACAATATGACTTTGTTGGAAGATCTTGGCATGCATGCAAATGTGCACAAAGAGCTATCTAGGTGTTCACATTACCACTGGTAAGTAGAAAGGAGGTAGATTTTTAGTTTGATTTGTCTTAGTCAAATATTTACACATAACTTTATGTGCATATTGTTTGTAAAGAGTGGTTATTTGCATTCCTGAATCAGTCTGACCATACCCTCTAACTTCTCTCATCAATAAGACATTTCTGCCCACAACTGCCACACACTGGATGTTTTCCACTCACATTTTTGCATTCTGTGTAAACTCCATAGACTGGAGAGCAATAGTTTCTGAAATAATCAGAACCAGCCCATCTGGCACCAACATCCATGCCAAACTATATAAACTAACCCAACACTTGAAATGTTTAAAACCTATAATGGTAGTTATTATTTTTGCACCATTCATTAGAATTGAACTCTCAGGTTTGGTTTGCCTGGGACATAAGTACTCATCACAATTGTGCACCTGCAGAATCAACACCTATAAAAGTTACTGTTTGTACCACATGCACTACATACCACTACTGTTGGGTGTTATTTCTGAAATAAAATCTGCATTCTTTTAGTTTCTTAAATGAACAATGGGAATACATTACCATGTTAAAATTATTATCAATACCATGTGGATATTGCTTCCTGTGAGACTAACAGTGAGTAGGAATGTATTAGGGAGATTCATTTGGCATCAGAAACAGATAGTTAGCCTCACAGTAGGCTGCTGCAAAGCTCTTGTAATGTTCTTGTTTCCTACTGCTTCTATAAAGTGGCAATTTAGTAAATGGTGCAGATGTTTCACTTTTATTGTCAGCATTATTATTTTGTTTATTTGCATTATTATCTATTTCTGAATAAATGGCATTTGGAAAAGAACAGAATTTCTGAAATGCTTTTAAAAATTAATGGATCACAGTAGCTGTATAGCTTTTTCCACACAGTTAAGCTTGATTATTAAAACTCAGAAAACCTACACTTTGGCCTATTGTGTAACTGCATCATAATATAGAAGATTTGTCTTTGACTGAGGTCAGTCCGTGTCATATTTAGAATATCTTCTCTTGTCTGTGAAGTGACAGGGCGTGAAAAGTTGGCATTTACTTTCCACTTTCATCTGGCTTTACACATACTCTGTTCTTAACATGTGACACTTTCCCACATCTTTTGAGTAAAATGTATGAGTAAATTATGTATGCATAAATCAATTCACATCCAACATAATGAATTGTGTGTGTGTGTGTGTGTGTGTGTGTGTGTGTGGAAGTGTTCTAGCTAGTGGACGAGAGGTGATTAGGGGCTTTAGGCATGATACATGGAATGATATGACTAAACAGCAGTGATGTGGCAAGTCAAGTTTAAAGGTGAGTTCATTTATTTGTTGCAGGGTTTAAAACAGTCTAATGTACCTTGGGGTAAAAGGTTTTGCAGCCATGTATTGTTTACACGTCCTTGGTGGAGAACTATACTCGGTCCGCCGGCTCATACTGGGGTGTCTCACCTTTGTGCGGATCTGCAAACAGTTTAGTCACTCGTGGTACCTGCTCCAGGTACTGGTGCATGCTTTCCCACACTTACTTGCATTGCCTAAACCACTTGTCTACTGCAGGGGAATCAGTGGGGTTAATATTCCAGGAAACATGGTTTGCTGGTATTTGTTGATTTGCTCTATCCACCTGTCCTTTCACTTAAAGATGATAAACTGAAATTAAGATGACTGATACCCCAGTTTCTCCATGCAGTTGTTCCATACTTGGGAAGTAAGTTGAGCACTCCTGTCACTCACTTTGGCATCTGGGATGTCAAAATAGCTGAATAGATGAAAATGAGCTTCACTGTCTCAAAAGAAATAATGTATGATGACATAATAACTGTGTTGTTCAAGGATGCAGGGAGATCAGTTATGAAGTTGATTGCTAGATGTGACCATGGTCACTATGGCATGGGTAAAGGGAAAAGCTTGCCAGCTGGTAGGGTTCTTGGAAGTTTGAGCATGAGGAAATTAATTTGTGTATATTAGTCAGCATGCTGTGCCACCAGTATTTGCTCTGGAGAAGTTGGTGGGTCCTGTGAAAGCCTTGATGCCCAGTCATGATGGATGTTTGTGAGGGTGGCTGGCAGATATGTTTTCCTTGCTGGGTAGGAAACTGGCACCTGTTGTTCTGGTGTGCGTGCAATATCCCTGTCAATGTCCCAGGTTATAGCACCCACAAAGCATGACATGTATAAAGATCACCTCACCACTGGGTTTTTTGGGCAAAGCAGGATACAAGCATGATAGCGAGTCAGCTTCATAAGTTTGGAGCCCAGTGTCAAGGATTTCCCCACACACCGAATGAGCAGCGAGCTCAACAGCCCATAGCATGACAGCGTAAGCTTCT
Source organism: Stegophilus panzeri (assembly GCA_024331685.1). NCBI lineage: Eukaryota > Metazoa > Chordata > Actinopteri > Siluriformes > Trichomycteridae > Stegophilus > Stegophilus panzeri. Next base: position 20,321,589 of record JANDJT010000001.1, on the reverse strand, counting down.
GGGTTGTCAGTGATTTTGTTTACTTTTGACATTTGTGTTTTGTTTTGGGTTCTGTCCTGTCTCTGCCCGTGTTGTGTTATTGGTTATTTCCCAATGTGTCAGATGTTCTAATTTCCCACTTTGATTTCTTTTAGTATTTAAACCCCTCATGTGTCTTTGTTCAGTGCAACGTGTCTGTGTTTAACAGTCATAACCATACCAAGCCTTTGATCCTCATTCATTAATCCCATGGTTTTGATCCTGTTTTGTCCTCCTGGTTATTGATTTTTGTTTCTCCAAGTTTATCCTGTTTGCCATTCTCCTGACATTTTGCCTGATTTTGACCATATTTGTGCTTTATGTTTTTGGATTTTTCTTAATAAAAGCTTTAACTGCAATTGCATCAGTCTCAACCCCCATTATATGACAGAATACTTCGTATACACCATGGATGCAGCAGAAAAGTGGACGAGACGTCAGACCAGGGTAACCAAGAAAACCTTGCCAGCTTTTAACTCAATCCAGTTTCCCCAGTGGACTGCCATAGACCTCCCGGACCCATATGATGGATCTTCGGTTATCCTGAATATTTCCTCATGGACTGCCAGGTATATTTTGCCAGCCCGGAGGACCCCAAGCCCAACGAGAAGCAGTAGCTGGGGTTCATGCTGTCCCGGCTCTTTGGCCCAGCCTGCCAGTGGGCGGAGTTTCTATTTGCCATGAGCTCCAGTGGACTATTTGTGAAGGTGTACAGAATACAAACCCGACTTGTAAAATATTTTTTTGGGGGGGCCAGCCTGTCTGATACACCTGTCCCACTGTTCACCACCTACTATGAGCAGGCTGACAGGACAGCCTCCACAGCCCAGCTCCAGTCGGAGGTCAAACGTGGTGACCTCATCTCCAGAGCTCCAGCCTGAGACCAACAAGGTGGTCTCCCCTGCAGAGCTCCAGCTGGAGGTCAACATGGTGACCTCATCTCCAAAGCCCCAGCTTGAGACCGACAACGTGGCGATCTCATCTTCAGAGCTCCAGCCTGAGACCAATGGGGTGGTCTCCCTGCAGAGCTCCACCCGGAGGTCAACATGGTGATCTCATCTCCAGAGCTCCAGCCAGAGGTCAATATGGCAATCTCATCTCCAGAGCTCCAGCCTGAGACCAACGATGTGGCAACCTCATCTTCAGAGCTCCAGCCTGAGACCAATGAGGTGGTCTCCCCTGCAGAGCTCCACCCGGAGGTCGACGTGGCGATCTCATCTCAAGAGCTCCAGCCTGAGACCAACGAAGTGGTCTCACCTGCCCAGCTCCAGCCAGAGGTCAAACGTGGTGACCTCATCTCCAGAGCTCCAGCCTGAGGTCAATGTGACAACCTCATCTCCAGTCCTCCAGCCTGAGAACAACAAGGTGGTCTCCCCTGCAGAGCTCCAGCCAGAGTTCAATATGGCGACCATATCTACAGTGCACCAGGCTGAGACCAACGAGGTGGTGACCTCATCTTCAGAGCACCAGGCTCAGACCAACGAGGTGGTCTCACCTATCGAGCTCCAGCCAGAAGTCAATGTGGCAATCTCATCTCCAGAGCTCCAGCCTGTGACCAACAAGGTGGGCTGCCCTGCAGAACTTCAGTCGGTGGTCAATGTGGCGACCTCATCTAACCACACTCTGCTCACACCTGCAGTCGACGACACAGCCCACCACACTCTGCTCACTCCTGGGGCCGATGACATATCCCACCAAATCCTGTTCACGTCAGAGCCTACCAAGTAAAGCTCCTGTCTGAGGCCCATGGCAAAACCTACCAAGAACAGCTCACAACTGAGGCTGACAATGCGACCTCCCAAGCCTTGTTCCCCCCTCACAATCCTGGCAAGCCTGCCCCAGCCTCATGTCTGTTCCTCAGGGAAGTAGCTACTTTATGGACAATGCCTGTCTCGGGACCTAGGGAGCTGTGTGGACATTTTGCCCAGAGGGCCAGGACCACTGGGAGGGGAGTGTTTTTTGGTGCTTCGGGAGAAGCGCCCTTGAGGGTGGAATCGGTCACGGATTTCCCCTTGTGTAATCCCATAATAGAAAAGAGGCCAGTGTATTGAGCCACAAAGAATTAATCTGGCATGTATAAAGTGCTCTGAGTATAAATTTGATCTAAGTGACAAAGAAATCTTAGAAATTCTTCAGCCATAAGTGTAGTCTTTAATGGGCAAATAATCTGAGTGTTTCAGAGATGACTCAAACTGTTAAGAGTAGACAAAGGTGGCAGCACTGAGATGGAGAAAAAAAAAACCCCAAAAAACATGTCCATCCAATCTTCTGTGGGTGGGGTTTAACATCAGCAATTGTTATATGCACAAACAGAATACAGTATTTCACTTGTCTGTCACTGCTTGTGATTTTTTTTTTATAAATGATGTGAACTGTGCATACCTTTTATCATATCTTGCATATCCTTTTATCAAACTCTTCCATACAAAATGGCTGGACACAAAGCCATATTCAACTTATTGTTTAACATCTCATGGCAAACCATTTTCTTATATTGGCTAGACAGTTTGAATCAAAGTTTACCCTTTATTTACTCTAGTTTACTGTAGTTACCATCTATATGGTTTGTTTTTGGGTTTGGTGGGACTTGAACAGTGATGTCCTCACTTAAACTGGCTAAATCTCAAATAGACACCTTACTTTAATATTGAGCATGTCCTCAGTGGAATTCCCATTAAATTTGTTATAATTTTTTGGTCTTATGTAGACTTCTAAAACCAAGAAAACATCTGGGTTATGCATGTAACCCTGTTCCGTGATTATGGCACAAGATGTTGCATGAACTTCATGCTGTGGGAATGAGAATACCCACTCCATCATACTGAGGATATGGCCTGATCAACAGATTCGAGCCTGATGGTCACTGCAAGACACTCGAGTGCATGGTGGAATGAATGTCCAGATTGTAATATCAAATGAATGTGTATGGCATAGACCACCCCGCCGCAGCACACAAATCCTGTAGGGATACCCTTTGGATAAAGTCTTTGAGGAGGTGACCCCCTTAGTGGAATGAGCCATTATGCCCAGAGGTGTAGCAAGACCACACACCTCATAAGCAATAGTGATAGTAGAACATAGTAGAATCTGCACTGGACAAAGCATACTTTTATTCAGGTTCAACCTGAGCCCCAAGCTCCTCATGTGTGCGAGAACAACATCTCAATGTTGAATCGCCTGTTCCCTGGATCACGCTAGAATTAACCAGTCGTCCAGGTAGTTTAGAACACAGATGCCATGGAGTCGCAAGGGAGCCAGAGCAGCAGCTATGCATTTTCTGAAGGTCAGAGGGGATAAAGATAGACAGAAGGAAAGAACCTGATATTGGTATGCATTGCCTCCAAATGTGGACCTCAGGAGCTTCCTGTGACTGGGCAATATTTCTGTGTAGAAATATGTGTCTTTTAGATCTATTGTCACAAACCAGTCCTCAAACTGAATCTGTGAAATGATAAGTTTGAGCATCAGCATCTTGAACCTGTATGTCCAACGAGTATGGTTCAGATGGTGCAGATCTAAAATTGGCCGCATACTCTCATCTTTTTGCAGACCAGGAAATAATGGCTGTACAAACCTTCCTCCCTCATGGAACAGGGTACATGTTCTATGGCACTTTTGTCCAAAAGGGATCTTAGGTCCTGCACTAGCGTCGGGCTCTGCTCTGTGCTGACTACTGTGGTGAGCACACCTCTGAACCAGGTGGGGGGGTGGGGGGTAAGTTATGTTAACTCCACATTCTGTTGGAGGGAAAGCATCAGATTTTCAATGCCCTGTGACAGCTTGCTGACCAGAGAAGACCAAGAAAAACTTGGGAGAACATTGGCTAGGGGAGGACCTATAGTAATACTGGGGCTAACTGTCTTAACAATCTCATGTCCCCTGATACTTCCCTCCACAGCCCACCAGGACTGCTTATTCTTTGTTTGCTTGGCCTTTATGATCATTCTCAGATCAGGTATACTAGCAGGCCGCAACTGTGGCTGCCCAGTCCCCCTGGCTCTCTGCGGGGGGAGGTGGGCCGCCACACTCACCTTCTGGGCTTCACTTGTGGATGCCCAGGCAAACTCAGCATGATGGGGAAGGAACTGGCTGAATGCTGCTATTTGCTGTTTCACCTCATGAAACCTGTGACGTTAACCGCACCGCCGAACATGCCGGAAGGTTCAACAGGGACACCAGCAGGGAGACCTATTCTTTATCCCCCATCCCTGAGAGGTTGAGCCATAGGTGCCTCTCTACCACAACCAAGCTACCCATTGAACGGCCCATATGACGGGCTGTTTGCTTGGTCGCCCGGAGAGACAAATCCATTGCGCCACTGCCTTGGGCCCAATTCCCTCCCCCTTGTTGAGCTCACTCAGCAGGTCTGCTTGGTAGGCCTGCAACACTGCCATTGTATGCAGTGACCCACAAGTGAGACCTGCTGCTGCATAGGCTTTGCCAACCAACGCCAATGTGGCCTTACATGGCTTGGATGGCAAAGTTGGCCCCCCTAAACTTCCTGCTGTTGATGGAGAGCAGTTGATCGCAAGCACCTCCTCCACCTTTGGCATAGCTAAATATCTGTGCTGTTCATTCCCCACAATAGCTGAATAATCAGACATTGTGGGGTTATAAACATGGCTTGTGTATGGTTTTCCTCAGAAGTGTATGAGAGGGTGTTTTGGCTTTCCATAATGAAAGGAAGGGTCACAACATGAGCACCAAAATTCAACAGAAAGCCGGACTTGCAAAACAGAGCAAGAGCTTCTATTCCAGATCTAATCGAGATTCCCAGGACCTGAGTCAGCTGGCTCCCTCAGCAGCAACTGGCCCAGATCCGTGAGGCTCTGAAACCCACCTCCCTTCAGCCGAGAAGACAGTGAGCCACGAGCAGAGCTGCCTGATTTTAAAGCACTTACAATGCATGCAGTCTGCCCCCTCAAGGGATGCTCAAGGGATGATCCACCCCCCAGACACTTCACACAGAATGTGTGAGTGTCCCTCCCCCCATAATAAAATGAGAGCATCACATGAAACACTTCCTGAATTCTCTCTCACTCATACTTTTCAGTTTTTTTTAAAGACAGAAAAGTAAAGAGATTTTTTTGGGAAAAAATAGAGAGGAAATGAAGCATCTTTTTGCGAGCAATCACACAAAACAACCACGGCATGGTTCACAGGTGCTGTTTTTATAATAACGTGATGCTTTTAATTGCCATGTTACCTGACCATGATAGGCCTATAAATATGCGTGATTTCACACAAGCTTCAGTTACTGGTTTGTACATTGTACATTAAAGGTTATGTGCGAGGTCACTTCCCACAGCATGAAGCTCACACAATGTTGAGTTCCCCTTGAAAGGGAGCTGAATAATTTTCAGAAGCTTTATAGTGTACTGTATGTACCAGCTATAGTCTTAAAAATGTCCATCTCTGGAAGTACTTCTATTTCTGTTATTTGCTTTAGAGAGTCATTGCACACAGGGATTAGAGGGTAAATTCCAAGAAAACCATTAGCAATTAGAACTCCACTTGCCATTATTGTATGTAATTATAGGCAATATCTGTGATTAAGGAAAGAGGCTCAATAAATTACATTAACATAGTTTTAAAGTCACGGATCCTGCTTGGAGCCTGAACAAGGCAGAAGACGAAATTCAACTATTGATTTCACATCCCCAATTAAAATTTATTTGGTGACTACTGAGGAATAGGGGCACTCTGGTAAACAATTTCTCTAGACAAATGCAGTCTGAGATTCTTAATCCAGTGAGACTGAAGTGGCTGCTGAATACTCAGGAACCAGGAAGAAAGAGTTAAAAGTGATAGAAATAACAGAATGTAAAGAGGAAATGCATTATTTCACAGACCAAGAAAGAATTTAACAATGTCTATGTCATGATATCAGGTGTCATTGTTTAAAGATAGAAAAAACAATGAAAATCATTTATACAAATTAAACAGCATCAAATAAATACTTTACAGCAACTGTATTCTCTATTTATGCATCCCTAGACATGACAACCCTTCTTAGCCTACTCTTTCTTTTGATCTCCTTGATGATAATTTACTCAGGCAAACCAAGTGTACTGCTTTAATGAGCCATTAAGTTGCACCAAATGCTAGGAAACCACAGAGATGACTGTTTTAATTGATGGGACAAGTTGCAAGTTCCTAACTGGACTGATTTTGAAAGATGATTAAGTAAGTTACCTTTGAGTGAATACTCTGGCGTTCATTTACTGGATAGTCCTCTTATCTCCTAGAAGTCAGGAGAGTAGGGGATGGAGGACAGTGAGAATGGAAGGAGAGAAGCTTGGCAGAGCCTGAAACACAGCTGCTGGCATTAATTGACTTCTCAGATGGGGAAGATTTTCCCATCCATGTACACACTCTCAAATCCGCTCAAAGCCTACTGGCTGTAGAGAACCTCCATCTCCAATCTGATGTCACCTGTCAAAATCATCCTGATGGGCAAGCATAGGACAGGGACCTCAGTCTAAGGGGTGCTGGCAGGAGCACTGCTGCTTTTTTATGGTGATGGAACCTAAGTGCCTATAGCATCTTCAAACCACAAATCATTGGCATGTACTGTACAGGTTTATGTGAGTTTTATGCTTGTCTGCAAATTATACTATTCAAAGTACTATTCTTTACTATTCTTAATAGCATTCAAAACAGTTTTACTGTGAATGCAGACTTTAATACACTTAAAAAGACACTATTAGCATCACATAAATATACAGTACTGTGCAAAAGTTTTAGGCACATGAAAAGAAATGCTGTAGAGCAAAAATAGCTTCAAAATAATGAAATTAAATGTTTCTACATAAAAAATACAGTAAAGAGCAGTAAACAGTAATAAATAAAAAAAAGTCAATATTTGGTGTGAAAAAATTAAAAATAAAAATAGTAGTCTCGGGTACAATTTGTGCAGTTTTATAAGGAAATGACCTGGTAAAATAAGTCATAAAATAAAAAATCTATAACAAAAGTTTGTACTAAAAAAATTAGAGTGCCTAAAACATTTGAACAATTCTGTATATTAAAAAATTGGTTTCACTCTGCCCACGTTTTACATTTTATTTTCTACATTCTTTTGAATGTCCATGCAATAAAATAAATATCAGATGCCACGAGTGTACCTTCTGCTATCATTTACACATTTGAATGACCATGTAATACGAAGTAATGTAATAACATGAAATTTAAAAGACCTTATGTGGCCATGGGCATGCGACAGGACAGCTGTCATTTGCTGCTATTGTCAAGCAATTGTTTGATGCCATACACACAGCGATTCGCCTTTGCACATTTGCTGAGAGGAAGCTAATGGTTGAGAGACAGAACTTTTGTTAATAGTTACTGCGAGCCTTTTATAATCAACCAATTGGTGTGCAAGAAGACGGGAATTACAGAGAGGGGTTAAAGCAATGCGAATATGCGCACACATGATGCAGTATTAGACAATTAGCACATCATAATGAAACTAAAGCCGAATCCTGGACTAACCCTAACCCTACCCTAAGCTGGATGCTTTCTTAAGGTCTGAAAAAGAGCACGTATGGTCACCCTAACAAAAGCATTTCAGAGAACAATTTGTGTTCATTTCTACCAAATTAACTTTGCGCAAAATTTATTTGCTCATGCATCAGGAGGTTGCTCATGTGAGCCACGACTGGCAAGAGAGAACCAGAACTATAATCTCGCAGCTGTCTATATTGTGTTATGTCAAAAGATGAATTTCTTTGGTTTTAAATGAAGAAAATTGTAATCCTGACAGTGTTCCATTTTTTATTTATTTATTTATTTATTTTTTACAAAATGTACCTGTAATGTGATTACTTTGTTTGTTTGACATTATTGTAACGGATTACAGTTATCAGTTTTTTGTATGATTACATAATGCCATAATATATATTCTGTTACTCCCCAAGCCTGCACATACATAACCAAAATATTCTCTTACATATGTTCACGTGACACTGTGTCAGTAGCTGACACTATGGGAACATTATACCACAGCGCCATACTACCAAGTGACTGCCAGGTTGGTAGCCTACAAACATGCATTGACCAAAAAAAAGGGGGAGGCCCAACCTGTTGCAACACAAAACTCCTCTAAAGACACTCATTTAGATAGTGCCTGAGATGAAGCAACACCTCTGGTAGAGTGAGCTCAGATGTTAAGAGGCGAAGATAAACCACGTGCCTCATAAGCAAGAGAAATCACATCATTATCCCAATACAATATCCTCACAACACCCTCACAGCACAAAGTCCATGAAAGTTCTCGCTCTCCTGTGAGTCAGTGGGTGGAAGAGAGGACGACTGCAACTTAACCTGCCTTTTTTTTTTTTTTTTTTTTTCCAAAGAGACATCAAGGCCAATATTAGACCCATCTTAAGCATCAGAATTCTCTCTGAAGCTGACACAAGCAGCTCAAACTGAAGGCCTGTCAAACCCTCTAAGACTACAATAAGTCCCAAGAGGGAACACATGAAGGACAGAAAGGCCTCAGCCATCTCGTGCCACACATGAAATGGGAAACAAGAGAATGTCTCCCTAAGGAGGTGCCACGAATCGGTGACTGTTCAGCAGCGATCGCTGCGACATACACCTTGAGTTAGCCAGGGCTGCACCTGCAAAAAAATGGTCTTGGAGGAATTCCAGCACTGAACCAACAGGGCAGTAAGCAGGATCTAAATCACACTCTCTGCACCATGACATCAACAGTCGCCATTTAAGGACATACAGCCTCCTAGTAGATGGAGATCTTGCTTTCAGAAATGTCTCCACAGTTTCAGATGAAATACCAGTCCTCAACACAGAGCCCCATTCAAAGGCCAAACCCAAAGTGTCCACATTTCTGGCTGGGGATGCCACACAGTGGCGCAGGCCTGGATAAGTAGATCCGGTCTGATTGGGATCTCCCAAGGAGGTTTCTCCAGGAGAGACAACAGGTCCAAATGTGAGAACCAAATGTAAGCCAGCCAAAAAGGAGCTATTAACAAGAGGCAGACTCTGGCCTCCTGTACCCTGATAAGGACTTACAGATCACACTTACACTCTGAGGATGCAATCTCCACTTGCCAGACCTCAGCCCGTGCCTCGAAGAAGATCTGCACCCAAGTTCAAACACCCTGGAATGTGCACTGGGGATACGAGGGCTGTAGAAATGTTTTACGCCATTGTCTGTTGTGAGGACTTCTGAACAGGGCCCTGAAGTGACTGAGCAGCAGGAGGACATACAGTCTGACTAGTGCAATCAGCCAATGAATTGGCATGATTCTATATGGGCTTCAGACATTGTCACACATAGAGGGTGTTCCCATAGTGTCAGCTACTGATGCAAATTCTACTGTGAGTGGTTGCTTATGGGACTCAATGTTTAAAATGTAGGCTGATACAAGGCATCTGTAAAGACATAAACATCTTTATTTATATAGCAATAAAAAGGTAAAACAAAATTATTTAGATTGAGTGTAAAAACATGTAAAAACTAATACTTTATTTAAAACAATAAAAGGATGAAAAAAAAAAACAGTAAAAAGGGCTCAACTTAATTTGTAGAAGTTTAACTTTAATTCTAAACAGAGCTCAAATTAAGAATGTATGCAAAGGTGATGAAATGTCCAAGGTAAAAAGAAAAAGACATTTAAATCTATTCTCATTCAATTCACATTTAAGATTTATAGACTTTCATTTGCAGAGGAGATGCCAATCTGACTGCTCACCTCCATAACATTTTAATGAAACCTGTTAATTGACTACTAACCAAATTTAAACTAAATAATATCAGCACAATGCGATTTGTTTCCAAATCAATTCAGTTAAGCATACCTTTACATGGGAGGCTTAATCTGACAATCCTGATAGAAATGTGTACTTTTCATTGGTAATACAGTGTTTAGCAAAGTTCAGAAAAGCTAAAACACATGTAGTTAAAAAAAAAAAAAAAAAAAAGTGAACTTTCTGTTAAAAGGAACAAACAAGCATGATAACCTTGTGAAAAGTGAAAGCTGTCCAAAGTAAATTTAAATAATTAATTATTCTGCCATTTATAGGCTATGACATTAGTTATCTAGTTAACTGGTTCATATGTGTTTTACCTATAGGATACTGTCCTGTATTTTATACACTGTCTTGTATTTTTATACACTTGATTTTTCAAACAGTCGAATCAGATAAATGACAAAATACCAACATATTGGCATGCTCTGCCATGAGCCACTATTATTGCATGTTTGGATTAAAAACAATTAAAATCCAGTTCTCAACCCCAGATATGCATAGACCAGCTCCTCCTCCATGTAACTCCCAACTGACTTCCTTCACTCCCATCTCAGAGACTGATGTCTCTAACCTCCTCCTCTCTAGCTGTCCCACAACCTGTCCTCTTGACCTAACCATTCTCACCTTCTTCATTCCATCTCTCCAACACTATTACCTGCACGTGGCCTTGGGCAACATGTGGGCCAGGAATCAAACTGCCAACCCTACGATTAGTGGACAACCCGCTCTACCACCTGAGCCACAGCCGCCCGTTGCACTAAGGTCAAGCAACACAAACAAGGAGACCCAACCCTGATCAGAGGCCAGTGGTAAGTCATTTACCACTTTAACCAGTGCTGTCTCTGTGCTATGATGAGGCCTAAATCCTGACTGATACATTTCATGAATGTTAT
>JANDJT010000001.1:20257802-20270182 GCA_024331685.1 Stegophilus panzeri | reverse complement strand
CACATGAAAAGATATAATCAAATATTTACAAAAATGTGAGGGGTGTACTCACTTTTGTGAGATACTGTATATGTTTTTACTCTATGTTGATTCTCTTGGAAAAAAAATGGAGTCTTTACTGACACTTCTTCATTCTACTTGTACATGTGCTATATTGTGTATTACATAAAATTTAAAGAAATTCTCATTAAAATGCTTTATGATAAAAGCCTGTGCTGTTATCCTAACTGTCCCAAAGGGGCTCAGTGCACACTGAGAAAACTGTAAACAAACTCTTATGTAGGAGAATTGCATCAGTTTTACTGGAAGGCATAAACAACCTCATCAAGTTTTTTCTCTTTAAATTAAATAATGTAAGATGAAGCATGATTGCCATAATAGATGCTTAAGACCACATATGATTTTTAGCTAATTTCTTATACCACACTTTATAACTGTCACTTTGACATCAAATCAATATAGCCTGTCAGTATTTTTTTTTTTTTTGCTAGAACACTATATTGTCTAGATTTTTTATTTTATTTGGTATTTCTTATCAATACCAAATAACTTATGAAAATCTAATGAGAATCTTACGGTGAAAAATGTTTTTGGAACATTGACATCACATGTATCCTACAAAGAGTTTGATATTTTATGCTACAAAGACACAAAGTTCAAACTTGTAGGAATAAATGTGTTACAAGTCTTTTGATGCAAGCATTTGTCAGTGCTGATAAAAAGTTAAAAAGCAAACAAACTTAATTTTGCAGATTTAGTTTTGAAGTACTAAAGCATGAACTAAAAAATCTCAAGAAATATTTTACAGTAATTTAGCACTCAGTTTAGTTCAAAGTACTACAGTCGATAATTGAATTTATATAGTATTTAAAGCATAGAATATTTTTGTATGTCAATTAAATCATCGTAATACTTCATTGGGATAGTTCGGTCCATTAACTGTTTCAAAACCATATGTCAATATTTTATGGTTGCTGATTTTAAAAATATAATCTATACACCCTTTTTAAACTAACAACTATCACATATTTTAAACTATCATTTCAAAATATTTTTCTTTTCCTTTATTTGGATGGTGCAGTTTGTGGTTGCTGATGTTTAATAGATAATTTATAGGCTGTAAGCATGTGCTTTTGGCTTTCACTTTATTTGAATAGTCTAGTTTATAGCTCTTGATGTTTAGTAGATCTATATGCTGTCAACTTGTCCTTAGTCCTAATTTCAGGTTTAGTTCATATTGACTACATTGACACATTTTGTGACATCTTGTTGAAAATAAACATTATTTTACATGCTGAGAACGAACTGAAAGGCTGGATCATGAGACTATAGATGAGAGTATGATAGTAGAGTATATGAACCAACCACACCAAGTGAAGCATTTATTTTATTTTATAAAATGGCCCTCAAAAAAGAAGGAAAACAAAATTCTATGAAGCAGCTTCAAGGCACATATTCACATTCAACATTCAGGGCTCACAAGAGCAGAGTAAGAAACTGAGTGAGAGCCATAGAGAGAGTAAACCAAAGAAAACAATCAATCTGAAAAAGAATTATTTAACAGGTTCAATCGATAAGGCATTAAAGTTTAAGGATTTAAGACCAATGTATCAGGGAACTCAACATCTAGGAGTAAAGTAGATGCTCTGACTCAGGAGAACTCCAGTTGCTCACTTTAACTCAGTCTGTTATTTTAGATAAATGATCTCCAAGTTAAAATAGTATATCAAATATTAAGTGCAAAATAATGTTACTGAACAATAGTTTGCTGATATGAGTGAAAATGGCATTCACTTAAGTCTATATGTAAAAATTCTAAGCAATCAGAAAAATACATTAGCTGTTCCGTACTATGCAAATATCACTCTCATGCTTTCTAAAACCTCCTCCATGGGTTCACTGTTTAAGTAGTAACTGACAAACATGCATCATGTTTGCTTGTCCCCACTGAGACTGTTAAATCAATCCATGAGCTGTTTACATTGACTCAAACAACATGGCTATTGCAAACAACTAATCCATGGCTCCATAATAATTTGAAGTGGATTACTTGTGTCAGCACAGCATATAGCTTTAACATAGACTTATGGTCAGTTTGATTAAGTTGGTTGATCAACCAACAACCATCAAAAGTCTTTGAGGTCATGAGTCTTTGAGATCAATACTGTATGTTTTACCAGGAGAAAGCTCAAGATGTCCTAAAAGAGCTTGCCAAAAGGATTAGTTTCCTGGAGCAATAATACTGTATTTTTATTTGAGCAGGAATTAAGATTAGATGCAGCTATAACATGCTTCATGATACATTTTTTAAGAAATGCTTTAACAAATGAGTGAAACCAGGTTGTTAAAATGTATTTTTTAGGAAAATAGCTATATATCCCCTCAATATTAGTGAAAGGATTCAGGAATAAAACCAGTACACAGGTGACTTAATCAATTATTTTGGTTTATTATGCAATGCCTGTAATGTGCTGTCTATTTCTAAAGTTGTGCATTCATATATTACAGACTCTGTCAATGGATTAAAATAACTGACATCCCAGCAAATTAGAAAAAAATATATTTTAACTGAATATCACTCTAAGAACCAAGATAATTTAGTCACACCACAATATGGTTAAAGGATTGATGTATACCTTCACATGTAGTTCAAATCAACTGCCATGTGACAGCAAACATAGCACTGAATACTCTGCTTAATTTGCATCATTTTATATTGACTTATCAGTTATGGAAATTTTGGCAAAATAAAGAGGGGATCACTTGCCTGCTTTCAGAAGACATTCTTTATAAACTGCTGAGTACTCTAAAAGTGTAATCACATCTACACTCAATCACTCAGTCTGCCTCATAAGCAATTCTGACTTGGTATACCTTGGGGACTCAATCAGTGAGACTTCTACTACTGAGATGCAGTATCAGATGCAGGTATGCATAATGATTCATAGCCATATATGAGATCTGGCATAACATGGCTACCCGTTATTTTGTTTTCACACAATTATTTTTCTTTCAAGCCTAGAATTTTCTAAAGCAGCTGTAAATACTGTTCATAGTCTAACTTCATTTTTGACCTGGTCCACCTACTGCCTCACAATTAGTCTCTATGCTAAATATTTGAACACCCATCATTGTCTTTCCAGAAACCCTTTACAACTATAAATAAACAAAAGTGGTTTATAACAATTAATCATCTTTTAGATGTCAGCAGAAACTATTTTTCATGTTTTATATTACACATTTCTTACCTTCGTTTTCTTGTAGCGAATAAAATCAACTATCCCAAAATACAATACGCCAACATAACCAAGACAGAGAATAATACTCATAGCAATGATACTAAACATGGCATGAATATTCTGGAACTTGAAAATTACAGCTAGGCTAATTTGATAATGTCATGTGCTCAGATGATATCGTGATGGTCAGCTACATCAACCCTTAGGGTGGCACAAGGTCCAGCAGCTCTCTCCGCCTTGTACAGAAATTTCCCAGGTTGACCCATATGACTAGCCTCAATGAGAGCAACTCATCTGCCAGGGGTGCAATTCCCAAGATCCTGACTTTTCTTAAGGGACTGCCAGACAGTGGCAAGTCACAATCTATGGTAACGATTTATGTGCCAGCCATTGTAGTGCACAACATCACCATGGATAGAAGCAACTTTTGTTGGCTTATTACAGCCACCATAATCCAGTAGGACCTTCCATGGGACCATCTCCCTTGTGCTGGAGTCCTTTAAGGGTCACCCATATTAGCCTACTAAGGGAACTACTGAAATGGGTATATCTGAAAACTGCCTTTTTTGTTAGCAATCACTTCTGGTAAAACAGTTGGGTAATTACATTATTAATTTACAGTGCCACTTCCCACTAAGGACACAAGGGGACCCAAACCATACCAGCAAAATGTCCCCTATAGCAGTTCTGTGGGAGAAAATGCCTTGATAAGGAGACAAGAGCACAGACTGGTTTGAGACAAAATGGCCAGACTGGTTCGGGCTGACAGGAAGACTATGGTCAATACTGTAAACACTTTTTATCATTCTTGTTATATAATTTATAAAAGAAAAGATTCTCAGAATAACAGGAATCTACGACTACAGTGAGCATAGATTCACTGAAGACTGGACAGCTGAAGATTATTTCAAGATTCATCATGCTGTGTGTTCTGAATAACTTGAGTTAACATGGTCTTCCTGTCACCTCGAACCAGTCTGACTGTTCTCCTCTGACTTATGTCATCAGCAAAGTGTTTCCACCCACATTATTGATAATCACTGGATGGGTTTTTTTTTCACCATTCCATTTGAATTCTATAGACTGTTGTGCATGAAAATTTCTGTTTCTACAATATCAACAATCATGGCATGGTCAAAGTCACTGAAATCACATTTTCCCTCATTGTGATGTTTGCTTGAACATTAACTGAAGTTGTTGACCTGTATCTGCATGACTTATTGTATTTCTTTGCTGTCACATGATTGGCTGATTGGTCCTAATAAATGAGAAGATGTACAGGTGGTCCTAATAAAGTGGTAGGTGAGTGTGTATGTAAAATACAGCCCCCACATCTCAGAATAGAACATGCAATTCGATGCAAATTTCTTTTTTCTTTAAAATATCAAATTAAATTTGCTCTAACGCAGTGTTATGGGAAACACTGTATTATTACTGGTGTGCCATTTGCACTGTTGAACATGGGGAGGTTTGATGTGATAATTCTGCATTAAATTGCATCTCTAACTTCCACTACATTGAGTTCATGATACTATAAAAGGAATCATGAACTCAAGGCAGTAGAATCAAATAACACTCTGACAATCTAGCAGCCCTTTTGTAGTGAGCTTATTACATAACATGCACATAGGAGCTAAATGATAACATTTTTATTATATTATTTAGTTTGAAACCTTAAAAAATTATAAAGGACATTAAAAAAGAGTTACCCCTAAGGGTGAAGTGGCTATATTCTGGATATTTTTAATAGAGCAAAAAATGTAGAAACTCTATCTGACTGCATTACAGTATTTTACAATCAGTGTGTTGAGTTTTATATAGGATAAAACAAATAAACAAACATAACAAATGTGTTATGGACTGGAAATGAAAGTTACACTCTAACCCTCACCTCATATTTCCTTCACATATGTGGGAGTGTTTCTCATCTCTCTCTTTCTCATTGAGGCATTGCAATGTGTTTCTCTTCCTATCTCACTTTCTGGGGCTCTCAAAATACCCTGGTGATTAAATGTTATCTGTTACTGATGGTGTGATAATATCAAAAGTATTTATCCACTGCCAAAACAGTGTGTTCAAAAAGAAAGCTGATTTAATTTTCATGGAAGTTATCCCACACAGAAGCAACAGACTACTACGGTACACAGTACATCTTCCAACCTGAGCATATGTGTAGTCACACAGTGTATAATAATAATCATATAATTCTTAGGCTATGCATGCATTCATAATAATTCAAAATAATTATTTGTTGGCTGTGAAATATTTTTGTCAATATGTGTTCCCATAACTGTTTTTGCCAGTGCAAAAAGTGGGTATGTTTGTGGAATAATCATTATAAACCTATTCAAAAAGCCTCTCAGTGTTTGCCAAAAAGCAAGCCTTCATGCAATAATTCATCAGAAATCCTAGCTCAATCTGATTCATGACAATAATATTAGAGAAAATCTTGTTTAGAAGATGAACCTCAGCCAAACTTGTCAGAATAAACTAATTACTGTTATTATGTCCTCTGTCTCAAGTGGAATGATGACCATAGACTTGAAAATAGGTAAACGGAATGAATGTTTTTCTTCTATCAATGTTTTAGAGACATTATCTATTTTCAATTTTGGCAACATCTTGCAAAGTTTGAATTGAAAGAATGGATTATCACAATTTCTAATAAACATGATGTTTTCTCACTTATTTGCCTTTATACCTTAAACCCTAAAGTCTCAGGTTAGTCAATGGCTGTTCATCTTAAAACTTATTACACAGTATTTATTCATTAATTTTTAGTATCCCAGGAACACTTGGAGAATACACCCTGGAGAAAACACATTTGAACATAGGGAGAACATGCAGAACTGTACACAGACAGGAACCCGAGCTCAGGCTCGAACCTGGGGCTCTGGAGTTTTGAGGTAGCAATGCTACTTGCTGCATCACTGCACTGCCTTTATTATACAATAACTACCACATATTGTTTCATCAATCTACAGTAAATCTGATAAGGAAAAGGATATGGTTACAGTAATCAAGGACGTGTATAATAATTCAATGATGATTACATGAGTTTTAATGTAATTTGTTAATTCTGAGAACGGTCACATGCCCCATTATAAATAGGTGTGCACACTTGTGCAACCAGGTTATTGTAAGGTTATTGTATCTCTTTTTTCCACCTAAAATGTTCGTATTTGTTTTTCACTTACTAAGTTGGTTGCTATATCAAATTAAAACTGGAAAAAGATCTGGCATGGTTTGGTCTTGGTATGGTATGGTCTTGGTTTAAATTTTTTTACATCACAAAAAACAGCCATTTTAACAGGAGTTTGTAGACTTTTTATACCCACTGTAAGTAATACATGCTATATGGCCTAAAGTTTGTGGACACCTGACCATCACACCCATATGTGTTTTTGAACATCCCATTCCATATTTAGTCTCCCTTTGCTGTTATAATAACCTCCACTCTTCTGGTAAGCCTTTACACTACATTTTGGAGCTTGCTTGTGGGGCTCTGCTCATTCTGAGCGAAACAGTCAGAGAAGGCCTGGGGTGTAGCAGACATTCCAGTTAATTCCAAAGGTGTTCAATGGGGTTGAGGTCAAGGCTTTGTGCATACTTTTGTGCATATACTGTCTCATGTGTTGCTTTGAATGTGTTTGAGATATGTACTGATTTTGAATTCTAGAGCTAGGCATAATTGGTATTCTCTTTTGAGGAGAGGAAAAATCAAAATAGCATACAGATTGTTGTTATCTCTCTACAGACAGTATGGGGCAGTAAGGATGT
Organism: Stegophilus panzeri; assembly: GCA_024331685.1. Classification (NCBI taxonomy): domain Eukaryota; kingdom Metazoa; phylum Chordata; class Actinopteri; order Siluriformes; family Trichomycteridae; genus Stegophilus; species Stegophilus panzeri. Next base: position 20,263,163 of record JANDJT010000001.1, on the reverse strand, counting down.
GAACTGATGATTATAGTGGCGCCGAATTAATTGAAGGTTGGTAAATGAATGGAATTTCTTCTTCCATCTCAGTTGGCCACAACATCAGGTAGTAATATTATTAGTCTATTTCCATTACCAGTGATGGCACAGTGTAATAATTAATGTAATATGTAATCCCAGGCAGACTGCACTTTAACTATGTGTACTAATTACAAGCAGATTGAACTCAAATCTAAAATCTGCCACATGCAAAATTGTTGTAACACTGGGCTCCTCTTCAACCATCTTAATGTTAGTAATTGTTTGTCAACAATTAAAAGAACAATAGTATTTTAGTAGTATTTCATCTCCCTCCAATTCTTCCAATATATACAGCAGGGAAATAAGTATTGAACGCGTCAACATTTATTTCATTAAATATATTTCCAATGAGGCTACTCACATAAAATTTTCACCAGACTTTGGTATTAACTCAAGAAATCCATAAATATAAAGAAATCCAAATGTTAAAGTCCATAAATGAAGTTATGTGTAATAAAAAGGAATGCCACAGGAAAAAAGTATTGAAAACACTAACTGAAATTTATTTAATACTTAGTGCAGTAGCCTTTGTTTGTAATGACAGCTTCAAGATGCTCCCTATATGAAGAAATTAATCAGCTGCAGTATTCAGGTGTGAGTTTGGCCCATTCTTCTAAACATATTGTCTTTAAATCTTGTTCAATTGGATTCAAGTCAGGTGGTTGACTGGGCGATTCTAACTCCTTGATTTTTTTTCACTGAAACCAATTGATAGTTTCCTTTGCTGTATGCTTTGGATCGTTGTTCTGCTGGAAGGTCCACCCACCTCTCATCTTCATCATCCTGGTGGATGGCAGCAGATTCTTCTCAAGAATCTCCTGGTAAAGGGATCCATTCATCGTTCCTTCAATTATATGAAGTCTGCCAGTACCATGTGATGAAAAACAGCCCCACATCATGATGCTTCCACCTCCAAACTTCACTGTTGGTATAGTGTTTTTAGGGTGATGTGCAGTGCCATTTCTTCTCCAAGCATGGTGTGTAGTATGACAGCCAAAAAATTCAATTTTGCTCTCCCACTCTCCCAGTATTTCATAGGCTTGGCCAAATTAATTGTAGGAAACTTTAAACAAGCTTCGACATGCCTTTCCTTTAGCTATAGAGTCTTGCAGAGTAAACATGAGTAGTGGAGTGCATTGCCTATTGTTTTCTCTGTGAAGATGGTACCTGCTGCCTCCAAGTGTTTCTGGAGCTCTTTCTGAGTGGTCCTTGGCTCTTGGCCTACTCTTCTGTGAGGAGATCTTGTGTGGAGCTCCTGTGCATGACCAGTTCATGACGGAGTGATGTTGCTTCCACTTGCGGATAATGGACCCAATGGTGCTTACTGGATGATTCAGAAGTTTTGAAATATGTCTGTATCCAATTCCATCAATATGTTTTGCAACAGTAAGGTTGCAAAGGTCTTGGGTGAAGTCTTTGCTTTTACCCATCATGAGAAGTTTCAAATGTGACACCTTGGTAATGAAAAGCCTTTTTATAGACCATCAATTTACTAACCCAGCTGATATTAATTTGCACAGATAGGAGGCATATTTACTTACGAATTTCAGCTGGTTCATTGCCTTACCTTGCCTTGGAGAACTGCTTTTTCTTATTGTGTTCAATACTTTTTTCCTGACATTCCACTTTATTACACATAACTTTATTTATGGACTTTAATGTTGTGAATTATATTTCCAGATTTCTTGAGTTAATACCAAAGTCTGGTGAAAATTTCATGTGAATAGCCTGAATATATAGAAATATATTTACTGAAAAAAATGTTGACACGTTCAATACTTACTTCTCCCACTATATATATATATATATATATATATATAATAAGACTCTTGAATGTGCTTCCCATGAGGCTAGTAACCCAGTATAATATTATATATAATATATTTATTTTATTTTATTTATTTATTTTTGCAAATGAGAGATGACTTTTAAGATGTAGTTCACATTTAGGATTGTTGTGTGCAAGTTGACGCTTTTATATGAAATGCTGAACAGATAAATAACTTTAAGGCTGATGTTTGCCTTTTGTCCCCCATGTGAAAGGCCATAGCTGAAATATAAACATCAGCCTTAAAGTTATTTATCTGTTCAACATTTCATATAAAAGCATCAACTTGCACACAACAATCCTAAATGTGGACTACATTTTAAAAGTCATCTCTCATTCGCAAAAATAAAGAAATAAAATAAAATAAATTATACAGGGTTACTAGCCTCATGGGAAGCACATTCAAGAGTCTTTTTCTGCCAAGTTTTTTAGTATTTTTCAGGACTTGCAGTGCCCTCCAGGATATCAGGAGAAAGAAGCAGTAAATCAATAGGATCAGCACAAGGGCAAGTGACAACCTGTTTAGTTTGCTGGCCTGCTTCATTTCACAGCATGTGGCCTGGCCTTCTAAAGCAAAAGCTCGTTCTGTGGGAGAAAATATTTCCCTGTTCTAAATCAGATTTGGCAGCATGTGGTCTGGAGGGTTTAAAGTGAGGTCTCTGCACTCCTGCCATAAATTGATATAGGTGGAAAGGGAAAGCATCATATTTATGACAAAATCAGCACACAGACAAAACTCTGATGGAGTGTGCTGCTTATAGGCAACTCCGTATGACTATTGAAATGTGCACACAGCTGTAATACAGCCAAACATAGTAAGCAGGAAACTAAATCAAACATGGTTAATCAACAATTATGTAATGACTAATTCCTTAAAATGGTATACACTGGTTTAATACACTGAATTTTTGCCCTGCAATGTCCTAGCATCCCATTCAGGATGTATTCGTGCTTGATGTTTCTGGGATAAGCTCCAGATCCACACTGACCCAATACATATATTGGCTGAATTTTTATTCTGTTAAAAAAAAAAACTTGCTGTTTTGAACAGGAAAGTCACCCCAAAAATGGAGTACCCCTCACCCCACCATGAGCCTGAAAAAAAGCTAAGTGAAAGATGAATATTGCATGTGCTGTGAAACTCGATTATATAAATGATATTTATCTGATTGACTGAAGCTGTGGCAGTGAGGTTCAATTTCCGTTCCTTCGCTCACACTTCATAGCTTCTCGCCCTGTGATCTACAATCTTTACATTTTAAAAAGTGGCTTTTTTTCTCGTTCTGTATGACTGCCTTCCCATTGCCTCTGGAAAGACTGGTAGGCTGCAGCAGCTGTCTCCTACACACCAGTTTCATTTTCACATAAGAATGCTTTTCTTTGTAAACCCTCTTCCTCAGCAATTTGTCACACTGTCTTCCTTTGGCATAGACTGGAAAATAATTTAACTTCCCAATGCAATGCATTATTCTGATTAATTAAACAAACAGAATCAGGCCTCGTAAAATAACATCGGTTTTTAATCAGTTATAATCCTGAAGTAACGTTAATAATTACAATTTAGAGCACAACCTCTATCCCCTTTAAACTATAGCAGGGAGAGATTGAATTGATAGCACTTAGCTAAAAATATTTAGTCTCTCATCACAAAATGATTGTTAATTTAAAGGATTAGTATTTATTAATATTCTCAAAAATTAGCTTCAACAGTATGGTGGGCATTGCTACCTCGCAGCTCTATTCTGAGCTCATGTTAGTAATTGTGCTAAGTTATGCATGTTCTCCCCATATTCTTGTGGGTTTCCTCCAGGTTCTCTGGATTTTTTTCCCACTGTCCAAAACATGCCAGTCGGCAGATTTCCTATGCTAAATTGCCCCTAGGTGTGAATATGTATTTGAACGTGCATGATGCCCTGCAATGGACTGGCATCCCAACCAGGGTTAATTCTCCCACCTTGCACCTAGCATAGACTCCAGATACACTGTGACCCTGACCAAGAGAAAACGGTTACTGTAGATGAATGAATGAACTATTAGTAATGGTAAATGCAGGAATAGTCATAATGTTATATTAACATTGCTTACTCATTATGATGGCACCTGTCAAGGGGTGGGATATATTATGCAGCAAGTGAACAGTCAGTTCTCAAAGTTGATGTGTTGGAAGCAGGAAAAATGGGCAAGCATAAGGATTTGAGCAACTTTGACAAGGGCCAAATTGTGATGGCTAGACAAGTGAGTCAGAGCATATCCAAAACAGCAGGTCTTGTGGGGTGTTCCCAGTATGCAGTGGTTAGTACCTACCAAAAGTGGTCCACGGAAGGACAACCAGTGAGCCGGCGAAATCAACAGGGATCTATCAAAGTATGATCTTCACAACACGTTTGTGTAAGTGTGTCATGGCACGAACAAAAGAGATTTCTGAAGACATAAGAGTTGTTGATGCTCATCAGGCTGGAAAAGGTTACAAAACCATCTGTAAAAAGTTTGTACTCCACCAATCCACAGTCAAATAGTTTGTGTACAAATGGTGTAAATTCAAGCTCGCTGTTACAATTCAAGCCTATTGTTACATGTAATAGTCCACAAGGTCACAAAGGAACCCAGGGTAACTTCTAAGCAACTAAAGGCCTCTCTCACACTGGCTAATGTTAATGTTTATGAATCCAGCACCAGGTGAGTGAGCAATGAACAACAGTTGTGTGCATGGCAGGGTCGCAAGAAGAAAATTACTGCTCTCCAAAACAAACATTGCATTCCAGCATAAGCACCTTATCCCATCTGTGAACCGTGGTGGTGGTAGTATCATGGTTTGGGCCTATTTTCCTGCATCTGGACTGGGACAGTTTGCCATCATTGATGGAACAATAAATTCTGAATTATACCAGCAAATTTTAAAGGAAAATGTCAGGACATCTATCTGTGATCTGAACCTCAAGAGAAAGTGGGTCATGAAGCAAGACAATGACCCTAAACACAAATCATCTACCAAAGAATGGTTAAAGAAGAATAAAGGTAATGATTTGGAATGGCCAAGTCACAGTCCTGACCTTTATCCAATATAAATGCTGTGGACGGACCTGAAGAAAGCAGTTCACGTGAGGAAACCCACCAACATCCCAGAGTTGGAGCTGTTCTGTGCTGAACAATGGGCTAAAATTCCTCCAAGTCGATATGTTGGACTGATCAACAGTTACCGCAAACGTATAGTTGCAGTTATTTCTGCACAAGGGGGTCACACCAGATACTGAAAGCAAAGGTTCACATACTTTTGTGACTTAAAGATATGTAATATTGGATATTTTTCCTCAATAAATAAATGACAAAGTATACTATTTTTGTCTTATTTGTTTAATTGGGTTCCCGTTGTCTACTTTTAGGACTTGTGTGTAAATCTGATGAGGTTTTAGGTCATATTTATGCAGAAATATAGAAAATTCTAAAGGGCTCACAAACTTTCAAGCACCACT
>JANDJT010000001.1:20215736-20229622 GCA_024331685.1 Stegophilus panzeri | reverse complement strand
AAGTGAGTACACCCCTAAGTGAAAATGTCCAAATTGGGCCCAAAGTGTCAATATTTTGTGTGGCCACCATTATTTTCACCATTATATCCAAGACTGATCTCCAGGCAGCTATATTATATTTGACTAGTTGCCATATGCTGCTTAAAACCATTCATACTGTCAAGTAAGGAATATGTCATTTTTCCTGAAGATATATTCTTAACACATCTCCATACCAAGTCTCCACTAAAGGTAAATTGAGATCCCATATTTGAGGACAGCTTTTCTTGCTAAATATACAGTAATAATATTCTGAATAACAAAGTTATGTTTATTTGTCATGTTGTCCATATTTGTTACCAAAATACATTGAATGGGTGATAAATGTAAATATCAAGGACTTCACTTCTGTCCAGAATTCATGAATTCTCTGGCATGTCCAGAACATACACCATATAGCCAAAAATATAGGGACACCCCTCATAATTTATGGAGTCCTGGTTCTGGTTCATGTTCAGTTCCAGTCACACCTATTGCTAACATGTGCATAAAATCATGTACATAGCCATGCAATCTCCATAGATAAACATTGCATTCGAATGGGTTGTACTGAAGTCCTCAGTGACTTTAAAAGTGGCACTCTCATATCACCCCAATTCTGAAAAAGTTGATGTTAATTAATCCATTGTCTCTGCAGATGGGTGGTTCCACACTTTTCATGATGTGTGGATCAAACTTTGTTCTAAAGTATTAACATATACATACAATGACATTCTAACCAAATTTTCTTACTCATATCCTCCAGGTAATCACTCAACGAACACACACATACCACACAAGATATATCTTTATGTGTCTATTTTTTTGTGAGTCATATATCGTTGAGATCCTACATTCTCAATTGGAGACAGGTCAGGATTGTAGGCAGGCCATGCTAGCACCCGCACTCTCTACTTACGCAACCATGCGCTTGTAATTTGGGCAGAATATGGTTTGGTGTTGTCCTGCTCTGGATGGCAGCATATGTTGCTCTAAAATGTGTACATATGTTTCTGCATTAATGGTGCCCTCACAGATGTGCAAGTTACATGACAGATACTGGCTTTTGGATGTGATGTTGATCACAGCTTGGATGGTCCTTTTCCTCTTTGGCCTGGAGAACATGATGGCTGTTTTGTCCAAAACTATTTGAAATGTTGACTCATTGGACCACAAAACGATTCCACTGTGCTACTGTCCATCTCAAATGAGACTGAGCCCAGAGAAGTTGGTGGCGTTTCTGGGCAGTGTTGATGTATGGCTTCTGCTTTGCATAATAAAGCCTTAACGTGCATCTGTGGATGCAGCGGCGATTGGTGTTGATTCACAAAGGTTTACCAAAGTATTCCCAAGCCCATGTCAGGATATCAATTACAGACCCATGCTAGTTTTTAAGACAGTGACATCTGAGGGATCGGAGATCACGTGCATCAGAAGTGGTTTTTGGCCTGACCCTTTACGCACCGAGATTTGACCAGATTCCTTGCATCTTTTCATTATATTGTGCACTGTAAAAGGTGAAATGCCAAAATTCTACAGATTTGTCTTTGGGGAATGTTGTTCTCAAAGTGTTGGATTATTTGCTGATGTATCTGTTGGCAGATTGACAAGCCTCAGCCCATCCTTGCTCTTGAAGGACTAGGCCTTTTATGGAGGCTCCTTATATACTATCATTAGATGATTGCCTCACCTGTTTCACATCATGTTCTTATTTCAACTTGTCACATTGCTATTGCACATTGGCCTAAATTGCCCTGTCCCAACTTTTTTGGAATGTGCTGCATGTATCAATTTCAAAATAATAATAATAATAATAATAATAATAATAATAATATGTTTAATTTATATAGTGCCTTTCCAGAGCTCAAGGACGCTTTACAATAGTAATACAATGATACATAACAATGAACAATCATGTACAAACACAAAATGTGAAAAGCAAAGAGCAATCAATCACAGAAGATGAAAAACACAGTACAGATAGTACAATCACTGAGAAAATGCATAGTAACAGATTATGACAGAAAACAGATATGTTTTTAATTGGGATTTGAACTCTGAGATGGATGTGATGTTGCGAAGAGTCAGAGGGAGTTTATCATCAAAAAACTATGCAGTTGATTGTAAAACATCAAATACCTTGCCTTTATATGTTGTTTTTAAATACAAGTACATTTACAAATCACTCTTCTTTGTTTTTATTAGCATTACTGTCCCAACTTTTTCAGAATTGGAGTTGTTAGAAAATGATCTATTTTCCTTCTTCTTTTTGAATCATGCATTAATGTTATACTCACCAAAACTTGTATCTGTTTTGTATGCTTTTGAAGTCATTTTATAAACAAGTTTTTTTTTGTTTTTTTGTTTTTTTTATTGTGAATATGCAAGAGAAGGTTTCACACAATCGACAGATATTACATGAACTAAAGAGGGGAAATAAAAAGGATACATTTGTCACCTTAGGCACTTTTTAATAATAAGCAAGCCCAGTTTTTTGCATTCAAGTGAGGGGGCTGAATCCTTTAAACAGGTTTTCACATTAATAATCCTCTCACTTCACACACTTCTCTCCTCTACTAGTAACACTTCTACAGTAACACGTGTAAGCTAAGCTGGGAATGTATCACTACAAAATCTATCAGTGCAATTTCACCATGAAAAGTGATGAGTACAAGATGAAAAATGCTTGACTGACAATGCTATGCTCTAGTATTATTTTGTTTTGAACTACAACTGTGCAGTGATAATCATTAAAGTGGAATATATTTCTTTTATTGTCATCATGAATGTAAAATAAAATGATTTGTTAATTTTTATCCATCATTCTTGTACAAAATAAACTGAAAAACATACAATATAAAAATGTGTAGAGACTTTATAATGTTCCTAGAAGGTTTTTTATTTTTATTTTTATTTTTTATTTATTTTTTTTTTTTAAAACATGTTTTAATGTAGATACATGAATTGAAACATATCTGGTTCTGCTTCCAGAATATGGTATGTTTTGTCTTTTTGAGACCTATGTTATTCACAAAAATATTCTCTCATCACTATCCCTGCAGAGGCATATACATTTGCCACAAGCACAATGGCTTGTATTTTGAAGGTCAAGTTTTAGTTGAAAATGTATAGGAAGATTTCCCTGGAATGTCACTGTTCTTCAGGCAAACAAAAGTGGCCTTAGCTGGTCCTGTTTGTGGAGAATAGTTGTTCTCCGGGTCATGGCTATGGATTAAATCACTATTGAATGACAAGGCAATCTATATTTATATAGCACTTTATCTGCTGGAGGTCCAACTGTTTCAATAGTGGCCCCCTCACGGTTCACTAAAGTCAAGGTACTCTATCAGTTTACACACAAAACCCTCAGACAAATCCTCAAGATTATAGCAGCACCAGCAGCACCAAGTTACTGCAGTAAAACCTTAAGTGATTCCAGTGTCTAGAGGTTGCCGGCTTCTCCTGCGATGGCTGATGAAATAGCAATAAGAGGAACAGTGGTGGTGGACATTGACCAGGGAGCAAGAAAAGATCAGTTAGAAATAACATTTTAAAAGGTAAACATGTTTATCTGGATTAGAACAGTTTACTAGTAAGATGTTCATTTATTATAAGGACAACCCAACAAAATAAAAGCTATATGTGTGACATCATCGGTTTCTTTGCTTTGACAATGGCACCTTCTGCTTCTGCTATTGATGATGTTAGGAGTCGATCCTAACATCATCTGTGACAGTCTGGCTCACCGTAGCTTCTGCTAAGGCCAAGGCTAAGCTGCAGCAGAATGGTTGAGATGACCACTGGCTGTAGTCTACCATCCTTAAAGGATTTACCTAACTAGAATAAGGAAACATGCACAAAATATATCAAGTGACCCTACACACAGCGACTACCACCTCCACCTTTTCCAGAAATTCCTGTCTAACATGTACTTCCAATCAGTGAAACAAGAACCCAAAGATACCAAAACATCTTCTTTGCAAGAGCTGTAACAATTATTTTCAAACTCAGAATCACACACCCATTCTCAAGAACGTTTAAAATTTTGCACTCACAGGACATGACTTTCATATTTTATATTAGTTTCTTTTCATTTGTTTATTTAACCCTCTGTGTTCATCTTTCTTGTTGTGAAGTCTTGTCTATGCCAGTTGAACTATGTACTTGATTGATGTGCAATGTACAATATGTAGTTGAAAGGACAATCTTATTCTTTACCACTTAAAAATCTTGGTGCATCTCTCTGTCTGTCTGTCTCTCTTGCGGTATCGTCATGCTTTCATTGGACTTGATAGATTTTTCCCTGTTGTGTGCCTTGAGCACACCTGAGTCATATGACAACTGTGATTAGAGTCCTAGCTGTTTCGTGCTTCATTGATGGTGGTATTTTCAGTATGTGCTAAGGCCACAGCCTGAGGAAAAATTAGGTTTATGTTATCCAGCCTCATAGGAGGAACACATGAGCGAGCTAAATGCCTGCACAACAAAAGACACCTTGGCTTAGATACTGAGAAAGTGTTTGTTGCCTTCCTCAGAGCTTCTTTGTCCCTTGTAAGTTTGTCCCAGGCTCATATTGGGGGCATGACTGGATGCAGTAGGAGGTCCGATGTGTTCCTTCTGTTTGCGTTGGCTTTTACTCTTCAGAGCAAGGTAGTCTATGCTATTATTCTGCTTACAGTGGCTCATGATGTTCTTTCACCTATGGTAGCCGCAGCTGATATGGCTACCACAGCTCACTCCAATGATGCTGTGCCAGCTACTTTCACCAGTCATGACATCCCCCATGGACTCCTCATTGCCCACCTGTGAGGAGCATCTTGCTTACCCACTCAGTTGCAAGTCAAAATGGGCTCCATTCAAAGACATGGCAAACCCCCTTGTTATGCAAGTTACCTGATCCTCAGACATGCAAGCTCCTGATCCCTTGGCATGCCCTGACCCCTCAGCATGCAAGTTCCCTGACCAGTGGCTTGTGAATTTCCAGACCTGGGGAGCCACCTGTTTACACCCAAGGAGATTACACACTGTGTGAAGGAGGCAAGTGTGCAGTTTGGTTATATGGCTCTTTCCTCAATTCACCAAATATCAACTGGTCTATGACTTCAGGTGTGATTGGCTCTGTGTTGAGTATTTCCCTGGCAGAATCAGTGAGACTTTGTTAGAACTCCAGGTGGGAAGAGAATGTGAGATCCCAGCATCTGTTGCTAACAGTGATAAACGAGTACTTAATGGAAGTCGACAAGCATCACATATACAATCACTGAAATCTGTAGGTGTGAAACTGACACAGGGTTTCTCATCAAGATAATAATTCTGACTACTGATTGAAGAAAGAGACAGTGTTAGCTGTTGGACTACTGATAGGAAGGTTGTGAGTTCAAATCCGAGCACTAACAATCTTCCCCTGCTGGGCGTTTGAGCAAGGCCCTTAACCCTCAACTGCCCAGTTGTATAAATGTAAGTCTCTCTGGATAAGGGTGTCTGCCAAATGTCATAAATGTAAATGTAAATGTAAGAATGGGAGAAAAAAAAAAAAAAAAAAAAAACATTTTAAGTTAAAAAGGGGAACATATACTGTAAAATGGTTAATATTTGTTTTGGTTGGGTTTACAACTTATTTTTAAATACCTTAAATAGTATGTTGATAACACTTACACCACTTTTAAGCATTTTAATTTATTTTATGACTAAATATCTAACATTGCAATACTCAGGGTATCTGCAGGTATCAGCACTTCAAATGTAATATTTTTTAATACCATATTCAAGACATTTCCAAAAAATTTAAGACCTGCACATCACTTCAATCATGCTACCTGATACATCAGCTATAATGCATTGTGTTCATGCATATACATCCATTTCTGTGTTTAAGTAAACTATAGCAGGGTAAACTTCTATAGAGGTATATGGGAGACCATAGCAAATATCCTTTTTGCATTACCATTTGCTCCAACAGTGAAAGAAAAAAAAAATCCAGTATTTCCTTTCCATGACTTTCCAAGAGAGGAAAAAAAAAGTTTTTTTGTAATTTAATTGCAGGGTATTATAACAAGTAGTGTTATAAATATACCAAAATGTTTGTAAAGAAGAAAATATATAGATTAAAAAACCTATTAATAATATTTTGTAATATTGCACTGAATAATAATTTTAAGACATTTTAATGCTAATTAAGGCCTTATTTTTTCATTTTACATTTAATTGAAGACATTTTAAGACTTTTTAAAGACCCTGAATACGATAAGCATTTTAGGACATCCTAGGGCACAAAGATGACATTATTTGATATATAAGTAAATACTAATACATTTTTGATATTAACATTTTTATCAATAAAAATGTACAGTGCATGTCTTGAAATAGATTTTTTGTAAGTGTTTTAAATGATTGGCATTTATGTGGTGATATCCTATTAGAAATGATAAGAGAAGATTCTCTACGATCTGCGAATACATGAACATTATAAGGGGACATTCTATGACTTAGTATTGTGAAAGAATATAACGTGAAAATGTGTATATAATTCTGAATGACATGGGGATTTACTATAAACTATTCTGAAATTCATTTAAGTTTAAAATGATATTTTCCCCCACGTGTTTAACAAATCTATGACACTAATGACGTTACTCGCTCATGTACACACACACAAACATGGAATCCTCAGCTTTTTTTTTTTTCTATAGCTAATAAAAATAAGAATTTCAGGTGTAATACCAAGTGTAAGGAGTGTGATTTTGAACACAATGCTAAATATTTCATGCATAAATATGCATATTAAAAATGGATTACTTGCTGATAATTTATCGCACAATGAAGCCGCTGCTTCTCATTATGTGTGATTTTTTAAAATCTGTACTTGAAAAGAGATACTATTCATTAATCACAGTATATGTTTATGTATAAAGGCTGACAGTATATGAGGAGAATTTGAACAATTAAGCAAAATAAAGAAATTCGGTTTAGCCATCACTATTCATGAAAATGGCATCTACAATATTTTATACCTGCTGGGAATCTACCACTTTAAAAAAAAAAAAAAAAAAAAAAAACTGCAGTCCCACACACGCTTCAATTTACAAATAAATTCCAATCAGTTATAATATAATTATACATATTAATATTAATATAAGTAGTTTATTAATTATTCATATTCTTATGAATATTTTCTCACATTATTACAGTTGCTACTCAAACTGTGGTTTAATTTGTAAAGCTTGGCTTTAAATATGCATTCCCAAATGACCTTCAACTGCATGAGTGTCAGTATGTCATGCTGCCACTTAGCTAACTTAATTAGCGCCATTACTTGGATTAATTGGACAGGTTTGCCTTTTATGAAATACATTCTGTGTTCGTTATATAGCAAGAAGAGTGTTACTGTGGTCCTTCATCATGCAGATGCAGTGTTTGTAAATGAGGGCCTAAAGAGACACATTGTGAGGCACTATAGACATGAGGTGGGGGGTAGATCACATTGCACATACAGTAGATTAAAATGTACTTGAAAATTCAAAAGATAATTACATATAAATTGCATATAAATTGCAACAGCATATCATTAAGTTACATTTTCATAGAAATATGAATTTGATAGATTTGTGCTTAATGTGTGTGTGTGTGTGTGTGCACCTCATCCCCTTCAAACATATTGTACAGTGCTTAGTGTGTCCCCTTGAGCAGTAAAACTTGTGAAACAAGTGAAACATGCAAGGTGGCAGAGGGCGAGCTTGCTCTTCATGCTACAGCGCACACTGGCGACTGCTACGAGCTCTGCTTTATGGAGCTGTAATTTTCCCTCATGTACAACAACCAACTTAATAGAAATCTTCATTCCTGACCAACCTCATCAGGGTCTTTCTGCCAAGGTAATTATGGGGATAAAACATGCCTACATGGCATGAAAGAAGACTGTAAGGCACTAAAGAGAGGCATGGATCCAATTGTAGAGTTTTACTAAGACTCTCAAAGTTCATAGCCCGGGTCAGGTCATAGATAGACATGGTAATCAAAGAGAAAAAAAGATAGGCATCAGAATCAACAGAGTATTATACATACAATCATCTAGGACTTAGGTAAAGAACTAAGAAACAATTGTTGGACTATGGAGCTAGGATATGGAGTGTGGTTGGGGGCAATTAGCTTAAATAAGGAAGCTAGAAACAAGGAACAGACAGAACTAATGATAGAGGGTAATTAACAAGGACAGGAACATAAGATTGTCTAAGGAAAGTGGAATGCCTAAAGGTTACAAAAACAGGTGTGCAGAATATTGGAAGTCAAATTCAGGATGACCAAGCCGGAATTGATGAAAACAATCATTTTGTCTACGTACAAAGATTATCATTGATGTGGATAAATCCATTCTGAATGCATAATTAGAATAAATGTTTATATGTAAATATGGTTTCTTTTGTTTTTTTCAACTACTATTGCGGTGGCATGAGTGTTTAAATATTTATTTTTTTGTTTGTTACATGCTGATCAATGTTCATCATGCAGTGTGCATGATGCAACAACAGAAATGAAGCTTAAACATTACAAATGAATAATATGGTTATGTAAGATGCTGCAAAGATGGGAAATATGGGAAAAGACAGATAGGGACATTTTCTCAGAAATACAACTTTCATTCATTTGTAATCGTGATTTGAGATTGACTACCTGATTTATGTTGTTGATGTAGTGGTGGGTAGTAGCTAAATGCTAGCTAAGATAAATTTAATATTTCAGTTTGGTTTCAATATTTTATGGTGCCATAACTCCCACAAGCTTTAATGTATAGCAATTTTTCAAATGTAATTGCTGTTAAACAGCTTTTCTTTTTAGTAAAATACTGATAATGAGGAAATAGAATGCCTTCTGACCATCCTCTAGAAAAAGCACTGCAGCTACAAGTCTAGATGATCAAATGCTTTCAAGAGCTATCATACTAATTTAATAACTTCTCTAAGACAAATAGCTACTGTATTTGCCAGTTAATAAACTACTTTTGATTGATCACATTTTGCCAACAAAAATAATTAAATAAAAATACATGACTTCTTGGTGTCTTTTATGTGGTGGTTTTAATGTTATACTAATAACACGTTTGAAAGCATTTGAATGGATTGTTACTTTAAGTGTTAATACTTGGTAAATGAGCTAAATAATATTTATCTGTAATTTACATAGCATAGGCAAGTGTATTTACTTCCTAATTATTATGGATAAGTGTTTGTTTTTATATATTCCTCAAATTAATTTTCGATTCTGAAAGAAAATGGATCAAAGTGTGAAAACATTAGAGGGCCAAGCCTCTCAGGGTCATTGGTAAAAAAATTAAAATTCTGCTAGAATGAGGCCTCAATATATGCCTCTAAAAGTATCGCAGCCATTCATGCATGCTGCAAAGTAAAATCCTTGTCAAATTAATACTTGTTCCCCTCCAAATTGCAGAATTAAATAAAAAGTAAGCCTTCGTTTCACTTAGACTAGAGTGACATTTGCCAGGTGTTGTTTGGTGTCAGGAATGTTTACAGGCACTGATTTTGCTAAAGGTTGAAAGTCTTACCTACAAGCTTAGTCTCAAGGTGTGTTTTGCCTCGTGCTGCAGATAAAAGCATGGCCTGAGAAACCAGTTATTATAAATAATGTTTTTTTTCCTTCAGAAAATGTAACATGAGGACCCCAATTGAATTAACAGCTGCTCCACACCTTATAACTCTGGTGATAATGAAAACACCAGAGTCTGAATTCAGTTCAGCTGCAATACATCAACACAAGCAGTTATGATTAATTCAGAACATTAGAATTGCTCTTCTGTAGTAATACGCTATCTTTTTAACTTAAATATTTACTTAGAGAATGATCATATAACTAATGATTTGAATGTGAAACATTGTGTTCTAAATAAAGCAAGATGGAATACCTTACACAGTAGCTCATATACAACTTAAAGAACACAGTGTATCAGTGTGAGCAATGCCTTATACATGAACTGTGGTCCTTTAGGTCAATAGCAGTTGATACATCCATAATATCAACTCATATTAAATTCCAAACAACAATGGCTATTTATTTATTTATTTAATTTACTTTCTTGAAAAGTTCACCTCACACCTCCAGGGTTGGGGGTTCAATTCCTGCTGCGGCCCTGTGTGTGCAGAGTTTGCATATTCAGCCCGTGCTGCAGGGGTTTCCTCCGGGTACTCCGGTTTCTTCCCTCAGTCCAAGGACATGCATGGTAGGCTGAGTGGCATGTCCAAAGTGTCCATAGTGTATGAAATGGTGTGTGAATGTATGTGTGAGTGTGCCCTGCAATGGGTTGGCACCCAGTCCAGGGTGTACCCTGCCTTGTGCCCCATGCTCCCTGGGATAGGCTCCAGTGACCCAGTAGGATAAGTGGTATAGAAAATGGATGGATGGATGGAAGAATGGGGAGGCACATTATTGCAGTGGGTAGTGTTAATATCTTACAGCTTCAAGTTTTGGGGTTCAATGCTGAACTTTGTGGGTTCTCCCAGATACAAGCCAGTAGGTTAACTGGATTCTCTAAATTGCCTTTATTGTTAATAGAGTGTGCGATTGACCTGTGATGGCCTGGTATACCATCCAGGGTGTACTCCAGCCTCATAATCCAGCCCACAATTCCCAGGATTAGGATAAAATAAGTTACAGGAGGAAGAGGAAGAGTTTCAGGTATGACTATAATTGGCTGCATGATTTGATGAGAGAAATGCAATAAATAAGGACTATTTTATTATCAAGTAAGATGTGCAAGATATACTGCATAACTAGTGCATAATGTATGACACTGTATGTTTTCACACAGATTAACTGTAAAGATCTATCTATCTGTCTGTCTGTCTGTCTGTCTGTCTGTCTATCTATCTATCTATCTATCTATCTATCTATGTGGCTGCCGTAGTGGTCTGACGGGCAGAGAATATAAGGAACCAGTCTAGAAAGGTTCCTACATTGACTATGACTATGCCACCCGGGACTTCCCACCCCGGGAACTCATTATAAGTCACAGATTTCTACCAAATCCCAAAGCACACAGGTTTGTTATCAGATATAGAGATGGTCAGAGGCATGGGTTCCCTTAAAAACAATACTTTTATTGACAATTAAAAACACTTTAATTTCATTCGATCAAATGAAAAGACCCAACCCAACAGACAATATGGCAAATGAAACAAAACTTGCACAAAAAAGAATGTACACAACAAAAAAAAACAAAAAAAAAAGCAGAACATCACTAAATCAGAATCTACAATGGCCACAAAAAGAATGAAGTTATTAACAAAAATGCAGTTCAAAAAAAATAACATATAAGAAAAAACAACAGAAAACTAAAAATAATCCACCTGAGACTGAAGAGTTCATTCACCTGACTCTTTTTGGGCCTTCAATGGAACACTTATCAAAACAAACCAACACAATCAAATGAAAACTAATACACCAACTAATACACAGGAAGGGTAATCAGTAAATCAAAATAACCCAAAAATACAGGGCTAAGGGACATGTACAAGAGTCAGGAGGTGGCCAGGAAAACACGCGCTCATTTATTACCTCACTACATGCCACTCACCACACCAGGTAAGGACACACCACTCAGTGAATCAGCATCTCACCACCACAGCACCAGGACACCCACCTCAGTGGCCCTCAGCTCCTGTATATAAAACAATGTATTAGTTATACACACCAATACACATACAACACAAAACATACACATTCAAGTCAACACAATACAAAATAATCAAAGGGCTAGCCTTTGTTACACATAAAAAATAAATGTAAATGAACAAAACTAATCCCACTCTAATACATTACCACAACGGCAAGAGGTCGGCCGCGTAAACGGAGATTATCCCAAATCCCTCAACCGAATTTGGATGAAGGAAGCAGGCACCGAGAATAAGATATGTGGCAGAGCACTAAATGGTTGGAAATATAGAGGGAAACAACTCACATCCCTTCTTTATGGTGTGGTGGGGATTAGTAGCAAACAAAATACACCAAGTGAGAAAAGCAAAAGAAAAGCAAAAAAAAATCACAGCACAACAGTTACAGCCCAAAAAAACAAATAAAACATTCCACCTCCACACCACAAGCAAACGCAAAGCAAATGACTGAAATAACAAAGAAAAAAAGAATGGAGCAGCTGCAGAACGAAGCAGTGCCTGCCACGATGAAAAAACATGCACAGAAGTGAAGCAGTGATGGAGTGAAGCAAACAGCGCTGTACAGAACAGCAGACTTCAGATCATGCTGACCGGATTCTTGTACCAGCGGTTAATGCACAACCTATCCGAAACAAAGCGTTACTACAAGGGGAACAACTTTAATTCGAATGGCGGCAATAAATCTTAATACATACTGAAGGCAAGGGAAATTCCTACACGTTAGGCACCTGCAATTAGTCTTACAGACAGTCGCACTCCATATGGCATATGTGTCTGGGTTAAATACCCTCTGCAATACCTCTAATAGGCTGGCCTCTTCTTGCAGTGGACATGCATCACTTACGTCATTCACCTCACACTACATCAAGATTCCATGCATCAATGGTCTGGTCATTTTAATAATTATATGGTCGTACAATTCCTGCAAAAGGGCCAGCTGTTATATCCAGCTTTGTATGAACGTGTCTTGCTCTCCTGGTACGTTGTGTGACAATAAATGCCCTTTCCCATTGCTAATGATGCAAATTTATATTTATAAGTCCCTTCTGTTCTACCTCAGTATCCTGCTGGAGAAGCTTATATGGTAGCTGTCAAATCTAAGTCTGTGTGTCTGTTAGGAAGTAAAAAGCATCCCAGCAGCTGGAGGCATGCTCCCAAGGGACAGAGGGACATATGGTTTGGAAATGGACGGACTTGTTTTTCCTCTGTAAATAATCCCATGGGACCAGTTAAGAAGTAATGGTAGTATCAAGGAAATTGGCAATGTCACAGGCCTAGAGGTAGAAAAATGTGTTCGTATAATTATTTATTTTTATTTTACAGAACCTATGTTCTGTGTTATCCATGGAACTTTGTCAGATTGCTTGACATGCTTGGTATATGATTGAACATGTCATGCTGCATCATATATCAAGCAGGTAGAACATACTGACATTATGTGTAAATTTTTATGCATCCCTGAATTGCTGTTTTTCCCCTTCTATATTAATGTCAGTTGAATACAAGAATAGTGAATGTCTTTCACTGACTCACTCACTTGTTGAAAAATACCTGCAAAAATTTGGACATCACATGCAGTGAAGCTGTGGCCATTTTGGAAACATTAATATTATTTACAGTCCTTTACCCAACAAACATTATGTTTTACCCGAAACAAAAGACATTTTACCCAACTTGTACTGAGCTATTATGAATTGATTACACACAGTTATGGGTAAAAGAAAGAAAAAAGTATAAAAGTGTTCATTTACAACAAATTTAAAAAAAAAAAAAAAAAAAAAAAACTGACTAAATATACATCTAACAGTTGTCACACACACCACTAAAACTTGCTCATTTTAATAGGATATAAAGCCTGCCAAATAAGCCAATAGCTACAATTGCAGTCAAAATTATTCAACCCCATTGCAAATCAGGGTTATTGTCAAAATTTGCAGAATTTCAGCTGTTTGCAATGAACAAATCAAACAAAAGCTAATGAAATTGTTCAACACAACAAATGCTTCAAGTGGTTTCCCCAAATTCAACTGAAAATGCAACTTATAATAATTTTTCCAGTCTCAAAATTATTCAACCCCTTCATGGCAAGCATCTTTAGTATTTAGTACAGCACCCTTTTGCTGTTATGACCTGCTGCAAACAAGATGCATAGCTTCTGGCAGCATTCCTGAGGAATCTTAGCCCATTCCT
>JANDJT010000001.1:20159830-20191985 GCA_024331685.1 Stegophilus panzeri | reverse complement strand
GTGGAAGAAGAATAATTACAGTTATAATAATAAGTATGCACAAGAACGATAGTAGTGCTTTTCAAGCACCACTAACTAGACCGGTACATTTCCTGAAGAAAATGAGAGTGGTGCTTGACGCGGCGAAACCCGGATGGGGCGCCAATACTTTTGAGAGCCGGCGGTGTAGGGCGCCCATACTTTTGAGTGCCAGACAGATAAGGCGCCAATACTTCTGAGAGCCTAACAGATCGTGTGCCAATACATTTTAGAGCCGAATATGTATGGAGGCAAAACTTTTTGAGCTTTCTATTTAGAGGGCCAATACTTTCGAAACTCAACGCAAGTCTATGGGAAATTTTACGACTTTGAGCTTCTGTAGCGGGAATTCTGGCATTCCGATCGCTTATAAAAGTCATAGCACACCTCTCCTCAATAAGCCGATAGATTTGACACCTCACCTGTCGATCTCCGACAAATGATTTGGGACTAGTTTCACGCTGAAAAAAAAGTGGAAGAAGAATAATTATAATAATTATAGTTATAATAAGTATGCACAATAACAGTAGTAGTGCTTTTCAAGCACCACTAATAATTATATTTATAAGTATGCACAAGAACAATAGTAGTGCTTTTCAAGCACCACTAATTATAATAATAATAATAATAAGTATGCTGAATAACAACAGTAGTGCTTTTCAAGCACCACTAATAATTATAATAATAATAATAATAAGTATGCACAAGATTAATAGTAGTGCTTTTCAAGCACCACTAATAATAAGTATGCACAAGAACAATAGTAGTGCTTTTCAAGCACAACTAACTTGACCGGTACATTTCCTGAAGAAAATGTGAGTGGTGCTTGCCGTGGCGAAACCAGGATGGGACGCCAATACTTTCGAGAGCCGCCTGCGTAGGGTGCCAATACTTTCGAGAGCCGGACAGATAGGGCGCCAGCACAGTTAGAGCTGGCCGTGTAGTGCGCCCATACTTTTTAGAGCCGACCATCAAGGGCGTCAGTACTTTTGAGAGCTCGCCGTGTGGGGTACCAATACTTTTGAGAGCCGGCCAGATAGGATGCCAATACTTCCGAGAGCTGAACAGATCAGGTGCCAATACATTTTAAAGCCGAATGTGTATGAAGGCAAAACTTTTAGAGCTTTCTCTTTAGAGGGCCAATACTTTCGAAACTCAATGCAAGTCTATGGGAAATTTTCAGAATTTGAGCTTCCGTAGCGGGAATTCCGGCATTCCGATCACTTATAAAAGTCATAGCACACCTCTCCTCAATAAGCCGATCGATTTGACACCTCACCCGTCGATCTCCGACAAATGGTGCAGGACTAGTTACATGCCGAAAAAAAGTGGAAGAAGAAGAAAAATAACTAGACTGGTACATTTCCTGAAGAAAATGTGAGTGGTGCTTGCCGTGGCCAAACAGGGATGGGGCGCTAATACTTTCTAGAGCCGACGGCGTAGGGCGCCAATACTTTCGAGAGCCGGACAGTTACGGTGCCAGCACTGTTAGAGCTGGCCCTGTAGTGCGCCAATACTTTTTAGAGCCGACCATCAAGGGCGCCAGTACTTTTGAGAGCTGGCAGAGCGGGGTGCCAATACTTTTGAGAGCTGGCCACATAGGGCGCCAATACTTTCGAGAGCCGGAGGCATAGGGCGCCAATACTTTTCAGTGCTGGATATGTAGAGCGCCAATACTTTTGAGAGTCGGGCGCATAGGGCGCCAATACTTTTGAGAGCCGGACACGTAGGGCACCAATACTTTTGAGAGCCGGACGTGTAGGGTGCCAATACTTTTGAGAGCCAGACGCATAGGGCACAAATACTTTTGAGAGCCGGAGGCATAGGGCGCCAATACTTTTCAGTGCTGGATATGTAGAGCGCCAATACTTTTGAGAGCCATTAGCGTCGGGCGCCAATACTTTCGAGAGCCGACGTCGTCGGGCGCCAATACTTATGAGAGCTGGACAGATAGGGCGCCAATACTTTCGAGAGCCGGACAGATTGGGCACCAATACTGTTTAGAGCCGTCTGTTTAGGGCGGAAATAGTTTTAGAGCCGACCGTGTGGGGCGCCAATACTCTTAGTGCAGCCCGCGTTTGGCGCCAATACTTTTGAGAGCCGGACGTGTAGGGCGCCAATACTTTTGAGAGCCAGACGTGTAGGGCGCCAGTGCTGATAGAGCCGGCCGGGTAGTGCAGCAATATTTTTCAGAGCCGGCCGTGTAGGGCGAAAATACTTTGGAGAGCCAGCCATGCGGGGTGCCAATACTTTTCAGAGCCGGCCAGATAGGGCGCCAATACTTCTGAGAGCTGTACAGATCGGGTACCAATAATTTTTAGAGCCGTATGTGTACGGAGTCAATTCTTTTAGAGCTGGCCATGTAGGGTGCCAATTCTTTCGCAACTCAATGCAAGTCTTTAGGAAATTTTCCGACTTTGAGCTCCTGTACCGGGAATGCCAACATTCCGATCGCTTCCGAAAGGCATAGAACACCTCTCTTCAATAAGCCAATCGATTTGACACCTCACCCGTCGATCTCCGACAAACTGTGCGGGACTAGTTTCACGCCGAAAAAAAAGTGGAAGAATAAAAATAATAATAATAATTATAACAATAAATATGCCAAATAACAATAGTAGTGCTTTTCAAGCACCACTAATAATAATAATTATAATAAGTATGCACAAGAACAATAGTAGTGCTTTTCAAACACCACTAATTATAATAATTATAATAAGTATGCACAAGGACAATAGTAGTGCTTTTTAAGCACTAATTATTATTATAATAGTAAGCATGCCGAATAACAATAGTAGTGCTTTTCAAGCACCACTAATAATAATAATAATAATAATAATAATAATAATGCATTTTTTCTAATGGAAACCAGCCAAATGTCCCCACAGGGTCAAAACTGTGAAATATTAAATATTCCTATTTGTATGGGCACATTTGGTCCCCACCAAGAGATAAAAACATGGCACTCACACATGCACACACACACACCCACACACACTCTCTCTCTCTCTTCTGGCTCCTGGCCTTTGGCTGCCTGTAGGGTTTAATTGATAGTAAGAGATAATAAATCTTCCTATTATGAGGAAGCCCCTACATTCACTCATTATTCACCCCTGGCTTTATGTCCCAAGGCACCCAGAAATTTAAAGCAGCAGAGTGTTCCACCTCCTTACTGTCAAGGTTAATTTCTCGACTATGTCGTCTGTCTGCTAGTCTATTATAGACTCCAATTAGAACATGAAGGTATATTGAATGGAACTGCTGCAAAAATTAAACTGGCCTGAAAGCTCTGTACTCTTCACTTTGCACTCTTCACTCTAAGGCAAAGGAAATACACTGTATAAACATATGGGGAACCCTTCACAACCATATGTTTCTGTTGAACATTATATTCCAAAACCATGGGCATTTATATGGAGCTGGTCTCCCTTAGCTTCTATAATAACTGCCACTCTTCTGGGAATGCAGAGGGGCACTGTCATGCTGAAACATGTTTGGACTATGTAGTTCCATTGAGGGGAAATTGTAATGTTACAGCATACGAGGACATTCTGCACAGTTGTGTGTGCCATATATTCCGAGTTCACTCAAAACATCCATGCCTCAAATTTCTGCTATTCTTCTTCTTCTTCTTCCTCTTATTATTATTTGTTCTGAACTGTATAAAGTAGCAAATATAATTTATCTAGTCACCCTTCACTCTGTGACCTCTTTATACTCTTTATAAAATGCATTTTTAATATTTGTGATCAAGTACTTAATGCTGCCCTTGGACTGGTTATACTGCCTTAATAAAAAGCTACTATTTTCTAGATTAGGGGTATATCAGTGTCTGTATCTATATATGTTTACTGCTCCAGATATCTGTGTTTGTATTCAGATTTTAACCCGAAGTGGCCATAGTAAATCTTCATGCTACTGAGCTTTTCAGAACCTAAACATCAAACTATTTTAAATTCTCATCCCTAATGCCAGCCTTGTGGTGTCAAGCATTTACTCAAGTTGAAATTTATCTTTATTTTACTCTTACCATTTTTTTATTTTTAGATAATTCAGGATTTTTCAGGACAGTACTGACTGTATTCATGAACCCTGTCCTATGAACCTGAATAATAAATATGCAGCATATCTATGCTTCCTCATTTACTGTTGATTCTATAAAATCTAGGATAAAATAACTAACACATTTCATATATTTTTTATTAAAAACTTCAAAATCATATAACTCATACAGCAATCTGCACAATTAAATTATTCACACTGTGTTGAAATAAAAATAATTCAATCACTCTCCTGCCTTCTTAATCCTCCCTTTATTGTCATGCACCCTCTCATGACATATAGTTACTAAGAGAAAAATTACAAAACATTACAAAATCTATATTCATAGAAATTCTTCATGTCCATAAATGAACCCCAGGCAGCACCTTGATATTAGTTGTTTTAACTATACACAATCCCCACTTAACAATCAAGTGCAACAATACCTCCCCAAATAATAATAATAATAATAATAATAATAAAGAAAACTGAACAATGGTAAAGAACATTTGAATAGATCAAGAGACTTGTAAAAGTTGATTTTATTTTTCTTTTGTTTCATGTAATCTTACAAAACAACAGCATTCACATTGTTTAATAATTATTTTATAAAATAGAGGTTTATGTTCCATAAATAGGACTGATTCAAATACTCAAACTAAATGTTCTATTTTAAGTTGCAATCAATACAGAAAAATGTCACTTCATAATAGTCGGTTCATAAAGGTTACAGAAATATTTGACTAATGTGGTCTTTACACTGTGCCACAGTAAATAATACATTTAAGTAACGAAATTAATTTCTCACAGTGTAAGGATAATTAGGCTTACAGCTGTGTAAATAGTTTGTGAACCCATTGGAATTGTCTGGATTTCTATATGAATGGCTGTTAACAAGGTAACAAAAATGTTACCTAAATCATAAAAATAAATGGAAACACTTAAGCAAGACTTCCAAAAAGAAATATATTAAATGAAACAGCTTTGTATAGAATCGAGCTACATAAAGCATTTGGTTCAGATTATTGCCAATAAAAAAAAAGTTTCCATGTTTTTATTCATGATATTGACTATTTAACCCATTTACAGTATGTAATGATTCATAAACATCTGTAAAATGTTGAGTGGTGTTTGTTGCATAATGTTGTCTTTACAATTATGTATGACATAAATCACACTGTAGAAGCCATTCATTAAGAAATCTAATTAACAACAAATTTACAAACTTTTATTCCACAACTGGATACACTAAAAAATCTACAAAATACTCATGATACCACAACATCTGGTGACCTTAAATGTGAATGATAGTTTAATAGCATCTTCACCTAATTTATTTAAGTAACTGAGATCACCAGTTTGAATGATACTTTCTCATACTTTATTTATCATATTTTAATATTTCATAATGTTTTAGAATAAAGGCATAGTACCACATTCTAGTCTCACATTTGGAGCCAGACATTTCAGGATCTGTGCAAAATAAAATCTGTTATGCATTTTAAAGTGATAAAAAGTTGATATTCCAAAGAGCCATAAAGAATTTTGCAGAAATGTGAAAGAAATCATGAAAAGTCATACCTTCCTTCAAATCAATCACAGCTGTACTGCACTGAGAATAAAATTCAGTTCTTTATTTATGTACACCTGATATGAATACGTTAAAAGGGGAATACACACATCACACAATTTCCTTTGCTCACTTGATACTGCTATCAGCCAATGGTAATGAACATGTACCTTGGATAATAAAATCACTGTCCTCTAAATTCTCTCTTAAGTATAGCCATATATCAGATCCTATACTACAAAATGCATGTACAATTTCTGATACAGCATTTGACAGATTAAAAACAAACAGTGCTGGGAAACAAAGAAGACAATTTACAGGTAAAAATCAGTATTTAGCAAAATACAATAATTCTCCGTTTAATCTAATATATAGTCTACTTTGCAAGAGGGTGTGAAAATTACATTAAATTTAAATGACACATACACAATGAGCTTTCACCGCATCTACACCAAGTCACATGAATTGGAGTTATTTTGATTGTTACATTATCGGCAATAAAAATACTGAACACAAGATGTTTTTTTTTTGACACTGTCCTTTATATTTACCTCACAGAGGTATGCGGTCTCTTGAGCTACCTGCAAAGGCAGCAAGACTCTTAGCACCTACGTCTCATAATGCTAACACTGGTCATCTGTATTGTTTGTCACATCTACACAAACTAAGGAAACCTTAGACACTGAACCTAAGCTAATGCAGTCTACAAAAACAGCCACTTAATGTTGGTCACTGTCTATGAGAAATAAGACTAGTATGAAATGGGGTCGTTTTTTTCTCTGTATAAGAAACCCAATCGTTATGTTTTTGCCTTTATTCTGAGGAATCCCATTTGGTAAAGCTTGAGGCTGCAATGAACCCTCAAAACTGGAAAATAAAGAATCAGAATGCTAGTTCCAGTGAGCATCATGGCAGACTGCAGCACCTCCTCACAGCATGCTAAAAACCTAACTGCTGCTTCAGAGCTTTTAGCTCATGCCTGCGATATGAATAACGGCTAAAGGCAATGCAAGAGCCAATGCTATTAAGTATTTTGAAATTTTGCCAGATGAAATGCACACACATATGCATGCATACAAAACACTACACACACACACACGCACGCACGTACGCACGCACTCAAGCACGCACGCACGCACGCACGCACGCACACACACACACACACACACACACGCATACAATGAAAGGAGGGTCACTGCATAAAGTGTACATTGTGAGAATGTCACACCCACAGTGCAGTCTGTAGGTTATTGGACACTGACAATTTTTTTGTGTGTGTAGATATGTGCTTTCCTGTTAATATTGTACATTAGGGAAATTACAACACAATAATCTTTTTTTTTTCAGCCTCTTTACAAGTCACTTCACTCACTGACCCAGACAGCAAGTACAGAAATAAATGAAAAGCCCGGATACATAGTGTGTTAATGTTATATTGCAAATGCTGTTAACAAAGGCCATTCTGAACAGAAAATCTAATATCTACACTTTAGGCAGATATTTAATTAAATGTATTTATGCATCTCTATGAATATGTTTGTATTTGTATTGAAATGAAAAAAGTAAATGTGTTATGCAGAATGCAAATCACTACCACACTGCAGTTAATGAAAGATTTGTTTTCAATTATATTTGTTTTTGTTTAGTGAATTATACCAAACTTAGTAGGTTGCATCATATCTTACTATTATGTGGTTAGCAATTATGCCTTATGATGAATCATTAAATATATAAAAATATGTAAGTGAATTTGCACAATAAACAGTTTACCAAGCAACTGAATCAGTCTTATCCTTTGCACTTTTAGGATAGATGCTGTATTTAAAAATCTAACATTTTTTGTAGACAGATCTTTGGCAATTATTATGTTAATCAGTCATCTTAGTATCATTGAATGTGTACAAAACATCTGGTGGCACAAGAGATGTAGAGCACAAACAAACTGAATTTAGTTATGGCACTATGATAAGACAGAGCACATTGTTCAGAACCTTTATTACTGTAATTCCATGGTTGGGGGGGGGCAAGTCTGTTAATTCAAATGGCAATATGCCTTGCTAGTTTGAATTATGTCAACCCTGTTTGTTTTGTGCATTCAATTGGTGAACCAGGAAGGAGGCCACCTTCTCTGTAGCCTTCTTGGGAATGCAGATCTAGAGCTTTGCACGCTGTGACTAACTGCAGATATAACCAATAAGAGAGTCTACAATTTCCAATTAAATAAAAGATTCAAAGCATTGGAGTAATGTAGCCCAATAGAATCATATGCTCCTGTGTAGCGCCAAAGACCCTCAGCGCTTTACAAACCAAAATAACAACAGTGAGAGCACAAATTTTCAAAATTAATTTGATGTGCTATAAATGGTACTCCAGGACAAAAATCTACACCCCTCTTGTCAGTTTGGAGTGCTTTTATTGCCGTACTTCAAAGAAGCCTCTTATCTCTCTTAAATCATTTCTTCCAAAGGATTGCTTGTCTCTTTTCTTCTCTGTATGAGTAGGATTGGGGTGGGGGTGGCAAGGCTATGGGTTTACTGGGCACTCCTTGATTTCCAGTGAACAGATGGTGAACATGTGTTTGTTTTTCATACATAAACATCAGACTCGGTCCTAGCTAGCTCTGGAATCATTGTTCTCTTTCTCTCTCAGAGAAAGGACACAGAGCGTCCTCCCTCCCTCAATGGCATGGTGGGATACATAGGTTTGAGGACATGGTCATTACCTGGGTTGCTGCTCGCGCCACCGTTCTGCTTGGCTGTGTGGTTGCGGGTGTCTCTGCGGTTGAGGGTGAATGCTGTTATCATTTCGGTTCCATAGTCCATGCTCTCGGGCACAGAGCTAGGCATGTGCCTCAGGTGACCGTCACCGAGGCATGTCATGGAAACACGGGCGTCATTGCAGCGCTGCTGCAGCTCATGTTGTCCTTTCCCGGTAGACGGCGCTCGTTGAAGGTGTGCATGTTGATCACGGCGTCCGTCTTCGCTGTGGGTGGTGCATGGTGCCGCTTGTGTTTCACTCTTCTCTCGCACGTGAACGACAGTTTGATCTCTTCCACCACCGCACTGCAGAAAGACCTCTTGAGGGAAAAAAAGAGGCATGTTGGGGAGGGGGAGTGCAGTAAAAAGAGGAAGTAAGTACACTCATGTTAAATTGGTGTGAACACCAAAACCATCTATGTTACTATTAACTGAATGTCATGAACTAAAGTGACCTGGACATGACACCGAAGTAAATGATTTTTCCAACAATTTTTACGCTCTGTCCTGTTACCTTCAGGACCCCATCTAGTGCAACCCTTGGTCAAATAACTGGCTATGCACAACTATTCCTTGTTCCATTTTGACATGTGCTGTGACTAATATGGGATTAATTTTCCACGCTCCAATTAGTAATCATCTGCTAAAATTAAAATAAATGTAGCAAATGC
This sequence comes from Stegophilus panzeri, assembly GCA_024331685.1. NCBI lineage: Eukaryota > Metazoa > Chordata > Actinopteri > Siluriformes > Trichomycteridae > Stegophilus > Stegophilus panzeri. The sequence goes on along the minus strand of JANDJT010000001.1, from coordinate 20,182,929 downwards.
AAGGCAGAATTTTAATACCAGCAATCATAAAATATTTCTTCTAATATATACTCTTTTATGAGCCATCAGATATGTATTGAGTGTTTGTGAGAAAAGATATTACTCTTAACTCATGGAGCTGGCTACAGTTTATTAAACTTATCATAAAAATAAATTATCCTGTAAAATAATATATGGCTTCATACATGACTGGCCAAAAGGTTATTTGCAATGTGGAACCATTACAAAAAAGACCAAATGTGACATCAAAAAAGTGAGCCTGTGATTTGACAATTCAAAACAATCAAAATATTTTGATGGCACATGTTTAAGCCAGGGTGTCACTATGGCTTCAAAGCCAAAGCTAAAAACTAAAGCACAAATAAAGTGCAACACAGTATCATAGACATATACTGTACAGTACATTATTCAAATGACTATTAACAAGGTTAAAGATTTGATTGAATTGGCTGTGTTTCTGTAATATTCATAACAATAAAGTCTAAAAACTCCTGATGACACATTTACAATAAGTTAAATGCAGTTATTTTGTAGCACATAGCATAAATTAGAAGACATCAGGAATATGAAATCATATCAGCACCATACTGGATTCAGCAGATTCATCATGAATTAAATTATCTAAAATATCAATACTAGAGTGGATACAAGTAAATATTGTAGAAATAAAAGATATTGGCTTTGTCCCAGAATATCATCTCATTGCAAATCCAGAATGAAAGTCTGTACTGCCACAACAAAACTACCATGAAATGGAATTGCAGTTTCACTCAACTATGCTTAAAAAAGTTGAAAGCATTGTGTAATTTTTATTGGTATACCATCAATCCCTACTGTAAACTACCTCCTTGCAGAGGTCAAAAACATTAAAACCATGGAAACAAACAAAAATAATCACTCACCTGTTCACGTTCTGCTGTTTTCCGAAGTTTGTAGATAAATTCCCCAATGGCCACAAAAATGGAAAGCACCAGGCCTGATGCCAGTACAATGAAGATGCCACCCAGGTTCTGGATGCCCATCGGGCCTGTTTCATAGTGCTCATCTTCCTGACAACTACTTCCACTCCACCACTTCTCCTTCAGCATGTGTAGGCGTCCATCCTCCAGCAAGCTCAAGATGGCTATGGTCACTTTGTCCCTGTATGGTGAGCCTAGGTGACAAGGGTGATACTCCTATAACCTGGGGCATATCTAATCATTCAGCTGCTTAAATAAGAAGTCATTCTGAATTGAAGTATTTTGCTCTGTTATGGCTGAAATTGTTATTTAAATATTGATATGGGCCAGATCAATACAATTCTAATTTGAGTGAACAGGTTACACCAACAAAATTAGACCAGCATTACCTTTGGGGGTGCCAATGCCATAACCCTTGCTGTCAATAATGCCTCCAAATTGTGTTAGGTTGCAGTTCTTGCGAGTCACATATTCAATGGTTGTAGACTCCATAAGCAGGGCATAGTCAGATTTCAGAACCCTTTGGATGCCATCTTCAATAGACTTGACAAGTGATGTGCTCTGTTTGCTGCTCATGAAGGCCCACATCTTTTCAAATGTTGAGACTCTGGATTTCTAAAAGAAAAGAAAACAGGAAATCATTTGGCATCATCTGGGTCTAATTTGAGGATATGGGAATATCATTGTTCCATCATTTCATCTTACCCTTCATTATACTACACTCCGTATTAGCCAAGTTAATGCCTACACAGTGGAATGCATACATACATACATACATACGTGACCACAGAATAACAAAAAAAAAAATTAAAAGTTGTGTCCCAAATGACACACTATACACTATGCACATACGCACTACGTACTCAACCGTGTAGTGTATGAATTTTATAAGGTTATTATTTCATTCAACATAGGAGTCTGATAGCCCCGCCCCCTCCGTAATTAAAGCTGCGACAGTTGAGTGCATAAAGTGTGTGACATTCCACACTTCGTTTGTTTGAAGTGCATCATCTGGGTATTTAAAGTGTTCTTTTTCTATTTGGAATTTTCAGTGTGAAGACACTACTAACACTATTTACACTACAAAATGGCATAGAATAGTACATAGGTACACGAATTGGGATGCACCTAAAGTAACAAAAATTAAATGGAGAAAATAGCATCACTAATGTTCAGGGTATCTCTAAATCTAATCTGTTACTAGACTAGAATCTAGATCAGAATTGTACAAGAATGCCACTGACAAACTAAGAGAAATGCATTCATAAAAGTGTGGCACAGCTCAGGAAATATCCATGTTCACCACAGTAATAAATGCAAACAGCATGTAGTTAGCTAGCAAACTACACATGCACATACACATACACATGGGAACACACAGTCACACTGATGAATCAAGCAAGCACTTTTTTCTCCTGGGCTTTGGCTCCATTACTGTGAGATTTTCAAACTCAGAACTACGCAGTGCTGCTGCTGACATTGTTTTGTTAACCTTGAGCACCTGTTATTCTTTCCTTCCCTCAAATGCTATTTTCCCTGGTGTCTCACAGAGTAATTGAAAGTGGCTGGGAATTGGCTTGAGCCTTGGACTCCTTAGGAATGAATAAGCAAGAGAATGACACAAGTGACACTGATTGAAGCAGCTTCTTTCTCCTCTGGATTACTGCATTCATAATCTATTCTCACAATTGCTTTGCTTGACTTACTGCATACAATAACATGATGATATTAAGACATGAAAAAAGTCTACTCAAATCTAGGAAAAAGGGGATCTTGTGATGGATTAATAGAGTCCTACATGAGTGAGTGTAAATGGTATGTCATGCTATTCTACAAGGAGGTCACGTTAGCTGCCATAGCTAATCACAGTTAATTATTGGCTCAATTCCTTCAAGTATCTAAAGTGACAAGAGATTTAGACAAGAGAGAGTGTGAGTACTCTTTGATTAGACTTGATAAAATGCAAAATTAACATTTCATGTTTCTTATTCAGTATAGCCCTTAACGACATTTCACGGCTGAAATTTTTAACTTCATTTTGTTAACTCACATGAGCCAGTCAAACTTTTTGGATATGTCTTTGCTAATTAGGAAAAATGGACAGCAGTGATTGTTTGAGAGCAAACACTTGTCTCTTTAATCTTCTAATTTTACATACTGCAATCATGTACTCCACTCAAAAAAATTAAAAATCGATGAACTGAGAATAAACCTGCAGTGGGAACAAAACCCTTCACATACATATATGCTTGAGCATTGGTCTGTCTTTTGTTTAATTTTCTCTCTCTCATCATAAGTAAGAGAATCAAAAGACTTTACGTAAATCAGGACATTAGCAGTGTATGCCATTTGCTAGCTGAAAAGGGAAGTGCCAGCTAGCTAGATATACTGTATAAACAACAAATTTCAGAAATGAATTCAAATCCTGAAAAACTTATATTTACAGTTTATTTACATATTTACAAATTACACCACCACTGCAGGCTCTAAGAGATTCCGACTGACTGATATTTTTAAGTTTGAGATGTCAGTCATGTTCATTCCCTTTTCAGTGATTGGCAATTGGTTAAGAGTTTCCCTTTGCGAGGACTACCAATCATCATAAAAAGAAGCTGTGCATCCAAACAAAGAGCACACTGTCCAATAAACATTGAGATGGTTTTTTTTCTTTTGTGCAAAAACCAACCCACCCACAGTCCATTCAGTCCCAGGGATGCCCCTGTGTCCGGGCGGGACTCAAAACGTCATGTATCAAAATGACAAAAACCTGTTGCCCAATGAGCGTTAATCTTTCGTCCCATTAAAACGCCATGTACATGAATCTGTAATAAACATCAACAGATGTACAGGTTTCACTTTATGTGTATTAGCACTGTGTCTGGGCTTCAAATGAGATATTCACGCAGGCAGCACTGTCTACTGAAACAGTTTCAGAGTTAAATGAACAAACAGCGTGATACTGCAGTGAGATATTTGATCATTTGTTTCACTAAAATGTTAACTTCAGACTTCATGTTAAATTAAGACTGATGAATAATATAAACACTTTGGTAAACATTTCATTGCTGCATTTTAATGGGCTATGTCACACACTTAGAGGAAAGTGGTATGTGCCCTATTCTGCATGCATCAGCTCACAGATGGCCATGATTGGCTAAGGTAACTGCAATTGACAAGGGAGAGAGAGTATGTTCTCCCAATGATAGGGTGATTGTTTTTCTGTTGTGACACTAAATAAAATATATTTCTCTTTTGTATGGATCACAAACAGAAGTAAAATTCTCGCATTTAAATATTTCATTCCTATTCTACTGAAAACACAGGTTTACTCATGGAAAAAAAAAAACTATGTTACTGCCAAATTTTAAAGATTATAAGTTTACAATGGGGCATGCAATATCAGTTTGATTATCAGCAGCACCATCCACATCACTTTCGCTCTTGCCACCTAATGTACAAGTCACTAGCGGTGTTTAAACACGGGCCTCATCACACCTCATCAAGCAGCTTCTTCACTCAACTGATCTACAGTATGTTTATGCTAACACTGATGAAGAACTACTCACTGATTTATTCAGTCTGTGTTGTTAGTTAAATTTCTTGCTATTAATGTATTTGTTGAATAGGTCATTTAAACATTTTAAAACTTTGTCCAATGTCATCTATACAGACTGTGAATGTTCATCGGAGACAATTTCAAACTCAGTATCTGATTACTAACTGAATTAATTATGCTTATGTCCATTTCGCTATGGCATGTAACTATTAAAAATAAACTTGATCAAATCATGAGAAGACCGTCTGGGTTACGCATGTAACCCTGTTCCCTGAGAAGGGAACGAGACATTGCGTTTAGCATAACACTATGGGAGCGCCTCTCGCACGTGACCGGCATCTGAAGCTTGTGTAAAATCATGCCTATTTATAGGCCTGCCGTGATCAGGTGACGTGGCAATTAAGCGTGTCGCATGATATATATATGGCACCTGTGAACCGTGTCGTCAGCCTCTATTACCTGAAGCGAAGACGCAATTCACAGGCCTACCTCGGTATGACAAAGCTACGCAACGTCTCGTTCCCTTCTCAGGGGACAGGGTTACCCCAGACATTCCCTTTCAAAGGGAAATCCACGTTGCGTTTAGCATAACACTATGGGAATGCAGTTTTGCACAGTTCACTGGGTCTAGCTGACGTTCCTCACACCACAAGACAAAAAGCCACCACTTGAGTGCATACAATTTCCTCGTGGATGGTGCTCTAGTGTTCAACATGGTCTCTACAACCTCAGTTGTGAGACCAGGATCTATGAGCTGGTGCCCCTCAGGGGCCAGACCCACAGTTTCCATAGATCTGGCCGAGGGTGATAAATCAACCCTCCGGCTTGAGACAGTAGATCCCTGTGGATGGGAATGTCCAAAGGAGTGCCATTTAGCAGGCATATTATCTCTGAGAACCATATTCGAGCTGGCCAATAAGGTGCTACTAGCAGCAGACGTAGACTGTCTTGGCGAACTCTCTCTAGAACTTGTGGGAGCAGAGCGATCGGGGGAAAAGCGTACAGATGTGACCTCTGCTACATGTGCACCATGGCGTCCAGCCCTAATTGTGCGGGAGGAGTGAGGGCCAACCACAGTGGGCAGTGTGTTGTCTCCTCTGAGGCGAACGCATGCAGTCCCGCTTGGCCAAACCTCCGCCATATGGATTCCACCACCTGTGGATGGAGCCACCAATCCCTGGGCCTCAGACCCTGCCTCAACAGGATGTATGGCCCCACATTCTGGTTGCCCAGAATGTACACTGCATTCACTGCCAAAACTTTGCGTCAGCATCTTGAATCTGTATGTCCGAAGAGTACAGTTCAGATGACGCAGATCTAAACTTGGCCGGATACTCCTCTATTTTTTGCGGACCAGGAAATAACGGCTGTAAAAACTGCCCTCCCTCAGGGAACAGGGTACATGTTCTATGGCCCCTTTTTCCAAGAGGGATCTTACTTCCTGCACTAACGTCGGGCTCTGGTCTGTGCTGACTACTGTGGTGAGCACACCACTGAACCAGGGGAGGGTTGGAGCTCTAAACTGGACCCGGTAACCCTTTTCTATAGTAGACAGAACCCATGGAGACACATTTGGCAGTAGTTTCCATGCTGCCAGACGATCTTTTAGTGATGTTAACTACTCCACATTCTACTGAACTCAACTCGACACAACAGGGAAGGAACTGGCTGAATGCCACCATATGTCGAGCTCACTCAGCAGGTCTGCTTGGTAGGACTGCAACACTGTTATTGTCTGCAGTGACCCACAAGCAAAACTACTACTGCATAGGCCTCGCCCACCAATGCCACGGTGGCCTTTCACGGTGGCTTGGATGGCATAGCCGGCTCCCCTAAATTACTTACTGTGGATGGAGAAAGGTAGCTCATAAGCGCCTCCACCTTCAGCATAGCTAAATAGCCATGCCGTTCATTCCCCACAATGGCCGAATAATCCAACATCGTGGGGTTGGCCTTCGGAAAACAGACAAAATTAGGAATCGGTGGTTACTGTTTATTTATAACGCTTTTCCTAAGCAGTACAACCCGAAAGTTTATTTGTGCACAGCACATTTTATGGAAGACAGCTTCCTGTACCTGGGAGAGTACAAGGCAGGCTACACACAAAGGCTACTGCTGAAAAGTGTGGCGATTCCCACATTGTTCGGACAATCTTGTGCTTCTAAATCAGAACCTGTAAGTGCGTTTGATTAATTTATGAAGTATCTGCTATTGACTGTTCAAATGCAGAGTTTTGTGTTGTGGCTCAGTTGTAAACCTCTGCTAATGTGCTAGCTAAAGATTGCTAAGTTGTCTCAGTTTTTATTTGTAGTGTTTATTTGTATGTTGGTGGTCTGACAGAGATGTTGATTGTAAAATACTGCTGTTATGATTCTATCTTGAAATGGTTTATATCAATCGAATCACAAGAATCCTAGCTTTCCAAATATATTTTGTATGAGTACCTATGTACACACATAAGGTGTGTACAGCATAGTTAGTCCCACCGGTGGGGTTGAAATTTACATCGTATCTGAAAGGTAACAAAGGTTACAAAATAAAAACTTGAAATCACTGTGAAATGTTCTGCTCAAGTCGTGTTTGCAAAGTTGGTTCCGCTTGATCATCTGTGATTCGGTAAAACCGACGACATGCTGCTCAAGAGCTTAGAATTGCTTTAGAAGCTTTGGAGACTAAAGCTAAGCCAAGGGGAGTTACATTTCCGACACATGCAAGGCTTTTGGCCAATCACAACACACCGGGTCAGCTGGCCAATCAGAGCACTCTGGCTTTTCGGAAGGAGGGGCTTTGGAGAAATTGGAGCGTTTCAGGCAGCCAGGGAATATAGGTACTGCAATAATGTACATAACTTGAGAAATAATGCATTTTTTTAACATTAAAGCATGTTAACCTAGTTTATTACACCCAATAAACAAAATAATTAATGTTTAAAAACATTTAATAATCATGAAATGATTCCTTTGATGGCTTAGTGGTTAGCACATTCGCCTCACACCTCCAGGGTTGGGGGTTCGATTCCCGCCACGGCCCTGTGTGTGTGGAGTTTGCATGTTCTCCCTGTTCTGTGGGGGTTTCCTCTGGGAACTCCGGTTTCCTCCCGCAGTTCAAAGACATGCATGGTAGGCTGATTGGCATGGCCAAATTCATGTCCGTAGTGCATGAATGGGTGTGTGAATATGTGTGTGATTGTGCCCGTCCAGGGTGTGCCCTGCCTTGTGCCCCATGCTCCCTGGGATAGGCTCCAGGTTCCCCACGACCCAGTAGGATAAGTAGTACAGAAAATGGATGGATGCATGGATGGATGGGACTCCTTTAACACAGAATTAAAAATAGAAAGTGATACTGAGCATTCATACATACACTCACACACCTTTGTATGGCATAGAATGTATAATTATAAAGACAATTCTACCTTAAAAAATGACATAGTAGCTCCATCTTTTACTACTCCATATTCAATTTTGGTCTGTTTGGCCAGGTCATCAGCCGAGTCAATAGGAGAGTCCATTCTCTCCACAGTGAGGAAAGCTGCCAAGTTGGCTGTGTAGGAGGAGATGATGATAAGGGTGAAGAACCACCAGATGCCCCCAATAATCCGTGTGGAGAGAGCTTTGGGCATCAGCTCAGAACCTACGGTGGAATAAACAGTTCATTTTAATCCCTCAAGCCAACTTTTAAGTACAGCAATAACAGCAGAAAATTAAATATCAACCCTGATTGAAAAGTGGTGTAAAGCATTTAAACACAGCTAGGAAAAGACTGTAAATTAACTGCCAGAAAGGTCTGCAAATATGATGAATGTTGCATATTTGTTTTAACTTGGCCATGCCAAACGGAATGCAGGGGGAAAAATCAATAAGACATACTGAATAATCCAGCCAGACAAAATTACTTGAACTGAAAATAAAATTTAATAAAATGTCATTAATTGGGTCTATGAGTAATGGAATTTCTTCATGCAGTACAGAATAGAGGGAAGATGTGGGAAAGTCTCAAACTGTGAAATGCTAAAGGAGTAGCTTTACATTTTCATCAAATTGAGAAAGGCACTAACATGACAAATGGAACCAATATTATAGGCAACATTTGTACATCTATTTTTGCTACAATATATTTATTTTTTAGAACATCAAATTCTAACAGTACAAAATATTCATATTTAGGCTTTAAGGAAAAGCATTATATTTATATCAACAACATGCAGTAAGAAATAATGTGTTTACATCTTCAATTCAGCATTACAAAAGCTACTGATGAACCATGTCATTTCCATTAAATGCATTAGCTGGAAACATGATGTACACTATCTACTGCACCAACAGGCTAGCGTTGCATTTTCGACACATTGCATGCTGGGCAGGATGGTGCACAGATGTAGCTGCTAGGCTTTTGTGCTCTTCCTAAACCTGTTTCTGTGTGTAACCAGGCTGCAAGTAAAAAGTGCTGATGTCATGAGAGCCTGTCAGAGATACTGCTGTAATACTGAAACTAAACATCTGCTCATTTCCATAAAAGAGTAGTGGAGGTAAGCTGCTAATCAGCATGTGGAACTGCTCTTGTGGGAGTGATATTAATGTAATGCCCTGCTTTTAACTTCCGTTATCTCCCTGCACATGCCAAAAAGCTTCAGTGTATCATCGCTAAGACCACATAGAATCATCAGATCTAACTAGCATATATGTATTGGGGAAATGAAAACAAAGCTATTTGAGACCTTTACAATTCAAATAATAATTTAAACAAAATAACAAACATCTCTCAAATATCAATATACATGTATAAACAAACTTATTATAAAATTGGAATATAAATACAGGATAAGTATAGGTTTCAGCCAACCTTTACATCAAATAAATTTGTGAAAACAGTTTTGTTGTTGTTATGTTTTTTGTTTTTGTTTTTACTTGTATGTACTAAACCACTGGTGCATGTGCAAGATGTACTTTTGCGCATTTCTATTCTACTAATCCTCAAGATGAGGCATTACGCAGGACCTTCTTCTGTCACACTCTACTCACAAACACCATTATTTGCATTTTTACTAAATGACACTGCTGTGAGCTGGCATACCCTTATTTTAAATACAGTGAATACAGTGTACAGTGAATTTAAAATACAAGCATACAAGAGAAAAAAATGAAAGAGTTTGACATTTGAGGATGTCATACAAGTTAATATAATACATTTGACCAAAGACACTCTTAATTGATGTCACTTGTATTTCTTGCAGAAAATATTAACCCAATGCCATGCTAAAACTACACTATGTAACTCTGTGGATTTAAAGATTTCTAATACTGAAAACAATATTTTATTTATTTATTCATTTTTTGTAGGTGCAAACAGAAATAACAAATTACTTCACAGTATGTCACATTAATCTGTGCTAGCACAGCCTTCACAATAACAAAGCATTAGTTTTAAACCCACAAATTTTCGCTTTTTGCTCCTAAATTGTGTCTGCTGAGTTGAGGCTGACCATGGTGATATCTGATTTTCTACACTCTTTCCACAAAATAGAGCAGACTGTGAGTGCCAAGTGCAAAAATGTGTCACAGTTGTCAGCAGTCGACACTTAATTTTTCAGCAGTTACAGCACATCATACAGAATTTTCTCATCGGTAGCAGACTACAGACCAAAATATGTGAAGTACAAGTTTTTAGATTAAGCTTAAGAGAAGTGTGTAATAGCTATGACTCAACAGCTGACCATGTAGTTAGCAGTCTGAACAGTTAACTAAAAAAATGCACTGTAAAAGTAAACTAAAACGTGGAAGAAAGAAGGTCACACTGGAGAATATGTGAGAATACAAGCTACCTGGCTAAATAAACACTCTTAATGGACAAGCAGTCTCAGGGAAGCTATCAAGATTAGACAACTGGGTAATAAAGCTACAAATTGCACAAAAAGGCTAAGGTGGCCAAGTATAATTGCAGTAGCTAGCTAATTGGCAAATAGCTCGTATCTGTCAATAAGTAGAAACTCAAATCCACTACAAAGTCTCTTCAAATAATATTTATTTATTTATTTGACAAGTTTTCAGGCTCACTGAAAATGATTATTTGATTGGTTGGTTGGTTGATGGATTGATTGCTCACTCAAAATACACTGCAAAAAATTGCATCTCAGCTTATCTTGAATATCTTCATTTACAAAACCATTATAAATCAAGATTATTATGGGTCAAGCCCGAAGGAGTGAGGACCCTATTGTTTTCGTTAGTTTTCTTCTTTTTCTTCTTCTTCCTCTTATTATTATTATTATTGCTCTTAAGTCTATGGCAGCCCATGGAACCGCTTGCGAGAAAGTTATGAAATTTGGCCCACAGATAGAGGGCAGTCTGACCTGTATATTCAGCAAATTTGGAGTCTGTAACTCTCTCTAAATCTCTCAAGTGCTAACAACTGTCCAAATTTGCACTCACGTTTATGTTAATAACTTTTCATCTGTTTTTTCCTTTGATTCCTTGGGTCAAGACGATTTGATTGCACCCTATTTTCTATCATGAAAATGTATCCGCCATTTTTCATTTTCTGAAAAACCTACTTTTCAGAACTCATCCTAGGACGTTTGTCTGATTTGCAAGAGAACTGGCCTGCATAATTTAAAGACACTCTTGACAAAAAATTATTTACAGAATTTTGATAAACCATAACATTTTCGAATGGTGCTTCAATGAATTTGATGAAGAGCACGCCAAAATAGACGTAAGGGTATTTCTCCATAATGCTTTAGTGTATTCATACCAAAGTTATTATTTGTAATAGGCATCATGACTTGAGGGTGCCTGCTCAGTTTCGGAACAGCACAACCTAGTTGTCACGAGATATGAAAAAAGCTAATTTTCTTAACAGTTTCTCATAAATTCATCAAATTTGTCTCAATAGATTCAGTGGGGCATACCAAGTCCAAGGATCTGAAAACTTCCTATGCCGGCCATTTTGGATGTCAGCCATTTTGAATTTAGTCATAAAATGCTGTACTTTACAAAGGACTTGGTGTATGAAACTCGGTATCTGTCTTTGATACTGTACTGAAGGAACTCAAAAAGTTGCAGGACAGCGTCACATTGTGGTCAAAAATTATAATACTATTTCTATAAATGTTAATAGCTATTGCGACTCCTTTTGCTTACTGTTATGAGACTGGTCTTGATAGATTCTGTGGGTCATGCCTGAAACAATGATACCAATTTTGTCATGCTTGAGTAAACTTCCTGCCTGCCATTTTTAAATATTTTGAAAACCTACTTTTTCTAACTCTTCCTAGACGTTGGCGTGCATCATCTAGAGGCACTACCGAAAAAAAAAGTTATTCACAGAATTTTGATAAGCCATACCGTTTTTGAATTGCCCTTTCAACGAATGTGCAAAATTGAACTTGAGGCCGTATCTCCACAACGCTTTGAGAGATTGAGACAAAAGTTGGTATGTGGTATCAGCATTACGCCGTGAGGTTACCTGCAGCATTTTGGCATACTTCCCCCTACTGGTCAGGAGATAGCAAAAACTGCTTTTTTGGCTTATAACTCTTGAATGCTTTCCTGCATGATAACCATCATGCCCAGATGCTACCTGAGCAGTTTCAGAACATCACCACATACTGGACCAGAATTCTAAGGAGTAGTTATTTTTAGTTATTTTTAAAATATATGGGTTTTTTTTATGATTTAAAGTTGACTTTTTCTAACTCCTCATACACTGTTCATCGGACTCAAACCAAAAACATGTCACAAAGCTTCTTTTACTGCTTCACTTAGATGAAATCTTTTACAGTGTAGACAAAAAAAAGTAGGCTTTGTCAGGAAAGGAAAGGGTTGTACTGGTCAGGAGTTGTTGTTTTTTTTACAACAACAACAACAATGTTTATTTATATAGCACATTTAATAACAGCAAAAGTGCTTTACATGCCAAGGACCTAACAATACAATATAAATAATATGATTAGACACGCTAGAGTCAAAAGCAAGAGAGAAGAGGTAAGTCATCAAATAAGATTTAAAAGCATCAAGGGTAGTACAGGCTCTAATATGAAACGGCCACCCATTCCAGAGACATGGGGCCGCAAGAGAGAAGGCTCTATCTCCTTTTGATATTAAGCGAGACCTAGGAGTAATTAAATGGAAACTCTGTGATGACCTTAAAGGTCTAGAAGACGTATATTACTGAAGGAGTTCCGCGTTGTAGGAGGTGCCAAGCCATTTAGACCCTTATAAACAAATAGTAAAACCTTATATTGAATTCTGAATTAATGAATTTAACTGGGAGCCAGTGGAGAGATGCCAACACAGGTGAAATACTAGTTTCCTAGTCCCTATCAAAAGCCTAGCTGCAGCATTTTGGACTAACTATAGACATGTTAATGATGCATGCGAAATACCATAATACAATGAATTACAATAATCCAATCTGGAAGAAATAAAAGGATGTATAACAACCTCCAGATCCTTAAAAGACAATTCAATTCAATTCAAATTCAATTTCACAATAGCCTTTAGTTGAAAAAAGACACTTCTTTCCACAGAATTTATATGCCTAACAAACTTTAAGCTGGAATCAAAAATCACACCAAGATTCCTTGCCTGATTGTGTAATTTAGATGTGAAAGGGCCTAGCTGATTAATTATAGATTTAGTAAAACTAAGGGGGGCAAACACTACCACTTCAGTTTTAGAATCATTAAGGTGAAGAAATTTGTTGTCATCCATTTTTTTTTTATACATAATTGAAACAGAAAAAGGGTGATTGTAAAACAGAATTGTCCTCTGGCTTTAAAGGGAGATAAAGCTGAGTATCATTAGCATAATGATGGTAAGATACAGAATACTGTGTTTTTTGACAAATATGGGCCAAAGGAAGCATATATAAAGAAAATAAAACTGGGCCCAGTATGGAGCCTTGTGGAACTCCACTGGTAATAGGTGCAGAGGAGGAAGAAACATTACCCAATTCTACAGAGAAAGATCTCCCTTTAAGATAAGAGGAAAACCATTCAAGGGCAGTCCTTTGAATTCATTCCTACTGTCTTAAACGCTGTAACAAAATTTCATGATAAATAGTGTCAAAGACAGCACTTAGATCAAGAAGGACTAGAATTGCACAGTTTCCTGAATCAACAGCTAGCAACAGCTTGTCAAGCACTTTAAGGAGAGCCAACTCTGTGCTATGTTGTGCCCTAAATCCAGACTGCAATTTATCCAAAATACCATTTAAAAAAGAGAGCCGATGATAAACAACCGTCTCTAGGATTTTCGATAAAAAGTAGAGTTTAGAAATTGGTCGATAATTACTTAGTACTGTCGGATCCAGGTTGGACTTTGGAGGTTGCATCACAGCATGTTTAAAACAGGATGGCACAGTACCACTTAACAAATTGCATTTCACTATTGACAGTAGACTTAAACCAGCGACATCCATAACTTGGATAAGAAGGTGAGGGGCAACAATATCTAAAGAACATTGTGCAGGCTTCATTTGCTGGACTAAATCGACTGAGCAAGAGAGTGATACAGGTTCAAACTCACATAAGTGGGCTACTAATGAAGGTGGGCTAATATAGTGTTACGACACGGGAGCATAGGCAGAAGCAGGTACAGATCAACGTCTTTATTTTCAAAACAGCAATCAAAACACAGGACACGCAGTCTACACTGGACAAGATTAACGAGGCTAAACATGGAACTAAAGACGAGGCATAGAACGAGAGCAGGATACGAAGATAAGACTGCTTAGAATGCGTGACGTATTCACCATTACATTCAGAGGTTTGAACAATACTGCGCGAAGTACAATGTAACACGAGGGCTTTAAATAACAAACATAATCAATCTAGAATGCAGACAGCTGGGGCAAATAAAGACACACCCTCGAACATCAACCAATGCTTAAACAGAAGGAGGACCAAAACAAACACGTGTCCGTATGCCACAGTTCAGTCTCGTGCACGCGCGCTCTCTACAGCCGCTCGTGCACGTCGATGCCGCAGTGCCATCTGCCGGCGGGAGCGTAACAGAACCCCCGCCAACAAACACCCCCCTCCAATGGCGGTCCGGGGCCCCTGTGTGAGCTGTCTCGCGATGCATTGGAAAACAAGGTGGCCTTCGCCGGGCTATAGACAGGCGACTATAGACAATAATCAACTGACTATTTGAATCAATTTCTGAATATTGTAGCTGTTTTTATTAGTTGTGGGGAGGGGATGGTGGTGGTGGTTGTTGTTAATCACTGGCTTAAATGACACCATTATTGATAATAGCTACGCCAAACAAATTTGACCTGACAGCTATGACACTGAATAAATATTTTAGGCTTTCCAGGATGACCTGCAGGGGAAGCACGTATTTTTTCTATTCTCTGATGACTCAATAATGTCTGTTTAATTTCTGAACAGAAATATTAATGCAAATATAAGGAATAATAGCAGCGACAGCCATTACAACAAAATCTGTGGAAAAAGATCTGAGGAAGTGAGGCTTGCAAGATGCCAAACTAGCACCACTGTCAGAACAGAGAGAGGTATTTGAAACACAGGGGGTTTTGAAATGTCATGTGGGTGTTGCATATTGACTTTGCCTCCCTGTTTTCCATTAGACTGCACTACTCATGAACTACTTATCTGTATCTCTGAACAGTGGCAAATTGATAGGGATTCCAGGCAGTTTGAGGGTGGAGCAGCAGCTTAATGAATTGTGTCTGACATTTGCGATCCTTACAGGCAGAGATTCACCATGGAGCACTCTCCGTTTGTAACTTCACATGAGCTTAAACATTTCATTACTTGTTCTTTCTCCCCTGCCTACTTTATTATGGTTGCTTCATTTTTGGGGGCATCAGTTGCTAATGTGTGCCCATGAGGGGTATCGTGTACAAAAACATCAGACTTGCATGTCTCTAATAGCTGTTCTCTTCCACTAATTTTGTGAGGCTGCAAATAAAAGCAGAAGGGAGGAAATTAAATGGCATTCAGGCAAGAATGTTTGCAGAGGCAGTGAATGTTGGATGGTGGTGAGATGCCAAATAATGGTTGACATGTTTGTGATGTTTAAAAGAAAATTTGGACTTCTTCCCCTCCCCCCCAACAAAAAAAATATATGTATGCTAATCATATTTTATGGCTGTTCTGAAAATGCTGGAAAACAGAATCACAGGGGGAGGTTTGTTGGTGGACATCTAGGCAAGAGCAGATGGTAAGTCTTCTCTGCAAAGTGTGTGTGTGTGTGTGTGTGTGTGTGTGTGTGAATGTAATGCCAAGACAGAATCACAGTCATTTGTGACGTTTGATTCTAACCCCAACTCAATGCCAACAACATGAGAGAAGTATTCCTGATGGAAGCCGCATTTCACAGAAACAAACTCTACTGATATCTTTTCAACCTGCCAGAGCATGTGATGGCTGTCTGACACATTTTCTCCTCATACTGGCATGATGCATGGCAACATCCTTCCTATGTCTGCACTTGAAGCCTGAACTCCACATACTCTTGATGGGAAGGGGTTCTTTGGAAGCAGCCACCTCATGCTGCTGTCAGTTGAAGGCTTGTTAAGAACACTTTATACACAGACTACATTACCTTGCTGCATGAGGGAGCCCACACCAAACCAGAAGCTGTTCAGGAGTGTAAAGTTGTTCTCCACCACATCAGAGCTTGGGTTGCATGGATGGGCGTCATACCACTCATAAGGGCTAAATCTGCAGAAGAGATATAATAAGCATTATCCACATGGAATACAGTCTGACTTTTCTACTAATTTCATTTTAAGACTAATAAATCCAATCAGTTTTACCTATATTATATTTTTGGCTTTATTGTGACACATCTTCACAGTGGCAGATAGCACTGTAGCAGTAGCAGTTGGATTAGGATACAATGAAATGTAACTGAATGAAATGATACTATGTAATCTTGATTGGCACTGATGCTTACAACAGCTTACATAAAGCCCAATTAGTTACTTCAGAGTTAATTAGTATGTGCTAGGAGTGATACAGCAAAGCTGTATATCATGACATTTTCAAAGTATTGCCCAGTAATATATATCATGGTATACATACACTATATGTCCAAAGGTATGTGGACACCTGGGGCACTGTCATGCTAGATTATGTTTGGCCCTTTTAGGTCCAACTTGTGTGACTTTTGTGCATGCAGTTTTCCACAAACAAGATGAACAACAGCATTTGTGCTAAGAATGACAAAGAAGAATCTGTCGTGGCTGATATACAGAGCTTTGTTGTATGGATTAATCTTAAAGCTGCATCTATTACACATTAAACTGAGATTATGGTGTAAAATGCCTTAGGACAGTGGTACACACCTGTAGGACTGGAGTCCAGCAGAGTTTAACTTCCCTGTTCAAAGACACCAGATTCAACCCACCAGTTAATTACCAGGTTTAGTAGGTGTGTTCAAGTAGGAAAAATCCCTAAACTGTGCAGGACCCCAGGATTGGAGCTGTGCACTCCTGCTGTAGAATTTATGCAAATGCATGTTTGAGGGATCTAATAATAATAACTTGTTGGTTGTAGTGCACACTGTGCATTGCACTTTCAGCATTCCAGTGTAGTAATGAACTGAGGCACTTGAATCCACACAGCTCTCAAATAGTCTTCTTGTTTTAAAGTACTTAACCTGAATCTGTCCTTAAATCTCATAAAATATGTTGTGTTCCAGTGTTAGCATTGCTTCTTGAAGTCTTATTTATTTAACAGCCAAATGCATTATTTAGTGTAAATTGACAAACAACATTTTAATGAGAATTCTTGAGAGAGAATGATAGAGGGGGCTGATAAAAAAAGAGTCTATGTTGTTGACTATCACTCATGTAAGTGCTGCCTCTTAACTCAACATTAGAAACAACTGGGGCATTTGCCAAACAAAGCCATGAACAGAAAAAAAATAGTAAATGCTTTAGCATAATATCTGATTCTCTTGTAATAAAGGACTTATCCCTCCATCAAACTCACACTCACCCAAACCCCTTTCTCTGTCTTGTGTCTGTTTTAGGTGAAAGGACATTGCAGTGTAATGTGCTCTCAGATGCAGACATTAAATCAGCAGATCTTATTGTTGTCTGAACATTATGCAATAGACATTTGAGACAGAGTTCCTGCTCAAGAATGACCATGTTTTGATTTATCTCTAGTATTAGTCAAGGCTAGACTAGACATTGATATTTCTGTCAGCTTGTTAGATAGAGATATGTCCATCTCATTAAACTATTAATGCATCGCATACAGTATGCTCATCAACCAGATAATCTGGGCAACTTCTGGAAAATGAATGAACGCAAAATTTTTAACTTCATAATTAAGCACCAGCCAAATTTCTCCAGCTGCTTGGTTGCTAAAAATCAAGTTGATCTAATGTTACATTCATTCATTATTTTATTACATTCATCATTTTATTCTTTTATTATTATTTCCACCATGTATCACTGATTTCTCTTCATGTCTGTCCTCTTCATTTTCACTGTACTCTATGTATGTTTATTGACAGAAACATGCCAATGGCATGGCATGCAAGCAAGGTGTCACCTTTTATGGGGGATTTCTATGATGTTTACAGAGCTACAGAGCTTTGACATCTTTGGCAAATACATACGGTATGTAATGCAACTGATAAGTAAAGAATCTAATATTTCATTTTTTGTATGTACAGATCATGTATCAGCTGTATCAGAGAATTAAAAGAAAATAAATAAAGAAAATGTTTTTATGTGCACACAATTTAGTTTAATAGGGCTAAGAGGAAAAAAAAAATGCATGCATGTAATTTACTTTATTCATGCTCTCAGTTTGCTATTTAGAGTTTTCAATTGAATAAAATTGTGCCCTCATTTTGGTTAATTTGCACACTCCTCTAAAGATAATGTGCCCATAATACAGTCAAACTGCCCAAGCAGTCATCTGCCTCAGCTGTGCTACAGCTCAGGTGTAGTTCATAAGTCTCTGTTATGGATAGACATTCTTTAATTAAAGTATACTTTTGTCACTGGGGTTCGTTATGGAGACATACTGAGAGCACTTTTCTCCCATGGAACTATTGTGAGCAACAGGACTCTAATGAGGATATTGAGTGTGCATGGGCTTTACCACCTTCAAAGTGCTGATTTGGATCAAGTCACTGAATTTATAGTGAATCTGTTGCATAGCAATTGGACATCACACAGCTATATATGGATGTATAGAAAGTGCTCCATAGGCATGTTATCTTTAGAGCAGCACACAAATAAACCAAAATATGGGCAAAATGTTATATTATATATATAAAAAAACATTTTATATTATAAAATATTATTCTGAGAACACAAAATACAAAAGTTAAGAGCATGATTAAAGTAAATTGTACACAAATTGTACATTATGATTTTACAACCTCAATTTAGTACATTATTCAGATTTTAAACTAAAATGTGCACAATAAATAAATAAATAAATAAATATATAGGGTGTTTTTTTTTTTTTTTACTATTTCATGGTCTCTCTGGGGCTATGTATATAATAGCCTATTTTTGATTAAAAAAAGGAATTGTCATTTGTCCTCCTCCTCCTCCTCAGTCTATATGTACAGACAGTATAGAGGCACCTGAAGCAGTAGATCTCAGAAAATTGAAACTTGGGGCAATGTGCAGGTATTTGAGCAGATAAGGGCAGGAAAAGGCAGAGAGAGGACATGTCCATTATTCCACTATTGACGGCGCTTATCCACACTAGTGAGATATTGAAGTCTTAAATTATAATCTGTATTCCATGGCCATTTTTAATCTTTTTTTTCTTTTTTTCAAATTTCAAATGTATATTTATTTACTGGAGCTTTGCAGTGATGGATTCCACCACTTCTAAGCTGCATTCTTAAAATGAATTTTAAAGCTCAGTTTGTTGCAATTAGTTTATTTATTTTTTTATGTCATACCCATGTCTGCGTGGGTTTCCTCAGAGTTCTCCAGTTTCCTCCAACCCCTAAAACAGTAGGGGCACTGGCTATGCTAAAATGTCCCTGGTTGTGTATGAGTGAATGTGTGAAGTATGCGTGCCTGGTACCCATGAGTCTGTGTGAATGTGTATGTGCCTGGTACCCTGTTATGAATTGGCATCCCATCTCGGATGAACTCACCCACCTTGCACGCAGTGTTTGCTGGGATAGGCTCTGGATTCACTACAACTAAATACAAATGAGCTCAGTATGTAAGCATTACTAATATGTAGTAATTGTAACTGCCTCAAAGACAGTAAGTCACTGTGCCAGCAGAGCTCCTTACAAGGTCTATAAATTGCAGACAAAAACTTTGAAGCTCTCTAAGGTACAAATCTAAGGATTTGTTGTCTGTCTGTGTGTGTGTGTGTGTGTGTGTGTGTGTGTGTATGTATATGTATAGTGCCCTCCACTAATATTGGCACCCTTGGTAAATATGAGCAAAGAAGGTCGTGAAAAATTTGTCTTTATTGTTTAACCCTTTGATCTTTTGTTTACGAAATTCACAAAAATACTCCGCTCTCACGGATATCAAACAATTGCAAACAAAACACAGGTTTATCAAAAAAAATCTTTGTTAAATATAGTTGTGCGACAATTATTGTCACCCTTTTAGTCAATACTTTGTGCTACCTCCCTTTGCCAAGATAACAGCTAGAGTTTTCTCCTATAATGCCTGATGAGGTTGGAGAATACATGGCAAGTGATCAGAGACCATTCTTCCATACCGAATCTCTCCAGATCCTTCAAAGTTCGAGGTCCACGCCGGTGAACTCTGCTCTTAAGTTCACCCCACAGGTTTTCTATGGGTTTCAAGTCAGGGGACTGGGATAGCCATGACAGGACCTTGATTTTGTAGTCAGTAAACCATTTTTGTGTTGATTTTGATGTAAGTTTAGGATCATTGTCCTGCTGGAAGATCCAACCATGGCCCATTTTAAGCTTTCTGGCAGAGGCAGTCAGGTTTTCATTTAATATCCATTGATAGAGTCCATGATGCCATGTATCCTAAGAAAATATCCAGGACCTCTGGCAGAAAAACATTAAAGAGCCACCACCATATTTAACTATAGGCATGAGGTACTTTTCCATATGGCTACCTCTCTGTGTGCGCCAAAACCAACTCTGGTGTTTACTGGCAAAAAGCTCTATTTTGGTTTCATCTGACCATAGAACCTGATCCCAAGTTCCAATAGTTTTTTTTTTATAGCTGCTTCCCATTTTGTGAAGTTCAACAACCTTTCGCAGCACATCACAGCTATATTCCTTGGTCCGTACTTACTATGCCAGCGACCGGGATTCGAGCCTCAGCTCAACTAACTGTTTTTTAAATGAGTGGGGGGTTTTTTTCACTGTAGAAAGTTCATCGATGTAACATTGAATGAATTCCACGTGAACAAAAGTGACTGGAGGCCCATGACAATTAGAAAGATTCAGGTGATGGACTATTAGAAAGTTATTTCATTCATTCTTATAATTCCAACAATTATTATGTTTTTTTTCTTCACTATTTAGCTGTCTTTTTATTTTAATGATCTAATAAATTGCACATATAAAATTATTTTGTTTACAAGTGTCTTGTTTGTGATTTTTAGGTTATTCGTCATTTTGTACAGCTTCTGACCATCAAATCAAAACAGACATTTGATGACATAATGCTTATTTATTCAGAAACAGAAGTAACTAAATATAAAAATCCTACTTTCAATTTTAACTATGACATAGTGCTTTCAGTTGATGGACACCCCATTTATATTTTTGATGAGCTAGATATTCAAGACAATTATATTATATATTTTTTAATTTAATATATAAAACTGTTTTATTCACAGGTGTCATGTTTGTGACTTTTATTCATTATGGAGAATATTTACATGAAACAATGTCCAGAAATAGGTGCATTTTATAGCCTACCATTTAATTTTCCAGTTTAACTTTTCTTTAACTGTAGATCAAAAAATAAAGGAATGCTTTATAACATTATTTTACAATGACACAAATCACTGCCTATTCCAAATGCAGTTTGACTTTTTCCACCTTCAGAACGTTGAACAAATATTGTTCATGCTAGGGAAAAAATATGTTACTATACTGTTTGCAATTTTATAATAGGACTTATTGAGCAACTGATAATTTCTTACTGACCTATTTCACTGTCCCACCAGTTACAATCGTGACTATGATTTTTTTTTTGTAAGTTAGTGAAAATACCACCAACTTTTTTAAAACCTTTTATTAGAAAAGTTTGTTTAATTAGGCAATCCAGGGAGTGAAATGCATATACTCACTTACTGTAGTTTCAATAACTTTGGATCCACATGCAAATGTACTGGGCGATTAATAACCAAATATCATATTTAAGTAATCTTATCTCTTGCCTCATCAAAATGAAGGAGAGGAGCAGAAGCATAAAACTTGGAGTCATATAAATTCTATCCAGGTCAAGTTATTTGTACGTATTTGCAGTCTATGACATCGCAGTGGAGGCAAAAGAAAAAAAAGGCATTTTACTCAAAGAGAAGCACTGCTGAGAGGTGAGAATAGTTGGGAAGGGGATTCATCTTCTTCAAAAACACAAAGAATTTCTTTGCTGCTGAATCCAATCTTACAGAAGCCCTAAGCGACCATGCATTATTATTTTTCTCTTTGCCTTTATCCTTCCCGCAGCGAGTGTCCTGCAACTTGTATACATGGTATAATTTTTGGGTATAAAATGAGTACATTAGAGAAGCAGAGTCTCTCAGAAGTAAAGATGGGCAGAGGTTCACCAAACTTTTTTGAGACATGTTGCAGCCATCAAATTCAAAATTACCTTATTTTTCCCTTAAAATTGTACATTTCCTCAGTTTAAACAATTGATATGTTATCTACGTTCTATTGTGAATAAAATATGGGTTTATGAGATTTGCAAATCATTGCATTCTGTTTATATTTACATTTTACACATCTTTTATATGTTGATGCGGACAGTTGTTGTGTCTTTCTCTTTTTTTTATTTTTAGCTGGAAACACCCACAGATGCCTTTGCTTTCAGCAGAGGGAAAGTTTGAAATTATGGCCCTGTGCATTGCATGTGGTTTATTCATGTAAAAAATCAGGTTGCTGGTGCTGCCATCCTTATGAAGGTCTACAGATAGACTCTCTGGACTTTCTGTCAGTCTCTTGTTTTGTAAACTTTTCGCGCAGTTTAATTTGGAAAATCTTTTGGAGAGTTGAGTGGAATGGCCTCCACACTTTGGGTTTGTATGGGCCTAGGGTTATGGGCCATTTGCACCTGTACTTGGGGTAGGGTGTGGATAATTCCAGTAAGGGCTTTCTGTACTTACGTCCACTGCTCCGGCCAGTGACGTAAGTTGGAGCAGCTGCTGGTCTGCTTTGGCGGCAACATTAGAGGTGATGCTGGGAAAAGCAGCGCATCTCTAATTGGATAGTGGAAGCAATCTCTATTGCTTATAGGGCGCGCGGTCTCACTACGCCTCTGGGCATAAGGGCTCATTCCACTAGGGCGATCGCCTCAGCGAAGGCTTTGTCCAAAGGGTATCCTTACAGGATGTGTGTGCTGCTGCAGGGTGGTCTACGCCACACACATTAATTCGTTATTACAGCCTGGAT
>JANDJT010000001.1:20138489-20153298 GCA_024331685.1 Stegophilus panzeri | reverse complement strand
AAAGGTTAAACAATAAAGACAATTTTTCATAGCCTTCTTTGCTCATATTTACCAAGGGTGCCAATATCAGTGGAGGGCACTGTCTGAAGTTGTGTAGATGTATGCTTTTCCATAGAGTTTGTATAATATATTATTTTAAATGGTTAAATCCAAATGATATCATTATCATTGTGCATTCTACATAATTAAACAGTGATGTATGCAATATCTGAGTTGAATAAACAAAAGACTGTGTATGCCACACCAGTCTTCAACAAAGCATCAGCAAATCTGTCCCCAAAGGCTATCACAATCAGATTTGCCAAGGTGATTCAACTGTTGACTTGAATGTCCTAGTTTCCTCACACCAACTATTGCTTTTTCTTTCCCTGTCTATAAATTGCAGGCGCAGGGACCTGTTCAGAGTCACGTGTCTGGCTGCATATTTAGAAGGTCACCATTTACATCGCCTCGCCCTGCTTCCCTCTCTCCTGGGTTGGACAGGAGGTTAATGAAACCAGCTGCTTGGTTCACGCATGGCTGCTTGCTTCCCCCCAACATGATGGAATCACAAAAGAGTTCAGACCTCCTCCTACTACAGCATGAAGGAAATAGTGCGAGACTTGCTTGTACAAAATATTGCATTAGAAGCATTTGAAAATGAACCACTTTCATTACAGGGGACACTTTTTCCCATTACAGAAGTACTGCAATACCCCTGTTTCTCCATCTTGCCTCTATTTGACATTTCAATTCACTGCAATGGCCTCTTGTGGAACCTGGAATGTATTTGCTGTCATTGTGTTATTTCACTTCCCCAGTTCCTCTAGGTTTTGGTTTTGTCCTTTTGAAGTATCATTGCTGGCTGGCAGAGAAAATAGCATAACATTGCATGCAGTAGTCTGGATTAGCAAAACCTGTTTTTACCACAGTGGTAGCTAAATACCTGCCAACAATCTGGAAAGAGTGACAGAGTGAAAGGAGTGTGGGAGAAAATAAGAGGGGAAGGACAAGTAGAGAAAATGTCAGTCAAATGGTGAACCTAGTGAGAACTCATTCAATATTTACATAAAGTACACACTGATTTCCATCTTTACTTTGGCTTACCATGGCTATCCAACTAAACCTGCTGTTTATGCAGCTGACCAGCCTGCAGGCCTGCTTGGTTGTCACTAGTGACACTACACACACTGGTATGGTCAAACCAGCATCATCTCCTCCAACAGTGTCCCAGTGAGAATCACATCAGTGAGTGTAATTTGCATTGAAAGCACAACATTATTAGCTATAGTGCACCTGCTGCAGACTGATCCTTGCATCCAGTGGAGGGTAATGTCAATATTATCACTAATAATCCATAGAAATACAGTTCTCCATTGTCTTTAATGTACCAATTTGACTAGAAAAATAAGTGCAGTGTGACTCTAAATAAGAATCTAAATAAAGTGACTTTCACTGGATATTATTCAAGAAGATAATCCAGACAATATCTAAACAAGATGACTTTTCATTAAATGATATTCAAAAGGGGAATCAAACACTATCTAAAGACCTGTCCAAAGAAATCCTGCTGGTTTGTAACCTGCCAGTGCAAAGGTTAATTTCCAAGACTAATACAATCATTCTGCACCAGGAAAAGAAAAGTTCAAAGAAATGATTGAAAGACCAATATTGCCATGCCATTCATGTCCATGATGAGTGTATGTAAACTTCCGACAGCAACTGTATTGTAACTAGGGATGTCATGATACCAAAAATCGCGGCATTAAAAAATTAGCAGCGTTAAAAATTAGCGGCATTACAAATAACTGGCTATCACAAACATTACATGGAGCATAACATTAGCTGGTTTCACGGCCACAATGCGAGCTGCCTCAAACAAACATAATTTAGAGCCTGTCTTTCAGGTGCTTCGCCAAATTCGAGGTGTTTCCTCACTTTGTTTGAAATGAGCGATAGCATGGTTTGCACACCGGCTTCAGAGCATCAATTATATGTTTCTTGTCATCTGCCTTGAATGCAAAGTATTTCCATATTTGACTCTTACCACCTTTCTGCTCAATGAGTCGGGGCGGAGCTAAACTTGTCGCCATCTTCTGTAGTTTTTCCCGTGTGCTTGTAGGCATTCTTCTTCTTCTTTACCACTTGTGGACCGACTAAAACACTTACGCATATTTGCTGCCCCCATCAGTTCCAGAAGAATTGCAACCTCTGTATCTTCATTACCAACAGTACCTACACTACTGCAGAAAAACAAGTACCGTCATGTTTTAAGAATGTTGGTACCAACTTGGTACCGAAGTATCGGTTCTCGTGACATCCTGAATTGTAACAAAATCATACTTTAACATGGCCTGGTGTGTTACTTATCACCTTGCACACCATGCCCTTTGTCCTACATGGTACAAAAGCCTTTTCACACTACACTAAGCTCCGTTTTTTTTTCATCCGACATTCTTAAACAACTCTGCATGTTCCTAGGAAAAATGACACATCCTCTGTAAAACAGAGGGTGGTATATAGTCTGTGCATTTGCTTTTTGTGTGTGGCATTTTTGGTCACCCTCAAGTTGGTTCTCTGTGTGACAGGATGTGGTGACCTATAAAGTAGAGAAAAGAGATCTGACTTACTTTAATGAACCTATAAGAGTGTGATATGGTTAAATAAATTTGCTGGGTTAAGGGTGCTTTGTAATTCACTAATGAAACTATGATTTATGTGAGCTTGTAGAATGCCAGTTTGAATGCATGGCCCCATGCCTTAGTGCCACTTTATTATCAAGTAGAAACAACAGACTAAACAGTTTGGTTGTTGTCTTCATTAAAGATACACGTTCTTGCATGCAGGTCACTAGTGAGGATAGCATGCACTTAGTAAGCACAGAACAAAAAAATAATGAAAAGTGTCACTCGAATGTACTTGATGAATATAAATTGAGCTGATGAATATATCTGACAGACCCCATTAATAATGCTCCTCTTCTTTCGGATGTGTGTCATGACCAAGGACCCTCAAACTACACAGTGCTACTTCGAAAATTAGAAGTATGTGCATTTGTATTGCCAAAGAAGCAAGTGGTTTATTGATGGTTAGTTTAATGATGCTTATAACTCTATGGAGAGCCCTTCTCAATCCATTACCAATCAAGCAGCTAATGAAAATTATGAAAAGCTACTCCAACATTATTGGTCATAAACACTGCCCAAAATCTACCTGCGACATTCAGGTGAAGCCAGCAAAAAATAATGCCCACCATACCTTCACCTTCAGTGTTACTTTGATTTAACTGACATGAGAACGGTCTATCTACATCCTGAGGCAACTTAAGGTCAATTTCCTTAGTTTGGAAATGATTCTGATCAGCTTATCTATGTAGACAGCTGTGAGAAAAGCATTCAGCCATGAAATAGAGCACATAAAAATACACATGGCACATTTGATACCTCACAAGCCTACTGATAATGACTAAGAATACCAGAGCCGGACGCATTGCTAGAATTATGAAGATGAAACAATTTTAGGCAATGGCTGTTGGATGGATATGTTTGGAAAATTGGTGCAAAAGAAACATCTAGCACATTTATTTTGCTTATGAAACAATAAAATCTGTGTATTTCATAATTCAACAGATGTTACAAAGCACATGAATAAATAAGCAACTGCTGTCACTAGTTTTAAGCTGCATATGAAATTTAAACTCATTCTAGTGCTAAATATATCTCATTAAAACCATAAGCATGTTGTCAAGACCTCAATTTAAGTTATGGTTATGTTAATATCATCAGCACCTGCCCAGTCTGTATCTTAATTTCTGATTAGATGGCACTTTACTTCCTTTATATTTATGCTGAAGTCTAAATAATGGCCTGTAGTGGACACGGACACAGACACGGACATGGACACGGACACACACACACATACACACACACACTCACTTACACACACACACCTCTACCTTTGTCTGCACCAGCAATAATGTCTTTGTTCCCTCAAGGTGACTGTTATCAGACCGGATCTGGCCAAAGCGCATGGGATGATTAAGTGCTGCAGCAGTAGCTCACCTCTCTCAGCCCTTCCAACACCCTGCCGTTGACTCCCACCTTATGACTTCGTCTACTAAATGCCTCTTAAGCTATTATAACTCTCCTGTGTAAATCTGGGAAGGTGAGGAGAAGGAGAGCCACTTCAAGAGCACAAATGCCAAAATAGTAGTACCTGTACCTAGAACTGTCTCCAAAATAAAATAAATAAATAAATAAGGGCGGCAGGGTGTGGTCATGGCTAACATCGACAATCTTAAGTGTCTTGAACATCTGGCCTATAGAGCAGTGCCTGGTCAGGCTGCACTTGCTGCTGTATTATTTGTTGATATACTGTACTATCAAGGTGTATGCATGCCCTATACAATAGGACTGTTTCTTTACTTTTGTACTCCACAGCTTTGTAACTTTCCAGTAGGAATTTTACTGAAATGAATTGCAAAATTTGTTAATTTATATTATAACCAGAGCATGGCTGAATTCTCGAATCAGAAGGCCTGCATTAATTTTCGTATGGGTCCTATTTTCGTACAGTAGCTCTGACTGTATTATAAATGATAGGTTTATATCAGTGCTCTACTTCTAATGTGTTATCATTCCTATACTAACAGCTCATCAGGGTTGGGAGGGTTAGTTTTAAAATGTATTCCATTACAGTTACACATTACTTCATAAAAAAATTTAATCAGTAACGTAATCCAAGTACCAAATGAAAGTAATGTAATCTGATTATTTTTGGATTACTTCAAGGTCACATGTGTAAATAAAGTCAAGAGCAAAGCAATATGGTCTAAAATACTTTTATTTAGAGCTTATTTAAAGCGTAAAACATGTTCAATATTTGGATTTGTTTTATTCAAATAAATAAATAAATAAATAAATAAATAAATAAATAAATAAAAGATCACTGTCCCTGATGCAGGTAACATTACATCACAAAAGCTAGGGTGGCCATATTCTGATTTTCCTAAAAGAGTACACCTTTGTGTGTGTGTGTGTGTGTGTGTGTGTGTGTGTGTCTTAATTGCGTTCAAACAGTGTTACTATGAATGCAGACTTTAATATACTGAAAAAGCACACTATTAGCATCACATAAATATATATATAAATAAAATTGGTTTCACTCTGCCCATGTTTCACATTTTGTCCTACATTCTTTTGAAAGTCCATGGAATAAAATAAAATATCAGATGCCACGAGTATACCTTCTGTCATCATTTACACATTTAAATGGCCATGTAGTACGAAGCAATGTGATAATATGAAATAAAAAATGATTACCTTATATCATAATGAAACTAAAGCCAAATTTAGAAATCCTGGCCAGGCGCTTTTTTAAGGTCCGAAAAACTGGACATGTCCGCAAAAAAAGACATATGGTCACCCTAACAAAATCATTTCAGAGAACAATTTTTATTAATTTCTACCAAATAAATTTTGCATGCACCAGGAGGTTACTCATGTGAGCCATGAATGGCAAGAGAGAACCGGAGCTATAATCAAGTGACTGTCTATATTGTATTATGTTAAAAGATTAATTTTTTGGTTTTAAATGAAAAAATTGTCATCCTGATAGCATTCTCATTTTTTACCAAACATACCTTTTTTTATATTACTTTGTTTTTTTCACGTAACTGTAATGGATTACAGTTGCCGTTTTTTTGTATCCTGATTACGTAATGCAGTTACATGTATTCCGTTACTCCCCAAGCCTCTAGCTCATTTACGGATCTATAACATGATAATGATGATGATAATGAGTCTTTATTGATCACATATACATTACAGTACAGCAAAATTCTTTTCTTCGCATAACCCAGCATGTCAGGAAGCTGGGGTCCGAGCGCAGGGTCAGCCATGATACAGCGCCCCTGGAGCAGAGAGGGTTAAGGGCTTTGCTCAAGGGCCCAACAGTGGCAGCTTGGCAGTGCTGGGGCTTGAACCCTTGATCTTCCGATCAGTAACCCAGAGCCTTAACCACCACCATTGCCCCCCATTTTAAAATCTAAAACAAAAATGTTAACAAGAACTAAATTGTCTCGTGGACATTCCATTAATGTTTAAATGGAACGATAAATATAACATTAATATTAAATACAAAATATAAACTAGGGCTTGATCAGTAATGATAGAAAAAATGTTTGGTATAATGCTCGATAAAATGTAAACAGACATGGGACAGCCGTCCCTTGCTCATGCAAACAGCCAATAACAAATTGCGTATCTGTGCAGTTCAGTTGCGTTATAGCCATGTGACATCAGAACACACGAACACGTGAAAATGAGTTCAGTGCCTGCCGAGGAGATTGTGAATAAAATAGGACATGTGAGCTCAGCAGTGGGGCAGATTTTTTGCTTTATTTTCGTCTGATCAACATCAGAACACCGCTGTGTGTAAGCTTTGCAAAAAACCTACCCCGGCCAAGTACGGAGAAATAATCTGCGAGAGACTTGTAGTGCGCATGCACAGTGCTCCGCACATGTACAGTGCATGTGACTCTGAGCAGCGGGCAAGGAAGAAATGTGACATTTTGCCGCTTTTTGTGTTTTCTGTTAAAATGTCGGCTCTGGGGAGGACAGTGAGTGTCCTCAGAGCAGGAGCTTGACTCGTCAGACACGGACCTCAGCACAGTGTTATCTGGAAGTAAGTGTTAAAGTGGAAGTTTTATGTGAGGCTAGGCTAACTATGCTAACAGGCTGAGCACAAACCACAGCACCAGAAGTCACATTCTGTGCTTTAATGTGATGTTGAGCTCCCTTAAAGTTGGCCTTGATTGTAGAAAAGTTTACACTTTTACATTGCACACATTTTGCAACATTTTATTTATTAAGCTCAAGAGTTTCTTTAACACTTGTTTATTTAATTTTCATATAAGATATGAGAAGATATTTGTTTACATTCTATTTTGTTTTTGTCTGTTAAAACAAAAATTATTTGTTGTCATATCACAGAAAACCAGTGACTACATTTCCCATCCTGCACTGTGGCCTACAAACATGGCCAAAATGGACTGCAATTCCCAGAGCACTCAAATTCATTCTAATCATGCACACCTGCATCAAATTCACATCACTCACAGCCACAGTATAAAGAGACTGTTTGAACACAATGACTTTGTGATTTTGTGAATTGAGTCTTATCACCATACCAAGCATTTGTACCCTGTTCCGCATTTTGATTCATGGTCTTTGATCTTGTTTCTCATTCTCGATTCTTGCCTTGCCTCATTTATGATTTTGAAGCTCATTAAGAATGGATGGGAATGTGACTAAAAGTAGGTAATGTGACTGAAAGTACTAAAAACACATTTTTGTTTTACATTTATGAAATTATTTTCAACATCTTTATTTAATTTAGCTTCTCTCAGGTTAACAAGTCTTAGACAAGATCCAGGTATATAATTTATTTTTGTTTGTTTGTTTGTGTTTTACAATTATTCATATTCCTTAGAACCACACAGTGGAGTTTATTTTCAGATTTGTGTAGTATGTGTAGTAGCTCCATATTTCTTAAAGATTTTAAATGGTTATTGTGTTACTAGTGTTGATAGAGTGAAAGTCAGCTTATACTTACATGCTCCATAAGTTCTCTTATGATGCCATTCCACTGGCCCTTGTCATCCTGGAAGCCATATTTCCCATCAGGCACTAAACGGATCTCATAAGCAAACCCCAGAATACCAGCCAGTTCCTTCAGTAGGTCAACGCAGAAGCCCTCGAAGCGGTCATTTCCAACAAGTGCCTTGTCAGACTTCTTAAGCATGACATATGGCTCCTCCTGTGCAGGTACAAAACATCAAATGAAATGGTGAGGTCAGCTTTTTCTCTCACTGGTGAGCACACACTCGTAATTGAGAGAAAGTGATCACACCTGAATGCTCTAACAGGGAGCTACAAAATATTCAAAACCAATATACATTTACATAATTCAGTTCCATATTTTACAGCTCTGTCAATTTGATACTGATTAGTAGTTTTAGTTTTATGAGCTTTGTTTTTCGTTTTTTTTAAATTATGGCCCTAATCCACAATAAAGTATAACTTGTGTGTGCAATTTGATAAATTTTAAATCCAATTAGTGGACATGTTGAGAGTGATTTACAAAACAAAAATAAAAAATCTAGACTTTGGTGTGAATTGTGTTCATATGTATCAAGTAACTAATACTTGTATTTAAACGATAGGCCAAATAATCAACACCTGCATTAATGTGCATGCTATCAGTGAGTAAAATGATTGGGTTAGGGTTAGACTAATATGAAACAACACTTTAATGAACATGGTTATGGTTATTAACTGGCAAACATTCAGAACTGAAGCTGAAAAACAAGTTCTAGTATTTACACCTGGAGATGAGAGTTCAGTAAGTTATCAACATTTACAGCATGTTGTAATTAATTTTTTGTTCATTTATGTGGACTTATTTTTAGTCAGGGTTTGATTAAACATTAGTCGGTACAAGTATTTTGTTATCATTTCACCAGATATCAATTTATACATGTGCTAACTTACTTTGTTACTTTCCTAGCATGACATATGCTTTATTAATACTAAAGTTTAATATTAATAATTGGTTTGTTAATGTTAACTAATGAGTAAAAGTCAGTTAATGGAACCTTCAAAGTTATTCTTTTGAGAGATATTTTCATTTTAAGAGACACTGAAATACAATTTTGGGAATCTAAAATATTTTTTATTTTTTTATTTTTTATTTTTTTTTTGCTTTCAAATGGTGGACATGGGTTTACACAAAAGGTAAGGTTAAGCAAATCACACTTTGGGCACAAATTAAACTATTTGCATAAACACAATCACGTAAATGTATTTGCCTCTAACCACATATTTAAGAGGGCAAACAGGTTTTTTTTTTGTATTATGTTTTTTCAATTCAAACTAGTTTCAAAAGTATAAAGCAAAATCCACTGTAAACAGTTACAGCCCCCAAGTTCTGCCTCCCCTCATACGCTTCCACAGATTGTTTCAGAACACACAAGGAGACTCATGTAGTTTATAGGCTGGGCCCTGAATCTTTATAGCTAAGTAATACTTCACCAGAAGCTCATTATTTGGGTCATATAAATCCTTGATTAGGAACAGAATGCTGCAATGAAAATGAACATACTCATAATGTCATAAACAATATTACTGATGATCTTAGTAGGATGGTTTTAGTAAAATGACTCTGTATGGAGAAATGACACAGTACAAGTTTTGTAAAGCATGAGTAATTCATTTTTGTCAGGAATTAATGGTGATATCCCTTCACTATTTGACTATTTTGATATGTGTTACTCTTTATGATTGCACAGTCCAGCAATTCAGAATCTCTTAGTAAGCTGAATGATTCGTTTTCCTTAGTTTTTCTCTTGTCTTTGTCTACTGTGACCATAATCTAGCTTTCACAGCATTTTTATACTTAGCAGGAATCGGGAAAAATATCCAGATGTTCCTAGAGAACAACCATGTCTGTCACTGCATAAGAACAGTGAGAGATTTATATGTGATGTTGCTCAGGATGAATTTAGAAATCAACTATACTGCTGTTCTATCTCTCATCCAGTTGGTTTGATTTAAAAAAATATATTTGCCATTTGCATGCTTTTTATTTGCTGGGAAACTACCACTGTGTTACTGGTGGTGCATATACTGTATAAATGTAATAGCAGATACTAGGCCTGAAGAATTTCATTCCAAAATGCAGTACAAGTATCTTTTGCAAAATGCACCCATATATCAATCAGAAACAACCAAATCCCAGGGGAATAAACATATATATTTGATTTATAAAAATACATTTTTTACATAAAATAATGAACAAAAATGAGTAAGATGCAAAATCAATTAAAGCATTTTACATAATAAAACTGAAAAATTACACCGCTCCATTAAAATAATCAATATAGTCAGTAATCAATGCTTTTATTATGTGCTACTGTGCCACCCTTCTGTAATGTAGTTTTTGGTCATTTATGTGGATTTTTAGTCTAAATTAAATAAACTTTAGCAAATGGAGGTGCATTTTGTTAACATTTGAATAACTATCAGTTAACACATTTGTTAACTTAATTTGTTAACATTAGTTTAGCATATGAATGCTGAAGATTATAGTTTATTAACTAATGCAGTAAATAATTTTATGGGAACTATAATAGACAATTTATAAAGTAAGGTGTTAAATTTTTATTTTCAAAATATTTATATACATTTTTCTGGCAAAGTTGATATGAAGCATGCAATCCAGATAAAGCTCTCAAGGTTTAATTATGTTGGGATACAACCACGGATCTATATATAACTGGATAGCCCATAGAATTCTAAACTGCCAGCAGTAGGTGAAGCCACCGGAAGTGCTCAGGCGGCCATTTTACGATTCACTACTGACAGAGGGCACCGACCACCATCGGACGAAAACTGTCAAGATGACCCGATGTGCTGCTTTTAACTGCAAAACAATGTTCGCTAAATGATGTAGCAGAAGTGCCCACAGGTTGTAATTTATACAGACCATGTACCTATTAAGCACAAATGTGTCATTATCCCCATACAGAGTGGGAACAGTGTATTACTACATACAGTGGTGCTTGAAAGTTTGTGAACCCTTTAAACCCATATATTTCCTCATAAATATGACCTAAAACATCATCATATTTTCAAACAAGTTTAGTTTAGTTTATTTATTTATAAAGCACATTTGAAAACAACAGAAGTTGAAACCAAAGTGCTGTACCAGTAAATGGTCAGCACTTATATAGCGCTTTTTAACCTTAGCAGCACTTTACACTGGTTCTCATTCACCCATTCACACACACACCAATGGTAGCAGAGCTGCCATGCAAGGTGCTAACTTGCCATGTGGAGCAACTTGGGGTTCAGTGTCTTACCCTAGGACACTCCGGCATGGGGAGTCATGTGGGCCGGGAATCGAACCGCCAACCCTATGAGTAGTCGACAAACCGCTCTACCACTTGAGCCACAGCCGCCCAGTAGTATAAAACAGATTTACAAACAAACATTTAATAGCACCAAATACCAATGGACAAAAGAAATTCTACACCTTCAAAACTAATTAAAAGATAACGAATAGAAGTAGGTCTTCAGAGAAGATTTGAGCATAGCAACAGAAGGGGAAGATCTAATATGCCAAGGGAGACTATTCCAGAGCCTAGGAGGAGTTACTGAGAAAGCCTGGTCACCTTTGGTTTTAAACCATGAACGAGGGACTGTCCACGCAAAGCTTTAAAAACGAATAGCAATATTTTTAAATCAATGAGGAAACTGACTGGCAACTGGTGTAAAAAGGTGAGGACAGAAGTAATATGCTCACATTTTCTGGTGCCAGTCAATAATCTAGCCACCCCATTTTGTACCATTTGCAAGTGATCTAGAGCATTTCTGGGCTATTCAAAATAGAGGGAATTACAATAGTCTAACCTTGATGTTATAAATGCATATATAACTGTTTCTTAAAGAGGAAATCATTTTCTTGATTTTAGCAATTTAAAAAAAAGCTACTTTTGACAACAGCACTGATCTGCTTATCAAAACACAATGTAGGATCTAGAATGACACCAAGGTTTTTGACACAATCATGCACATTGGTAGACAGAGTGCTAACTGATTGAAAATAGCAGTAGTTGAGACTGGTGGGCCAAAAATTATTATTTCAGTTTTATCACTATTTAGCTGAAAAAAAATCATGTCCATCCAGCATTTAATGTCATAAAGGCATTCAAACAGATTTGACAGAGAACAGCTATTATACGAATTGACAGGAAAATAAAGCTGTGTGTCATCAGCGTAACAGTGATAAGTTGTGTTTCTGAATGATGTGACTAAGTGGAAGCATATATAGAGCAAACAAAAGAGGTGCCAAAATGAAACCCTGAGGAACACCGTAAGAGATTTGTGCATGAGATGAGAAACAATTTCCTACATTAACAGAAAAAGTTCTCCCCTTAAGGTAAGAGGCAGACCACTTCAACACAGATCCCTGAAACCCAGCCACATGATTAAGTCTCTTTAAAAGCATGCCATGAGCTACTGTATCAAAGGCTGCACTTAAATCCAGCAGGATTAAAATACAGCAGGTACCATAGTCAAGAAAGCGTAAAATGTCATTAGTAACCTGTAACAAAGCAGATTCAGTACTATGTAGTTCTCTAAAACCAGACTGAAATGTATCAAAAATGTTAAAAGTACTCACATAAGAAGAGATCTGAGAATAAACAACTTTTTCCAAGACTGTTGAAATAAAAGATAGTTTGGAGATGGGTCTGTAATTATTCAGATCATGTTGGCCAATATGATGCCTTTTTAACAATGGCTGGACTACAGCATGTTTAAATGCAAGTGGCAGAACTCCATTTTCTATGAAGCTATTAATAATGGCAGTAACAACCAGACTTAAAACTGGAAAAGCCTCTTTAATAATGTGTGAAGACAAAACATATAAAGAATGTGGACTTCATATTAGAAACAATATCAGAGAGTTGTGAAGATGACACAAGTTGAAACTTATGTAGAGTGCTCTGATACTACAGTGTTTCTAAGAGAATAGAATTATAGAATGTTATGTTAGACATATGTTCTCAACTTTATGAATAAACTGATTTACAAATTCATCAAACAGGACAGTAGAAGTCTCCAAAGGGCCACTAAAAGTAGGATTTAAAAAGGCATTAATTGTACTAAAGAATACCTTTGGCCTTTGTGCATTTTGTGCAATTAAATCTGACATGTATTTGAACTGTGCTTCTTTAACAGAGCTCTGATACTGCCTAAGACACTCCCTAATAATTTCATAAGATATCTGTAGTTTATCTTTTTTCCATTTGCGCTCCACGTGCCTACACTCCTGTCTAAGGGCATGGGTGGATCCATTTAGCCAGGGCTGGACTGTATGCATCACCTTAGGTCTTTGTGACCTAAGGGGGGCAACTGAGGCAAAAATGCAAGTACTGTTAAAAAGTCCAACCAATTCATCAGGATTGACACAAGAGGATAGAACTTTCACAGAATTTGGCAGGTGAGTAGATATATAGACATCATTGAAAAGCTTGGCAGTAGTGGGATTGTACCGTCTGGAACAACACGGTGGGTGATAAGATTTGGACACAGGACATGACAGCACAGATTCAAAAACAACTGGACAATGATCAGAAATAGCAGCATCACATATTTCAATATTTGCCACAGAAAAACCAAATAATAGCACTAAATCCCTTCTGATGTGTAGGTTCAGAAATGAATTGAACAAGGTTAAAGTGTCCATAAGACATAAAAACTCTTTTACCAGAGGTTTCGACTGGCAACACACATGTACAGATGTGGCCATTGAGGGATCTTACAATTTCATGCGGTATCACGCGGAATCACACATAGGCAGTCATGTTTCATTTGAATAAACACAGCTTGCTAGTGAATACAATAGTTCTGCCTAGACATATTCTGTATACAGCATATTCTTTGATCAATCAAATGGTGCTGTTTCTTGTACTGAAGCCCATGATCTGCTTGTGCTTGGCCCGCAGACCTGTGAATCTCCCTCAGAACCATTTTGCAACAAGCAGCAAGAGCACATTAAACATTGTCCAGCCTGAAAAAAATGGAATGTGTGGTTGCTTAGATTTAAGAAAAAATATTATGCATGGTTTACATAAAAAATATTACATATCTCATCAAAATTTTTCTCATTATGATAAACCTAATTTAAACAAGTTTCTAATTACAAGAGTGAGCGTGGTCGAGTCACGTAGTATAGGTAACTATAGTATTTAAATTAACATGGCTACAGAATGTTAGCTAGGATAGCACAGTAGTAACATGCAGTGTATAGTATGCTAGCAACTGGAGTTTGAGCCTCAGCTCAGTTTGTTGTACAGTGGTCTGACACAACAACCACTCATGATTTTAGCGTCCTGGAGAGGGGGAAGAAGTAAGCGTGTTCTCCAAGTAGTCTGAAATTCAGGATTTTCCCTTGATTTTAATCAGATCTGAAGTAACTAGTAATTTGCTACTTGAGTAGTCTTCTCATCGTATACTTTATTACTCTTACTCAAGTAATTATTAATATTATTACTTTTACTTTCCACCACATATTTATCCTCACTGAACAGTTGTTCTACCAGGGTTCAGCTGTACCTGACCAGCCAACCTACATGTTGGAGGTGTGAAAAGGAAGGTGTGAAAGCATCTTGGCCAAAACAATAGCAGGAATTATCCACACCCTACCCCAAGTACAGGTGCAAATGGCCCATAACCCTAGGCCCATAACCCTAGGACCACACAAACTCAAAGTGTGGAGGTCATTCCACTGAACTACCAAAAGATATTTCAAATGAAACTGCATGAAAAGTTTACAAAACAAGAAACTGACAGAAAATCCAAAGACTCTATTTGCAGATCTCCATAAGGATGGCAGCACTAACAACCTGATTTTTTACATGAATAAACCCCATGCATGTCACAGGGCCATAATTTCAAACTTTCCCTCTGCTGAAAGAAAAGGCATCTGTGGGTGTTTCCAGCTAAAATAAAAGAAATGAGGAAGACACAACAACTATCATTATAAACATATACAACCCCAATTCCAGAAACGTTGGGACGTTGTGTAAAATGTAAATAAAAACGTCTGGGTTATGCATGTAACCCTGTTCCCTGAGAAGGGAACGAGACATTGCGTTTAGCATAACACTGTGGGAGTGCCTCTTGTGCGCAACTGGCATCTGAAGCTTGTATAAAATCATGCCTATTTATAGGCCTGCCATGATCAGGTGACATGGCAATTAAGC
>JANDJT010000001.1:20107678-20134917 GCA_024331685.1 Stegophilus panzeri | reverse complement strand
TTGCATACGAACCTCATTCTCACCCTGGTGGTTTTAATAACTACCTCCATGATCACGCTGATCACTATGGGCCGTATAAGGAGTAGGTTGCTTATGTTGTCCCTGCTTGCGCGGGACAAAAGAGGGCAATTTTGGGAGATATGTCTGACATATGTGCTGACACATCTTTCTGAGACAAAGGAGGATTGAACACAACTTTATGGGTCAAAACAAACTCATCTGCTAAAACAGCAGCTTTGGACAGCGTATCAATCCTCTGTTCATTCAAATTTACCACCAGTGATTCTGGCAAACATGACTTAAATTCCTCTAACAATATCAGTTCCCTAAACTGATCAAAATTTCTTACAGCACTAGCTGAACACCATTTATCACATAGCATGGCTTTCTCACGGGCGAATTCCACATAGGTTTGGTGCACGGATTTAACTGTGTTCCTAAAATTTTGCATCAAAAACCCAAGAGTCAAAAACCCAGAACAGCAGTCTCAATCTCAATCTCAGATTAAGATCCGGACTGTTTGCTGGACATGTCACTGAGTTAATATGCCTTTCCTGAAGAAAAGCTTGAACACTTTTTGCTCTGTGGAAAGATGCATTATGATCCTGAAAAATGACTTAATCATCACCAAGCCCATTTTCTATCGATGGAATGAGAAAAGTGTCCACAATTTCAACGTACACCTGTGCATTGACTGTTGAGGTTCTTTGGCAGAATGACTGGTCCTTTACCTGACATCAAACCCCATATCATAAATGAGTGGAGAAATTTGGTTATTTTCTTCATCTTTATTAGAACGGCACTAGAAAAAAGTTCCAGCACCATCTCCTTGGCCAATGCAGATTTGTGATTCATCACTGAATATCACTTTCAACCAATCATCCACACTACTCTTTAGCCCACTGTAATCTTGTTTTCCTTTTATAACATTCCAATTTTGTTTATACTTGCACCAAATTTTAGACACAGCTGACTGGGAACAACCAACATCTTTTTGTCAGATTTCCTTCTTGAAGGGGTTTTATAATCGTTTCCATTGTTTCAATTGAAAACTCTCTTGTTGGGGCCATGTTTCCTTTCTATTAGCCAAGTCCAACAGCTTGTTAAGGTGTGTAAGCACTCTTTTAACTGCAGACTAATTAGCATTTTTATATTTGTGCTGGTATTTGTTTTAGAAATGAAAATTACAAGGCTATTACTTGATTTGGAAAATTATGCCTTTAATTAAAATTATTTCATTAAATTTGTTGGAGGTATGTTTTATGAAGCCATACTGTTCAGCTATTAAACAAAAATTGTTTTGTGTCATATCTGTGATATGTTTATTTGCTCAGAATTGAAAAAGAAAAAAAAAAAAAAAAGCCAGGTGAACATCCTCTAAGTGTGGTGATTCCATAATTTTACCAGGGGTGGTACTTGGTCATTTATTTATTAAAATGATTAAATAATACTTTATATCTGTGAGTGGCAAAGGTATGTGAACCTCTAGGATTAGCAGTTAATTTGAAGGTGAAATTGGAGTCAGATGTTTAATCGATGGGATTTCAATTAGGTGTGTGAGTGCCCTGTTTTATTTACAGTACAGGGATCTATCACTCTGATCTTCACAACACATGTCTGTGGAAGTGTATTATGACACAAAAAAAGGAGATTGCTGAGGACCTCAGAAAAAGAGTTGTTGATGGTATTCAGACTGAAAAAGGTCATCTCTAAAAAGTTTGGACTCCACCAATCCACAGTCAGACAGATGGAACGGCCAAGT
This sequence comes from Stegophilus panzeri, assembly GCA_024331685.1. NCBI lineage: Eukaryota > Metazoa > Chordata > Actinopteri > Siluriformes > Trichomycteridae > Stegophilus > Stegophilus panzeri. Next base: position 20,133,155 of record JANDJT010000001.1, on the reverse strand, counting down.
CAAAGTCCTGACCTTAATCCAATAGAAATGTTGTGGAAGAACTTAAAGAAACAGTTCTTGTGAGGTAGCTCAATATCCCCGAGCTGAAGTTGTTCTGTATTGAGGAATGGGCTAAAGTTCCTCCAAGCCTATGTGCAGGACTGATCAGGAGTTACCAGAAATGTTTAGTTGCAGTTATTTATGCACAATGGGGTCACACCACATACTGAAAGCAAATGTTCACATACTTTTGCCACTCACAGATATGTGATATTGGATAATTTTCCCCAATAAGTAAATGACCAAGTATAATATTTTTGTCTCGTTTGTTTAAGTGGGTTGTCTTTATGTACTTTTAGGACTTGTGTGAAAATCTATACAATATTTATGCAGAAATATAGACAATTCTAAAGGTTTCACAAACTTCCAAGCACCACTCTACCTACATATTATGTAGTGACCCATTAGCAATCAGTTACATTGATAAAACACAAAGTGAGAATTTGGTATATAATGTGTTTTGGAAACAAAGTCTTCAACTAAACATTTTGATTAATCTATTTTTTACTTTTATTAATAGTGTAAGTTGGTAATTAAGTACCATATAATATATTGTAATAGTATGTTCAAGATTGCCAATTTCCTTATTCATGGCTTATTTAGGAAATAATATTTATTTAATACTGATGGTGGATATTGCATAAAATGTCTGTCATTCTGTTTGCTTTGGAAGGCTGTTGTTTGCCAATGACCAATTTCTAATTTAAGACTATGGATGATTGAAACTAACACACTGTTAAATAAATAATAGCCAATGAGTTCTTGACTATAATGGAATTTATATTAAAACTGAAGTCAGCCAACTCCAAGGAAAACTTTGTATAAGTTGTCCAATTATCTTGATCAAAAAGTTTGTGTGTTGCAGAAAAAAAGTCATTACCATCTGTTCTCTGCATCCTAATATGTGAAATTCCCCAAGGTTTGGACTCATATCAAAGCTGTAAAAGCTTCTTCTCTCGCTCACTCGCTCGCTCGCTCGCTCTCTCTCTCTCTCTCTCTCTCTCTCTCTCTCTCTCTGCATGGGTTTACTCAAGAAGGAGAGATGGGGAGAAGAGAAACAGTTATAGCCAATGGAGTGAAGACAATGTGTGCAGGGAAACTACATCAAATCTTAATCTGCTTTCAGAGTGCCAAGTCTCACACGAAAAATGCCAGGTGTTTTATTTGTATGTTGGTGAGCCGGTTTAATATGTAAGCATTAGGACCTGCCACATGATCAGTCATGTTTGCCTCTTATGCTGGCTAGGTTTCAGCTATGATGTGGATTTGTGTGCTGGCTATCAACAGAACCTGGCCATCATGAACCATAAGTGACACTTGCTTTTGGCTGAAATAATGTAATAAATCTGCTTGGTGGGGGTTTACTCATGTTTACTCTTCGGCTTTATTTGTGAAAAACAAATAATGCAAATAATATGAAATGATAATCTGTGATTTAAAAAAAAATCACATTCACTGAAGCATAAACACTGAAGCAAAACCTTTTTTTTTTTGCCAAAGAGAGTACCTGAAACTGACAGACCAAATAGTGTAAACTAGTTGTTCACACACAGTGAAAGCACTTCAAATAGAATTATGCAAAAGAGTGAATGTTTGAATTTCCAGGATTACAAAGAAATATTCACAGCAAAAACATATGATAGACTACATACAGGTATGGCCCTCAGAACTGACAATATTTCATCATCAAATGTTTTAGATTTTGTTCTGACATACACAACATGTACATGTATGCAGGGACGTAGTTTCCGGGGGGTGAGTGGGGTGAGGTAATCCCCCCAATAATCAGAACTAGCAATTACAAACACCCCAATATTTATACCATAAAACATATGTAAAGTAACTTCTTTTGTAACATTATTGATGTTCCGATTCGATGACGAGTTTGTCATAATAAATCAGATAAAAATACTAAAAGCTCCCCTCTGCTGTGCAAGTTGGAATCGCCCAACTATTGCCTCACAACACAATGCTTGATTACTACCTTTTGCCTGGGAGAGCACAGGTAGATTTGAATGTGTAGAGAAGCACTGATCAGCAGACTATTTTACATTGCTAGTCAGAGAGGGATAGTAAAGAATATAAAATGTATTCAGGAGGTAGGAATCTTAAGTAACACACCTCGACTATCTAATTCATTCTTATGCTCTACTCCTTGTTGGAGCATCTGCACTAGTCACTCATTTGCACTTCCTTAAAGTAATTTTCTTCAGTAAATAAGCACACCAGGAAAATGTACCTAGCACTGTTAATGTAATCATAAAGACTACAATGCTCAAATTTCCAACATAGTACTGTATGACTTTATAGTATACAGATGTAGTGCAATGATTTATAATCCCACTATGAAGTGTCCAGGCTTGGGGGGTAATGGAATACATGTAACAGCGTTACGTAATCAGGATACAAAAAAACTGGTAACTGTAATCTGTTACAGTTGTGTCAAAAAACAAAGCAATCAGAGTACCAGGTACATTTTGTAAAAAAAATGGGAATACTATCAGGATTACATTTTTTAAAATTTAAAACTAAAGAAAATATTCTTTTGACATAACACAATATAGACAGCTGCTTGATTATAGTTCTCTTTCTCTCTTGCCAGTCATGAGAGCATGAGAGCAACCTCCTGGTCCATGTGCAAATAAATTTTGCACAAAGTTAATTTGGTAGAAATAAACACAAATTGTTCTCTGAAATACTTTTGTTAGGGTGACCAAACATCCTCTTTTTCCCGGACATGTCCTCTTTTTCAGACCTTAAAAAAAGTGTCCGGCCGGGATTTCTAAATTTGAGAAAATGTCCGGGATTCGGCTTTAATTTCATTATGATGTGCTTATGGTCTAATACTGCATCATGTGTGCTCATGTTTGCATTGCTTTAACCCCTCTCTGTAATTCCAGCCTTCTTGCACATCAATTGGTCAATTATAAAAGGCTTGCAGCAACTATTGATTCTTGCCTCTCAACCATTAGCCTACTCTCAGTGAATGTGCAAAGGTGAAGCTGTTGTGTATGGCATCAAACGGTTGCTTGACAATAGCAAATGACAGCTGTCCTGAGTCGAAATGCCCATGGCCATATAAGGTCATTTTTAATTTCATGTTATCATGTATTACATGGCCATTGAAATTTGTAAATGGTGGCAGAAGGGGCAGAAGGTACACTCGTGGCATCTAATATTTTATTTTCTTCCATGAACATTCAAAAGAATGTAGGAACTTATATATATTTATGTGATGCTAATAGTTTGTCTTTTTCAGTGTATTAAAATCTGCATTCATAGTAACTCTCTTTTGAATGTTATTAAGACATGAAAAAAGTGTCCTCTTATTGGTCACCCTTACATTTTGCGATGCAATGTTACCTGCATAAGGGACACTGATCTTTTATTTATTATTTATTTGTTTGTTTGTTTTCTTAAAACAAATCCAAACATTGAACATGTTTTTAAGCTCTAAATAAAAATATTTTAGATCATATTGCTTTTCTCTTGACTTTATTCACATATGTGACCTTGAAGTAATCCAAAAGTAATCAGATTACATTACTTCCTTATTGTTATACTTGGATTATGTTACTGATTACTGATGTTTTATGAAGTAGTTTGTAACTGTAATGAAATACATTTTTAAAGTAACCCTCCCAACCCTGCCAGTGTCACCTAGAAGAGGATGGGTTCCCTTTTCATTCTGGTTCCTTCAAGGTTTCTTTATGTTGTCTCTGGAAGTGTTCCTTAGGACTGTTGCTTCTGGTTTGCTCATTAAGGATCTACATATACAGTACAGTGCCCTCCACGAATATTGGCACCCTTGGTAAATATGAGCAAAGAAGGCTGTGAAAAATTGTCTTTATTGTTTAGCTTTTGATCGTTTGCTAATAAAATTCACAAAAACACTCTGCTCTCATTGATATCAAACAATTGCAAACAAAAAAAAAGGTTTTTCACAAAAAAATCTGAGTTAAACATAAGTGTGCAACAATTATTGGCACCCTTTTAGTCAATACTTTGTGCTACCTCCCTTTGCCAAGATAACAGCTCTGAGTCTTCTCCTCTAATGCCTGATGAGGTTGGAGAATGCATGGCAAGGGATCTGAGATCATTCCTCCATACAGAATCTCTCCAGATCCTTCAAATTTTGAGGTCCATGCTGGTGGACTCTTCTCCTCAGTTCTCCCCACAGGTTTTCTATGGGTTTCAAGTCAGGGGACTGGGATCGCCATGGCAGGACCTTGACTTTGTGTTCAGTAAACCATTTTTGTGTTGATTTTGATGTATATTTTGGATCATTGTCCTGCTGGAAGAGCCAACCATGGCCCATTTTAAGCTTTCTGGCAGAGGCTGTCAGGTTTTCATTTAATATCTGTTGATATTCGATAGAGTCCATGATTCCATTTATCCTAACAAAATGTTCTGGTCCTCTGGCAGAGAAACATCCCCAAAACATTACACCATATTTAACTGTGGGCATTAGAGACTTTTCCATATGGCTACCTCTCTGTGTGCGCCAAAACCACCTCTGGTGTTTATTGCCAAAAAGCTCTATTTTGGTTTCATCTGACCATAGAACCTGGTCCCATTTGAAGATCCAGTAGTGTCTGGCAAACTGAAGACACTTAAGTTTGTTTTTGGATGAGAGTAGATGCTTTTTTCTTAAAACCCTTTCAAACAACTTGTGGTGATGTAGGTGAATTCGGATTGTAGTTTTGGAGATGTTCTGACCCCAAGATGCGACTAAATTCTGTAATTCTCCAGCAGTGATCCTTGGAGATTTTTTGGCCACTCAAACCATCCTCTTCAGTGTGTTGAGACAATATAGACATGTGTCCAATTCCAGGTTGATTCATAACATTTCCACTTGACCAGAACTTCTTAATTATTGCCCTGATGGTGGAAATGGGCATTTCCAATGCTTTTGCTATTTTCTTATAGGCAGTTCCCATTTTGTGAAGCTCAACAACCTTTTGCAGCACATCACAGTTATATTCCTTGGTCTTACCCATTGTTATGAATGACTAAGGGAATTTGGTCTATGTGTTACCTCATATTTATACCCCTGTGAAACAGGAAGTCATGGTTGAACAATTTCATGTTCCTAGTTACCCAAGTGTACTAAAAAAAGTAAAATATCAATGGGAATATACTTAATATATTCTCTCATATGAATTCATAGGTGTGCCGATAATTGTTGCACACCTATATTTAATAAAGATTTTTTTATAAACCTTTTTTAATAAATCTTTTATAAAGAGCAGAGAATTTTTGAGGATTTTTTGAACAAAAGATTAAAACTATAAACTATAAAGACAATTTTTCACAGCCTCTTTGCACGTATTTACCAAGGGTGCCAATATTAGTGGAGGGCACTGTACTGTATATGTAGATCCTTAATGAGCAAACCAGAAGCAACAGTCCTAAGGAACACTTCCAGAGACAACATAAAGAAACCTTGAAGGAATATTTACCAAGGGTGCCAATATTAGTGGAGGGCACTGTATATCTGGATTTTAGTAAACGCTGATTTATGACAACAATTATTGTTAAACATACTATACAAAAATTAAATTTAATTTAATTAAGATGAATAACTGAAAAAATTTCATTTTTCTTCATTTGTCTTCATTTCTTTGTGCCGATCAGGGAACTGCTGTAATCAACTCCAGAAAAGCACAGATTAAAGTGTTACTATCTAATCCAAGACTAATGTCAGTGTTTATCTTTGTTGCTAAATCATTTGCCTGCCCAAATCAAGCTCACAAATGCTGCTTGATTTTGTTCAGCATCTCGGTGACAGCTTGACAAAACCTGCTATCCTCTGAATGAGAAGCATAATCACAGGGTCTAAAGCATCTGTGTATTGGAATGCAACTGTTTATTTTAAATTATGTCACTCTTGGCCTTTGTGGCAGTTTTCTTTGTGCAAATCTCAAAATTCTGGTACCCGCACTAGCCGAGACAAATTTGTATCCAAGACAGAAATACTTCAACACTACCGATATAAAGCTAATTTAAACATGCATTTTGGCAAGAAAAGGACATAATGGACTTAAAGATCTAAATAGTTTAGTTGAATATGTCATAATTATATGTAATACAGTAGATTACTACCTGCTATTGCTGTCTACGTATTTGATGGAAAGATTATTTTAACTGTCAGCAGAAAGAGAGAGAAGAGAGAAAGGAAATAGTGGGGAATTTGCTTTCAGTGCTTGTGTGACCTTACCAGTATTGTGGTGATGACCAGGGAGCGGTTGGAGAGTGAGTCAGTGATGTTCATGCCATTCCTCTTAGGGAGTTCTGTGATGTTCAGGCCTCCTGAAGCACTCCACTTTCCCACCTGCAGAAGATGAAAATTGTGTAGCCTGAGTGCACTGCACTTGCCTGTGCAATTCTTATGTTCCCAAACAGCCGACAGTGCTGCATTAGTTGGGCCTGCTGAGCTCATTCAATGGCATTAGCTGATTGACAATGTCACCTATATGCTATGAGGTCAGGGGGAGGCACTATGAGGAGACAGGCCCTGCAAACTCATTATGACCAGAGAAGGAGCAATCTAAGCAAAGGAAATTGCTTTCCAATTCAATTTCAGAAAAGAAAATTGTGAACAAAAGGCAGAGGTAGAAATTAACAATGCATTCATTACACATTGATAACACTGTTTGTTTGTCTTTAAGAAAGATTGTTCTGCAATTTGTCTATACTTCTCCTTTGATTTATGCAAATGCATTTTTAGCAACTGTTCCTTCCTGTCCTAAATCAGTTTACACTGAGGACAGCTGTATATTAAATATTAATGTAAATGAAAATGCTTTCTCAAGTTTGTAAACAGACTCAGTTATTTTGTCAAGCAACACTTGACAAATGAACTCACAAACTCTAATCAGTCATTAGTTCAGGAAGTGACTGTGAAATGCCCTTAAAATGCTAGAGGTTGTTATTTTTTGGTGTCTCAAGTGAAAGTTAGTTCAAGAAACTCTAATTACTACATAATTCCTATATACTTTTAATACATTGTTGTTGGTTGTCTTTTTCTGCCTCTCAAACTCACACTCAGTTTTCACTGACACTGCCCACTAGTCATTAATATTCATAAAGCCAGGGGTGAAAAATACTTGAATGATTTGACTTATTTTGGGGTCATTTATACTTTAGTGTTATTAAAATTTAATTCTTGCAATCAATTTAATTTCTAAGAAGAAAAAAACAAAATTTTTACTCACAAAAACTAATTTTTAGTTAGACCTTCAAAGTACTCATTACAAATCTCAAAGGTCTCTTCTTCACTCATCCAGCCAATTACTGTATACTATACATCAATCAAATAAATGTTTTATTTACATTTCAGTTTACAGCATCCAATCAAGTTATTTTTAATGTAGAAAAATAGCAAGAATGGTACCAATTTCCCCTATGCAGTAACCTATTCATGCTACACAGTTTATTGCTATAGCTGTCCATGTGGGGTTGAAGATGGATAATTCACAGGACTGAAGGATCACACTTGAGGATATGCTGGAGTGAGCAAAGTATTGTATAATAAATTCTTTTCATACAATTATAAAATTATGTGTCTCCTTTGCCTCCCAGGAGAGCATGAACTCCATCTAGGTTTCACTAATTTGCTAATTTCAACTGGCTATATTTAACTAAGTTAGCCCGTTTTCTTTGCTAATGCTAAGTTAGTATAGCATCAGTTGCAGTAGTGGTTAATGTAACTGGCTAGGCAGAGAGTCAAATTCTAGCTAATGGTAAATATTGGCTAATTACATTATGTTTTATTTCCGATTAATTCGTGGCAAACTACATAGCATTTTTCATGCATATCACCTACAGAGATTTATTATTAATAGTATTAGTATTATATTCTTCTTCTTCTTCTTCTTCTTCTTCTTCTTATTATTATTATTATTATTATTATTATTGCTATTATTATTATTATTATTAATTTTGCTGAAAAGCACAGTTGCATATAAAAGTTTTAGATTAGTTATAAAAAACATGACATTACTTAATTTTCTCAGTTAAAATGTTTATTTATTTTTTTAAATAATTGAGTACAGTTAAAGTTAGCAAATTGTTTTACTTTTACTTGAGTATATTTTTGGCTGGATATCTCACATTTTAATTAAGTATGATTTTGACACATAAACTATACTTTCACTTAAGTATAATACTTTAGTACATTTCCACCCCTGTGCATAAGGCAGCTCTGAAATGTTAATGTTTATTAGCTTGCTAACCTCAACAAAGGGTTTTACACAGCAAGCCAAGCAGACATCTTCTATGAACTCTTTCTTTTGTAACCTGCAGTTTAAAACCTAACACAAATTTGCTGTGTTAAAAAATGTTTAACTAAACCAGAAGCTTATTCAACTGCTTGAGCTCATACTGATCTGTAAGCTGTCTTGAGAGAAATTATATGTGCAGTGCATGTGAGGAGTTGGAAGAGCAGTTGGAGGATCATCAAAAAGCAAACTTTCCCCAGAGATTATGGAGAGTTTTGCATTTGAAGTACAATTAATGGGATTTGTTTGCCACTTTATAGCAGTAATGGCTCATTTCCTCATGCTGTTATTAATAGCACACATCTAAATTTGCATACTAGTGATCTAAGTAGTATGTGACAAAATTACACCACCAGCTGTTGCTGTATAAAGTATGGAGTAATCTATTATTTAGAACAATTGTATGTGGTTTTGGCTGTAACCCCATTGTCATGAAGCAGACAGGTGGAGGCAAGCACTTTCTGGTTTTATTAAATCCAGTGTAGCAGACAAATTAAAGGGTGAGGCAATACTCAAACATGAGGTAGGCTAATAGTCAGGTATGGCATTAAATGAACCTAAAAAACCCATCAGCTTGTACTGTTTTTTGTTGCTGTACCACCTCACTGTACTAACTCTCTAATGGGATTTTTGCTTGATAGTATTCTTAGACCCTGACCTACTTGTAGTAGCATGAAGATTACACATCAAACTCTGGATAAATGCATCTGATAAATGCTGTAAAAAAATAAAGGTGAAACTGTAACTATAACATGAAGCAAGATGTGCTCAAAAACACAACTCAAAACAAGCAGATAAGAGCATATTGGACATATCTTAAAGTTGCACTGAGAGTCCAGGTTATTTAAAGTGAGTAGTGTGACTGCAAACAGGTGAGTGTCATTAGTAATCAGTTGACTTTCAGGTGTGCGGGAATAAACGCTGGAGGTCATGTGACGAGGTTGTGGGTCTAGGAGACAAGAGTGTGTAATGTTGAGTGGCTAAAATGGGTCAATCACAGTTATTTAACTATGTCTGATGTAATGTAGTTAAAGTCTGTGATTTGAAACAATGTGTATGAACAGGGAGAGTTTTCAGTACCACTAAACTGGCAGCCCTACAACTGCTAATGAAATTTTATTTCCCTCTTAACTAGTGCTTTCTGTGTAAAGAAACAATTCTCACACTGATGAGCTCTATCTTTTGCCTCAGGGAGCACCAGTTTACTCATTTTAAATTTAGATGTTGCTCTTAATAGTTTGGTATTGTGTAGACTTATGTGTTTATTCAGGACATCAATCATATTTTTTGTGTGTTGCTTTTACAATATTTTTTGTATCAACTCTGTCATTTCTAATTATTTCAAATCCATTTTAGTGAAATTTAGTACAGTTAGAGATTTGATTGACAGGGAGGTCTAAATACAGAAATAATGCACAGGCACACATGAACATCTTTGAAGCAGAAACAGACAATATTTATATGTGGCTATATCTACGGGTCTTACCTAATTCAAAGAATTTCAGTACTAACAGACCAGAAACTCAAGAAATCCGGTTTATTTAAATTCACTAGATGTGTTTTAGAGCAAAGCAGTGTCTGTCTGAAGTTGTACTTGGGAATGTTTACAGCTAATTAAAACATAGACACATTCAGTAACAGGACTAACAGGAATGGTTTACTCTGTATACAAATTTCTGCCATGAGCAATCCTACTGTTTTCAGCATAAATATCTCAACAAATAAAGAACGTTTCGAGAAGCACTCCCCTTCAGCAAGAAACAGAACCTGTACATATTGTGGAGCCACACTTGAACAAATCATTAGTGTGGATGGGCCTGTGGCTGTCAACATTTATCCCTGCCTACACACTTGTAGCTGCAGCGCTGCTTTTCACCTTCCTGGATCAACAGAGCACATGCCATCTCTGACACTGCTTATATTCAGGAAGCCAAGAACTGAGCTGTATTCATTCAAAGTCACACAAGCGTATTATAACTGATGCCATAAAGGCCAAATAGTGCTGTCTGTCTGAGATATTTTGATTTGACACACGTTAGTTACAGAACACGTAGAGTCAAATTAATTGTGCTCGTACATTCAAGCCTCTCATGAGTGCAAAGTGGTAGCAATTAAAAGTCAACTCATTATACGTGATTATCCACTGGCGTTAAACTTACAAAAAGCAGGAGGGTCCCTCAGCTCTTTCCCACTAATGCCAATATAGAGCAAACTCTCCACCCAGGAAACTTCTAATTCCAGTATGAGATAAAATGCAGGCTAATATTCAATTAAAAGGGATTACTTCCCAAGTCCCTTCCTCCAGTAGCAGAAATAGTTAAGCCTTATGTATTCTAGCCTTATTTTGCTCTGTTGCTATGATTTAATTTTGGTATTGAAGAAAATACCATGGCATTTTATAGCTACAAAGTGTCTGTAGACACAGCTACTGTAATATTAAAGCATTTTTAAAAGAACACTTCAGCTGAATTGTCTTTTTTATCCTGATAGCTAAAACGTCCTGAATAAATAAAAATAACATTCTCTTAGAAAAAAAGGTGGACTGTTCTGTGTCTTGTAATAAGCAACTAAACTGTACACAGTTTGAATATGTACAGTATTTATGTCTCCTGAGTTGGTTCTTTGCCAATTATGACCCACCATCTAGCACTCACTGAATTGGAAGGGTGAAGGCTAGCATACACTCCAAGAGAGCTAGCCACTGTATATTTTCACATTGCTGTTAAAGCTACATCAGGAGTGTTCAATCTTATCCACAAAGGGCCGGTGTGGGTACAGGTTTTTATTCCAATCAAGTAGGAGCCATACCTGATTCCACCTGTTTAATCAGTTGAGCTTAGGTTTCAGTAGACTCAGGTGTGGCTTCTGCTTGGTTGGAATGAAAACCTGCACCAACACCAGCCCTTTCCGGATAAGATCGGACACCCCTAAGCTATAATCGTTGCTAGAGCCATATCTCCCTGCAGTTCTCGCCTGGTTTCCTGCTGAAGCTAACCTGGACAGTACCTGGATGGGAGACCTCCGGGGGGGGTGGAAAGAGGTTTAGAAGTGGTATTATTGAGGCCAGCAGGCCAACAGGCTCACAGACTCTCTGTGGTCATTAGAAATCCCAGAACACTTATAAAAGAATAGGGGTATACCCAAATGTCCTGGTGAAATTCCCCTATTGGCAGTTCTCTATCATGCCCCCCTGATAATTCCCATCTCTGAATTGGCTACATCACTCTCTCATCTCCATTAATAGCTGGTGGGTGTTCTGGTGCACTATGACTGCTGTTGCATCATCCAGGTGGATGCTGCACAAAAATGTTTTGAGCGTCTAGAAAAGCACTATATAAATGTAACTGTAACTAAATATAATGGCAGCTAAACACACTTGGTGGAAAACCCTTATATATGGCTCACAGTTGACCAAGAATGGTTAGTGTCACTCTGATTGATAGAGGAGAGAGTAATAACGTTCATCCCACCTAAATAGCATGGCTAATTACTGTATGCTCTCTTGGTCCCTTGGCCATGGATAGCTACATCATCATTGGGATACGAATTTTAATAGGACGGAAGCCTTTCTGTTGTGCCACTTTTCTATATAGCCTACAGTTCAGCTATAGTAATCAATCAGAAAACTTCTTTGAAAGGATGAAACAGGAAATTAAGAACCAGCTTGATGGAGCATGAACTAAGCCTACATTCCTCTAGTAACTGAAATATCTTTAAAATAAACAACTGAATAAAATGCTGAAGTTGAACCAAATGTTCTAATTCCACAGAAATTCAAGACTGCAGTGAAACAGAAAGAAATTGGATCAAGCATAAGGGAAAATCAAATGAGGTAAAATGACAGTGAATATCTGCATGGCTTTTAGTCACGAAAGATACCTAAGAAGAAATTCAAAAGACGATACTGAGATTAATAGCTACAAAGATTACTAATTTCAGAGGATTTAATTTGTAGTTACGTGCAGAAGTTAAGTATCTTGTATGTACAGTACTTCATATTTATTATATTTGTTATTTCATATATTATAACTCAGAAGTGTCTCACTGATGCTTATTTTATTTTATTTAAAATTCATTACCTTTGATTAGTGCATCCAGGGCTTTAAATGTGCTAAACTACAAAGTAAATGATCAGTTGTTAAATTATAAAGCTGTTTTTAGTTTAGATCTCACAAACAATTACAGTGTCTGTAACACTGCATGTAAACAAACTGTTTTGCTAAACACTCTGTCTACACACTACTCACACTATCAATATTCAAGAACTGCTCACATACTGCTGGCACATGAATAAAGACAAATTCCAAGTATTTAAGTAAATGCATGTATGCTATTTGAAAGAATAATACCTAATCCATATTTACACACCTCATTGCCAACAACAGCATTTCAGACCTGAGCTCTGCTTATTGTTAATGAAGACAGTAATTAACAGTGCTGGATACCATAATCCAATTTATTTTATGATCCACTAACTTGGCAGTTGTTTAAACAGGCCAATTTTCTTTACTGCTAAAGGTTAAAGTATTATGTTAAGTCATAGATTGTTCTTTATTCTTTCTGACATGTATAGAAAATTAGACAAGGTAGTAATGAAGTTTTGTGTACCAATATACTGTAATGCAGAGAATTCACCCCGGATGAGGCCACTGCCTAACACGGGCTATTCACACACATTCACAGGTATAGTCAATTTTTTTGTCTAGCCGGTCCACCTGCCTGAATGTTGTTGGATAATGGACGGATGCCAAAGAACCCAGAGGACATGTAGTGTGATTCTATACAATACTGCAATACACACTGGCAAAGATGTCAGTTAATTATTACACTTCCTTAATCCTTTTCAATAAACATATTTTAAAACCCAGTCAATGGTAACAGGTGCTAATTGTGAGCCACATTCAAAGTTGGTGTTATTTTTTTCTTCTTTGCTGACACTTTAACAATAAAAACAATAAAAACTTTAACAAGCATTGAAATAAACATCTAATAGGAGTCTAGTACTATATATTGCCAGTATATTGTTGCATGAATAGTTCTAATTGTAATTATTATATAAATTAATCAGATAAGATTTGGATTATTTCAATAATATAAAATAGCACTTGATCTAGCACATATCATGTTGCTTTTTTTCTATATTGTGTGCCAACGTGTTTTTGTGAGCATAAATTAAGACAGAGATACCAAATCAAGGTTATGAAATCATAATGTGTGTGGGGGATGTAGGCTAACTTATCCTGCTTCCTGCTATTTTGAGTTGTCGAAATAATAAATGGCCATGCTTTTGTTAATTCAACGAGGTCTCCTGCAAATAATGAATGCCCACACTTTCAAGCATAAACTGGCTGACCATTCATCAGCTATAACTACAGCTCACTTTAAGTAAGTTTTTTAGTAATTCCATTCATATAAAATTTGTTGCTTGAGATAAACAGTGTGTTCTGTTAAGATGCTGTCTTTTCCTCCTCCTACTGTAGCAAAAAGAAAAGAAAAAAAAAAACCTTTCTGTGGACTTTAAAGGGACCATAATATTAATTAATTAATGGTGTCATATTTATTCACATTTCCACACTTATAGCTAAAGATAGTCAAATTCAAGTTTTCATAACACCACACAGTCTCTTAGCATATCTACTTTATTTCCATAAGAGGTAATTTCAAAATAATAGCTAAGAAATAGATTTATTTCAGCTTTTATTTAAGACATCAGATTTCAATGAGCCAATGGATCTTTGTTAGTATTTGGTGACATTGCTTCGGTGACAATGACACTTGGGGTAGCCTTCCACAGGCTTCTCTCAATAATTTGCCAGAATTTTTGCCCATTCCTTCAGACAGAAGAGGTGTAACTTATGCCGCTTTTCCACCGCAGGAACTTTCCCCAGGAACTAGGGACTTTTGGAGGTACTCGGTGTGTTTCCACCGCAGGGACCAGGGTCTAAATTAAGTTGTGGGTAAAATATTTAGCCCTCTCAAAGTCCCAACTCGGGAGGTGGTATTTTTTCAAAATCCAGGAACTTTGGGGAGTGGGTCTTGGGCACTGAACATGCTGTTTGGTTGAGTACACATAGCATTTTTTTTTCAACCACCTTTTTTAAAATTCTGCTGCGATGCGTACAGTAAAAGCTGTTTATTGCAATATGAATTAACACAATGGAGTTTCTTAAAAAATATGACAGATGGACCGACGACGAGGTTCAGGCCTTAATAAGTATTTATGCTGAGGATGGAATACAGCGGGAACTGGAAATGGCGACCCGCAATGAAAAAGTATACTTAAAAATATCAAGTGGGTTATGCGAGCTGGGCACTGTTTACACAGGAAAACAGTGCAGAGAGAAGCTCGTGCGCGCGCTTTCGTCTCAGTCATCTCAGCAATAGCTGATAAAATCTGTTTGCTTACTTTAAGGGCTAGCATTACAAGCATTCTGAATTCGCTTTACTACCACTGCTCATTTCTTTTCCAGCATTTTCTCAATTACCTCTTTAGCAAAGCAATACATCACAATCAAGAGCAGCACAGCTTGAATCTCCTCCATCCTTGTTGTTATTGAAGTGTCGTTACCAGATTTCAGAAAACAGACTGTCCGTTTTTAAACCGCGAACTTTATCCAAAAATATAAAAAAATAAAATTCATTCCACGACCGAGAATGAAACCCAGGCCATGGTGGTGAGCGGGCTGAATCCTAACCACTACACCACCAGTTTAGTTGCAGCAAGTTCTTTTGTTACTGTTCAAAGGTTTGTGTTCCAATCAGAGCCTGCTACAAGTTTTTATGAGCTGAGCAAACATTTTACATTATTACATTTTTATATGATTTTTATCTTCTTGAATGATGCAGTGTCTGTGTGTCCCAGGATTTTCATATTTGCATACAATTTTTTGTACAGATGTTTCAGTTGTTTGTACATTAGCACTAAGGAGGAAATGGACTTCTGCAGGTCCACAATTATTGTCTGAGGCCTTGGCTGTGTTGCTTCCCTTGGTATCAAGTGCAGGGCAAAAAGGCACTGGCTATAAAGATAGACCTTTCTACAGTCACAGGTGCACTCCCAATTAACTCCTAACTATGACAATTGGGCAATCAGAAACTTCTAAATGTCATGATGTCAATTTATGGAATGTTCCAGACTGTTTAAAGAGACAATCAACTTGGTGTGCTTTTGATATATTTCTGCTTTTTTTTTTTTTTTAAATTAACATACTTTTCAGAAGGTCAAAATTTCAGTATTATAAATTCTTTATTCAGATATTTTGAGATGCTGGATTTTTGATTTCCATGAGGTGTAAGCTGTAATCATCAAGATTAAAACAAAAAAAAATATTCAAATATTTTTCAAATATAAAAAAGATTCAAATATTTACCTTTATGTGTAATGAATCTAGAATATATGAAAGTTTCACTTTTTTTTAAATTAAATTATGGAAAAAAACGAACTTTTCCACAAAAATCCAATTTTTTGAGATGCACCTGTATAAGCCTTTGGCCTCAGCTGTATTTAGTGTTTGCCTCAAATGGCATTCCAAATATCTTTCTTTAGTATACAGCCCAAAACGTAAATTTCATAGTGACATATTGTTGTTACATCAACTGTCAGGTACGTTTAAGTCCAAGGTCATAATCATACACAACTGAGACACACGTCTGTTTTATTCAAACTCCATCCCACGAACACAACTCTCATACACCTCTCTGAATTGTGCCTAAGGCAGTTAAGTCTGAGGTCTGAATAACAATGGGCAAAATTACATTATTAAGTCCTCCTATGGCCCTGTGTGAATTATCTAATTTACTTAAAGTGAATTAGAGTCATCACCTTTTCCAGGCCATCCTCCTTCAGGTTGACAATGTCTAAGTCAAAATCTGTCCTCAGGCCAGTTGTCTTGTTGAAACACAAACGTCCGGTCAGGCCATCCCACTGAGACTGCACAGACAGAGAGAGGGAGGGAAAATGTTTCAAAACTGACACACAGAGCAACACACACACAGGTAAGGTATACTACATGCCAGCACACCAGAATGAGCATATATTTCCTTTTTAATTACGTTTTACATCCCAGTGCCTCAGCCACAAACTCCCCAAAGATTTCAGTCTTAATTATCGACCATCTCAGTCACTCCACTCTAGAGAGAAAGCAGGAAGAAATGTACATGACAACCCTTAAACCCCTCCTCCACTGCAAACACAAACATGCACTCATTCACACTGAAACCAAAAGGGACTTGTTTAGAGGATGATGAGATTTCGCAGGGACATTTATTCTGACTCAATCAAACAGATATGACACTCTCCACACTGATTCTGTAGTCCTCATTTTAGTTTCTTCTACACACAGAGCAGTGCTCTACAATTCTAATCTGCTTATTATGAGTCACAATCACAGAGTCTCTTGTGAGTCAAAATAAGAGCTGATTATGCCATTCTCACTTGTGAGTAGAATGCACAGTGATGGGTTCATCTGGAAAGTAGGACACAAACACTGACACACTGAGTTTATTATATGCATTTAAGGTGAAGGGAAAAAGGGATTTTTATTTTTTTAATCTAGTACACGTTTTCTATTCTGGCATGATTTTCAGGTGCAGACAAAAAGCCATTGACATAGCAAGAGAAAACTGTTCTGTGTATAGAAAAGTTGAAAAAAAAAAAAGCCATCTACAGTCAGTTTTTACAGACAGCATTCTGTATTTTTCTCATACAGAAGCATAAACTTTAACTGAAATAAAGTTATTCTAACAGAAACATTAAAATATAGCATTTGTAACTAAAACGATGGTGCCGACAATTCAGGAGCTGGTTTTATGTCAAACTGCTTCAAACACTACTGCAGTTCATACTGTCCTGCACCGAACAATTTCTTCTAAATTTCATCTACATATCTTAGGCAGATCTGAATGTGAATCCCAGTGGACTGGAATGAGGTTCGCAGTGCCCCAGCCTTTGGCTGTAGTCATTACCTCCTTAATAAAGCTCATGAAGCGCCCGCCAAACCTCCAGGGCTTGTGGCGGTGACACTGCAGCGAGTTGACTGTCATCTGTGGTGCGTGCTGGTAGGAGACGGACACAATGTGGACCGCATCATATGTCAGAGCAGCATCTGTCTGAAATAAAGCAGGACACTATTTCAGCTGACATGAGCAGACGCAGCAGAGCGTGCGGCTGAATAATACACCCGTGTTTCTGCACCATTAGCAGAGGTGCATCAAAGGCATGTAAGTCAGGAGGAGGGGGGGAAGCAGAGATTCTGGTTTGCACTGATATCTCAACACAGCAGCTCAATACACATCAGGTGGTGTTTTTCTGTTTAATTCTCTGGTAAACAACATAGTTCAAGTTTTTAATTTTTTATGTCACACCCTCCTGTGCAGGGAGCTGTCTGAATAACTGGAACTGTCCAATTCAGCAAAAAGATATTAAAGGTACACTGCCTTAACATTTACGGTAATATGGTAAGTGGTTTCATGCTTATAGCATTTCCAGAGCAATTAAGTGCTTGTGCTATTCATAGAAAATGCAACACAGAAAATAAGCATTTTGCGTCACAGACCTATGGGAAAATAGTGTGTGAAATATGGTAATAGATAAAATACAACAAGGAGGCATAATAAATATTCATACTGAAAGTAGCTTGCACTTTTATCCTTTTAGTTGTGTTTTTAAGTGTAACTGTAAAGATACTCTATGTGTATATCACATGATATAACTGTTGTCTCTTGACTGATGAGCTGAGTGGTTTCAATACCAATTAATAAGCTTTCCCTAATAAATATAGACAATGAGATCAGAAATCTCCAGATTATGTGACTTGGCAGCCTTAAAGTACTGTTTTATCTTACATTTGCCTGATTATTATTATTATTATTATTATTATTATTATTAGAGAAAATAACCTGTCTCAAACAGCCGACATTTACTCTTAAAACTAATATAATAACAGGATCATAAATCTAAAGATCAGAATTATTTAAAAAAGTATCGAAATCTGTTTTAGTCTTCTAAGACCCTATGCACGACTCTGTAAAATTACACATTTTATATTTCTTTCATTCCTATTTCATATATTATTTTACCTGTGTATTCATTCAGCATGTTTTTTTTTTTCAGTAGAAACAGAAAAGGTATGGAGTGTAGCAAAAAAGAAGAGACAAAATGAAGCATACCGTCATAATTCCTTCCAGCAGGCCAGAGTCAGGTTTTGGAGGGATCTGCTTCTCTGTGGACCATTTCTCCACAATGGAAGCCACTTGAGGATTATCCACATTCAGGATGCGGAAACCGGTCATATTGACACCACAGAAACGGTAAGGCTCTAGATTGATGGCCATAAGATCCTGAAAAGGGGGGGAGAAAAATAAAGAAAGGAAAAGGGAGAGAAGAGAAAAGAAAGCCTTTATCCAGGGTTCAACTGAACCTTGATGTTGGTGTGGAAAAGGCTGCTTGACTCTTTGTCTCATAATAAAAGAAAGAGATATAGGAAGGGTGAAAAGATAGGCAGAGGGAAAATGAAGGACAGTGGGGATAATGCTGTATTTCTGGGCTGCTAGGATATAGAGGATGAGGGAGTGTAGGTTGCACACACCTCAGTGTATGATATCAGAGACAACAGTCAGCCTCTCAATAGCTGATTGAAACAGTTATTTCTTCAATAATCCTGTGTTCATTGTTCTGGTTCTGTGCACCCAACCATAAGTATGCCACCTGATACTGAATATGGCCCTGGCACTGAAATGGATCACAGTGTCTTTGGATTCAAAGCCTTTTTCACAGCATGAATAAAGGATTGGAATTTCACATCCCAAAGCAATGATGTGCAACTAAACCTTTAAAAATGAAACCACTGGTGTGAAAAAAGGGGAGAAATCCAGTTTATTTATTTTATAACTTTGATAATGATAAATTTTCTATACAGCTGTCTGTAAACAACTGAATTTCAAACTAGCTGGTCAGCATACCAAAGTAATTATAGGGCAAAGATAGTTGTACATTTGGAGGCTTAAATTGGCAGCCTGGTGGTGCAGTGGGTAGTGCTGCTGCCTCATGGCTCCAGGGTCCCCATCATGACTCTAACCAGGATAAAGCGGTTACTGAAGATAAAGGAATGAATGACTCTTAAATGACTGTGCTATTCTATCATATATATGTTGTACACCTTAATTTAATTCTGTAGTTATAGTTCCTGTCAGTACCAACATCCTCACAAGATTTCATAATGTAATTGGTTTATTTTAATACTACGTGAATTGATTATGCTCCCTGTACATAATTCAATCTAGTAATTGGAAACCTGATTAAATTAATTTTAGTATAAGCAATGAAATCATGTTTTCATGACAAATGTAACATTTTTATATAAACTATACATAATATATTCTCTTAAGTCTAACTGAACCCTTTTTTCAGTGCAGGATGAAGCCTCTTACTACTAGCTGAAAATATATCTTGGGGCAAGGGTAAAAAAAAAGTTAAATCATTTCAAAAAAGGAAGAGAAGCTATTAGTCCTGAATGCAGCTCTGTTGACTTTTCACGGTCTGATACGTCAGAAGCTTCCTCCTCTCAGATGATAAAATAGAAACATTAAAACCAAATTCCAGTGGAGTGTAGCTGTGTTGCCATAGAAATGATATGTTCTTTTATCACCTCAAACAATATTTATTTAGGAAATAAATTTTAGGCTGTGACTGAAATCGTAAGTGGATGTCGAGTTAGTTTATTATACTTTGTATTGGAATATTCTATTCTTACACTATACTCATTTTTCATGGTGTCTGTCCTTAAAATTCAGTCTTTAATATCTCAGAGTTATAAGCCCTTACATGGATATTCATTAAAAGAAATAGCATGTTGGATGAAGGGAAGAGTAGATGGATGTATAGATGGAAGTATGATAGATAGATAGATAGATAGATAGATAGATAGATAGATAGATAGATAGATAAATAGACAGACACAGACAGATTGAAGGATGGATGGATAGATAGATGGATATACAGATAGATAGAAAAAAAATAATCAACTCAAGCTCTAACACAAGGTACTTAAGTATTACAGCAGTACTCCTGTGCTGTGGCATATGAATGATTTACTGCAATAAACGCACTATTATACACAGCAGAAAAATACTATTTTCATGCTACTCAAATTGAGGAATGAAGTTGGTGTCTAAATATGCAAACACAGTGAAGAGAGTGTTAGATTATTCTTCTTCATGTCAGTGAATCTCCTGTGCTGGAGCTTTAATAGACTTTAATTCAATGCTAATATATGCATATACATATGCATATGCATATACATGGAGAAAGAATGCTTTAATTTTATGGGTTTTTGTAGTGCAAGTTTTACACTGTCTTTTAAGTGCTGCACTTCTTTCTAAAGCTTTTTAAGACTTTACAGTTTTCTAAATTATATGCTGTGAAATAATAAGTGGAAAATTATACTAACAGAGTAACCTGAAATTTGCTATAACTACACAGTGCATACTGTAGGGCATTTTAACATTATTAGAGTTAATAATGGTATTTCTTGTATCGCTCATCCAACATATTCTTCCAGTTCTATAGTTCATCTGTCACATTTAGAGAACACTGTCCATCTGTGCTCAGTTTCACAGAATGAAGACTATTTTGAAAATGATACAGTGGTCAAGTTGACACATGCTGTATTCTCACATGCCATTTTACCATGATCACTTCACTATGTTATACTGCTACAATTAGCAGGTGCAAAGCTAAGTGATATTTGGATGTAGTTCAGGCCCTCCACAGTACTGCTGGAGATTCATGCCCAAACATTCATATTGTCTCTGACTGAGCTCACCTTAATGACTGATGGCATTGCAAATGATTATGGGAACCTAAAGTGACCAGATTGCTAAAAAAAAATAACCCTCCAAATTTTCTGTGATTGATTTTCCTTTCCTCTTTTTGATGGAGACCTATTCTTTTTCTTTGACATTGTCTTTCACATTAATCACTGTCCATGTAACACATATCCCTTTGAATTTCATATTTTTATTTTTTTAATTTTAAAGTTAAAAAACTGCAATATTGTTGTATTCCAGTCTTTTTTTCCAACATGAGAAAATGCATGTTTGATAGCCCTATTCATGTACAGCGTTTTAATTTGAACCTGCTTTTTAACATGGTGGACTCTACCACTAGAGCAGGGAGAGTACCCAAGAACTTCCCCAACCGTTAATTCGGTGTTGGCAACACCTACCGCCATCTAATGGCGAGGTGGTGGAATAGTGGTATGACTGTAAAAGTTCTCTTACAATGATTGTGCGCAATGTCTTTGCCTTGTTATTATGAAGGTGTGATTTGTGAGTTTGTTGCGAATTCTAGTTATTCTTGCAGCAGAGTACAAGGTCAGGAATTGTACCGACTAGAGCAAGTCAAGCAGGCTAGCTAGCTAGTCAAGTAAAGACCCTAAAGTTGACATTACTGACTTTGAAAATATGGTCACTGTAAGATGTTTATTTTCGCTGAGCATGTGAAATGTGTAGTCAATTGAACTTTAGAAAATCAATCGAGTTAATTTGGATGTGTTCATTCAAATTAACTCAAGTATATGGTTGTGTTTACAATTGAGTTGAAAGAGTTACATTTTTGGCAAAGAACTGACATACTTTTTTTAGTAGCCACTATTACGTTGCTCTGTACACTGCTATTTGAGGGGGGAAGCATGCTTGCACTGACCAGATATTCTGCAAGTGTGATGATCCTTGAAATAGTACATTAGACCAGTGAGACAGTAGTAATAGATCAAAACATGTATTTAGATGTGCTGCATATGCATGTATTGTTATTGTAAGGTCTATTTATTTGATTCATTTAAACATTTCTTTATTTTCAATTGATCTCAGTGTTTCTAGTTTCTGCCTCAATATGAACTTAATATATCATATGCCATTAACAATAAACCCACACAATGCTAAGCACAGACTAGTGGTCATATTTGATGCTCGTTTTGTTTTGGTAATATAACAGTTGTTTACCATATCCAGCAAATGGAACAACACTGAACAATCCATAAGTACAGCAATAATGTATCATTCTGCTACTGAATGAGCTTTTCTATTTTTGTTCTACATGTTGAAATTTGCTTATAAAAAGCTTTACAAGCCTGATGATATTTTTCATAAGAAAAATGTTTTTCAATTGATTGGAGCTTCTGTTTCAATCATTTTAAATGTCACATCCCAGCTAGTAGTTAATATACTGTTTACAAAACATGTTGGTCATTGAGGATTAAAGATTTACTCAATACACTCATCCAAGAAATATCAACACAGAGTGGAAATATCTAGAGACTGATAAGCTATGAGCATTTACTGTTACCCATTTTTCATAATCAAAGTCCATGTATGAGGTCCTAGAAATAAATGGGAAAAGTAGTTATTAAAAAAAAAAAAAAAAACTAAATATATTATAAATTAAGAACAATTAGTAAGTCATAGAACAAGTAAGTCAATTATACTTATGACTTACTTGTTTAATGCTTAAAATCATCCTTTTAAGAGATGAGCAAAGCATTATTATCATGCCACCATGAACTCCCCTCACCACCATGTAATTTTTATCGCAATATGTGTTTGATATCACCTTATGCATGTGCATTCTTCCTGCAGAATATGAAAAAAAAATGTAATTGTATGATTTACACAATTGTGGCAGGTTAAAATCAGTTAGTGAAACCCCATTCCTTTAAGCACAAAACAAACTCCAAGAATCAAGATACAGACTACTGAAATTATCCTTGCCTTAAAAATTTACCTGATTATTTTTCTGGAAACAATACAGTAGCTGAAATATCAGTGTACAAATGCTGAGATGATTTGTATTCAGACTGTGTTGCACAATAATCCTTAAACAGGGTACAATAAGCTTTTGGTCCCAGTGTCCCTGCTTTGCAGTTTGATACATCAGAAGCATTAAAAGGGCACTCAGAATTGCACAGGAGAGGCAGAGCTGACATTTAAAGACTTGAGTCAGAGTATCACTGTAAACATTTGGGATGGTTTTAATTCAAAGGTCACTCCAATGCTAGGTTAATAGCTTAAGTATTTCTACCTCCATTAAACTCTCAGTTTACACAATCAATTGACTATCTGTTGCCTTCATAGAAGCTTTTCAAAGAGTTGTGTTGACTTAAACTGGATGGTTATTTACACAGGGATACTGGAGACACCATTACACTACAGATTTGTCAAGCAAATTTTATATTATGGAGCGCCTACTGGCAATTAAAAGCTATTCATCAAAAAAAAAAAAAAAAAAAAAAAAAAAATTTATTCAAACTGCTTGAGCAAGTGTGGAACATTACCAGAGTAGTGAAGATGTAGTGGTAGTACTCTGTCATCATTCCCATCATCTGGGCCTGGAGTAGTGCATGGGGAAAAAGGTACATGGGGAGGTGGAAATGAGGGAGAGAGAGAGTGAGAGAGAGAGAGAGAGAGAGAGAGAGAGAGAGAGAGAAAGAGAGTGAGAGAGTGAGAGAGAGATGCAAGACAATGAAAAAGTTACAATCAATATAAATGACCAACTCAAAAAAGCTTTTTTGAAAAAAGTTGTGTATTTACAACTGCAGAACAGATGAAAATCATTGGACTCTATGCCCATACTGACTCGTGTCTGATACCACACTCACTCCAAAGGTCAGAGGTACAGACAGATGACAAATTCAACTTGACTAAAGTCTTGTCCCTATTAGTCTGTTCAATGGATGAGGACAGCAAATGTCATACAAGCACTCTTCCACCCACAATTTTGGCCATTACTCAACAAGAGTGAACATTTTATTCATCTTCCACATGCAGTCCCTACTCATTCAATCTCCACTGAAAGTGCTGTATTTCCAAGGGTGGCAATATTTACTCTTTAATTAAACCATTAAACCATCTGTTGTGAAGCAAACCCAAGGTTTAGCCAACCACTAAAAGTAAATTTTTCAGGTATGTCTTGTTCTCCTCTTCAAGACAAAATAGAGGCTTAACAGAGTGAACACAGCCCATTTTACCTACCACACCACCATGAAATAATGGCATTCAGAGACTGTATGGAAGTCATGAGCCATCTGGTCCATCTGATTTTACCCGTTCCTGTAATATTTACACATATGTGTCCATTCTAATTCCTTCAGCCACCATGTCTCCCCTCCCTCCACATACACACATCGCTCTGCTTTTTAAAGCCATATGGGATTTGGCCTGCAGACAGCTTCGACACACGTCCTGCCTTGTTACATTTCCCATTTCCTTATGGCCTGAAGGGAAATGCATGTAGCGACAGAAGTTCAGGTGAAGCTTACACAGAAAGGCAGGCTGCAGACAGGTGACCAGAAGAATAAGGGTTATAGAAACCACTTGCTCATGAGTTCCAGTATGAAATAATGAGGCCTTTGTTTTGACCTAGAAAACAACTGTAAGTGGTTTAAACTCACCAAAGTAAGGGAAGAATGATCTGAGAAAACCAGTCTAAAACTTTATGGAAATAAGAAGCTTATAAAACGGTTGCACTATTAAGCTTCTTACCTATATTATATTACTTTGATATTAAATATGATTTATCCAATATCCTCTTTGGCTCCAGGAAACCATAGGTCAGCATCCAAGATGGTATTTACTCAATAAGTGTCAGCTCAAAAAAAACTTCACATACAAACACTAGCTAAATATGTATTGTATCTCCTTTGCAGACATCCTAAATAAATTCTATGTGTAAATAACAACATATAGTTTGTATAGATTGCTATAAATATTGGTTTAGGACATTTTGGACATTTAGGACATTTACTCAAAAACAGCATGCACACTGACTTGTTTAAGAATCTGTGCAGCCATGATATGGCTACAGTCGAAGATGATGCGGAACTCCCGGCTCCTCTTCATCTCCTTCAGCAGGGGGCGGGTGTCAGTAGTGTCCAGAGGAAGTTGTCGGATCTTCAGCCTTATATTGTACCTGGAAGGGGCCATGATCAACTCCTGGAGTCGAATCAAACCTGCACACAGTATGCAAAACCAAACTTCTTTATAATTTAACAAAAAGCTGATCCCAGATTTCTAACAGAAACAGAACAGAAACATTTTACACAATAAGCCTCAAATGTAGAGTGCCATTAGATGATTAGCACATTGTGCACATACACAAATAT
>JANDJT010000001.1:20090996-20107638 GCA_024331685.1 Stegophilus panzeri | reverse complement strand
TGTGTGTGTGTGTGTGTGTGTGTGTGTGTGTGTGTGTGTGTGTAAAACCTATGAAAAATTATTTCTCACCAGTACTGTCATCATACACCACAGTGGCTGTTTTCCACTTGAGGAATTGTACCAGATCCAGGATGGCGTAGCTTAGGGAGGAGTAGTCCGGGTACAAGTTGGCATAAAATGTGTCTCTGTTGTCCATAGGATGATGTTTCCACCTCACTTGGATGTGTGGAACCTCCAGTGCATTGCAGATGGACTGTACTGCATTTGATGAGGAGCTATGAGATGGCCCAAATATGGCCACAACACCTAAAGACAGCTGGTCACAAGCTGGCAAGAGTAGAGCTCAGGTTAACACTTTCGGAAAGATTAAATGCTTGTGTGTAAATATAATTTATAATGTAATGCTTTTTAAAGCTGTATTTTATGACAATTCAAAAGGTCAGATTTTTCAGCTCTTGAATAGACATGGTGTGACTACACAATAATAGACATGGTTTAATCATTGAAGACCAATTTGGAAGGAAAACATCAAGAATCACTGAAATGGAATTAGCTCATGGCCATCTACACACAAAATACTAATCACTTATTGCAATTATCATTATCTAGTTCTGAAATAATTTCAGTGGTATGGTGTTATTAGTTTCATCTGAATAAGTTGACTCACCTTTCCTTGAGGCCTCAAAACTATCATAGATATTAATCCGCTGGATGTCATATGTTAATGTTGTGTTTGGCAATAATGTCCTGTTTCTGTTGATGTTATTGACAGCAAATTTAAAGGCCAGTTCCTCTGCACTGACAAGTGAGACTGGACCATCTGTTTGTTCAAAAATCCCTCCTGTAAACCAAAAGACAAGACTATGTTAAGACAGAACAAACCAGTCAAAATTGTGTTTCAGCCCTACATCTAAACCTCTGGATCCAAACATCTGGCTGTATTGTAGCGATTAAACTGTTTTGTGTGCCATAAGGCACCACATTAGATTTACTCAGCAAATAGACAGAGTCTGTCTGCATTCAGAGTACTGGTTGTGAGATTTAGCTCAGGCTTTTAACGTCAAGACGGGGGGTAAAAAAGACAATAGGCCTATCAAAGGTCCCAAGCCATTTTCAGGCCAGTAAGTGTGTAGTAAAATGGATTATTATGTGGAATGTTAGATCTTTAGGGACCTATGCAAACATTTTTTCAGCCACTTTACTTCACAATCTACTGGGATTCTAGAAAGTAATTAAATGGTGTAAAAGTAATTATACCACAACATGGTTGAATTCTCAAATCAGAAGGTCTGCATTCATTTTCTATACCAGCATAAGACATGTTTAAATTTACATTTATATTTACATTTATGGCATTTGGCAGATGTCCTTATCCAGAGCGACTTACATTTATCTCATTTTATACAACTGAGCAGTTGAGGGTTAAGGGCCTTGCTTAAGGGCCCAGCAGTGGCAGGTTGGTAGTGTTGGGATTTGAACTCACAACCTTGCGATCAGGAGTTCACTGTAAATTAGTTCACTAGTTCTAATATATAACTTATGCAAATGTATTCTATATTAGCTATAGTAACAGCTCATTCACAGGGACTTGTATATTGGACACCGCACAGAATCTAACCCTAATAATAAAATGATTAAATTAAGTGTTGTTTAACAAAGAAAACTGTAAAATCCTTGATCTGGAGAGGCTTTCTGTTAGATGTTTATGTAACATTTTTGGAAGGACATTCAGCTGTCAGTGCTTTGTAATGGTCTGTAAGTTTCCCTACACGAGAGAGTCTTCAGAAGAGAGGACCAGCTGCATTTTTTGTCTTATTAACTTTGAGAGAAAGAAAAGATGGGCTGGTGAGCAAATGACTGTTATAAAATAAGTGATAACAGGAACTAATCTCCATGACATTCCACAACTAAAAGTAACTATAAACTGTTAAAAAAGTGTAAGTATTGTTCAGTAATATATTTTAAAAAGTGTAATTGTTGGCAAATTAGTGCAGTATAAGTGGAATAACACCCTTTGGACCATGCTGTTGAACAAAAATAATGCACATGTAATAATACCTTGCATTGGGCTATATCACACCATCCCAGCGTGTATTATTTTCATGTAAGTGTCAGTTGTGTGGTATTTCTCACCTAAATAGCATTGCTGGAAGTGAAAACAATGTTGATTGACTGGGACCACTCTATGGAATGAATTCCATAAGATGATAACATCTAAAGTGTGAAAAATGATCAACAGTCCTTGAGGTTTAATACTGTTAGATACACTTCAGCGTCTCCAAGTAAATTAGTTATAACCATCAATTCTTAAATCCAAGGGCCTCTCTGATAGGTAATATTATAAAGGAACACTCTCCACTGTTTGGGATCTGATAACTGGATATAATTTTTTTGTAGTAAGAATGTTTTTGTTTCATTCTTACTAAATATTTTAAATCCATAGCCTTTAGAAAGCACACAGATCAGCAATGACATAAACCACTTTAAACCACACACAAAGGCATATCCATCACCTGAAAAGCATTTAATTTGAGTTTCATCTTCTTGTACCACAGCAGGGGTCATCAGCTCCCTGAAGTGCTGTGATCTTCCCTGAGCATCAGTTGCTACAGGATCCCAGTCCTCCACTTCAGAGCTCAGAGCAGCAGCTACAGAGCA
The DNA here is from genome assembly GCA_024331685.1 of Stegophilus panzeri. NCBI lineage: Eukaryota > Metazoa > Chordata > Actinopteri > Siluriformes > Trichomycteridae > Stegophilus > Stegophilus panzeri. Next base: position 20,104,980 of record JANDJT010000001.1, on the reverse strand, counting down.
ATGCACACTCCACTATTTATGACTCTAGCCGCACTTGCACTCCAGAGGGAGGCGATGCATAAACTCCATGGAAGGAGCTTGGCGCATTTAAATAAATGAATCCTGCCGTTTTGCAGGGAAATCTCATTAGAGTACATTAAGTAATTGCTGGAGTATATACTAATTTGACTCTTAAGAGGATAAAATGTGCATTGCTCGGAAGCACTTTAACAAATTTAATAAACATGTGGGTTACCAGCTCCTTGGGAGGAGAAAGAAATCATGGAATAATTTGCATTGCCATTTTCAGAACACCCTGTCATAAGCATAATTCAAAGACTTAATGTACAAGGATTTTGCTGTAAAAAATGGACTAGGTACACTGGCCTGAAACACAGTAAGAACTATTTTTGCCAAGGATGAATTTGTCAAGGCACAGAAATGTTAGTGTTACTGCTTCAGTTACTTAATGGTAACTCTAAAAGGCCAAAAGTAAATTGAGCTGTAAATGTTTGATGTGAGATTTCTCTCCTCCTTAGCATTAGTCAAATTTGTTTTGTGATTAACTTGTTTCCTATTCCTAGGCAGAACTAAAAAAGGGCTTAATTAATCTCTTGGGCCATAGCCTGAGCAGAAAACACGTGCTCGTTACAGCTGCTGCTTTTCATAATATGGCCCTTACTGAGCTTATTTAGAATCTGAATGAACGAGTTACAGATATTCCACTGAAATTAAACATACCCAAAATGGTAGAGTCACAAGGTACCAGTCTACAAGGTTGAGCTAAATAATACCTCACAAGGTTGTGCTAAATAATACACTGCAGATTATTAACATAGCCAATGGTTTCATTAGTGGACCAAGAATATTACATTTTGAGGAGATGCAGCCAATGGTAAAGGTCAACATGTTATTTGTTTCTATGGAAAATATATTTTGAGTATGCAGTTGTAATAACATAAATAGGATTTATGGAAGGACAATCTGTTTGTTATGGATTGAAACGGGGCAATGGACATATGTGCAACAAGCAAGCTTTACTATATTATGTTAAGAGGTAAAAGGCCTGAGAGACTAGATTTAAGTTCACAACATTTACCATATGGTGTTAACTAGTTGTAATATGCATGCCCTGAATTAGTTGTGTGACCAGTATATATTTCATTAAAGGAGAAATAAATTTCATGTTCTACTGTCGATTAAAGCAAACATAATAAAGAATGTTTTGATATTGTGTACATCAACCGTGTAACTGAAAACATCATTATCCTCAACCTTAATAGGTAAACATGTGTGTTGCATAGATCTAGAGATATGTAACACAACCTGACTTCATCTTCCATTAAATATTAATAATAGAATATTGTCAGACTTCAGAACCAACATCAACATGGTTTCTGTGTTACTTTTAACTTCTCATAAAGATCATTCCATTGAAACACACAAACTACATTTAGACTACAGTACATTCTGACCTACTCAAATGGACATACATTCAGTATTTCTGATGATTTGTTTTCTCTAACCCTAACCCTATCTTGTATCCATATGTTCCTTGTTCAAGCTTGTTCATTCCCCAAATCCAGGCAGTTATGAGCTGTGCCTGCGTCTGCACAACAAGACAATATCATTATGTTTCTGGATGAATGTATGCTAGCAAACTGTGCAATTTGAGCGAGTTCTTTTGTATCCATGTGCTTCGCTGGTAGGGTTCCCAGGCTGCCTGTGAATAGCTCCACTGCTCCTCAGAAGCACAAAGGAACTTTGCTGCACAATGGCTGCAGAGATTTGAGCCAACAATAGCTAGTACTAAACAATTACAGCAAACTACCAGCATTGCGCACAACACTGACCAACTGCACAGAACATAGAGTTTATTCCATTTCCATACCCTCAAAGGAAAACTGAAGATGCAGTGTGGTATTCCTCTGTGCTTAACTGCCAAGGAATGCAATTCAATCACTGTTGCTTTTCCTTTTATGTGACAAATTTATTTTTTAAAACTGTCACCATGTACTGCTGTTATTTACACTTTGCATGAACTTCAATTCACTGAAAAAGATTTGTCAAGATTGATGTGCAGAGAGTATTAAGTGAGTACAACTGAGGCACTGGTGATGTGACACTCAAAAGGTATGATTTAATGAATGTCAGAAACATAGACTTGGGCATTTGTTTGTCTTTTTTAGACAAACAGACTGACATCCTCAATTTAAGATTTGAGCAAAATAAATGAATCATCACATTATAGTAAATTATACTGATTATAGTAAATAGAGCTTTGTTAAGTACTCCATCTTTTCTCCTATGAATTATTTACAAAAGTTTAATTACATTTTAGTTTTAATTCCTTGCTTAGTCAGGTTTGATAAGCAGAGCCCCTTTTGCTATCAGCACTATTTATAAAGTCATTCCTGAAGTAGAGGGTTTTTTTTTTTAATAGCTTTAGTGTTACACAGAGTTACATATTACCATATACAGTACATGACATCAGTCAATAATTCTACTGTTGGCAGTGTGTGATGAGAAAACATACTATAATTAAATTATGCCCCATTTCCCATATCAGATATATATCTGACAATATCAAACCTGCAATATGCTCACATTCCTTTTAATCTGATTAGTAATACTCATAGAAGCCAGAATGCACTAATATCCCCACTGTCAAATAACTGCCAGGTAACAACATATTTGTAAAATCTAATTTTATGCTCAAATGGCTCTACTCATACAATTTATTGCAGCTTTCACTCTCCCATCCTCGTTCACTCACTCGCTTTCCCTCTCTCCAGCTTAGCAAGGTTTATGATCACATTATTATTCGGAAACATTCGCAGTGGATAATGTGACAGAGCAGAGCTGCTATTTGAGCCCTGCAACACACTGAGTCCTTTTGTTGTTCTAGCCCAGTCCTAATTCTCTCTCCCACACCAGGCATGCACATGTGTAGCTCATTTACATGTTTTTGTTAACACAAGCACAGAAACACAAATCGTAAAAAGATTCATACTGGAGATAAAAATACAAAGTCATCAATAGTGAGTGACATTGAGAACAACATCCACACGAGAGCTGAGTAAAGCATTGGCAGAGGAGCCAGCGGGGTGGATTCAAAACATGCCTATCACAAACTAAAATATGTGAGGTTTATGTCTTTCAGAGAACGCACTGCACAATCTATTCAACATTGGCTAATGTATCATTAACTGTTATAAGGAAGGTTTAGTTCCAGAATGTCCTAAACGGTTTGTATCAGGCATATTTTTGCCAAGGATGCACACACATGTACACAGATACACACATATACACACACTGCACACAGGAACAGAATCGAATGGTTGGCATCATCATACATGGCAAGACAAAGAAGTGAGAGCTCAACAGTGGCGGAGCCAGCCTTTTTCATTATCAGCAGCTGTGAATACTGTTGCTGATGGCCATGCACCTAATGTCACCCATTGCATGTCATTTCATGGACATGATTCTCTTCTCTACTGAACCACTAACAGAAAATGTCAGGTGATATGTCTGCAAAGTTTTTCAAAATTAACATAAAAAGCTGAATTTAGTTATATACAATAATGTATAGATAATATAATGATGTTAGATAATACAATGATGTGTCATGTGTTATGATAACATCAGCAGTAATTTAGAACCATGCAAATGAAGGAAAAAATATATACTACCTTGTATCTATAATCATATATCCATGTTGGTTTTATTTTGTGGCTGCATTTCATTAAACTAGATTTACTACAAAAACCCAGCATGGTGTCTATGGCTATAATGAAAATGCTAAACTCTAAACTGCACCCCAGCAGCTCCTGAAATAACTGACAAACAATAAACAGTAGCTTAAAATTAGGTTCATTCAAACAAAGCTTCACTGATGATGTAAAGGTTATTTTCCATGTTATGCTCAGTGAAAGCTGCATTCCCTCAGGCACCATGTTTTGCCCCACACACACTCTGAGTTTCTAGACTCACCAGTTTGCTCTAGTATGAAGACTGAACTCCATTAACAGCCCAGCTGGCACACTTTACCCCATTATTCTTTCTCTCCACACACACACACACACACACACACACACACCAGGACATTTTCCTCTAAAAATCACAGAGACACAAACTGTTCACAAAATTAGGGCTATGAATGAACCAGGAATAAAGTGGGTAAATGTGACAGGGAAAATGCACTCAGTGTGTACTGGTAACTTTAGGAATTTGTTGCCTCAGCCTTTTCTTCTTCCCCTATTCAAACAATTCATCATCCGATCCATCTGGGTATCGACAAAAGCATCTGAGACACACAAAACTATTTTAGTCTGCAAGAGAGAAGTAGGGAGTTCTAACAACAGACTTCTGTGTGTGTGTGTGTGTGTGTGTGTGTGTGTGTGTGTGTGTCTGTGTGTATGTATGCACCTCTCTCTGCGGCTTGGGGGCATAATTTTCATTAAGGCGAAACTAAGAAACCTTTTAATTCTTGAGCCAAAAACTGCAGGCCGGATATATCCTGAGGGTCAAATGAAGAAAATGGATCCCCAAAACCCAGATCACAGGGTAAGATAACCACTACACACTGGCAGTACTAAGGGTGGTGTAATTGACATTGATTTTACACTTTAGGAAGCAATTAATATCTAAACTGAGTTTAGCAAGTAAATGGTATTTCCAATTTTGTTAGAGAAAGTGTTGACATTGTTTATGGACTGCACTTGATTAGATGGCTGTTTTGACCATCATCATGGCAGCATCTCTAAAGATGTCTTCATTCTGCTATAAAAGAGAACACTTTACACGGTTTTTAGACATGTTTCAGACATGTTTTTACAGAGCAAAAGTTTGGAGAGTTTTGTTTTTGCTGTCATTTGTTGGAAAATATAAGTTTGATAAACAAACTGAACTTTCCTTTTCAAAATATATTAGAAAATATATTCTAGAATAGTCATAGGGAGGCACTGGCCTGTAGAGGCCCAAGGTTTCCCAACTCCCAACACACCTTATTAAGCCTATCATCTAGTGGTCAAACACTACCATGAGTTGATCAGTGAGCACTGAGTGTCCATGACTGGAGTTCAGAAGCCATATTGAAGTGCTGAACTTCTGTCCACCCGGCTGGATATTAGATTACCCCATTTTCAAGGTGCAAGAGGACAAGACTAAATATAAAATTGCCCCACTTTTGACTAAAGAGGCTGTTCCCATGCAAGCCTTATGCAGGGGGAGGGTCAAGGCATGTCTTTTGGGACACCCCTGGCTAATTTCTAGGACAGGAGCTACTAAATTGGAAATTGAGTGGACTTTTCTCCAGTCGTTTCAACATCCCCTGGAACAAACCCATTAATGAGTGTGTGACATTGGGTCCACCTCTGAATAACTTAAATTTTAATGGTCATATAACATTCAGGACTCAACTTTAAATGAACTGATACCTTCTCTGGTTCACTGTGCCCTTTAAGAATATATGGATTTTAACGGTACTAATTTAGACAATATAATCAGCATAAGCCATTTAAAGTGACTGTAAAGAATATGACATTTTGTCATTTATTCTAATCTGAAGAGAAATCAATGTGAATTGCATATACATATTTAGAATACATATTTAGAATTCATTTTTATCTCCTTCTCACTACTCTGCCTTATTTCTCACTATTTCTGCCTTATATCGAAGCATTGTTGAATTATAAATATAATCTGATACATGTTGTAGTCTTCAATCAAGCAATGCATTGGACATCATTTCTTACGCATATCATGTAAATGCAATTCCGGGCACTGCAGCAAAATAACTACATGGAAGTCAGATATAAAACATGTGTTTACAGAAGAGCTATACTTAAACCTTGGTGTCAGAAGATCTGTATCTCACACAGCAGGCTAGTCATCTCTTGAGTGTCATGAAAGCTTCTATAACATTGTAGTCCCATTTTAAACACAACCTTTACAGGTGTGGGTTTATAATAAAATGTCTTTGTTTTATCATGACTCATCCATTGTTCCTGAAAACGTTGCATGCATCTTTTCATAGCCAATTAGAACCCATTGAAGTGGCTGCAACATATTGATTGCACTGACACAAGTTTAAATGAACACAAGAGGAATTCTGTCACCGACTTGACGTGAGTTAATATACTTTAAGTGTCTACACAGGAATTCAAGCAGGAAGAACTGACAATTGTTCAAGGACACATTTTATTACTTTCTCAGTTTAAGTTAAACAAGTGCACCATATACCACATTCTGCATTATGACTTCAGGAGGAACATTTCCTCACATAATAAAAACAATGCACAAGAGATCAGAAATAAATCTACAATATAAGAAAGACCAACTCAGTATTTTATGATGCTAGTATGATATTGCTAATGGCATCATTATCCAGGGTCAAAAAGCATCCCACATTTCCATGTTTAAATCATTGACTTACTGTCCTGAATAAATTATTCACTGTTTTCACTGACTTATTCACTGTTTTGAGTGAAAGCTAAGAACAGAGTTAATCCAGTTAAGTGAGTTAAAGAGATTTTTTTCCATCCTTTTTTTCAAGCTTTTATTAACTTACAAATGATATACAAGCACATCTATTTTTAAAGAACATGTACTAATTGATTGAATTACATGAAAAAAAAAAAGATTCAGTCAGTAAATCCCCCACTAAAAATTATAAACAGCGAAAATAATTTAGGGCTGGTACCTGTACTGTTAATTATACTGGATCATTAAATATGATTTTTTTTTTTCTATCAGGGGTTTATCAAACTTTATCAAATTAGATTTTGCTTCTGGGCCTCCTGAGATCTGTCAATATATTTGGCTAGTTTATGATTTTAATGCAATCCAGAAAATCTTTGGAAAGTAATCCCTGGAAAGTGTGTACTTTTGTGTATAATGTCATGAGTAGTGTGTATCCAGACATTTATTAATCTGTGACTGCTTAGCAGTGTTGGGTAAGTTACTCAAAAAAAGTAATTTTTTTGAGTACTACAGATTACTAATTACTACTTTAATATTGTAATCTGATTACATTACTGATTACTGCTTGTAAAAAGTAATCAGATTGCTAATTACTTTACTTTCACGTTACTTTTAAAACCTATAAAACCTACAAAAATACACTACAAAGTGAAACTCATAGTTCTTTCAGTACTTTTAGCATGCATCGATGTATGACATGATCAGAAAAAGTTGGATTTATCATAAAACTTGCCTTCAGTGTTGTCACTGTTTGTAGGACTACCAGACCAATAAAATATAAAACTTTTCTAACTAGGCTAGTTTGGTGTCGCTAGCCAAGGGGAGGCACAGCTAAGCTATCATTGTATGGGTTGCAAACTACATTATCTTTCCTTGTGCTCTGCTCATATCACGTAAACTGGAAGTCATATAGACATTTACACACCTTGTTTTCCTGCTCAGCATCAGAGGATGTTAGTGTTTCAGTTTCCCATTTACTGCTTTAAAAAAAACAGCGTATATCCATTTTTCCTCACACTGACTGTGAGAGCTAGTCCATCCATCCATCCATCCATGGATGTGAGAGCTAGTGTGGCAGAATTGAGAGCTGTCAGCCAATAAGACATGAGTGTTTCCTGTAAACCCTGTCTGATTGGTCTCACCTCCATTCACTGAAGATATAAAATTACAGGCGGTCTTCTTTTACTGACGTTCAGTTTCATAGTGACAAACGCACCAAGTGGAGAATTATTTGGGGCTGAAGAAAAAATCTTCAGGGCAAACCGTGATTTATTTTTAAAATACATTTTACTTAATATTGTTTTCTTAACAATAAATTTGTAACGCAAGTAAAATAATTTTATTGATATCAGTAACTGTAATGAAATTACACAAATTTAAAATGTAATGTGTTACATTACTGCATTATCAGAAAAAGTAAATAGATTACAAAGTAACGCGTTACACCCAACTCTGCTGCTTAGTGTTTAGCATGTTTGCCTCACACCTCCAGGGTTGCGGGTTCGATTCCCACCACCAGGGAGAACATGAAAACTCAGCACACGGAATTTTGCATCACATGGAAGCCGAGTCGCAACGTGCAAGAACAATCCGTAAGTCAAGTGTTGAATACTCAAGCTAGTGTTGTTCAGTATTTTAAACATACAATGCTTGCTTGTACCTCTGGGGTTGGGGGTTCGAAACCCAGTTCCACCCTCTGTGTGCAGAGTTTGCATGTTCACCCCGTGCTTTGGGGGTTTCCTCCTGGCACTATGGTTTTCTCCCCCAGTTCAAAGACATGCATTGTAGGCGGATTGGAATTTCCAAATTGTCCGTAGTGTGTGAATGTGTGTGCGAATGTGCCCTGAAATGGGTTGGCACCCCGTTCAGGGTCTCCCCTGACTCATGCCCTGAGTCCCCTGGGATAGGCTCCCCGTGACCCTGTGTAGGATAAGTGGTACAGAAAATGGATGGATAGGTTATGATGTTAAGAGTATCAGAAGAACATAGATTCATTTGAATGGAAAAAGTATTTGCCCAATGTCTTTGGCTTATTCCCTTATTAACAATTCTTTGTAATACCACTTCTCTTTCAACTGTGCATGTTTAACATACAAAGGTTGAAATATAAGCTATTCAAAGTTGAATATTTCAGCAATCAGGTAGACAATGGAGTAATGGATAATAAAACGTTTTTATGATTATAGATTAATGTGTTAAGAGCCTTTATCCTTTTTTTCCTATTAGATGATTGTCTCACATGTGAGCAGCCCACATTCCCCACTTCAATTTCTACTGCATTTTCCCAAGTAGAAGTCACGCTACTTGCACAGTACAGAATGTTCGCTCTGTTCTGCCTGATCTCCAACATGCAGTGGGCTTCCTCACTGACAGTTGTGCTGCCTGACACCTAACAAGCAGTAACGCTTTGTTAGTAGTGTAACACTGGGCCTTCACAAGCCTATTATTTAGCTACGTATTAAAGAACACACATCCTTTACACACTTTCCTCTTATCATATACTATATCACTAACCTAATATAGTTGGAAAATATGGCTTTGCATGCATGTATCTCAGAAGCCACAAAGGCATTATTTTTTAACATCAACAGCTATTTGAATATTGATTTGAAATGCAGAGAATATTATGAATATTGTCCATAGTAACTTAAAAGCTTCATAACATGCAAAGTCTGAATGTCATGTCTACCAGCATCAATGAGCCCAGTAAGGCTGGAAGATAATAGAAATATTAACCACTCTCATCAAAACTACAACAGAAAAAAATCAAATTAGAATCAGTAATTGTATTGTAATCTGTAAGTCTGAACGTGCTTTTAATTAAATCATTGACTATATTATTTTCATTAAATTACCTTCATTCATGTGAAAACTGAAGACTTTTCAAGAAGTATGCTAGAGCAAGTTAATTTTGCAAATTCAATGCTAAATACCTAATAGTCTCTACAGTAGGGCTGGACAATATGACCTAAAATCAAACTCTCAATTAATTGAACATTTTACCTCAATTACGATTAATGAAAGATTATTTTGTGTTTTTTGTTCCCTCATAGTTTACTGACAAGGTTTGACTGTAAATATGCTCAACTATTAAAGGTGGGATATTTTTTCTAATGAAAGCATGCATTTCTTACCTTTGTGAATTTAAAATAATTGAAGGAAACATAAACTATTAAACTACTATAAACTATATAACACAAACAATTAAACTATACAAACTATCGTCCTACTTGACCAGAAATCAGATGTGGCTGCAAAGTGCAGACTTCAGTTCAGCAGCTACCTTTTTACATGTTTCATACATGTTGGGCAGTGCAGTTTGGAGAAATATGGTCGCAATGGCACAGTGTATCTTCTGTTCAGAGTTTTAAGGAGGTGTTTAAACCCACTGTAGCTATGGGAGTCATATCTTTCGTGATGTAGTAACAAATGGCATCAGTTTTTTGTTCTTGAATCCTTTTCCTATTGTGTAGAATTTTTTTAAATGCTTGTGTTATCGACACCTGCTTTGTGGAGGCACTTGTTGCTGGGCGCTTGTCAGTCTCTCTTTTCTTGAGCCATGCACTGTTCATATCCGTTAATGTGATTGTGCTCCAAGTGTTGAAACAGATTGGTGGTATTCCCTTTGGTCACTTTTTCTGCAATGTTTACATTTGACATCATTTTGTTCTGCGTCTTACTTACTGAAGCCAAAATGCGTCTAAATGACGGACACTGTGTTTTTCTTTGGTACAAGCTGCTCCTGTTACTCAGTTGACTCGATGTTTGAGTTCGCCTCCATGTTGCTTCCATGCCAATGAGTGGATGGGGTGGAGTCACGTGACTACACACGCGGATAGTTTGTTTTTAAGGGGAAAGTAGTAACAGGATGAAAAAAACAAAATAACCGACAAGGGGAAATTACGTCGGTTAGAGGTTCTGAATTTCTGTTTCGATTACTTTTCGATTAATCGTCCAGCCCTTCTCTAGAGGCAGGATTACTGCTTTATCCCGATCAGGATTCAACATTACTTGGTGCAAGGTGAGAAAATTCAACCTGGATGGGACTCACAGTGCAACTTCACACATACTTTCATGCACTCATTCACATGGGCAATTTAAAGTAACTAATCCACTTATGCATGTTTTTGTATGGTGGGAGGAAACTGGAGAACATATGATCAGGTTATGAAAAACTTGTAAGTTTTTTTTTCAGTTTTTTCACATTGAATATAAATTCAGAACTAATAATTGTGAACAGAGGTAATGAATACAACACTTACCTGGCAACTTTAACAGCTTTTGACTGCTTTATTTAGCTATTCAAATTTGCAAGCCTTAACTACCTCTCTTTAATAACTATCATCTCTGGAAATATTAAATATAATAGTTATTGGTTGGTAAAATAAACTCTAAACAGGATATTTAGAAAGATTTAAATTTTATATGAATATGACAAACCCTAACTGAAACAACTGCAATATTGTTCATATTTCACAGTATAAGTTATCATATAGTTCCATAAACAGTAGTTATTATTGGAAGTAAAATAATAGGTTATCATATAGGAACACTAAATAAAGCATTACTAAGCATTAGTAAGCTATTAATGCTGCCAAGTAACTGCTCACTACTTATTTACTAATTAAATGAACACTATGTATTCCCTTTTTTTATTAGTTGCAAAGCCCCATTTACAGTGTGGGGAAAACATCCCATCATAATTATGCTGTGTTCCTGCATATGACACCCTCAGCATACTAACACTGTGACTAGCACATATACACATACACTTACATACAGACACACACCAAGAGCAACACATACATGTTTATGACTATACCTGTCTATCTGTTCAGTCTAGTCTAATCAACACTTACATGCAGGTGCTCTTTCTAGATGTTTTGTACAAAATTGCTAAACAGAGTACCTTACTAAACTGAAAGTGTTTTTGTTTTTTCCAGAGCAATGCTGAAGTCCATACACATTTATCTAGCAGTTTAACATTTGAAGAAAACCACAATGGGCCTACTAACACTGAGCAAAATTTGTTTAAAAAAAAAAAGGGCAATACAGTAGCTCAGGTCTAGTGGGACTAGGCAGAAAATATGCATTGTGTGAAACAAGAGGCCTAGTGGCATTTGAGGAATCAGCATGGGGAACAGAAAGCGAGCACAACCCTGAATTGAATAATAACAGCAACATGAGACCCAGAATTCTACAGAGCTGACAAGTTCATTACCACTGGAAGCTGCCCTGCTGCAGGATTTCTGATGGCATACTATTAAACCCCCAGTGAAATTACACTGGTGGCAGCCATGCATGGCTGACAAATATCAGTGTGTGCTAACATTTGGTTACAATACATTCCCTAGCTAAATTCTTTCTTTTTAGGTAGTAAAAATAAATAAATAAATAAACACTTGCATAAACTTTAATCACAACATGGTCTCTTAGGAATTATTATTTATTAACTTATTTTCAAAATTGAATGGCAATACATAGAAATAACAATAAATGTAACAAATTTAATTTAAGTATTATTATATTCTGAGTTCATTTTTAAATCATCATTGTGAAGAACAAACAACTCTTCCTTTACTTCTTTCTTTGTGTCACGAATAGAGATGGCGGAGACGGATGCACGTGAAGATATGGTTGGTGGTTGGTGAGATAACATGTGCAAGATAACATTTATTTAGCAATAAAAATAGGAAACATATTTTCTTAATTTCTCCAGTACCGAAATCAGAGCCGATAGCGTCAGAGTTTACAATACTATGGTCTTTCATAATTTAGCGCTGGGGCCAGTTTAATACCGGGTTTTGGTACCCATCCCTACGTGCAGATGCAGTTTAATATAGATTACACAAAACACAAAAGAGACACTAAGCATACGTGAACAGGGAAACAAACATAAACCATGGCCTGGGAGACGAGAGAGCATAACGTGACAACATCAAACAAATTAAGCTAAACCGTGCACAACCGTGTACAAACCATGACTTAAATATACACAGCTGCTCGTTAACCAGGATGAGAGTCAGGTGAGGGTGGTCATGTAATGCAGAGGTGCAGTGGCTGTTGGGAATTGAAGTCCCTAGTTCCTTCTGGAGATTCATAACACTTCGAATAAATTATAGTAATTTAGAAAAATGTCTTCCTTTTCCTCACTGTGGGAATGATTAACTCATGTTTCTTTACTTATTCTAAACATTCCGATGAATTTGCTGTGTTTGATGCGGGCATGTCCTGGCCTCCGTCAGCAGGACTCAAAGCCCTAACTGTTCTCCATGCTGTTCTGACACAGTTACATGAATAGTGTTTGGCAGGCCTGTATATCAAACTGTATCCACATGGCCAACTCAAGAGTGCTCCATGGATTATACTAACGTGTGAAGGCGCTGGCCAAAAGATGAGAGAGACATGGAAGATGAAAATGCCTTCTGTAGAGCTGCTTTGATATTTCACTCACTGCAAAGGAAGCAAAAATTTTAAGTTGTACAAAGTTCATTATTTAATAGTAGAAACACGGTCTTTGGGCTATAATAATCATAGCTCTTTAATAGCTTTATGTAGCTTATGCCTGCACAGGTTGAAAGATACAGGGAAAATGGGATAAACTGCACAAAAGCATGGAAAAACCTATGTGTGAGTCACTGAAGATTAGGGAGAACCACACAATTGAAATTATGTGCTATTTAGATGCTTACAATTTTCCAGGTGAATGGGATTGTAAGCAGCATGCAGAACACTTTTCTGTGCACTCTTTGTTCCTCTCGGCTGCCGGCACCAAGCAGCCGCTTTTCTGCACTCCTCCTCTGCCTCACCACAAACCAACACCTCCCATCTCATCTCTGTACCACCCCTCTGTTTAACTCGCTCTCTATTGTCAAAATAGGTGCCATTAAATGTGCCAAGTTCTTGAGTCTGAATGAGTCACAACGATTAATCGTATTCACTTGTGGCACGCACCTTTTTACACTGTTCCTCTGCATGTCAGCTACTTTAATTAACAGGGAGAAAGATGATCTAGTCATAACTGGGTCCAATGCGCAGGTGACATGAGACATGATCCAGATAAGTGTCATATTCAACTGAAAAAAAAAATCACTTTGTGTAGTAAGAGTATACTTTAAGTCCACTCCATCAATCATGAAGCCCATTTGGCATGAGCACCAAGCTATTCAATAATTCATCTCTTAATATTTCCCTACAAATTGATCCTCATTCTTTTTGACAAGAAGAATTAGGTGATAGCTTACCAGGCAATTTGACATGTAATTATTTGCTTTACAGAGAAGTTGTTATGATAGCATTTTTCCTGCTATTCGCAACACTCAAATTGCTTTGATCCTGTGGAAAAAAGCTTTTAGAGTTTGTCTATCTATGCATAAGCACAGAATCTTCCACATCTATGAGATGTTTTAGACTAGGCGGCATTTATGCCAAACAATCAACATTTACGTATATACAGTATCTCACAAAAGTGAGTACACCCCTCACATTTTTGTAAATATTTGATTATATCTTTTCATGTGAC
>JANDJT010000001.1:20078645-20090896 GCA_024331685.1 Stegophilus panzeri | reverse complement strand
TGTGTGTGTGTGTGTGTGTGTGTGTGTGTATGTAAACTCACAGTGTTGTTTGTTCTTAACAAGTATAGCACCAAAGCAATTCCTGAGACAATTTCAGACACAATTTAATCATTTCAGCTAAATCAGCTTTTCCTTGTACCCATACCTAATTATTGTAAATACTTGACATAAATAATCAAATGCATAGTTTCTGTTATGCATGACTATTTTTTGTGCAACACTAACTTTCAGAGGAAAAACAGGCAACGGTTTGCATCAGCAATGTGTCACCTTTCAACAAATTTATTCCTAATTATACTGGAATATGACTGGCTTGAAAAGTGATTCAGTAAAGGGAATCTGAGTATAAATACCCATATCTAACCCCTTTTCAAAGAATGACAATTAGGTTTCCATTTGACTAAGTTCATCTAAGTGAATGTGCATCACGTCTTAATGATAAATGACACAGTTTTTCATACAGTATACAACTGAAATAATCATCAGTCTTATCAGGGTATCATGGACAACCTTGTCAGAGCCCGAATATGTCCAGAATAAGGAATCCATTATCTCAGTCTCTAATCAAAAACAAGATTAGTACATGTGAAAAAGTAAAACAATAAGAAATCAATTAAAAGCATGCCCCCATTGCTGGAATCTTATGGTGGACAGCATGGCGAGCATGTGCGCTCAGGACTGCATTCACCAGTCAATCTGTTCTCCTGGCTTTTCTGCTGAGGAGAGGGAGAAATTAAATGAATGGAAACTCACCATCTGTCAAAGTGACATGCTTCAATGGCTCATGAGACAATGGGCACTTCTGTCAAGCAGGTGAAAAGTGTCAGGCTTGTAATGTAAAGACAGACACTTTTAGATTCATATTTGCCCTCTTTTGAGAGGAATCGCTCAACACAGAAAACAACTGATAAAACATATCCATGCTTGGTGCTTATTGTTTGTCTGTCATGTTTTAATCCCCAACACACCAGTACATCAAAGTAGCTTGGGGGTTTTAAAGAAGATATGTCAAGAAGCAGGAGGTGAAAATGGATGACAGATCGCAGCTGTATATATTTATATGGTATCATGAGAATAAACTACCTCCTTGTTTATTTTAGCTACCTGACCTAAGAATTCTTCCATAAATGTGAGTCTTTTCTACCAAATGTCAAGCCTGATAAATGACCAACAAATCAAAGCAGTAACCTAATGCAAACGGTGTGGTCTGTAATCATTCGATAATGATTTTTGATAGTGTTAGCAATTTTTTACTGGGCAAGAAACTACTAAGCAAGCAAGTGTCTAATTGCATAAAGCACCCTAAACTGGAGAGACTGTAGAAAATGTTCTTATTAATCTGTAGCTCACCATCCATCCATCCATCCATTTTCTGTACCACTTATCCTACACAGGGTCACGGAGCCTGGAGCCTATCCCAGGGGACTGGGAACACAAGACAGGGTACACCCTGGATGGGGAGCCAACCCATTGAAAGGAACAATCACATGCACATGGCTATTCACACTCTATTTAAAGATGCCAATCAGTCTACAATAACGGTTACCAGTTTCCCGATAAACCACGATAAAATTCTCTGATGGTTGTATTACCGTGTCACATTCAATTATCATTAAAACCGTGCGCGATTACTGTGATTTCTAAAACGTGCGGTAAATGGTGTCTACACACACCCAGTATGAGTCTGATGCAGGCGCAGCATGCAACATTGTTTTTTGAGCATGAAAACAGACACAACAATTATAACCAAACACGTCTGCTCAATTCAGCATGAGCCGAATGAGTCAGAGTCACAGTATAGATCAGCAGGAGTCAGATTTCATTTATCACGTGATGAAAGTGAGGCGAGCTGACTGACAGAAAGAGTGAGGCGAGATGACTAACAAGACGATGGCGGAAGATTTGGTTTAATATAAGCGAGTTTGTCATTGTACTGTTTTGTTGTCGTTGTGTTTTTCATTAAGAATAATAATGCAATTGCACCATTCAAGCAATTGCTGCTCCCGAATTGCAGCTAATTCGAAAGCAAAAGTGACATGCGCGTGGCCGCACAGGCATTCATAAGTGATTGAAAAGTGAGGGGAAAATGAGGTAAAAGCACCAACGAAGCGCCAAAACCCCCTTTCACAGCAACTTTCTTCTGGGAAACTCTGCAGACAGGGTTACCATCTTCTATTAAGTTTCCCTCAGCATTTTTATAAAATCCAAAATATGACCACACTTCGGATTTGGTCCTTTTGGAAGGTTGGAAAATCTCTTGAGCGCTGTCGCTGCCTTCCGCCATATTCTATAACTGAACTAAATGATCGCAGCAAGCCTAGTGGCAAACATCCATCACATCCAAACCTGTTTAAATTATTTCAGTGTGTGTATCAGTACTTTTTGTACATTTTCAGCACATTTTAACAATACCGTGATAATACTGATAACCATGATAGTTTTGCTCGAAATAATCGTGATATGAAATTTTCATACTGGTACATCTCTAGTCTACAACACATGTTTTTGGTCTGGGGAGGAAACCAGAGTACCCAGAGGAAACCCCCAAAGTACGGGGAGAATATTCAAGCTCTGCGCACAAACGGCAGTGCCAAGAACCAAACCCCCAACACCACAGGTGCAAAGCAAACATGCTAACCACTAAGCCACCATGCCAAAACATAGAAGGAAAAAAACAAGTACAACAAAATTCAGGTCTGCGAAACAGTGCCTACATTCACTTTTCATTTCTTAAATGAAGAAAAGGAAAAAGATGAACCAAAATGGTGATGAAAATGTCCACATTTAATTTCAGCATGTGACTTGTATGTGCTGTCTGTGATATAACCAATATCACAATCAACAAAACCAGAAAAGCCAGAGATACTAAGCCAAGCTGTCTTCTCCGTGGCCCAAGTTCAGTTTAAGGCACTTGCTTGCGCCTCTGTGGCTGAGCTGAGTTAATGTTTTCTGCATCAGTGGCTCGCAACAAGTCCACTCTCTTTTTCATTAAGAGCCTGAGAGAGTCTGGAGGCTGAGCAGTGCTGCTATCACAGAGCTCGCTCTGACTGACCATCTCAAAAAATTCACACACAAAATCATACTAGAGACAAAATGCACCCACAAATGAAGAGACTTACAAACAGCAGGGCTTAGTAGATCATATAGATGAATAGTCTTATGAATCCTTTACAGCATTTTTGAGCCAGAAACAATCCGTCCATGAATTGAAGACCCCATGCAAAGCACAATATGCATGACTACAGAAAGCCCATGATGAGTCTTCTAGTTACTGTGGAAACAGCTTGTATTTAGAAATCTGCTAAGAGAGACAGCACAGAGAGATGAGTATAGACACGATCATCTCCTCTCTCCATCTGTCTACACACTCTTCCGGGGGCTAATTATCCTAATCCGCAGAATCCAGGATGCAGGTTGGTGTCATGCGCCACGTCCCAGGACACCACCATTTTGCCTCCCGGTTAAACATGGAAATTAATTACTGCCCGGACTGCTGAGAGGGAAATTTATCCATGACAGATGCACTGTTGTCACCCTGGTGGGCATGCCGAGGTAAGTGAAGCCACCCTATACAAGTTCATAGGGTCATAGAGTTAAATCATAAAGGGTAAAAATCAGTCATCCATAAAACAGACTACTACTATCTACTTCAGTTCATTATCCTCATCAGCAAGAAGTAAAATAAATGTGTGAAAAGCTGAAGTGTGACATTCTAAAAAAGTTTCTATTCAATGCGACTACTACATACACATTTCAGCATATATGGTAGTTTTGCTTAATGAAAATATTATAAGGTTATCACACAGCTTTCACATCCCACAAATACTGCATGCAAGGCAGGAACACACCTGTATACTATACTATAGTAGGCAATCCACCTACCAGCATGTATTTTGAGAGCTGGGAGGACACCGGAGAACACTGGAGGACACCGGAGGACACTGCCCCACCAAGCACGTCTTTGTCATTCCACGTTATTATGTCTCTAAGATCCCACTTTGCCCAAGGCAGCCTTCTCTCCCTTAATTAAACAAGCTAAATATGCGACATGAATATTAGACACTTGCATGATATCATCGCTTTATCATCAGCATTATTACTTGGTACTAATAGCAGATTTAGTCCTTCAGTTCAAGTTCACCACATTGCAAAATGGCAGGAAAATATTTTGAAAAATGCTTTGTAACCCTCTGTGTAATAATTGCCACTTTCTTTCTCCTTTTTTCAACATTTCACAATTGCTCTGTAAATCAAAGTGGATATTTGTGAAAATCCCCCAAAAGGCAAGTCTCTTATTGTCTGTCATCCTCCCTTATAATGTAGCCGATGCTCTCAGCAGGCTGCTTCTCCTCCTGTCTCCGCTTCTTTCTCTGCAGCACACAACATGGCATGTCACAAACCTCCTTCTCAACCATTCACCAAATCAGAGACGGCATTTCCCTCCAGTGGTGCAATTAACCCCAAGCTGTGGGTAAGTCGCACCCCTTGGGATCCCTGTCCAGAAACACAGTAGCGGGCTGATAAAGAGGAAGCCCGTTATACAACACTTTGCCCTCCATTTTACCTCTATACAGCAGCTTATAAAGAGACAGCAACACTCATGACTGTCAAACAGGCCATGCACAAATGCAGACTGTCAAATAAATAAATATTTTTGTTGTTCTTGTTTTCTTATTACACTCCCTTGAAACTGAAAGCAGGTGAAAGTTTTGCAGACTGACTACATTTTTGGTAAATCAACTGGAATTTGTGTAACCAGTTAGATCACTGATTACAGTGCCTGCTCTTTTAAGTTAGCTACCTGACCTATGAATACCTTTAGAAATGTGAGGAACACTTTATTCTTCTGTAGATAGAATGATAGCCGTGCTGTATGTGAGATCCAACAGCATGAATGGATAATGTTTATTATAAATATTTTATAAAAAGTTATTTAGGATCAATATAAAGGATGCTTTTAGACAACCACAACAACACCAACAAAAACAACATAAAATATATTGGTATTTAGTTAGTCCACCATGGCACGCCACAACAGCTTCAATGCTCATTGGCATAGATTCCACATGTCTTTGTAACTGTACTGGAGGGATGGCCACCATTCTTTTAAAGGTTATTCCCTCAGTGTCATCTTTGAGAGCACTGTCTAACATGCCGGTCCAAACTCTCTCATAAGTGTTCAGTAGGGATTAGATCAGGTGACTGTGAAGTCTATAGCATATGATTTACATGATTTCCATCATCAAGCCATTTTTTTGTAATCAAACCATTTTTTTTGATAGCTTGTGCCCTTTGGGTAGGAGCATTGACATCCTGGAAGAGACCACTTACATCATGACAGAAATGTTTCATCGTAGCATAAAGGTGATCAGTCAGAAAACAATTTTATGCAAAATTTTACATATTTTTGAATACATCCATCCATTTTCTATAACACTTATCCTACTGGGTTGCAGGGAACCTGGAGCATATCCCAGGGAGCATCAGACACAAGGCAGGGTACACCCTGGACAGGGTTCCAATCCATCGCAAGGCACATTCACATGCACATTCACACACTACGGACACTTTGGACATGCTAATCAGCCTACCATGCATGTCTTTGGATTGGGGGAGGAAACTGGGGGAGAAAGTTTCCTCCCCCAGGGGAAACTGGAGTACACAGAGGAAACCCCGCAGCACAGGGAGAACATGCAATCTCAACACACACAGGGCCACAGCAGGAATCGAACCCCCAACCTTGGAGGTGTGAGGCAAACGTGCTAACCACTAAATCACCATGAGCCATTTTTAAATACAATTTTTACTTATTTCTCTTTGCTAGATAATACTATGACTGCTGCCAAGTACGAAAACAGCTCATCTGTAAGGTAATTCTTAGTCTCAGAGCTAATCCAAAAGCCAAAGATTATGTCACTCAAACATACGTATAAGGCCACTTTACTCCATTAAAATTAATACTGTCCTGAGAATAAAAATACAATATTCTATGCAATGTAAAGGATTGGTTGTGCCTACCACTGTGTGTTCAAAGACGAAAAATCATAGAACAGAAGATGTTCAGATCAATGGATCAATGGAAAATATGTCCATGACCTTGGGCTTTAAGCCTGAACCATCCTCGCTAAGTGACTCTCTGACACAACAAACTGGTAGAGATGAGATCCTACCTTCAGATAGACCAATTAGTTTTTTATTCCTGATCATTAGGCACATAAGTGCCTTAATTGACGTCTATCACAGACAGATGACTTTCGGATTAGTATGCCACTATCCCATGTTTGCTAGCGGTAAATTGAGCTATTTCTTCCCACAAAAGAGCTACTGAAGTGTCATTGTTTTAGAGTGGGAAGGTCAAATTAGGTTCACATCCCATCTTTGCTGCATACATCAATTAGATTTTGGTTGTTGGGTTATTGTTTCATTAAAGTCAACCTGAAAACAGTGCACAGAGGAAATACTTTTTCAGTTCTTTCTCAGTCTTCGCAGACGATTCATCCTTGAGTTCACTAAATGCACTTTATATGGTTATGGGTCCATACATTGTGTGCCGTTACTCTTGGTTCAACATCACTCTCTGGCTGTGTCTCTCGCCCTCCATTCAGTTGCCTATTCATCTATCTACCTGTCCCACCAGCACTGACCCTCCCTTTAACAATTTCACTCTACTCTCTCAACCCAGAGACAGCACTAGTGCTTAATGGCCCTAACAAACCATTTATTACTCTACAGAAGAATAACCTCTAAACTTCAGTAACTTACGATCTGCAGGTAGGCCTAGGAGCTACTCTGGGAGCTACTCACAGGCAAGGAAAACAGCTCAATAAAAACCTGTCTCAATACAACCTCCTATTTCACATAGCATATGCTGTTTGTAGAATTTGAAAGACCATCTGAATATTAGCCTTAGTTTATAATATGAGGAGACTTTATGGTTCAGTTTATAGCACAGATGCTAACACTATCTGAGAGATCCAACACAGGACAAACAAAATGAGAATGTCCTTTTAAATACCCCCTTTCATGGGCCACCCACAAGATTAGTCTTTGTAGAAAAATAGAATATGTGAATCTCATGTTAAGATATGTGAATATAATATCTTAAATATTCACCTTGATGTTGATTTCCTACAACCATAGACCAGGCTTTTTCACCACTGTCCACTTTGTGATGATACCAGGTCTAAATGTAGCTACACTGTTCAACACACTTTTCTCTATAAAATAAACAATTATCTGTGTGTGCGCAAACATATAGTATGTGTACACTATTTTGTAGATTGGCACCCTGTCCAGGGTGTACCCCGCCTTGTGCCTGATGCTCCCTGGGATAGGCTCCAGGCTTCCCGTGACCCTGAAAAGGATAAGCGGTATAGAAGATGGATGGATGGATGGACACTATTTTGTATGTGTTTGTGTACTCAGAAAATATAAGAATCTCTACCATATACATAATACACTAATGTATCCCATTAGGCACCATTTGTCAGGAGGAAGGTTTTCTTTGTTGAATCACAACAGAATTCACACGGGCTCCACATAATGCAACAGACATTTTATTCCACATCCCTTTATGAAAGAATGAAGGGTAACCCTGCTGAGAGTCATTAGGACAGCATTTACGGTGGCCTTTTTTTTTTACCCACACACATAGTGAACCATGGCCGTGGCGCTTTGAAGACGCCATAGAGACGTGCTGGTTGTAAAAAGAGGCTTCCAGCCACTTAGGACAACGGGTCTCAGAAATGGCACACCAAAGGGCCATCAAGCCTCGCGTGTATAGTCTGGAAGCCCTGACAAAATTGCAGATAATGTTTTTAAAGAGGACACGGGCTTTGAAATATCCCTTGTTGAAAAGAAAAAGAAATCCCTGACAGCCCAGGGTTGGGGAATAAAAATGACCGTTTGGCCTGCATTTGCAGAGCATGAAACATGAATTAGCACGCTGCAGAATGTGGCAGGGTGGGGAAAATTGCAGCCTTCTCTCAGCCTATCCATTCTGACATTGCCGTTCTGTCTTCAAATTCAATCTGCCACTGATTTGAATTTTGCCACTGTATAACCTGTTATTTATTCATTGCTTTTCTCTCTCTACATGCTATTAAATCTAATAATTTGTTTTGGTATGGCTAGCTAGTGCCACAACTGTCCACATTCCTCCAAGCTCACATTTCCAAGCTCAGGTTCCAACTGACAACAAACATAAATGAAAGGCTGCCCTGTGGCTTTGAGATGTTTATCTAAAGATGAGAGGGTGATTAAAATTTAAACAGTACATTTGGCCAAATCTTTGATGCTTACCTTGGTGAAGCCTTTTAGCAGACATTAAGCAGTACTCACACAGCCTCTTATAGCTTTGCCTAAATTAAGTAGTGTCTGTAACCACAGGTTATCTTATTTAGCCACTCATTTTCTTTTGCTGCTTATGGAAATTGTACATAATTTAACTGGCATTAAAGCTCAAATAAAATAAATTAAATAAACTGAAATAAAATAACAAAATAACAAAGATGACATGATCATCTGTGTGGAAGTCACTATGTATTGACACATTCAAAAGTAATTTAATATATATGGCCTTAAACAGTTTAAATTACATTAGCATAACACAGATTTTTTTTTTTTATTTGTTGGGTTGTTTGTTTGTTTATTTATTTAAATAAAAAAGATAATACTGGCCTAAGCATCACACTGTCAGGAAGGAAGCAAGAGAGCAGCTATGTTTGAGTAACTTTATAAATTTATTTCTGTGTCAAACACTAAAGAAATGCTTACAAAACAGTTTTTTTTTTTTTTTTAAATGACTTATTCTTGCAAAACCACAGAGCCCTTCAAATAAAGCTAAAAACACTAATGTGTAAATCTTTCACATAAGATGAGTTCTGTACTTCTGTCTACTGAAGTATCCATAAAAGCTTAAGGCATTTTGTGTTTAAATAAATGGATTTGACATTTGATATAAAACCTTCCATTACCAAATGAACTAAAATATTTATAATTGTTAGCAGCCCACTCTTTATTCCTAATTGTCTAAAACTTGCTTGTGTATCTAAACCCTCGAGGTCAGGACCACTGGTGCGACCAGATAAAAAGGCTAATTTAGAACCCTAACGTACATAATGAATGAGGTCCACATTAGCAGTCATATGCCATGGTGTGGCACAAAAGCCCTGCTTTCAATGCAGCCCTGATAAAAATAGCGACCAAATTTCCCCTTGACCTTGACCACAAACTTAATTACTACTGCTGTAGCCAGTAGGCATGTTCATCACAGTATGCATGTGTGAGCACCGTGCCCTGATGAACTCTGTACAGTTTTCAAAGGCACATAATTTCAAGCTGACAAATTATAAGGAAAATGGCCTACATGCAAATACATTCTGTAATGTGGTGTCATCTCAATTTGATGTCACACTTTAACTGGTTTGCTGGGTAAGTCCCCTACAGGGAAGGACACTCAAAATAGACATAGTGTATGATGCATTGCCATGGTACACATGCAGCCAAGCTGAGAGGACACAAGTGTGTAATGTCCTATTCTTACTGCTAACATATTTAACTGATTTGGCTGTCACTTCAAGGTTGATATGTAGGGGTGTGTGATATGTATCGTCTATAATAATATCTTAATTGTTGTTTTACCAATGTGCGAGTTTACATTATCAAGTATGTCACTCACTTTGCAAAAAAACAATTTTTAAAAAAGGGCTTGAGTGTCCACGCATTCATTGCGATATAGGTTAGTGGGACAGACTACTGCGCATGTGCACTGAGAGTTCATGCTTTCATTGTAGCCTATTAGAATGCAGTGTGTAAGTTAAGTTAGCATAGCTGCCTAAAAATGCATGACTGAAGATAGAAATGAGTGAACAAACAGAGACAAAATACAGACACCACCAGCCTTACAATCTACGTCGTTAGATTTAATTGCTAAATGTGGGTCATCCTCACTCGCATGGAGGTGGTTACGCTTTGAAAAGATGGAAGTTGCTCAAAAGACAGCAATCTGTAAACTGTGTTGGAAATCAGTTGTGGTTAAAGACAACTCAACAACTAACTTGTTTTACCATTTGCGAACTAACCACAGCACAGAATATGACGTATATGAAAAGCTTAGGGAGTCACCTGTCCATGACATGCCTAAAAAAGCCAAGGTACCAGCACAAAAACACACTCAGCAAACTTCAGTGGGATCATTCTGCAAACAAGAAAAGCAGCTGATGGCAAGACATAACAAATGCACATTTTTGAAGGATGCAAAATATCGTCTACTTATCGTTAGCAACAAAATCCCAGAAAATAATGAGATATAATTTTTTTGTCAGTATCACACACCCCTTGTGGACATACTAATGGACAGACTGCAGACCTGTAATATGATCATCAACCTGAATCAGCATGCACGTTAGGCTGTGTTCAGCTACACAAGTGTGTAACATTCAGATAATGTAAGTCATTGTCCTTCGGTGAGGGATGCCAGGCAAAAAACAACAGTGAAACAGTGAAACAGTATGATTTTTTTAGAAAGATCTAAAGATAGCATGACCTTGCCAAGAGTGTGAAGATATTACATCTAGTCTGTTGTCCTTGTGTGCTAATGTTTACCTGACAAATTACATTTCCTATTTTGTTTTCCTTCATTAGTCATCACCATGGAGTGAGTCACAGTGTGGATCAGCCACCACCAGCTGGGTGGTCACATTCATCCTGTGTCCTTAACTTTGTCTTTTGTTTGGTTACCACCATGCTCAAAAGCATACACACCAAGGTTTCCTATAGCATTTTATCTCATTCTGCATATCTCTCTCTGTCTCTCTCTCTCTCTCTCTCTCTCTCTGTGTGTGTGCATGTGTTTGTGTCTGTTTACCTTGAACTCTTTTGCGCTATCATATGCTACGCAATGAACAGTACATTAACTTGTTTTGCCAAAAGGTAAGAAGACTTTCTATATTAATAAGATTAATTGTAAATACTTGTTATAATATTCAGAAATAATGAATTAACCTAAAATTAAGCCTCTGTATCACACACAACCACACTCATTGTCCACAGAACATTAATCACCTGATTCCACTTATTCTGTGATTACTTTCTGTGTTTCCTGTCTAGTCTCAGTTTTGTTGCAAATTCATCCAGTTGCAAATTCGTTGACATTCCAAGTTCCAAGTAGGTTGCAACGTCTATTTTTAATCCTGTATGTACAGTACTGTGCAAAAGGTTAGGTACATGTAAAGAAATGCTGTAAAGCAAAGTAGTCTCAGGTGCACTTTGTGCAGTCTTTTTTTTTTTTTTTTACTGACATGCAAATATTGTTCAGTGACATTCAATTTTTGTTAGAAAAGTAATAGTTGGAAATCTATTTTTTTTTTAATGACCCAATAATGCAGAAGTCATAAATGAAACAAAACAAATATGGTGCTTAAGTACTTATAGTAATGTATAACTTGATCCACTGGGGCTGCACAATATATTGTTTGTAAATCTTTATTGTAATATTGGACTTTGTAATAGTGATATCATTAAAGCTTCCAATATGAAAGTGAGCATTCTTACAAAAAAATTACTCATGGAAAAATATATATCTGGAAGAGTTTCCAGATATATTTTTGTGATGTTCACAAACTGTAGTATTTTTGCAACAAAAAAAA
This sequence comes from Stegophilus panzeri, assembly GCA_024331685.1. NCBI lineage: Eukaryota > Metazoa > Chordata > Actinopteri > Siluriformes > Trichomycteridae > Stegophilus > Stegophilus panzeri. The sequence goes on along the minus strand of JANDJT010000001.1, from coordinate 20,079,248 downwards.
ATGTATAATAATAATTTTTTAAAAACTGATTATATTTAAAAAACAATGCAGGCCGATCTTTAACTGTGATATATCATGGGATGACCCATTTTGTTTTCATATATTGCAAGGGAGATCACAATTGCACAGTGTGACAGGGATTTATTTTCCCTCTGCTGGTTCACTCTTCCAGTTGCATGGGTCTATCACCAGATGCATCCCCAAATCCACTAGCCAGTTTGATTGTAAAAATTCAGCATTGTGACTTTGTAAGGTTCTATCTAAAGAAATACTGTAGAGGCAGAAGTTAAAAGGCTGAAAACTTTCTCTGGGCTTGGATTTAAAAATCTGTAATAAGTCTCATACAAATGTGCTACAGATAGAGAACAAGAAGATTTTTTTGGAGAAGAATTAATGTTGAAATGTATAAGGAAAGCCTGTGTGAAACCTTATGCTTCATCAGTGAATAGTCGGAGCACCTGCATCTTACCTTTTGTGTTCGAGTTAGCCATGAGTGACTTTATGTTCAAAACGAATAAATGATCATATATCTTGATGAAATATAGTGACAGAGCAACAAAACCATGCAGCATTTCCTGTGTTTATATATACATACATACATAT
>JANDJT010000001.1:20041032-20072208 GCA_024331685.1 Stegophilus panzeri | reverse complement strand
CCAGGAGATTCTTGAGAAGAATCTGCTGCCATCCACCAGGATGATGAAGATGAGACGTGGGTGGACCTTCCAGCAGGGCAATGATCCAAAGCATACAGCAAATGAAACTCACTTGGAAAACCATATGAGAACATGCAAAACTCCAGATAAACAGTAACCCAAGCTCTGAATCAAATCTGGGACCTGGAAGCAGTGAGTCTGCGCCACTCTTGAAATATACGCACTAGCCTAATAAATTTCTCAAGCAAATCATAATATACATCATAGGAGGTGAGTTTATTTAATTAACTAACCAGGATGTTTCTATCATCTTGGATTGTTGTCCCCCAGACTGCCATAAATTTGAATAAAAATACAAAGATTATTTGATAATTGCCACAGTCAACTTTCAGGATGATGTTATAGGATCTTGTAAAGGAAAAAAATCAGTGGGGTGCAGCATGAGTGCAGTACAGCATGGATTCACAAAATGATATACTACGCATCCCATCTGACTGTCAGAAGAGAACAAGCTTTCTAACCATGGAGCCTTTTGTCAGGTGTAGTTTAGTTCCTCAGATAAGATGTCAGTCTGTACTGGCAGAGCCTCACAGCTAATCAACTGTGAGATTTGAGAGGAAAATACTCAGCTTTATCCAGACTTGCGAAAGGCAATCACCACCCATTTTCCCAGCCAACTAATCAAGCCTGCAAGATAATTATAGAACCATTCAAAAGGTCTAAGGGAAGAAGAATGGTATTTTCCAAAATTACAGGGTATTGTAATGATCAGTGTCATTGTTTTTGAAGAGAACTGTTTATTTTTAGAAAATGAACTTCTAATTCACATTTATTTGGAATTTTAACTTCTTGTCAAACAGCACTTTCTATAGACAGTATTCACAAAATAAGAAACAGAAAGGAAACAAATGTCACATAACTTGGTTGTTATTATTGAAATACAAATAGTATAATCCTGAGAGATGAGACATGGGTTGGGGTTAGATTGGTAGGGAATGGGCCATTGTGTGCCAGTGGGGATTACTATAATGTGCACAGGCTGAATGGGATCAAATTTGCAATCTGACAGGATGAGGTCTGCTTCATGGAAGAATTCTCTACAAAGACAAGTTCTTTAACAAAAGTGCAGAGGGGCACATTACAAAAATGATGAGAGTAGGGGTTTTGGAGCAGGAAGAAGAGAAGGGCAGTTGAAGTGACAGGAAAAGAAAGCCTGTATATAGCATCTCTAGGCATTAGAAAGAGTCAGACTTGCTGACTTTATGAAACAGCCTGGCTGCCCCTGTTTCATTCAATCACACTGGTCAGGATGGCCCATAATAAGGATAATATCTTCACGAGTTGTTCTTTGTAAAGCCTGACAGTGACTAGAGTTCTTGGCTCTTGGCCTTTAATAGGCACCATCCAGCACACGCTCATTGCATGGCTCCAGTTATCTCTATGGAACAGCAGCCACCAGCCCTTTCACTTATTCTTATGCGCAGAGCATCCTAAATGTCATTACCGGCAGGGAAAACGGGACAAAGGCCCACTGATTGTCCTCTGGCCTTGACGTGTGTCATGCTTTTTAATCACAGCTCCATTTCAAGTTGTTCAATCAGTTGACTTCATTTATTTTTCCCCAAATCAAGTACCTGTAGTGTAATAATGCCCAACATCCCACATGATTCTGCATGATTTTAGATCTGTTTACTATTGAGTGTGCATAATAATTTTCTAGCAATGCCGTTATTGAAACACTTTGCAGTCTGAATGAAGCGTCTTCTTTTTTTTTATTGAGAAGTATATTAAGGAAATCAATTCACCAGAGGCTTCAGTTAGAAAGTCTTGCCTCAAACATAAATGACTCAACACTGAATAGCACTACCTCTGACATTTTACTTGCTTGCTCTTATGAATAAATATGCTGTGCATCATGTACATGGTTTTTAAATCCCGTTCGAAATGACAACAAAATATTGTTGAGAAAAATGCCTAAAATATTGTTTAAGTGATGTATGAATGGACAATTAATGTTATATAGTTCTCTCCAAAAGTACTGGCACAGCAAGGCCAATTCTATTGTTTTTGCTGTACATTGAATACATTTGGGTTTCAAATCAAAAGATGAATATGTGATGATATATCAGAATTGCAGCTTTCATTTCCTCATATCTACATCTAGATGTGCTAAACAACTTAGAACATGGCACCTTTTGTTTGAACCCACCCATTTTTTCAAGTGATCAAAAATATTGTAACATGTGACTGATAGGTGTTTCTTGCTACCCAGGTGCCCTGTTATATTGGTTGTTTAAAATATTAATAGCTCTGAATGTCTACTCTTGGTTTGAGCCCTAGGTTTCATCTGTGAAGACTGCATTTGTTGTTAAAAAGGATAAACCAACATAAAGACCATAGAGCTGTCTATGGGAGAAAAGCAAGCCATTTAGAAGCTGAGAAAAGAGGGAAAATCTATCAGAGTCACTGCACAAGCATTAGGCATAGCCAGTACAACAATTTGGAATGTCCTGAAAAAGAAAGAAACCACTGTTGTACTAACAACCAGACATGGAACAAAATTGTGAGAGCTGTGAAGAAATACCCCAAAACAACAGTTAGTGACATAACGAACAACGTTCACAGGGCAGGGGTGAAGGTATCACAATCGTGACAAAACCCAAATGTCTTCAATGTATAGTGAAAACAATATAATTGGCCTGTAAATAAAAGGTGGGTGAAACTACAGTTGCAGTACATCTCTTCGAGCATTCAGCAAGATTGAGTCAATAGAAAAACAATTGTGTGAAAAATACATCATAGAATGTATAGAATAAACACCAGTGGTGTACGAGTATTTGGAATGGCAATATTTGGATTTTTGGAGTAATGCAACCTGTCTATGGGGCTCCGTTTGTCCTTATGGCCAAATATAGCAAGCTATAGAGAGCAGAAGACCAAAATCGGCTGTGCTCTCTAAGTGAAAGGGATGGCATACTCTCTCACACCTGTCACTTAGAGCACCACTAGCCAGTAGCAGGCATTTGTTAGCTCATGTATGCGAAAGTGGGCAGATAGCATTCTGTTCAGCTGCCCTGTGACACAGCATGAGCAGCAGTTAAAAAAAATTTGGTGGCTGGGTTCACATTTTAGATGAAGCATCTGCGCTATAGTTGGTAGCTGTGAGAGCTAGTAGTGAATGTGTATAGATTATAGATAAAAAAAAAAATAGGAAAAAAATGTTTTTTTAAAAAATCCACAGCAGGTTAAAAATCACATTTGTCTCACATCCCAGAAGGGCTGCATGATTATGGCCAAAATGATAATCACGATTATTTTGATCAATATTGAGATCACGATTATTTATCATGATTATTCATTGATTTTAGGGACAACATATTTTTATTGCACTTTAACGTTTAAATAAACAGACCACTGCTTTCACCTCCATGTTGTGCTACATTTCTGCTAATGTACAAATCTTTGCATCAAATTAGACTGATCCTTAAAGTGCATCATCTCATAGAAACAAAATATAAATAAAATTGTACCCAAAATATCGGATAAGTAAAAATAAAAATGCCATCAACCAAATGAAAATATGCAGTTAAATATAACAATATGCAACCAAATGAAAACAATTCAGGCCTATGAGAAAAGGCAATAACAGTGTTTACAGGAGGAGAGATGCAGCCAAATCACCCAATAGAGTGGTGCAGGAATGATGTCATTTTGTACTGGAACCTGGAAGTTAGCATCACACTGGTTCCCTCAAAAAAAAACCCTATAGGCTTTTCCCATACGCTTTTGGATTATTGCAAAAAATAAGCTTTGTGATCAACAAAAGTTTACAGTACTAACACATTTTGTTCATCAAGATAATTTTCACAAATGAACACACCGTTTATAAAGTTTGAAGATTAAATACAATCGCCAGAAATAAACAGCTAACCCTATGCTATAAACGAACTACACCACGGTTGCTTGACTTCAAAGTCACCATCACCGAGCTTCTGACAACTTTTCCAAACTTGATTTAAAACATTTTCCATTATACGGATTTACTCTGTGGATGAATCTTCATCCACGTTTTTTGGGGGAATTGTGCACAGCATACCTGAACCAGTTTGCAACTTGTTAGTGTCATGATTTCCCCTCACGCAAGCACCGGAGAGCGCAGTGCGCTCTTTTAGTGACATTGACTTTTTTCACTTTCTACATGTGCATTTGTTATGATTTCTGTCCTGTCTCTGCCCCTGTATTGTCATTGGTTGTTCCCTTATGTGTCAGCATTAGTCTCAGCTGTTTTGTGTTTACCCTTAATTACGTTTGTCATTTAAACCCCTTGTGTCTCATTATTCGACGCGAAGTATTGGTTGAGTTTTCCTTATACCAAGCATTTGCTCATAGTTACACATCTCATGGTTTTGATCTTATTCTCGACCTCATTGTTTGATTCTGGTTTAGTCTTGTTTATTCCCATTTGCCGATCGCCTGAACTTTTGCTTGTTTTTGACCATGCTATTGACTCACGTTTTGGATTTGTATGCCTCTCTTCAATAAAGCTCTTATCTGCACTTGCATCTGTCCTAAACCCTCATTATGTGACAGTTAGCAACCGCCTTTTTCAATACACATAAAAGCTTTTTAAAAAATCATGAGTGGGGTTTTACTGGCATATTTTATGTCGTAGAATAAAACGTAAAAATATTTTGAGCTTGTGTTCACCACAGACCTTATTTCAGGGTTTTAACCAAAATCCCATTCAAAAAGCCCACTGACTTTGGGATGGAACCGGAAAAGCTAAAATGCTAACTCGTTTCCGGGTTTTGGCATAAAAATGACGTCATCCCTGCGCCACGCTATGGTGGCTGGCTGTAAATTTAGGAAGCGCTTGATTTGATATGAGTTTTCTATGAGTGGAGGATGAACTTTAAATGTCAATATCACAGTCGATCATGTTCATTTAATCATGGACAGTCAAAATCGTAATCAAGGTCGATATTCGATTAATTGTGCAGCCCTACATCCCAGGCTCATTTTTGCTTCTGTAGCAATGATGTCAAATGTGAGAAATGTTGGCCAAAGTCAGTCCTCAAAGGTTTTTTTTTTTTCTTTTTTACTTTTTGTTTCTTGGGGTTGAATCCACTTGCTACTGCCCATAATCCCTAACTGAAAATGAATGATAGACAAGCAATTGTTAACATAGGAGCACATCACATGCTGTTACTACTTCAGCTTTGAATTCTACTAACATAAAAAATACAGTGTAGTATCAGATTTAAACAGAACACTGGCGCAAAACTGGAAATGCCAGGTTTTTTGGTTCATTAACAGATTCATTAACCGATTAATAATTTTCCTATTGAAAAGATAAGCCACATTAGTATACTTTAGTAGATGGAAAGAATTTATGAATAACCATTGCTATTACAACATGACTGAGATGTTATTTTAAAGAAAATACCATAACCATAAGGAAATTAACAATCTCAGAGATTTATTAATCAATTTTGGGTAATATAGCAAACTAGCACTGGAGGAGTAGTGTTGAGTAGAGTTGGCTGGTGGGAGCTGAACAACAAAACTAAAAACACAATTGACATCATTTTGCCAGAATCCTGCTTCATCACTGGCATAAGAGTGGATACTGCCTGCCAAATCGTCTGGGACTTCTAACATCAAACTTCTTCTGTCCACTGTCATTCAAACAAGAGCTATTTCAGGATGTCCTATAACCTGAGCACTTAGTTCCATTACCACTGGACACCCCGGGGATCTCCAAGACCTATCAACTTTTCGCCACAAAATATTGTTTGGGAGTCCATCATACAACACATTTAGAAGTTTGCAAAATCATGCTCTCTGTGTGCCCAAGCTAAGATTAAAAACACATGCCCAACTGGTGAACTCACAGTCCCACAATGCTGATGGTTCCATATTATGGTCGACTTTATCACAGATCTGCCTTTGAACGTTAAGTCAAGCAGGAATTTAGTGACCGACACTATTCTGAGACTCCCACTTATGAACCAGGTGACCGGTTATGGTTGTCAACCAAGGAAACTCATGCCCCATTACATGTGCCCATCAGAGTAATCCACTGAATCTGCAAAGTAACCTTCAACCTCATTACCGTATATCCCCATGGTTCCATTTTTTCTGTTCCCTCTCATTACTGGTCCGCTAGAAGATGCCACAAAAAAGCCATCCCAACCACTACTGGTTCCAACAATACTTCCACCTAATTACAGAAGACATTTCATTCCATTCATTTATTGAATGCTTGTATACTTGTATACTCCTTGAATGCATACTAACTCAAGTGCCACTCACTACCATCTATGAGGTGGAAGCTAGCTGGCACAATTTTCATTAGAAAATATTGTTCCCCAAGCTGCATGCTTCTGCTGCGTTAAGCACAGAAACAAATTTACATCCAAAAAAATAGTCTGTCTCAAGGGTGTTTGGTAATCAATTTAGCTTTATTAAAGGTTTCTACTTTGAGCCTTTTATTTAAGGAAAACCTTGGTGTGTCAGAAGCGTAACAGAATGCAGGAAGTCATTGTGTCATGTCCAAATTGGATGTTTGGATCCTTCCTTCTGAGTTATGGTCATCTGGCCAATTTTTAAAGGGTGCAAACAAAAGTATCCTTGCTGTCCTACATATCACAAAATCTACTGCATTAGCCAGACTGACACACCTCCAAATACTGCAAGGAATATTTAGGGACATAGGTCCCATATGTGTATAATGTATATTATTAATGTATATATTATATATATATATATATATATATATGTGTGTGTGTGTGTGTGTGTGTGTGTGTGTGTGTCTATGTGTATATTGTAATTGTTTTGACTTGTCAAGTTTGTTAAAGAGTTTATTTCTGATGAGCAATAGATGGTGTAGTCATAGATTTTTCATGTGTGCTTTTCCACAACAGACATTTGGGGTTAGAGAGTGATAGCATATGTTGGTGTCTTGGCAACATCCCTACATATGTTGCCTTCAAGGGGTGTCCCAAAATGTTTTCTTACAGATACCATCATAGCTACCAGAGCACTGCTTTCTGGGACACAACCTTATGAGAGTGCATAGACAGCAAGGCAGTGAGGAAGCTGTCGTCTGTTTCGGATATACCTCCTTTTTGTTGGATGGTTCTACATAGAACCATTATTAAAGGTTCATCCAATAGGGACAACCCTTTAGGGTGTTTTCTTTTTCTAAAACTGTATATAAATATATTAAACTGCAAAATACACACTGCTTAGCAACAGATTATTCATGCAACTTGCATGATCTCACAAATGTGTTCAATGTCAATTAGTAGTAAGACAATTAATTCATCTAATTAATATTTACCAATATCACCCCTACTTAGTGTACACAGATTTCTTTTCAGCTATGCATTGGTAGAATAAAACAAAACTGGTTACTAAAAGTTTTGGAATTGAAGCTTTTATTCTCATGGATGAGTATCCACACTTGACTTATTTCTGTATTGGTGATCCTTCAACTACCAATTTATTATTTATGCTCTTGGTGGGGTAAGAGAGAGCAATATGAAAACAGACTCACTAAAAACCTAGATGGATGACAGGCCAGAGAACATGCTCAAAAAGTGTCATACAATAAGGTTAATTTTACTGTTCTTTATAATCTTTAAGATTCCTTACAGAAGAATAAGAGTATATTGTGCACAGTTGGTTTTATACATGTCTATCTTTTACAGACACACCTCCAAAACTCTCTACCAATGTCAACAGTATTTTATATCCAGTCAGTCTGTGCCTCAGAGTATCCAAACAAGTATTGACGTGACCCTGCTCCTCCTCTATAACTTGCCACTGCTTACTAACAAACACTTGTCTATGGCCCTGTATGCATCATATCACATAGGGAGAAATGCTGAGCCAGCAATGAAATCTAGATCATTTTAATGATGACAATCTAGTGATTAAATAAATGATACTGGTTATGAGATTCATAGTGCTTCAACAGCCTTTTAAATAAACTACTGTACAACTCACTGGGTCAAACAAGAACAAGAACATGTGTGAGTAATAACAACTTTATGGCTTAATCATTAAAAATCTGATCCTAAACATCTGAAAACAGATTTCACCTAACAAATAAATGCCCAGACTTCAACAATTAAAGCAACAGATTGTTATTAAACATGTTTCGTCATTTCACTTGAGATTCTGGCCTGATGCTTTCCTGCATTAAAATATATATCACATTTGATCACAGTTGACAGCTGATGCCAAGCTTTACAAACAGGGGATTCATGTGGTGTATCCTGATAAGCACAGAGGTTATATTGCACTGAGTCGATGAGTCACAGACTGGCAAGTTTCCACATCACTTACAGGCTCTCAAAAAGGACAACGACATAAAGCGTAGAGGAAAGTGCTGTTCCAGAGAATCTGAAGGCTATTCCAAATGTGGTCGCTGACCTCCAAAGCCTTTGTCAAGTGCAATTGCACTGGTGAGCATAATAACTGCCTACATCTCACATGATCATTTTGAAAACAATTAGGACAAGACCTTACATATGAAGTTCCATGTACTTTTCATTCTTAGCAAGGTGGCTAGGTTTTAGCTAGAGCTTAATCCAGAAACATCAGTCTTGTCCCGAGTAGTGTTAAAAAAGAACAGAATTAAGAATATACCAGGCAATTGTTTTTCCTAAAGATAGCATGGTCCATAATGGTCCAGTCTGATACTAAAAAGGTCAGTGTAAACTGATCTACATTCTCAAACACACTCTCTATTTAACATACTCTGTTAAATATGGACTTAACCATGTCTAATGAATCCGGGGGCAGCTGTGGCTCAGGTGTTAGAGTGGGTTGTCTACTAATCGTAGGGTGAGCAGTTCGATTCCTGGTCCACATGTATACACATGCTGAAGTGTCCTTGGGCAAGACGCTGAACCCCAAGTTGCTCCCAATGGCAAGCTAGTGCCTACGAGTGTGTGTGTGAATGGGTGATTGAGAAACAGTGTAAAGCACTTTATAGACCCACTAAGGTTAAAAAGCACTATACAAGTGCAGACCATTTACTTTATGTCATAGCCTGATTAAGCAGGAGGAAAAGGTCTGCTACTGTATTACTACAGCAACAACCCGAGCTGCATTGTAACACTGGTTTCTGTAGATGTTGGCCATGTCTGGAGATGGATAAGGCACTTCTCATTGTGGATGTGAGTGTGTGTGCATGGGGAGGGGAGGATAAACACGGGAAGCCTTGAATGCCACCATTTGAAAGGCAAAGGGGGAGAAAGGTTCCACTTTATCTTGCTACAACTTTATCTTGCTTTATCTTGGCACAACACACAAAAGAGGCTAGCACAGCAAAGTGGCAGGTTTTCAAAATTGGGATCAAAAGGTTTGAGCTAATTAACAAACTAAATAAGAGGCTCAGCAGCTTCATCTGGCTAGAGTCTTCTACTTTTCATGATTTTTCACAGGCCAAGCTATGGTGAATATTTACTCCATGTTTGTATGTGTGGGTGTAAGTGTGTTTGTGTATATTTATCGCTAAAGTGGTGTTGTTTTACTCACTGTATTGCTGAGAAATAGGACAACAATATTCACCTGTGTCTTTGTCACTGCCTGTGCATGCTGGTGTAACTGGTAACCATTAAAGAAATCAGACAGTAGCATTTTTTTCCTGTTTGGCTGCTTTAATTGTATTTGATTTTCCAAGCAGTAGCCAGGCCACTCTAGTGTCAGATGGGAGAGACACTGGCTCGTAATAAAGACAAATGGGGAGAACATGAAATTTGATTCTGTCTGCTACTGCAGCACCTGCCACAAAAGAAGACAGCATGTGTGTAAGAGACAGGGAAAGAGAGAGACAGAGAGAGAGTGAGAGAGAGTAAGTACATTGACAACCCAGAAATTTTCCCTGAGCTGTCAAATCTAGAAGGGCACACATCGAGCTGTAATGGCATGCCATCTCCAGAGACAAGCAGGTAGTATAAAATAGGAACAGCACAATATTATCCGATTCCATCACACAGACACTTTGTTGGATTCCCCCACACAACCCCAACTTCCCAGCATGAGACAAATGGAGCTCCACAGGTTCACATACTTCCAAATGCTGGGTTTTCATCTTTGTTACTCCAACACTATCCACGGTTGAGTCACTACAAGGTTCACTTGCATATTATTTATTTAATTACTAAGAGCATATGTTCCCCACTGACCTTGTTCTGCGGAGCACACACTTTGTAGCGTGATATGAAAACACCATCTGCTCTGAGAACAGTTCACGGCTTGCAGTGCGGGTAAAGGCCCACTGTGTCAGTGGATTATCTCAGTGTTTTCGAATCGCCTTTTATTTTAACACCTCTCCCTGTTGGCCATCGTACACTGATCCTTATAATATATAATTATCCATTATATTCCAGGTAAACCTATTCGCACAAGATATGCAAGATAAAAACTTGTGATTTAAGTTTACCTGTAAAAACAATTGCTGTCATCGAGAGTACTGTTAACTGTCAAATCTGGTACTAGATCATTCCTGCCTAGTGAATATGTCTGCTTCATTATTACACTGACATTGTAATCAGGTAATAGAAACATTAAGTCCTTGGAGTAATAAAGTATTTAATTACTCTTAAGACATAAACTTTGGAATATTTTAAGACATTTTGTGGAGGAGTAGCACATACTCAGCCCCTGTATGTAAGGCATTACACTGGTCTGTGTATAATATTACTATTACATGTATTACAATCAATGATGTGTGTATATATGTGTGTGTGTGTGTGTGTGTGTGTGTGTGTGTGAGAGAGAGAGAGAGAGCATGTGGGTGTGTATGAATTCCAAAAGAACAATAAAAACATATGTTGTCTCTCATGAATTAATAGCAATACTTTGTGGAGGGAGAGAGAGAGAGAGAGAGAGAAAGTGTGTGTGTGTGTGTGTGTGTGTGTGTGCGCACAAACTCCAGTCTGAGCACTGCTCTCCATCTCAGCTGTATGTAAGGTGCTTCGCCAAATAGAGATAACAGAGACCTGAATAGCATGCATCATAGTGCCTCAGTGCTGGCCAGTGTTCAGCAGTGATCTGTACCCAGATCCTGCTTCTGCCTTGAGGACTCATCACACTCCTGCTTCTGTCAGATCACAAATTAAATTTAGATGAAAATAAAATATCCATTGTCCATTCAACAATTGATGCCCTTCTTAATTTGATATAACTTATGATGTCGCACATGTTGTTGTCAGCCTCTTTATGAATGGATGTCTTTCTTCTTGTGATTTTTTTTACTTACTGCAGGAACTCAGTCCATATCCTTGGGTTTAAAGTAAGACTCACTGATTCAGAGAGGCTCAAAATGACAAATTTATTTAATTAAGTGCTTAAAATACCCTAAGTAAATATTATCACATATTCAACAGGAATTAAAATAGTCTAGTGTCACAATGCCATGCGGCAATAGACATGAATATGAATATAAAAATAAATATAAAAAATATTCTATGTAGAAATGAATATTAAACAAATATCAACTACTTTCTAGTCTATCCATCCATTCATCCGTTTTCTATAACGCTTATCCTACTGGTCGCAGGGAACCTGGAGCCTATCCCAGGGAGCATCGGGCACAAGGCGGGGTATACCCTGGATGGGGTGCCAATCCACCCCCCGCAGCACGGGGAGAACATGCAAACTCCATACACACAGGGCAGCGGTGGGAATCAAACCCCCAACCCTGGAGGTTTGAGGCGAACGTGCTAACTACTAAGCCACCGTGCACCCTACCTACTAGTCGTACCACTGAAAAGAAATATTATATCTTTATAATTATAAATACTTTATAAATACTGTCTAACCTACTGTTTACTATATTACTGCTGATACACACATGTGCCTTAGGGAAGTGGGAGGTTTGACTATCAACAGTAACTGCTACTGCTCATTTTTGGTAGGACTAAAAATATTAAAACACATTTTTCCTGTGCTCAGTGTTAGCTCAACAAGCCTGAATATTGGCACATAATCCACTAAGGAGAAAAGACCTCATGTAGAATGTAACAGTTCTGGTAATCTCAGTCTGAATAACAGTCACCTAACACTGACATCTGTCAACTTGTCAGTGAAGCATATGCGTCGTCATGCCACTCATCAAAACAGAAGGAAACCCTTTTCTGCCAAGAGGTTTTAAACTACTAATTCATATATATTAGAACATATAGTATTATATTTGTTTATTACAGTATTGAGAATTGAGTTTTTAAAGGTAATAATTTCTAGAGGTAATACTTCAAAATGGCAGAAACATGGTTATGGCTGATATATAAAAAATAATAATAATAACAATAATAACAATAATCTGAGTCTAAGTAAAGAGCCTTTCATTTTTAGACTTTTAAATGAAATGGTCAAAATTTCACCATGTATAGGGCTCTCTTAGGATACTGCACATTTTTTAGAGACAATTTATTATTATTATTTATTGATATATTTATTCATAATAGAACATGTTTTCAGCACCTCTAGTCTACTGAATTTTCAAAGCATATTCATAAAAAATTGTTCCTTAGAAACTATAACTGCTGAATACACTTTGTCATTCATGTACTCAGTTTTTACAGGTATTACACAGAGCAGTGTCTCCTTCTTCTCCAAATATATTTTGCACAGCGATAAGGTGTACCTGACTGTAAAAATCAAACATTGCTCAGAATATTTCAGAAAGCCTAAGTGTTTGTATAAATACAACCGTATACATACCTAAAGCAGTGCTATACATATATATCCATTTACAGTATGTCATGCCTGTTCTACAATAACAATAATGTAGTTAATGTGCTGACATCATTTTAAAAATCACTGTACATTCAACAAAATCCAAGAGAAAAGGAGATAAAATGGAAGCAAAATGAGGGCAAAATTAATACAAGAAATCCAACTGTTGCTCTGAACAAAGGAGCAAGTGAAACAAACGTGACATAAAATCATGAGTGGATTGATTAACTGGCAATGATGAAGCACTAGAAGTATTAGGTAGATAAAGCAATTGATTATCCAATAAATCCTTGTCTGGCACTGAATTCCTTCATTCAGAAATAGAATGAGAGCAAGAGGCCATAAATTAGTTTCATCCATCGTCTGAATATACTGAAGATGAGACAATGGCAAATGTGCAATTTACAGTGCTTAAGAACAACAGTTAGGATTTATGGAGACATCTTCTTTCATTAGTTTAAATTATTTCAGCTATGAAGATAAGATTAAAAGATAGGATTTATTGAGACATTTAGATGTTGATAAATTTAATTAATATATCTAATCTTTAGACCTTTTAAAATGCATTTGAAATGTATAATTTTTTTAATCTAATTAGAATTTACAAGTATGTTGGGTATCATTAAAAAAATTCATTATCTACAATTTTATGTAAGAGAGTTATTATGTGTTTTTTTTTTTTTGGTTTTTGTTTTTTTTTTATGTGTGATGTGAGGTGACAATTAAATTCAGTGCTGCATTACAATGGTCAGAAAAATCAGCCCAAAGAACAACCATTCTGCCAAATTCTTCCTCATGCATTCATCATGATCTGCATAGCAGCATTGGCCAAAACATTGTCCTTTTGAAAAACACATTCCGCTTGGCTTAAATAGAAAAAGGGCAATGGCGCAGATAACCCAGAAATGCAGGGGAATTGGTCCATCTCCAGGCATTTACAGTCTTGCAGAGTGAGACTGACTGGCCATCTGGCCTCCAAGAGGTACATTGTAAAAACAGTGAAATCAGTGGAAGCGACTCCACCTTGGATGCCCACCATTACACAGATGGTGTAGATGTGCTTAGGCTACCTCATGGGGAGACACAGGCCCATCCCTCCTCCCTCTCTGGACAGCACCCATGTTAATGATTTTCACTTGTGTTTTTACAGGGCTGTAAGGAAAACTAAGGAAAACCTTTCGCCTAAGCAATAATTCAAAGAGAGCCATCTAGTGGCCTGAGCATAAAGGCTTTAAAGCTCAGTTTAAAGCATGTAGCTTTGACTAATTTTGTTTACAAAATATATATATGTTCAAGGCATGTAAACATATAGGCTAGAATATCATGTATAGCTTAAAAATATATATTTTCAACACAAACACACATGCTCACACAATAAAAGACTTGCACAATCCGCAAATACAAAACACGCCCAGATGGTAAAATTACTGATGAACACAAATACAGAGAATACAAAGAATGACGGCTGCATCGTCACAATTGTTTGCGTGTGTATGGACATATGTGTAGTGTGTGTTAACTTACAAAAGTGAGCCAGAGAAAGAGTAGAGCAGTAAAATTTCATTTCAAGCTAGATTTGCTTCAACTTGATGTCATTTGAAACACAAAAGCTGTCAGATTCTGTTCTATCCTTCAGACTCTGCTGCTTTAGCAGCTGCTGATAAATTGGCCCTGTTTTCACATTTGCAAGCACAAAAGCCTACAGATGTGAGCTGGGACAGAAATCCAAATCTTCATCATAATATCATACATTATTCCCATAGAAAACAACCACCAGCCATACAAATCGCTCACGAATCAGAGAAATTGAAATGCTGAAAATATATGGGTTATGGGTTGGTTACGAAAGTATTTCAACTACAAATGGAGTCTCACTATTTGTTCAGTAATTACAAATAAAAAAGATACACATTAAACATTTAAAAAGATTTTAGTTACATCAGTCTACATACACAATAGGACATATGTAATATATGGTAAAATATCTTATTGGCAAAAATGTGTAACAACATTAAAGCAAAGTGATATGTTTAGCAAGGGAAAAATAAATGTAACCTAAACAACACTGTGTGTGTGTGTGTGTGTGTGTGTGTGTGTGTGCTTTATTAGAATACAAAGTGTGTGTGGTTTTCATGTGTAATGTAAAGAGGATGTTAATAGCCTTATCCTACATGTTAGGTCTAGATGAAAAGAGAGAGTATTTCCCATGTATTAAGTAGAAAGAGAGTGTATGTGGTTTTCATGTGTTAAGTGTATCTGAAGCTTCCAGTGTTTGCCGAGCTGCCCTGAGCTAAATCTGCACACACATCATTCCAGAGACGGCAAATTTCACGGTTTTTTTTTTGTTGTTGTTGTTTTTTTTTCTTTCTTTCTTTCTTTTCTTTCTTTCTTTTTTTTTTTTTTTTTTTTTTAATTCGTGGCTGCTTTTCTCCCAACAATTCAAGATGCAAGTCTTCCCAAACCCAAAAGTATGTTTAGATGTGCGTTTAAGACGGTATGAGATGCTCCTAACTTTGTAGAATTGAACTTGTTAATAAGGAAACATTGTGCTGTTTATGCTGGTTTTTTGTTGTTGTTGTTGTTGTTGTTTTTTTGGGTTTTTTTTTTTTTTGCTCGAACCTAAGCTATATTCTGATTTGAGCGAGGATTTTAACTGACCACGCATTCACTTATATTAACATTTATATTTACATTTACAGCATTTGTCGGAGCCCTTATCTAAAGCGACTTAAAAAGTGTTAAATTATGGTCGTTATAGAGCTCTATGCAACTTAAAGCAATATTTCAGAATAATACTTCACAGGCTATATAATCCCCGCATTCTGCACTCATATCCATTTTGTTCCAGTTGTTTAACAGGTCAATCAACGAAGCATGTTTAACATTCGCTCCATCTTACCAGCGGGGGCAGTTAAGTGTTAAGAAATGCCTAAATTAATTAATTATATATTATAACCGTGGGTTTAGATATAGCATGTTTTCCCTCCTGAAATAACATCAACTCTGTGCACGAGTCAGTGTCCATTAATAATGCTTTTGGTAATCTTACCTATCCGTATGACATGCGGCATCCCGCAAGAACACTGAATCCAAACAAGGCACACCATGACCGCTGTCCAGTATTCCAACACGGCGCTCCGGGGCAACCGCCTCGGGTCTCTCATGCTTCTCAGCGCGTGCGATCCACTCTTTAGGGAATCCACAGATGTCTCGGAATCGCTCATCAAAATTGCTCTGGTGGGTCTCATGAGAGGACTTCTCTTGCTCGCGACCAACTGGCTCTCATTGTACTGCACAGGACATTTCTTCCACCTTCTGCTTGACGCGCAAGTCCCGACACAACTCGTTTCTCAGAGCAAATCAGATCAGATCAGCGCTCTCCACGCGCCCGTTAGCGGTTAGTTAGTTAGTTAGGCTGCGCGCGCGACTCTCCGGATCTCCTCCTCCTCCTCCCGCTGAGCGCCTCAGACCGCGCCGCAACAACTGGGCTGGAGTAGCGCGCCAACGTGGAAGGGGACTGCGCTTACACAACACAAAATTCTCTCGGTGGTGTCAGCAAAACGACAGAACTTTCTCCTCGTGTACGCATCAAGATCCGTTTACGTGCACAGCTGAACTGGTGAGCGGTGCTTACACTGGACTTGAGAGTGGCTCAAGAAACTCGGGATCAACAACCGAAATCCTCTTTGCACGCTATTACATTTTGGATTTGTAAGTGCCTAAAGTATTTTATTGCTCCTTCCGATGAAACACAACTTTTTAGAGAACAAGCTGCAAAATCTATCTCTCTCTCTCTTTCTCTGTCTCTCTCGCTCGCTCGCTCGCGCTCTCTCTCACTCACGCGCGCGCCAGCTCCGGCTGCTGCGTCATTACGCACAGAGAGTAAGCGCCACGACAAACCACAATGGACGGATTAAAAAAAAGGTGTAAAATATTTAAATGTACAAGTACTTCATTTGGTGAAACTGCTAAGAGATATAATTAAGCAAACAATCACAATATCCTCGTGCACGTCTCGTACTGTTTTCAGCTATTTAGAAAAACAAACCCAAAGAGTTTTTTGTGCTCACTGCAGCAGGCTGCACTACTAGTTTTTTAAGATCGTTTAGGGATCGTTTCAGGGACCTCTATTAAGAATACTCGAGTCATTCTTATATCATTCCTGTTCTGCTAACGAAGTGCTTAAGTGTATTTGTATTTGAAAGGTCATACATTATGAGAGTTAAAACATAGTAGGGGAAAAAAGCCTGTGACAAGTCAGTAAGTTGTGTAAATGTGTTTATTGTCAGACAGACTATTTTCTGTACCGCTTATGCAGGGTCATGGGGAGCCTGGAGCCTATCCCAGGGGACTTGGGGCACAATGCAGGGGATACCCTGGATGGGGTACCAACCAAACGCTGGGAACAATTGCACGCACACACACACACATACACACCCATTCACACACTACGGACAATTAAGAGATGCCAATCAGCCTACAATGCATGTCTTTGGAATGGGGGAGGACACCAAAGTACCCGGAGGAAACCCCTGAAGCAAGGGGAGAACATGCAAACTCCTCACACAGGGCGGACGATGGAAGCAAACCCCTAACCCTGAAAGTGTGAGGCAAACATTCTAGGTAAACACATTATTATTATTATTATTAGTAGTAGTAGTAGTAGTAGTAGTAGTAGGACTGGCATCTCATTCAGGGTGTATTCCTGCCTCACTGCCAGTGTTCCCATTATTGGCTCAGGATCCACAGTGTCCCTGACCATGATAAAGACGTTGGTGTAAATGAATTAATTTTTATTATTATTATACATCAATTTTTCATACTGCTTATCCTACACAGGGTCGAGGGGAGCCAGGAGCCTATCCCAGTGGACTCGGGGCATAAGGCAGGGGACACACTGGATGGGGTGATGACCCACACATGGCACAATAGCACATACATTCACACACTACGGACAATTTAGAGATGCCAATCAGCCTACAATGCATGTCTTTTCACTGGGGGAGGAAACCGGGGTACCTAGAGGAAGCCAGAGAAGCACAGGGAGACCATGCAAACGCTGCGCTCACAGGGCAGAGGCGGGAATCGAACACCCAACCCTGGAGGTGCGAGGTAAATGTGCTAATTATTATTAGCTTTGCTGTGGAGGACAGAGCTGTACTGTGGAGGACAGAGCTATATACAAGCAAAGTGCTCACAATCTTTCGCCGAGATAATCAGTCTGTGTCACAGCAAGTAGATTAGGTCCACAGAACTGCTTAGTGCCTATTTATCTACCCATTCTTCACCCTTTATGTGAAGCCATCAAAAACTTACATTGAATGACAGATAAGCATGATCACCTAGAGAGCATACCATCACTCCATTCTTCAGCTTCCCATTGCCTCTGTGGTGTGTTGCTAGCGGAGCCATCCATACAGTGAAACAGAATGATAAGTGTATTTATTTTTATCCATGACACATGCACTTTATTACTGTCGTGAAGCATTTGGAATAGTATTCGTACCACCATTTGTAGTTCTCAGCCTCCATGTGGCCATCTGCTTGTGAGAGACAAGATTGATGATCATAACAACAATGAGATTCTTGTAACGCAATAATCAGCAATAGTACAGACATGCTTTCATGCTGAATTAGCATTGCAGATTCAGCTATTCACTTGGTACAGTGTGGTCCATGCCATGTTGCTATGTAAGGATTACAGAATTGTGCTGTCACCGAAAATGGCCACAATGTAATCTGTACATTTTAACAGAATTTTTCAACCTGGTGACAAACTAAATGTTTTTGACCTACTGTATCTGGTCAAAGCACAGGAGTTGACTAGCACCGCATATTCATGTCTGCAGCTCTGGATTTAAACCCCCTGGCACAATATAAGAGCTATCAATGTGAGTTATGTGCCCTGAGCTCACGCATTATCAAGATTCATTGATTGCTGCTTTCAGAAATACAAAACGTACACTGCTTTGGCAAACAAGACATCGTGGCACAGAGCATGGTTCTCAGAGGACAGGCCTTCAGCCGCGCTCTCCATTAGCTGGAGCACTGAGTGGAACTGATCAATGACTCTGATCAGCAGCCATGACAGGTGTGTGTGCCGCCACAAGATAGGAAGGATGGTGCAAGAAACATGCCATCATCATCACTCAGTTTGCCTCCAGCAACAACACTTTTCTTTGTTACTCTACCGGAGCAGATAATGCTAAACATATGCATTGTCACTTTGCTTTGTGATTACAGCATGAGTAATGGAGGAAGGACATTTATAACACCTTTAATGCTGTGACAAAACTGTGGAGAATGTTATCAGGAGTCGATTTTAATAAACACTCCTTTGTCAGCACCCTCTAATACCCTTGCTTGTTCCCTGAAGGATTATTGATAGAGAGCAAAGGTAAAACTTGTTGATAAACCCCCATGAACCCCTCAGCTGTTAAAAACCACATATGAAGTAAGGCCTTTGTCTTATAGTAACATTGTTGTGGAGAGGAGCGTAGAAGCGTTTTGGAGAGAGAAAAAAGAAAGTTGCAAAACTTACCATTGTGGCTCAGTATATGATGGGAGCTGTAGTCAAGAATTACTGCATGTGTCTCTACTTGTTGCCTTGTGTGATGATTACCGGTGCATTTACAAGCTTGCCGATCAATGTCTTGTCTGGCACGTCCATCAAAGATAATGGTTCTAAGCGCACAAAGCCTCCATTGTAAACCCTGAAACACAGATGAGTGTTGCTCTTAGTTCACATTATTTATTTATTTTCGTTTCTCAAGCTGAACAGAAAGAGGCAATCAATGCTTGCTAGGTATCTTTAAGTTTCCACATGAAATCCTGCACTGTTATTGGTCAAGAGGAGCTACAGTGTTAAAGTTGTTAGATTGTTCATAATTGTTTGGAGAAATTGCAGCCTGTATTGAGCTGGAAAAAAATTAATCATGTGAAACATTTTTCCCCATTGATTTTCATTTGTTCCTTTAGAAGAATAAAAAGGCTTATGTAGCCAACTGAAGATAATGTCAGGATTGAACATCTTTGTGCAAGTAACGGCCAAAAGGAACCAGCGTTTTATTTTAATGTGCACATGAACAGAGTGTCATTTTCAGCCTCCCTTTTGAAAGAGATAATGGCTTTTACATTACGTTGTACAAAGGGATTTGTGATTTATCCATTTTCTTAAAACTTCTGTCCACTGCAGAGAAAAGTAATTTAAACTCAAACACACTAACAAAGTCTTACATTCAATGTTCTGCATTAATTCTGGATGAAAAAAAGCAAGAACTCTACTAATAATATAACCCAAGACTAGGCTAAAGTTTAACCTGCAAATTAAACTGGCCTCAAATGTATAGGGAGTTCAGTGAAAAGATTATGGTCATGGTAACATTTCATTTAGACCCAGGATTTTATTAGACCATAAATCCATACTCATGCTATAAAATTTTATGTGTTTATATTATAAATTCCCAAGTGGCACAGCTAGTAAAAGCCTTTACAATGGCATTCAGGTTCAACAGGTAAACCAATACTGCTGGAACACTGTGTCACTCAGCAAAGAGGCATGTTTGTTGTTAGTTGTAACACCTTTAAACCTAGGGTCTATAGTTTATACTGAACCATTATTACTTAAGTGTTGTGAGAATAATATAACTATGGTGTGCATCATTGTGACAGTCACAATTACTGAGTACCAGAAGAAAAAGCAAAGCTTGTGTAGAGTTTTAGCTACGGTCACCTGACTGCCTGATCAAGCAGCAGTGTCCATGCATCTCCAATGCTGAGGTGTAATTGTGCTCATTCATAAACAGTAGATATCCTACAGAGTCAACTAGTTACATAATGTTAGTTAGCCCAAGGCTCTGCACTCTCTGGAACTGGTAGACGCTACTAGCCCATCAACTGTACAGTAGCTAGGTAAAATAACATATAGCACAGAGAACGAAACTATAACACATGTTTGGTTTTATGTATTCTATTCTACATGTATGTTGCTACTTGATAAATATATTTTGTTCTCTAGCCTGACAAAAAGTTGTCACATGAAAACCATTTGCAAGCAAAGGGCTCCAGTCACTCACTGTTGAACGTTATCACCAAACTTCATATACTAAAATATGGAAAACTCACACCTCCTGTTTGTCACTACTGGCTATCATGATTTCTCTAGTTAAAATACTTAACATTAATACAAATTGCACAACAAGGATAAATCATCTAATGGTTATCTATCATTCAATAGATTCCTGCCAAATTAGAGAACAAATAGACACCTTACCAGTTGAGCAAGAAAAAAGCTAATACTCCTTTAAACCTGAAACCTGTTTCCTTTTAAAGCATAATATAAAATGACTCTTTCACTTTTTCACTCCCATTTGTTTACATTCTCTCTTTCTCCTGCTCCTTCCAGTCACCATCTAAATTCTTTCATTCCTAAAGCTGTGACCTGATGACATGTGACATATCTGACCTGGCATATGATGCATGCCTACAAATTTCCCACCATTTTTGACCCGACACCCCTGACTCAGAGCAGATTGTGAATTACTATTATAAGATTGTCTCACAGCAGCTCAGAAACATCATATTATAAAGTATTTTTTTTCACTGACTCAATTATTTATTTATTTTCATTCTAACTAAAAAGTCATATGCACTGTAGCTTTAAGATTTGACTGAATGAGTCTAAAACTCATTACAGAGTTTCTGGCAGGACTGTCCAAGACTACTAAGAGGTCGATCATCTGAATCCAACCCAGTCTCAAAGGTTTAAATATGGACATTGGTGTGCCGTACTACAGAAAAAAAATCCCTCCTCTGGTATACTCTACATATAACTAAATGTCTGTCTGTGCAAACTATAGAGAGCACTACTGTGGTGTTCTGGCAGCTCTCTCATGCTGTCCTAATGTCCTTGCAGCGTTAGCAGACAGACAGATGATTAAGTGTCTATTTACTCACCTCTGCTTTACTAGAGCAATATTGCCACTTTGCTCAGTGCTGACAGATTAGATGCCGGCTGTGGCCTCGTGGCTGAGGACTCAAGGCAACTGGCTGTCTACAAGCAAGTATATGAGGGATTGTCCCAATTTTAGTGTTGATCACAGTGTTAACCTTAGCACTGACCATTTCCAGCCAATTGAGTGTGTTCAGTTATATGACCAGTTTCCGATATTTGATGAAATGACTCAAATAATGGGACAGAATGGGGGAAATTCCAGTAGCTCAGCATCCTCACAATCAGATATTGGGAAACTCTAAGGACTTTGTTGTCCACACTGGTAAAATTAAATCTGTAGTATCTGTGTGTATCCATTTTTGTTCTGTAAAAAATATTAAATCAGTACCATACCAGTCTAATACATGATTTCAATAATGACATTGCTGTGTGAGTTATACATAAATTATCAGGGTAAACTTTAGCTCTGCTAATGCGTCACAATTTATTTGGTGTTATTAGTTGGTAGTCTACTCTTTAATTCATTCATTCATTTTCCATAAATGATTTATCTTGGTCACGGACATGGTGAATCCTAATTAGTGAAGTAGTTTATCAAATATGAAAATACATTTTAGTATTTTTACTATGTGCTTTCATGCAAGTGTCTAATGCTCAATGATTGGGAATGTTTTGGCCTACTGAAACTTTTAGTGACTGTAGTGGTTAAAGTATCAACTAAATTACCCATGCCTTATACACACCAGGGGACAGCTGAAGCTTATAATGGTCAGCATTTTCACATAACTATAAACGAATAGTGCAACCCCAATTCCAATAAAGTTGGGATACTGTGTAAAATGTAAATAAATGTCAATAAAAACAGAATGCAATGATTTGCAGATCTCATAAACCCGTATGTTTTTCAAAATAGAACATAGATAACGTATCAAATGTTTAAACTGAGGAAATTGAACATTTTAAGGAAAAAATAAGGCAATTTTGAATTTGATGGTCGCAACACGTCTCAAAAAAGTTGGGACTGGGGCAACAACAGGCTGGAAAAGTAAGTGTAACTAAAAAGAAACAGCTGGAGGAACATTTTGCAACTAATTAGGTTAATTGGCAACAGGTCAGTAACATGACTGGGTATAAAATGAGTATCTTAGAGAGGCAGAGTCTCTCAGAAGTAAACATGGGATGAAATCTGGATGGAAGCTTATGTTGCTCTAAAACCTGTATATACCTTTCAGCATTGATCGTGCCTTTCCAGATTTGCAAGCTGCCCATTCCATAGGCACTAATGCACTCCATACCATCAGAGACGCAGGCTTTTGAACTGAGTGCTGATAAAAAGCCGGTCCCTCTCCTCTTTAGTCCTCTGTAGTTTAGAGGATGCTGCATTTATGGTTTCCAAAAATAATTCCAAATTTTGATTCGTCTGACTACAGAACAGTTTTCCACTTTGCTTGGCCCAGAGAAGATGGTGGCGTTTCTGGATCATATTCACATATGGCTTCTTCTTTGCATGGTAGTTTTAACCAGCATTTGTGGATGGCACAGTGAACCGTGTTCACAGACAAAGAGTTCTGAAGGTGTTTCTGAGCAAATGCAGTGATTTCCATTACAGAATAATGCCTGTTTTTAATGTAGTGCTGCCTGAGGCCTCGAAGATCATGGGCATGCAATATCGATTTTCACCCTTGTCCCTTGCGCACAGAGATTCTCCGAATCTTTTGATGATATTATGTATTGTAGATGATGAGCTATTCATAGTCTTCACAATTTTACGTTATTCTGAAATTGTTCCACAAATTGTAGATGCAGTTTTTCCAGATTGGTGAACCTCTGCCCATCTTTACTTCTGAAAGACTCTGTCTTTTAAGATACTCTGTTTATACCCAGTCATGTTATTGACCTGTTTCTAATTAACCTCCAGCTGTTTCTTTTTAGTAACACTTACTTTTCCAGGCTTTCGTTTCATTTCCAGCCCAACTTTTTTGAGACGTGTTGCGGTCATCAAATTCAAAATGACCTTATTTTTTCTTAAAATGGTACATTTACTCAGTTTAAACATTTGATGTTTTCTATGTACTAATGCGAATAACATATGGGTTTATGAGGTTTGCAAAAATCATTGCATTTTGTTTTAATTTACATTTATTTATTTTACACAGCGTCCCAACTTTTTTTTGGAATAGGGGTTGTACCTATGCCACAACTAATTGGTTATATAGCAAGCAGACAATTTTGAATACATATTTTGAATATTTTATCAATAGTAATATGTTTATCAGTTGGACAAGTTTAAGTACTGTATATGGTGTGAAATACTATAAACACAAAGATTTTTTTTTCTGCTAGTCCAATACAGAAAAGCAGAAGCTACAATTTGTTTCTGTAGATTGTTATTGCAGTGTATTTTTATGTGATTTAGTTGGATTTCAAAGCTGTAATAATGAATAGAAATAATGGAGGCAATCTGATTAATTGTTTTACTCAGTACTATTTCTCAACATTTAGCAAGAAAATCAAACATTTGTTTTTGTTTATTCTCTGTTTGCCCATCATTAGGCTGTCTCAACTAAGCACTGGCTCATTCCGTATGAATTAAATGGATATACTGTAAAGGGAGCATGCCTGGTCCTCTGCCAGCATTCTGAAGTAAGACTCAATTAACCTGAACAACCCTACCCAGTACAAACAACAGAAATTAATAATATGTTATATCTATTCCCAAGACATTTAGGGCATCATGATTTCTTTTAACTTTTTTGAACACATTTTTCTTTACTTTAACATATCATGCCAATCAATTAAAATAGATTTACAGTATGCTAGGTGAATTAATTTATTGATTAACTGAGATTTTTTTAAGCCATGGAAGGCTTCAAAAACAACAACAAAAAAACATTAAAAGCTTTAGAGTACTGAGAGTTGGTTTCCCAGACAAAAATTAAACCATGAGATGCACTAAATTACACTGTCAGTCGGTATTTTGCAATGAAAGTGGATCTTAAACTAAATTTGTATTAGAAAACCATTTATTGTAGAAACACTAAAGAAAACACTACACCAATGCATAAAATAAATAAAGATATGAAACTTAAATGACTATTTTATTCAAATTCCGGCCACAGGCGTGAGATCCTGTCAGGGACAGGTGACCAGTTAAATTACATGGAGTGAAGAATTTTTAGCTACGAAACTAAGACTTATGTCACTCACAGCTGATGTAAGTGAAACACTCAGTAAATGAGTCGACATTTGGGAATGACAGCAGGCAGGTCACAACATGATTACTTCACAGTGTCATACATTTCCATATCTATCTTGCGTTAAGAACTGTTTTTTTTTTTCCAGATATTAACTACATAATCCCAAAATAAGTCATATATATGTTTTTAATAAAGAGATTTCTGGAAAATAGGAGGGAAAATAATTACAGAATTAGCACATTAATGCCTACAAAAGCATGAATCACACATTCAAACACTCAAAAATGAACACACAGACACACAGTAACAAATGTAAAAACATTTTTAAAATGTGTAGGGAATTTAAACAAAAATCTAACCAGACTACATAGGAGCAAGTTGTTCTGTGGACAAAAACCCAGAAGGCAGCAGTGCAATGAATATCTGAAAAAGTGCCGAACCTCACATGACTCATGAATTTATCTTAGCTATCTGCCAAACTCGTAAATAACTGCCTGCTCTGTAGCCATGGCAACCCACCATAACTCTGATCATGAAACTTGCAACAGAAAAGCTGTCCTATTTCTAAGATAATCTCATCTCGACAGAATGGTATGGAGAAAGTATGCACAATACTCACTTTCCTCCAAGTGTAGCATGGATGCAATGGATGCAAAATGAATCATTCTGATTATCTGTTTCCCATTCAAAAATAAATTTACATTTACAGCATTTGACAGACACCCTTATCCAGGGCGACTTACAATTATCTCCTTATTTTTTTATACAACTGAGCATTAACGGCCTTGCTCATGAGCCCAGCAATAGCAGCATTGGGATCTGAACACACAACCTTCCTATCAGAAGTCCAACATCCTAACTACTGAGCTAGTACTTCACACAAGAAAACTCAGCTTCCCTGACCGGGAATTGAACACGGGTCGCCACAGTGAGAGTGCCAAAGCCTAGACCACCAGGGACACAATAAATATTTTAACAATGATGAATGCAACAACAGCCCTAATTTATTACATTTCTAAACCCAAAATATATGCAAGTGTTTCATGACATATCCACTTGTATTCAGCACTAACCCATAACCCAATTTTTATTTTTTTTTTTTGCTCATTGTATTGTCTGTTGCCCATTGCTCCTGTAACACTAAAGAATAATTTTTTTCCCCACAATTTTATTTTCAGGAAATGAAGAGGGCCTCTAAACATCTGCATAAACATAGAATGGTGACCTCATGAATCCAGGTTGAACAGCAGAGCTCTGAATGGCACCCTGAGCCACATGTTAATTAGTGCTACAGAGAGTTATGCAGATTTCATGAAGACACTCCTCGGGGGATTTCAACTAACGCTAAACTCCCAAAACTTCAGAGTGAGCTTGTGTCTTCTCTGACAGGAAAAGCAATGGCAGCCGTCTTTATTGGGGGAAACAAAGGCTTAGACTGAGCTCCTGTGGGAAGACTCCAGCATGATTTGATTCCTCTTTTTCTGAGGGTAGCTGTAGATTCTGTGCCTCCTAAGGAGTTGCAAGAGACAGCTGAATAATTTTGCCCAGAGCTTCAACATCCAGATTCCGAGACAGGGAAAACAGAAGAAATGTTGGTATGCTCACTTTTGTTTGGTATGGGCTTAAAATTCTTCAAGGATTGCTGAAAAGCTGTGAAGTTTTAATTTAGGAGATGTGTTGGAGGCAAATGACTAAACAGGCCCAAGCAACAAGCAATACAATGCCCTTTTAATCTTGCTATATGATGTCTCAGCTTGCGGGCAATAATTATCTCGATTGGAAGTGACAGGTATAATTTCTCCTGTGCTTCAGTAAGTCAGAGAGAACAGCTTTTTGTTTCAGAGCACTGCACCGTAGAAGCTCTTGTTATTGATTAACAACATATCACTGGGCATGTTTTATTGTTTTCTAAATTTATTAGGAGTGAGTTGTTATTTCATACACATACGTTTAATAATATATATTTCATGTCCTCTCAAGGCTTAGAATGAGCTCCATTGGGAAATGTGTCATAATATATTTTTTAAATATCCTCTAAATAAATAAATGGCCAAGCATTAATCAGGATTTTGTTTGCATGTCACTTTATTAATCTACACAAATGACTCTTTGTAAATTTTGTATATACACATGTGGTGATATCTCTGTTATGTGTATGCTGCACACATTTTGTGACTACATTGCATTAAAGTTAAAGTTATGTGTGTTTATATATATACATATATGTGCACATACACACACACACACACACACACACACACACACACACACACACAACACAGTAACCCACGCTGTATTTTTTTTTCTTTCTTTGATAACATTAATCACAGGCTTGGCTAATTAGTTATACATAATATTAATTATTTAGCATGTATTTAAGCAAAGATGTCACTAAGAACACATTGTGGAGTTATGCACTTGGTATTGCACAAGTTTTACTTTTACTGGGTTTGTTTTAATGTCTACAATTCTGTTGTCTCAGACTTTAATGGTGAAAATTTTTATACTAGTTTTCACAGGCAGTAATCACTCTGAGGATCGCATTCTGCTGACGTTATAGTTGCAGTGTGAGGAAGAAGGCTATCCTAAAAATTTATCACTTAGATCATTAGTGTAAGATAATTAGTAAATAAAAAGACACAGCTGCACAATAAAAAGATAAATGAGTGACAAGGGAGTGAGAAAGTTGTCAGGGTAGTGGAGAGAAAAGGATCATAAATGTCAAACAAAACATGCATTTCTCTGGCCAGGAACATTGTAAACTAAAACTTGCTGAGCAACTTGCTGTGCATTATCTAGCAATAATAGAATATTCTGCCATGTGAGAAACATTCATGAGAGTAGAAAGATTGCAGGGAATGTAAAATCTCAAAATACCTTGGAATTAGGTTTCTGTGAAATGTGAAAAAAATGGTTATGAGAAGTGGGTAGCTGCCTGAATAACTACTGAAAATAATCTTCAAGTAAGGTACTGCAGTTTCTATAATACATAGAAACGTGTTTTTCATATTGAATTTACAGTAGGTCACAGTAGGTCATAAAGCTCCAGATCTGCCAATGATAAAGCTCCATAACTGACAATCAGCTGCTGAAAATTTAAGAAGCAGAGTAAAAGCTTGCGGTGTACAATGTGTAAAAAAAAAAAAAAAAAAATGAAACTACAACACATCTACACTTTAATCGAGCATATCTGCCAATCCTCCTTCATGTCACAAAACTACCATTAATTATTAATTGGACTGCTTGTACAGTGAAACTTGAGGAAATGTGTATGGTTCTGCCTGTGTTTCCTGTCTCATTAAACATTAACGAAAATGTCTGAGCACCAAGAATTCAGTTCATGCCTAGAAAGTTAAGTAAACATATGTCTGCACTGGAAAAGGACAAAACAAAGTTAGGATTGGGTAAAATTGACTTTGCATACTATAAAGGAACGGAACTGTGGATTAAGATAAGATGCTTGCTAAGCACCTTTATGCCCAAGATGGGTTTTTGCTTTCTGTGTCTGAACCTTTGCCACCTCTCTGCACCATGCCAATCCTCCTAGATTCCCTTTTGAGCAGCTACGCTGGCAGCCAGCATCTGCCTCTCTTCTGGATTGAGCATCCCTCCACCTTGCTCATATGGCTGCCCAATGCAGCTGCCCACACTCCTGCAGTGGATTAGGGGGAGCCCAGGCAATCCTTCCAAGGTAGACCCCAGATAAAGAAGGCAACATTTCAGCCAATGAAAATGGCTTCACAGATTTACACTGTATTTGACTTATCACTGAGGTGGAAAAAAACACTTGTGTATGGTACACTGGAGATAACGGATAACAGAAGTGCTGCCATCTTGTTGTGGCATTATGATTTCAACATGAAGAGTTTGGATTTGAAAGCAAATCGAGAGAAGGCTGTGACGCATGAGCTAGCAAGTGCCAGGAGGAAACATTAATATTAACTGGCATTTTGCAAGAATATGAGAAGATTCAGTGCTATGCCAAACACGAGCTGTTCCTCATTTTCATTCATGCAGAAAAATACATTTAAACATTGTATGCTGATAATATTCAAAACCTAAACCTTTACATAGGAAAAATGAAAGTGGCATTGACAACATTGCACTCACCATTCATTTATGAGTGAGTTATTAAACTAAAGCTTAGGTTACAGTATTATTTTCTCTATAAACTTCTCTGCAACCAGGATTTTGCTTCAGTGTCAGGCTGTTTTACATTTATATGCACATGGGACACACTCTGACAAGAATAAATTACACATATCTGCTAGACCTTTAGCTTTCAGTTGGGAGCAGCAGTGCTGAGAAGCAACCTTGTGTGATGTGATCCCAACATCTTCCAGATCAGTGCACACACACAAAGCCCACATCCAGGCCCATCTTCAGCACATCTCCTCAGTCTCATCCCCCACTGCTGGAGAAACCATGCACGTGTGCCTGAAGTATATAAAGCAACAAAATGGGTGTATTTAGAACCCAAGCATTAGATGCGTCAAAAGCTATTCATTGGTATGTGGTTTTCATCTGAGATTTGGCTTTAGTAAAGTGGTTTGTCACTGTGATTTAGTTTTAGTGTTGTTTTCCAGGTGGGCAACCTTTAATCTGAGAAATTGCTGCCTAGTTTGTTTGTCAGCGTTAGATTCTTGTGATTGTTGTTCACCTTTCACATTTACTCTGCACACCTCAGAGGATAACATTCCTGTGTTATATAGCATAACCCATTTGTTACATAGTAGTCAGTTATACATCCTCTCATATGATAGGTTTGTATAAGCATGACACAGATGTAGAACTGACATTCATCAACCTAGCACTTATGTTAAGATTCTTTGAAAAAAAAAAAAAAAAAAAAAAAACATTAGTCTCATATTGAATTTTCCCAAATTCACAAATTCAGAGTAAATTATTCACATAAATTCTTTGTTCATTATTGTTTGAAAAATGTCTCATGGCAGCTGTTCTTATTAATACCTTTATCAGTGTATATAAAGTGTATATCAAACCTGAGATTGGGTCTAATAGTCATCCGGTAATACATGTCTTCTGTATCGTCTTTGTCTGTGTGAATTCATGTCACAAAAATTTAATTCATTATTACTCTGATAGAGCAAACAGCATTCCTGAACCTGACCCCAATTTCTATTTTCACGTGTTCAGTATTCAGGCTCATCTCAAACATTAGCCAATAAGGAGGGTTATGTAGAGGTTATGAACTGTAGTGCTGTCATTACTTCCAAATCGTGAGGCATCTGCCAACTGCACCAAGACTAATTTAGAAGCTGTTTGCTGTCAGAACACTGTGAAGCTCGCTTGAGCATTTCATAAGTAACTGCCACCATAGACGTAATGATAAAGTGGAGAAGAGTCATGTCCAATCAGCTTACTGAGTTTGATTCCAGCACCACACACAGGCTTTGCTTCCACACTATTGGGGGTGTTGGTTCTTGTCTGTCTTTTACTGATATGCCCAGTATTACAGATAAAGAAAGCTGAATGTGATTTTGTAACAAGAAATGAGTTCTGATGCATGTTCTCAAGTGTGCTATACTGCAGCAATGAGTCATTCATTGAGATCAGTAGTGAATATGTATGCCATGTGACAGCTTAGCATGATCAGTCCTCCCTAAACATGGTTAATAACACAGATAATTATGTATCTCCTTTACACTGTTTCTTTCTCACATTATCAATAATTTTTTACCTACAGTGGCGGAAATAAGTATTGAACGCGTCAAAAAAAATTCCAGCAAATATATTTATGTCAATAAGGTTATTCACATGAAATTTTCACCAGACATCAGTATTAACTCAAGAAATTTGCAAATATAAAGAATTCACAACATTAAAGTCCATAAATAAAGTTATGTGTAATAAAGTGGAATGACACAGGAAAAACGTATTGAACATGCAAACTGACATTTAATACTTAGTGGAGAAGCCTTTGTTTGTAATGACTTCCTAAAGACACTTCCTGTATGAAGAAATTAATCGGCCTCAGACTTCACGTGTGATTTTGGCCCATTGTTCTAAACATATTGTCTTGATTTTTTTTTTCTCTGAAACCAATTGAGTTTCCTTTGCTGTATGCTTTGAATTGTTGTCTTGCTGGAAGGTCCACCCACATCTCATCTTCATCATCCTGGTGGATGGCAGCAGATTCTTATCAAGAATCTCCCGGTAAAGGGCTCCATTAATCATTCCTTCAATTATATGAAGTCTGCCAGTACCATGTGATGAAAAACAGCCCCACACCATGATGCTTCCACCTCC
>JANDJT010000001.1:19996867-20018861 GCA_024331685.1 Stegophilus panzeri | reverse complement strand
CAGCTTGCACATCTGGAAAGGCACCATCAATGCTGAAAGGTATATACAGGTTTTAGAGCAACATATGCTTCCATCCATATTCCATCATAGCTTTTTACTTCTGAGAGACTCTGCCTCTCTAAATACTCTTTTTATACCCAATCATGTTACTGACCTGTTGCCAATAAACCTAATTAGTTGCAAAATGTTCCACCATCTGTTTCTTTTTAGTAACACTTACTTTTGCAGCCTTTTGTTGCCCCCGTCCCAACTTTTTTGAGATGTGTTGCGGCCATCAAATTCAAAGTTACCTTATTTTTTCCTTGAAATGGTACATTTCCTCAGTTTAAACATTTTGTATGTTTTCTATGTTCTATTGTGAATAACGTGGATTAATGAGATTTACAAATCATTGCATTCTGTTTTTATTTACCTTTTACACAGCGTTTTTTGGAATTGGGGTTACATGTTGTTTAACAAAGAAACACCTATAATCATTAATGTGGTGCTTTGTAAAGTTTCCCAGCATAAGAAAATCTTCCAGACAGAGGAATTTACGCTTTTTTGGTTTCTTGGCAAAATGATAAGCTGCGATTTTAGGGAGAGAGACAAAGAAAAGGAGATGCTGGTGAGGGAACAGCTGTTTGCCCTTTTCTATAATGGAAGTGATAACAGGAACTAACTCATCTCACATTAAATCGAACTATAAATCATTAAAAAACATGACATTTCTTTTATTAACGAATGATTGTGTTGTTTTACAAAAACAAAACGTTTTAGGGTTACTCCGCTTAGGGCTGCAACTAACGATTATTTTCATAATCGAGTAATCTGTCGATTATTTCTTCGATTAATTGATTAGTATGGTTGAAAGGCCGATTTTTATTTTCTGTATTTTTTCGGGGAAAAAATTATTTCACATTCTGCCCAATAATGTCCTTGAAACATTGTGCAAATTGAAGGCTATGAAAAGGGTATTAAATGTATATATGTGGGCTATGCTATACATTGTGCAAAGGATTTAAAAAATCATATTAACATTATATTTTGAAGACAAAAAAAACAACTGATTGTCCACAAACTTTAAAGCAGAAGTTAAATCACTATATTAAAAATGCTAAAAAAGCACAAATGAAGTGTTTACTGGTAAGTTAACTTTGTAGTAACTTTGCAGTAATACACACATTCACTTATCTGAACACAGTAACATGTTACTTTATTCTGTAAATGTATGACACTTCTTACATTTCTATAAGATTACATGTTACAATACCATTACAGTTACCGCTCTCATAAAAACCACAATTACTTTCGTTTCTAAATATAGCTAAATATAGCATCAAACAACATATTTGATCAAAATTAATATTTTAGTCAGAGTTATTGCGCTTCCTTTCTATCGTGCGCTGTTTGATTGACTCGCCCTCATTCAGTGAAGACTCACTCGCTGTCAGGACGAGTCTTTATGTAATATGGAAATACTGGCATAAGTTTCTAACATTTACAGATAAGGATATAAAGGTAAAAATTTATTTTCTGCACTGAAGAAAACATGTCTGGAACACATTTGTCACAATTTCCCCTTGAGCCAGCGCTGCAGTATTGCAGTGAGCTCGGAAAACCGAGCTGTTTAGGATTTGTCCGCCTATCTCTTTAATATAGTCTTTTACTGCACTTGCATCCGTCCTCAACTCCCTTACGTTCTGGTACACCTTAACATGGATGCAGCAGGAAGACTGAGGAGACATCACGCTAAGCAAACCATCCCCGCCTTGGATTCGATCCAGTTTCCGCAATGGACTCTCGTAGATCTCCCAGATCGGTTTGATGGGTTTTTTGGGTACCCTGAATATTTTCTGGTTGACTTCCAGATATATTTTTTCTTGCCTAACGGACCCCAAGCCCAGGGAGAAGCAATGGATAAGGTTCACTGTGTCCTGTTTTTTTGGCTCAGCCCGCCAGTGGGCGTAGTGTCTAGCAGCCATGGGATCCAGGGGTCTAGAGAACGTAACTCAGTTTGCGGAACTGTTCTTTAAGGAGTTTGGGCATCCAGGGCAGAGCAACGACCTGGATAAAGTTTTGTTAGGAGTCAGTGTGACGAACAAGGCTGACCTGCCATTCCACACCTATTATGAGTGGATTGACAGGGTAGCCTCCACAGCTCAGCTTCAGGCCTCGGCCAACAGGGCAGTGGTGGAGGTGGTCAATGTGGCGACCTCATCTCCAGAGCTACAGCTTGAGACCCACGAGGCGGTCTCACCTGCTGAGCTCCAGCCGGAGGTCAATGTAGCACCCTCGGCTCCAAAGCTCCAGCTCGAGATCCACGAGGCGGTCTCACCTGCTGAGCTCCAGCCGGAGGTCAACGTGCCGATCTCGTCTCCAGAGTCCCAACCTGAGTCCCACGAGGAGGTCTCACCCGCCGAGTTCCTGCCAGAAGTAAACGTGGCGACCTCGGTCCCAGAGCTCCAGCTTGAGACATACGACGTGGTCTCACCTACAGAGCTCCAACCAGAGGTTAATGTAGCGGCCTCATCTCCAGAGCTCCAAACTGAGACCCACGAAGGGGTCTCACCTGCATAGCTCCAGCATGAGATCCACGAGGCGGTCTCATCTCCAGCGCTCCAGCAGAAAGTCAAATTCCTGTCTGAGGTCAACGAGGTGACCTACCAAGCCATGTTCCTCTCTGAGGTCGAAGAGATGACCTCTCAAGAAAAGTTCATGTACGAGGTCGAAGAGATGACCTCTCAAGCCAAGTTCCTGTCCGAGGTCGAAGAGGCGACCTTTCAAGCCAAGTTCCTGTCAGAGGTCGAAGAGGCGACCTCTCAAGCCAAGTTCCTGTCAGATGTCGAAGAGACGACCTCTCATGCCAAGTTCCTGTCCGAGGTCGAAGAGACGACCTCTCAAGCCCAGTTCCTGTCCGAGGTCGAAGAAGCGACCTCTCATGCCCAGTTCCTGTCCGAGGTCGAAGAGACGACCTCTCAAGCCCAGTTCCTGTCCGAGGTCGAAGAGGCGACCTCTCAAGCCCAGTTCCTGTCCGAGTTCGAAGAGGCGACCTCTCAAGCCCAGTTCCTGTCCGAGGTCGAAGTGGCGACCTCTCAAGCCCAGTTCCTGTCCGAGGTCGAAGAGGCGACCTCTCATGCCCAGTTCCTGTCCGAGGTCGAAGAGGCGACCGCTCAAGCACAGTTCCTGTCCGAGGTTGAAGAGACGGCACACCCAAGCTCTGCTCATGCCAAGTTCCTATCCGAAGTCGAAGAGGCGACCTCTCAAGCCAAGTTCCTGCTAAAGGTCAATGATGTGACCTTCCACACCACGTTCCATTCTGAGATCAACGATGTAATCTTCAACGCAACGTTCCAGTCTGAAACCGACGTCACGACCAACCAGGTTCTGCTCATGCCTGAAACTGATGTCACGAACAATCAGGTTCTGCTCACGCCTGAAACCAACGTCATGACCAACCAGGTTCTACTCACGCCTGAAACTGACATTACGACCAACCAGGTTATGCTCACGCCTGAAGCCGACGTCACGACCAGCCAAGTTATGCTTATGCCAGAGTCAGTCGTCATAACCAACCAAGTTCTGTTCACGCCCGAGTCTGCTGACACAGACAACCAGGTCCTGCTCATGCCTGAAGCCAACGTCACGAACAACCAAGTTCTGATCACACCTGAGTCTGCTGACATGGACCACCAAGTTCTGCTAACACCGAATCTGCTGACATGGACCACCAAGTTCTTCTCACACCCGCATCTGCTGACAAGGACAACCAAGTTCTCTCACGCCCGAGTTTGCTGACAAGGATGACCAAGATCTGTTCACGCCCGAGTCTGCTGACAAGGACGACCAAGTTCTGCTCACGCCTGAGACTGCTGATACGGTTGACCAAGTTCTACTCATGCCTGAAGCAGACTTCATGACAAACCAAGTTCTCCTCATGTCTGAGACTGACGACACAATCAACCGAGTTCTCCTCATGCCTGAGACTGACGACACAGCCAACCAAGTTCAATCTGCAAAGTTGATGGAGAACAACGCTCAGACTCTCTGCGTGACTGTGGACACCACTCAGCATCCCTATACAGCTGAGGATGCCACTCAGCCACCCTGTTCTACTGAGGAAGTTTCTCCACCTCCCGTTGCAACCAAGAGCTCTGTTTCGCTTCCCTACGCTGTCGTGGAAGCCACTACGCCAAGGTTCGCTGAGGACGTCGCTCTGCTTTCTTGCTCCGCCGAGGACACCATTCAGTCTTCCGTTTCAGCTGAAGACATTTTGCCCAAGGGGCCAGGACCTCCAGGGGAGGGGTGGATTCTGTCACGATTTCCCCTTGAGTCAGCGCTGCAGTATTTCAGTGTGCTCGGAAAACCGAAGCGCATGCACATGCACGAACGCACGCTTATCGGTCTTCAGTGACATTGACTTTGTTTACTTTGGACACGTGCTGTTGTTATGATTATGTTCTGTCTCCGCCCCTGTTTAATCATTGGTTGTTGTCCGAAGGTGTATCAATATTGTTTTCAGCTGTCCATGTTTACCCATGATTACATTTGTCATTTAAACCCCTCGTGTCTCTGTGCACTTTGCGCAGTATTGAGTTTACCTCTTTACTATGCGGTCGTTTCTCGGTTCATGTTATTGACCTTGTTTCTCATTTCCTCGTTTTGATTGTAGCCTCGTCCTATTAATGCCTGTTTGCCGATCACCTGACATTTTGCATGTTTTTGGACCACACTTTGGATTACCAATTTGGATTTGTCTGCCTATATCTCCTTTAATAAAAACTCTTATCTGCATTTGAATCCGTCCTCAACTCCATTACGTAAGACTGTGACAACCACCGAAACTGTGTTCCTTTACTGTGTATTTCCTTGGGTGAAATTCCCAGGGTGGTGTAGTTATTGTTACTTATAATATAACTATACAGAAAGTACCAGACTGGTCACATAATCCTGTTGAATGGCAATTATTCAGAGAAGCACTAATTCATTTTCAAAACATTTACTAGCAAATTATTGGAGATGCAGGCCAGAATCAGGCTGTTGGGATAGAGTCTACCTGTACTGCTCAGCAAGTGGCCTCTAGGTATAAATTACTGGCTTGACCAGCTGTCTATTTTCTATAAAAGTTGGCAAACCTATACAGATTTCACTTTACATTTCTCATTTTATACACTTTACAGTTACCTGATTAAAATGTTGCAGATAATTCAATGAATTTATCTGCTCATATACAGTAAATATATTTGTATAAATCTGTATGTGTAATAGTATTTTATAATCAACCAAATATACAAACTAGGAACGAAACACTACTGTACTAAGACTTTCTAGTTACACAAAAGTGTGTCTCTCACACTGCTTGATTTTCTTGATTTCAGAAATAAAATAAAAAAAATAAATAAACAAACATCATATCAAGAACAGAGCTGATTCTGCCCTTCAGATGACTTACCACACACTGAGTGCATCCTGGATTGCCAATGCCAAAGTGATGACCCAGATGCTAAAACCAGCTAAGGTGGTCCTTGGCTGTCATACTGAATTTAATGCTTGGCCAGACCGAGCTCTGGGGTTTGTTGATTTGTGTGGCTTCATAGCACCACAGAACCTCCTGTTCATTATGTTAATCATGAGCCACACAAGTACCTCAGGCAAGGCAATTAATTGCCCTCATAACATTTTTAATTTTAAGGCCCCGGATTTTACTGCATTGTATTGTTGGGTTAATGTGATTCGGGTTTGCAAGAGATGTGTTTAAATCAATAGAAAACTCTCAGGCAGTACTGGAGGGGAGGAAAGTAAGAGAATCCCAACTAGTATTGTTTGTTTTTTCCCCTGATGTGTGTGTAATATATATATATAACAATACCCATGCAGTCCATACTTTAATGCTTTTTTGTGCATTTGTTGTCTGGGAGAAGGCAAATTTTTCACATAATTTAAGCAAAAACAGATGATCA
Organism: Stegophilus panzeri; assembly: GCA_024331685.1. NCBI lineage: Eukaryota > Metazoa > Chordata > Actinopteri > Siluriformes > Trichomycteridae > Stegophilus > Stegophilus panzeri. The sequence goes on along the minus strand of JANDJT010000001.1, from coordinate 20,012,922 downwards.
TATGCTTGTGTTCTCCTGCAGAATGTGACATTTATTCTGTAATTGAATATGCTTTAATAGATGAGGTTACATTACTACATTAAACTAATGACTGCTCTTGTAAATTTGTTTTAGGACAACAGAATTTAGAGATGGCTAAAAATATCCAAAACTCGTTCAGTATTCATTGTCAACAGACCCTATGTGTTTAGGCTATGTAGCATTTTTATATGTATACCGTTGCCTGCAAACAGTGGGCATTTGGCTTCTACAAAATGGAGGTGGCAGGCTACATCGCTACAGCTGGCTTTGGTTGTGCAAACAGGCACTAAATGGCTCCAACAGGATATGTTGTGGAGTTCCTGAATAGACCCAAACAGCAATTGCTGTGCCCTCACTGCCCTACCCAATCACTCACGCTCACTTTACACGCAATGTTGTGTCATTTGGTGCCAGCATCCTGCTAACTATTGAGAACTTTGTGGTAAGGTGGTGGAAGAGGTGGGGTTTGGTGTGAACATGCTGACTGGCACTTTCCCTACTGTCAGAACCAATCAGTGTCTTTGAAGTTAATGGAGAACACAAAACCTATTTAAAAGCTACATTTACCACTTGGCTGATTCCATTACATTGTGTAATTTCCAGGTGTCACATTTCCCCTCCACATGTCTGTCTTAATGCTCCCCCAAGCAGTATCTGATTAGTCAGACTCTACTGGCTTCCAAAATTCACTTGCTCCATGACGGGGATCGCACACAACCTGCTCGATCAGTACAGGAAAAAAATTGTCTTTACTTCCACTGGATTAAATATATGATACTTGTCTTTTTACATTTCAGACAATCAAATTGGATCTTTTTAGTTTGTTAGTTGATATCTCTGGTCATATTGTGCATCATTTATTATTGGCAGTCACTAAACGAGTAGATTCTTTGTTTGTTTGTTTGTTTTTATTGTTTTTTGCTTCAAATATGTTATATGTTAAATGTCTTCTGTTTGTATTTCAAAATGCACATGGGGCTGCAAAACCAATTAACCAATAATAATATTAAATGTGGTATCTTCTCCTTTTGCTACCTTCAAGATAAAACTTAGCTAATCTGAGTGATAACTAAATCAGAAAATTGGAAGAGAGTTAACTGATTGAAGTAAATCTGAATTTAAATTCTATCCAATCAAACAAGTTGGCAATCCTTTTCTTAATCTGTTAGATGTAAAACATAGCTATGTAAGCCTCATTTTACAATTATTCCACTATTCTGTCAAGTTTACATGCATGTGGGTTTGGGTCATGGGGCGCTCTGACTAACTGGTCTAAAAAGTAATTGTTCTGTAAATAAAAGTTTGGTTAGTTAGGTGCAGGATGCAAATTCAATGCACTGCAAGTTCAATGTTTAATAGATTCAGCAAAAAATACATTGGTTAACAACAGCAGAAAATGTATATGTAAGAATACAAGCCAAATGTACTGTGATGATGAATTCTCCTCTGTTTAATAAAGACATTTTTAGTGAGATAGAAATCATTGAAGACTTGTTTAAAACACAACTATTGCTATTAAACCCTGCTAGCATGCTGAATGAACACCCTGACAGAACTCACATGATATCCGTACTTATGGAAACATGGATACTAAGTTCTGTTCCTTACATGGGCATGACTTTGGATGGGATTACATATAACATTCATGTAAACTGCTATTACGTAATGAGTGCCAGGTTTAGTGTGCATGTCAACAGTTCATTAGGAATCTGTAAAAGGAAAGAATTCATTTTGACTGATGAAAATTGTTCCATGTAAACATTTCTTTATGCCACTACAAACAAAATATACTGGTATAAAGCCTTCATATGGTTATTATGGTTAGCCATAAGCCATTTGTCCCCTGTTTGCGCTATCTTTGTGATAAAAATAAAAGTATCTGTGCTGTAAATTTGTACATTTTTAGAATTGTTGTTGTAATCATAAAGACTCTTTATTCTTCTACACTTGTTTACAGTAATGATTTATAATTCTTCTGTCTGGTGTCATCCAGAATGAGTCCTTTTTGAGACTAGTTCCTTTCAAGATTTCTTCCTCTGCTTCATAATCCTTTTTTATTTCTTAAAACCTGTAGTGTACATATGGTGCGGGGCGGCTGTGGCTCAGGTGGTAGAGTGGGTTGTCCACTAATCGTAGGGTTGGCAGTTCGATGCCCGGCCCACATGACTCCACATGCCGAAGTGTCCTTGGGCAAGACACTGAACCCCAAGTTGCTCCCGATGGCAAGTTAACACCTTGCATGGCAGCTCTGCTTCCATTGGTGTGTGAGTGTTTGTGTGAATGGGTGAATGAGACACAGTGTAAAGTGCTTTGGATTTACCATTATGTCGCCACATGTCAACATAAATATGTTACTTCATATACATTTGCTATATTCAAGCTAGCAATAGCCCAATTAGCACAAATATGTAATAGGAAAACTAGCTAAAATTTAAAATAGACTGGGAGTAAGTTCCCTCCATTGATTTTCCATACTGCTTATCCTACACAGGGTCACAAGGGAGCCTGAAGTCTATTCCAGGTAACTTGGGGCACAAGGCAAGGGACACTGTGGATGGGGTGCCAACCCATTGAAGGACACAATCACACACATTTACACACTATGGAAAATTTGGAAATGCCTAGCGCATGTCATTGGACTAGGGTAGGAAACTGGAGTACTTGGAGGAAACCCCTGAAGCATGGGGAGAACATGCAAGTTCCATGCACGCAGGGCGTAGGCAGGATCCGAACCCCCATCCCCAGAGGTGTGAGGCAAACATGTTAAACACAGTGACTAAGCCACTGTTATAAATGATAATAGTATAAAAAAATTGAAACCATTTCTCACCATAGTCCATGAGTAAACATTAAATATGAGCCAGATTTGTGAGGTGAAAATCAGGAGTCAACTCACATATCTGATCTGAGCAGAGAAATAAGGCTGTAAAGCATCAAAATGTATTTTAGAAATGACTGTTGGCTGGAAGGATGATGATGATGATAATGATGATGATGAGTATGATGATGGTTGTTGTTGTTCTTATAGAAATGCATTTGATGGTCATGGGAGAGAGAGAGAGAGAGAGAGAGAGAGAGAGAGAGAGAGAGAGCTTATCTGCCAAATGATCAAAATGAACTATATCAAGTGTCTAGCAATTAATGTCTCTTCAGTTTCCTGTAGTTTATCACTGTGTTACCTTGTGTCCTTTGACAAAGAAGAAGTTAAGATTTAATCACGGAAAGCTCATGACTTGTGGTTTTGGAATCAATGTTCTTAGAGGATGCAATCAAGCAGGTCATTTGATTTGTGACCCAAGGTATGCAGGTCAAACCAGGTACATCCTAAGGAAGCGGAAAAAAAACAGCAGCACATTTGTATTATAAACCAAATCCTTTTAGCAAATGAGACCTATTGATCATATGGCATGCCTTCTGAGAAATGGAAACAAATCAGTAATGGACTAACTGAAGGATTTGTCCAGCACTGCTAAATGTGTTAGAGCAACCAATCATGATCAAAGGCATATTCTATGTAAAAAACTGATTCAGATCTAAAACAATTTTTTCCTTTTTTAATCATTAATATTTTTTTTAAAGTAAATGGAGTACACAAAATGGCAGTGATGACTGTTTGCCCACAGTGACAACACATTGTCACAATCTCGCCGGCAGATGGCGCTGCGGCGGCGATGTGCACGGAGAGCGCGCGCGTGCACGTGCTTTAAGTGCGCATGGAAGATAGGACTTTGTTTACAATGGACATGTGCACTTGTTTTGATTTCTGTTCTGTCCCCTACCTGTTTAGTTATTGGCGGAGGTGCAAGGGTGTGTTTTCAATTGTTACCAACTGTCGGCATTTAAGGTAAATGTCATTAGCTATTTAAACCCCTCGCATTGCTGCGCACTTCGCGCAGTATTACAGGTTTCAGGTTTGGTTTCATGTTTCACACCTTGGGTCTAGTTAATGTGTAGATGTAAGAAGTTACATGTGTAATGGTGCCACGCGGTAATGTTTCCATGCCTTGCGATGGTTTCCTGTTTCACGCCTCGGTTCTAGTTCTATGTGTAAATGTTTACATGAGATTAATGTATAATTGTGCTATGCGGTAGTGTTTCAAAGCCAAGTTCTAGTTTCACGGTTCATGTCTCAATTCTAATTTACGGTTTGTCCTCATTTCTGTATCGTGTATATTGACTTTAGTGGATAATAAAGACTTTGATCCTGCACTTACTTCCAGTCCCAGTCTCGGTTCGTAACACACATGCAAAAAATAAAATCTATAATATGTTTACATTATATACAACTCCAATTCCAAAAAAGTTGGGATGCTAAAATGTAAATAAAAAACAGAATGTAATGATTTGCAGATCTCATAAACCCATATATTATTCACAATAAAACATAGAAAACATATCACATATTTTAACTGAGGAAAAAAAAGATCATGGCTGCAACATGTCTCAAATAAGTTGGGACGGGGGAAACAAAAGGGTGGAAAAGTAAGTGTGTATTAGTGTTATCACTGTACCAAGCGATTATACCCTGGTCCTTGTTTTGTTTCATGGTTCTTGATCTTGTTCTTGTTCTTGTTTCTCGTTCTCGATTCTAGCCTTGCCCAGTTTATGCCTGTTTGCCAATCGCCTGACCCTTTGCCTGTTTCTAGACCTCACTATTGTCTCATGTTTTGGATTTGTCTGCCTGTCTCTCTCTCATTAAACTCTTATCTGCATTTGCATCCGTCCTAACCTTCATTACGAGGAATAAGTGACAAAGAGTTACTAAAAAGAAACAGCTGGAGGAACATTTTGCAACTAAGTAGGTTAATGGGCAACAAGCCAGTAGCATGATTTGGTATAAAGAGTATCTTAGAGAGGCAGAGTCACTCAGAAGTAAAGATGGGCTGGAATCTGGATGGAAGCATATTTACTCTAAAATCTGTATATATCTTTCAGCATTGATGGTGCCTTTCCAGATGTGCAAGCTGGCCATTCCATAGGCACTAATGCACCCCCATACCATCAGAGCTGCAGGCTTTTGAACTGAGCGCTGATAAAAAGTCTGACGGTCCCTCTCCTCTTTAGTCCTATTTAGTTTAGAGGACGTGGCGTCCATGGTTTCCTTTGCCTCAGTCCATTTTAAATGAGCTTTGGCCCAGAGAAGACAGTGGCGTTTCTGGTTCATGTTCACATATTTCTTCTTCTTTGCATGATAGAGCTTTAACCAGCATTAGGATGAAACGGCGATCTGTGTTCACAGACAATAAGTTCTGGAGGTGTTTTTGAGCCCATGCAGTGATTTCCATTACAGAATCATGCCTGTTTTTAATGCAGTGCCGCCTGAGGGCCCAAAGATCATGGGCATGCAATATTGATTTTCACCCTTTTCCCTTGTGCACAGAGATTTCTCCAGATGGTATTATGTACTGTAGATGATGAGATATTCATAGTCTTCACAATTTTACATTGAGGAACATTATTCTGATATTGTTCCACAAATTGTAGATGCAGTTTGTCACTGATTGGTGAACCTCTGTCCATCTTTAGTTCTGAAAGAGTCTGCCCCTCTAAGATACTCTTTTTATACCCAATCATGTTACTGACCTGTTCCCAATTAACCTCCAGCTGATTTTTTTTAGTAACACTTACTTTTCCAGCCTTTTGTTGCCCCCGTCACAACTTTTGTTAGACATGTTGTGGCCATCAAATTCAAAATTACCTATTTTTTTTCTTAAAATGGTACATTTCCTCAGTTTAACTATTTGATATATTTCTATGTTCTATTATGAATAACACATGGGTTTATGAGATTTGCAAATTATTGCATTCTGTTTTTATTAACATTTTACACAGTGTCCCAACTTTTTTGGACCTAGGGTTGTATGTCATGTGTCATATGAGTCTATGTTCCTCCAGCTCTAATCCGTATTGTATAATTTATAGTATTTAGGAATGTTATAGCACTGTTTTCATCTATGTTCCCCTGTTTTCATCTATGTTTACTCCTCTTCACATCTAATCACATCTGATCAAACGGGTTATGATTTCTGTTTCTTGAGGTGATGTAAATTTGAAATAGGACTTACTATCACTGTGAATTGTGCATAACAGAGTAAAGTGAAGCCACAAGGTGTATGTGTATTCTGCTTATAATTAGAAATGAACAAATAAGCCATGCTTGGAATGTTGAATTTTGCTCAACAAAATTTTCAGCTCTGAAATTCTGGGACAATGTAATTTGCATTCCATTACATATAATTAAACGTTATTCTTTGGTGATTTTCAAAAGAAACAAAGATCAGCTTGTTGTAAATGTAAATAAGTTGATATAAATACAAAACTAGACAATTCATTTTAAAATGTCACAAAATCACTTTAGCAGCTGACTCAAATTTTGACAGACACATTTCACTTGTTTGTAATTGGATTTTCAGTGTTAAGTGAGTAAGACACTAATTATTGTAGCTAACATCTGTACTTCCCTTAGCATATAGTAATCCTTAAACCTTTTCTCTTTTTTCTTTCTTTCTTTCTTTCTTTCCTTCTTTCTTTTTAGTAGGAGCAAGCTGGCACTTTTATGGAACCCCATTCGAGGGTGAGGAAGGTGATTTGCAATTAGAAACTGAATTACTGCATTAAAAAAAAAAAACAAACAAACAAACAAACAAAAAAAAAACTGGTCTCTGTGAAAATAAAGGCTGGCTAATAAAAAGATAGTGTTAAAGAAACGCAGAGGAGGAGACATCACTGATTTTTATTGTAGCTGATGTCCTCCAGTGCAAATTGCAGGTCAGCACGTTGATATGCTGGTTGAGCCCTCCTTCCCCAGCTGATGCTCAAAAACCAACTGGAACACAAGTATAATAAACAGGCTCAAAGGATCTCTAATGATTCATTTTGTTCCATCAAGATGGCACTGGCCTGAAAGTGTTCCTCATGCTTTAATTAATAATAGCAACTAAAGGCCAGTTCATCTGAATGGAAAAGAAATTAAAAACAGTGGCTTCAAATGTAATCACTGTGTAAGGGAGTAAGTGTTAGTCTTATTGACGGCTTAACAAATGGGTAAAATAGTTGAGAGAAAAACGAGCATTAATGGGGGTTGAACGCATACTTTTCTCCTGCCCTCTTTATTATTCTAATTTTTATGTGCTTCATATATATGTTTATGCTGAAGTGTGTATTTATTAACTATGAAAGGATCCATCAATTTCATAACAGGAGCCTAAGAATAACTGCAAAAATGCTGCTTGTATTCTTCTTGACTTTTATGCGTATTGACCTGTGGTGAGTATGTAAAACTGTGTACTTGTGTTTTGACTGAAATTGCCTTGATGTTTTGCTCAGAGGTAAATAGCTACAGTACTGGCATCTCTTTGGACTCCATTCCAAATTCTTATTTTACACTGATAAATGGGTGCAATTTCTCAATTTTTAGTCAAGATCATTTCTAACAAGATATTAAGACTGGCAATGCTTTTATTCGACTGGGGGATGCACAGACAGACAGACAAATAAATAGATAGATAGATAGATAGATAGATAGATAGATAGATAGATAGATAGATAACTGTGAAATTGGGTGAGCACTTTATTCCAAATCAAATGTTTCTGAAGAATACAGTGCTTTTGAGAAAACAGTGAAACAGAACACATAGAGCTACAGCTCTTACCTTAAAAAATGTGATTTACTTCTTCCCCAAATGCCACTGGAGATTAGAATTCTACATTTTGCTATTATTTCAAATCAAAATGTATTTAATATTCTTTTGAATCTTCTCACTTAATTGAAAGACATGACAGCGATATGATTTTCCTCCCTTTTCCCTCTTCATCCTTTAATCAGACAGAGAACTCCATTGAACAGAGAGGCTGCTTGTTGCACTTGCTACAACATTATTCACTACATTCATTGAGCTATTGTGGCACAGGTGGTTAGGTAGGTAATTTCCATTCCCAAAACCTTACCCAGTTACACACGCTAAACACCACTCACAAGCGGCAAAGATTGATTCTTCCTGCATCATCCGTTTTTCCTGTTGCCACCCAGGTCTTCAAGTCAGCACCCATTCTGAATGTGCAGCTGTGAATCTTTTTGTCTACAAAAAGATTCACAAATATGTGTCATAAACCACACATAAGACAACAGTTATTTTTAGACTCAAAGTGCATATGCCTTTTTTGTTAAGAGGTTTCTCTTGAAGCTGTTTTTATGGTTCTCATTGGCAATTTCTAATCTTACAACAGAATTGGGATTTAACATAATTTCTTTTGCTTCTGAGAACATTAGTCTTTGTATATCACACTAAATGAGAAAGAAAATAGGGGGATCTATTTCAGTTCTGCTCCACTGCTTTAGTAAATTAAGCATGAGTGGACTGTACCACCATAACCTCTTTAGATTGATCTGACATTAGACTGAACTCTATGCAGTGGGATTTTACTAAAATGTAATGAGGTTCAAACATGAACTATAGAAAAACCTCCACCCTCTTAACTTGTGGCTTTAAAATTCAATGTCATTACAATTTTTACATATTTTGTAGCATCAGCTAATGAGAGTTGCTTCATTTTTAACTGTCAGTTGATATATTAAAATAGTATCAGATTCATTGTCATGGTTGCACTACAACCAGCTGAGAGCTAACATCAGAGTCTACCATAAAGTTGAATAATAGATGAGTACAGTCTGCAGTGAGTTTACAGCACAGTAAAGAGAATAATTGGAATGCTTCCCAAAATGTTGACCCAATGTTCTGATTACTGCAGACTTTCAAGGTTCCATATATATGTAAGGAATAAAACACATCAGGGGTGTGCTGTTATAGCAAAGTAAACAATTACAGGGTGGTGTGATGTGGCCCTCTTATACAAATAGCAATTTGCCAAAGATTATACAATTTTTTAATAATTAGACATGCCATACTTTTTATCAGTTTATAGTTACATTCAATGTTGTTTGAAAATCCATGAGTAACAAGTTAGTTAGTTATCAAGTTAACAAGTTAGTTCCTGTTATCAGTTATATTATAGCAGCTATAAACATTAATTTCCTTTCTTTCTCTTCGAGTAACCATTATAATCTCCCATGTCCTTCAACTTTTTCCTGTTTTGGAAAACTTCAAAGAACAGCTTTATCTCTAACTTTTACAATGCACTGACATTGGCAACTCCTCCCATAAATGTCAAATAAGCATCTCCTTACAATAGCCTTCATCATATCAAAAATTATATATATATATAAAAATTCTTAGTTAAATAACAACATATTTTGTTTCCATTTATTATAAAAAAAATTTATCCGTTTATTATTACAATTACTGTTTGCAGCTGACACATCTCTCAGAGCAGTGGTGTAAATCTAAACAATTAATCAACACCTTCTGACCCATCAGATTTTGGAGTTTGACTGCTGTGATATAAATACATTAATTCAATGCAGTCCAGGCCTTTCATACTTGCAGATGTTAGCTCCTAATGCTAGTTCTCTGCAATCATGCTACATTTTAAGTCTCTTCATCAGAGGAGCTTTGTAGTTGTCCAAATCAGGCTTCTTTCTTAGTTTATATAGCTTAATGGTTCTTTTTGCTCAGCCTCTATTCTTTGTCTCTTTTGGAATGATTTGCAGCCAGTCTGTGATTGTCCAGTAGCAGCATTCTTTCATCAGCACCACTTGAGTTCAGGCAATCAGCTGAAACCATTACCTGTGTTCCCCTGCCCGTTACTACAGCAACCACCGGCACCTGATCAGCCTTCTATTCATTGAGACTCTTCCATGACCAGTTCATCATTTAGTAAAAATGTTGTCATATGACTAAAGAAATTACAGCAAAAACTATCAATAATGATGTTGATGGATTTTCCCCTTGAAGGGCCCAGAAACTGCACAAACAGACTGAAGCTGAGCAGAGTCATACAAGAGGATCAATAGTGTAAAGAGCTGACTGTTGATAAGAACAAGAAATTGTCCATTGGTCATGGTCCAAGTGTCCATTCTATCTATCTCACTCTCTATAACTGTATATCTCTCATCTGTATTTCATATTTGTCGATTTTTCTTTTTTACCTTTTTTTTTTTTTAAAAAAAAAAAAGGAAATAGGAAATTTAACATTAAGCTGTAAAAAATGTTTGCATTGTTAAGGCTGTGTGGGGGTGGGATTAGTGGCTGTAACTTTTTATGACTGATCCAGTTAAAGGAGACCTATTACACAAAATTCACTTTTAAATGGTGTTTGAACATAAATCTGTGTCGGCAGAGTGTGTACACAACCTCTCTACAATGGTAAAAATCCACCCACTCCTTTTTTGATATTCCCAATAAATAATAAACATTGTCGCAAAATGAGCCGTTTTCATTTTTGCCATAACATGACATCACGTTGGAACAAGCATCTCCCAGGGACTCTGCCCTATTAGCAAAGATCCTCCCCTGAGTGAGCTGCACACAGTCTGCCATGTTTCCCACACTAGAGCAGCTATAGTGGTAAGAAGAATGTCTCGGCTTTGTAAGCATTGTAAGTGTTCTGTTGTTGGTTGTAAGAATGAACATAAGAGTCTTCGGATGCCTCCCGGCATCAGAGCCACTGAAGACACAGTTTTATTTTTGAAAAAAATGTGCTCCAAAAACACCTTAAATCATTTTACACCAGGCTGCTTTGTGAATTAGATTGTTAGCAGATTCCACGGCTAATGTACTATATGAAGCAGGAGTTGTTCTCTTCCAGAAAGGGGGCTGGGAGCAGCAGCTCATTTGCATTTAAAGAGACACACATGAAAACAGCGTGTTTTTGCTTCCACCCAAAAACGGGCATTTTCAGCATGGTATAATAAATGATGGGTATTTTGAGCTGAAACTTTGCAAAAACATTCTGGGGACACCTTAGACTTATATTACATCTGTAGAAAGGCTTAAATAAGGTATCCTTTAAATTACTCTGATGTATTATACACCTTATGAATTCCTGGCGTTTACATTAATTAGAGTGCAAACTGTGTGCTTGGCAGTATGGCTGCACAAAAAACATCATATTAAAATCACAATTCCTATTTGTTTCTCAATTGAAATTGATTCAAGAAGAGTGCAGATTCTGCACCATTTGCACTTGTTTCACCACTCCATAAAACAGAGCAGCATTAGTTCTCCTTATATGCTGTGACCAATGACCGTAGAAGTTGTGGCAACCACATGACCTCATATACAGACCTGAAACACTGTGACTCAGCAAGTCTACAGAAGAAAAATGTGAGAAACAAGGTGGGGATGCTAAGCTGTGAGTGAATTTTAATGTGACCTATATGTCACGTGTAGTGATTAGGACCAAATTTGTCCTAAACAAATGTTAAACCTTAAGTACTGGACATTGATTTGAACAAATGGTATGAGTGAGTCATGAAATGTGTAGAACATATTTATCAAGAACAAGTTCCCCACAAGTGGCTTAAGAGTTGCTATCAGTAGTAGAAGAGAACCAACACATAATTATTAAACTGACTAGTAATATTGTGAGGTTTCTTTTAATTCCTTCTAGAGGACACACTTTGCTCATTTATATGAAATAATACATTTTATACTGAATAGCAATTGTTTTTGCTCAGGACTTTATTGCACTACAAATGTCCCAGTAAATCAAGAATTTGAAATGCAAAAGAGCTGTCATTTACAAATATCCACTTGGAAAATACTGTATACAGTCCCTGTGAAAGTACTGGCATGGCAAGGCCAATTCTTTTGTTTTTGCTATACACTGATGACATTTCAGTTTGCAACCAAAAGATGAACATGAGATGAAAGATTCTCCTGATAATTACATCTAGATGTGTTAAACAACTTATTTTGTTTCAACCCACCAATTTTTCAAGGGATGAGAGATATTGAAACATGTGACTGACATGTGTTACTTGTTACCTAGGTGTTCCCTGTTAGATTGATTGTTTAAACAATTAATAGCTCTGAACATCTATTCTTGGTTTGAGCCCAGGGTTTCACCTGTGAAGACTTCACTTGTTAAAAAGGATAACCAACATGAAGATCAGAGAGCTGCCTATAGGAGAAAGAAAGCCATTTTTAAGCTGAGAAAAGAGGGAAAATCAATCAGACGCATTGCACAAGCATTGGGCATATTCAATACAACAATTTGGAATGTCCTGAAAAGAAAGAAACCACTGGTGGTACTAACAACCATACATTGAACAGGAAGGAAGGAAAGGAAAACAACAGCATTATAAGAGATGTGAAGAAAAACCCAGAAACAACATTCAGTGACATCATCAACAACCTCCACAGGGCAGGGGTGAAGGTATCGCAATCCACTGTTCGGAGAAGACTAAAAATAGACGCCATACCACATGATGCAGTCCCCTCATCAGCAGTAAGAATTGGAAAGCTAGATGGGAATTCATAAAGAACTACAGAGTTAAGACATAAAAGTTCTGGAATCAAGATTAACCTCTACTAAAATGATGGAAAACGAAAGGATCTGCTCATGATCCAAAACATAGAAGCTCATCAGTGAAGCATGGTGGAGGTAGTGTCATGGCTTGGGTCTTTATTGATGATGTAACTCGTGATTGTAGCAGGAGAATTAATTCAGAAGCCTAAAGAAACATTCTGTCTGCCAATATACAGAGAAATGCATCCAATCTAATTGGGAGGAACTTCGTCATACAGCAATGACCCAAATGACAATGACCCAAAACACACTGCCACCACAACAAATGACTTCATCAGTCAGGAAACAAAAACTGAAATTCTGATCTATCGTCTCATATGAATTTTTTTATCTCAAACCAAATTGTTTTCAGCGTATAGCAAAAACAAAAGAATTGGCCTTGCAGGTTTCAATATTTTCAGAGGGGACAGTATATACCTACCACTGTAATGTAGGAATTTATAAATATATATATATTGTTCCTTAAAAAATTGGTCAAAGAATCATGAGTGAAAATTGTGATCTCAATTCTAAGCAAAAAAAAAAACCCAACATGATTCCTATTTCATTAAGAGTCATGCAGCCCTATGCATTATTGAACAGACTCAGTTTTACTCAGTTCTTATGTATTTTTCAGTAACTCTTGATATAAAATATTTGTTTGTCAAATTATTCAGTGTGTAACAAAACAAGCAATAACCTCTCTCTCAGACCCTTCACGATAAGTAAATTATAGAACATGTGCAAATTAATCTGTTTGTACATCAGCCCACTCTTTCTGTGCACTCTACAAATTGCTTTATCACTCCCACAGGAAAGCCCAAAATTGCTTATTAATTAAAGCACTCAAGCAAAAATGCACAGCTCACACAGATCACCCATTTAAAGCCATCAAATTCCTCTCTGCTAGGTTGGTAAATCTGGCCTCACGGTTGGGTTTTTTTGTTGTTGTTGTTGTTTTTTTGTTTGTTTGTTTGTTTTAATTGGCTTTCTTAATGTTTGGTTTTTGTGGGTTTTTTTTTTTTTTTTTTAATCTGGCCATCAAATTTTTAGGTGCCACAAAATTTTAAATGGTGAAGCTCTGGTACTTAATCTAGTTTTCCATGCAGTTACTGCACAACCATCATTTAGCCATTGTTCATCTCCACTGTTTAGGTAAAATTTGACAGTGTGAGGGTTGTGTTTCTGTAAGCCGAGTGATTATTCTTTTGTTGGCTCATTGTTTCATGCAATATGTTGCATGTTAATACTGGTAGTGTTTATAGGCTTTTCAGAAAGCATAGCAATTTTTAATACTGTCATAAATTATATCCTTCAAGAAGTGGCCATCACACAAGTTGGTTGCAGGCTGCATTAAGTAAACACAAATTCTTGAGTATACAAGTAGGTCACAATTACATATTTGGTGTGATTTTAGCATAGAAAGGATAGGTTAAAGAATATTCAAATTAAAACACACAACACAGACTTGATCATCTAACTGATGATATAGATGGTGTTTGTTAATTTAAATTTACTAGATAATAGCATAGCATAAGTTGTGGTTATTTTCTTTACAAGCTTCAAAAAACAGTCTGTTTCTATATGAACAAAAAACATACAACATGATCCTCATCAGAGAAGCAGACACAGGCTCTGAAAGGTCTTGTGGGACGGAAAGACTGTGAAATGGCGAAGGCGCCTAAAACCAGGCAAAACCCGAAGGGCTCATCGCAGCCTTTTCCTCAGCAGAGCAGCCTGTCAGAGGGCATTGAACCATCACTTCCCCACTCAGGCTAGCAGTTGGGCGCACTGCTGGCAGTGGTCCTGATGGTTGAGATTGAGAACATCGTACACTAACCTGGCTGATATGACACATTCATTACCTTCACAAATTGTGCTGCCAGAAAAATCCATAGTGTGAGTCATTGATCAATCATCCCCCCATCTGTTTAGATTTGGATAAGAGAGGGTGGCTTTCAGTGTGTAGTAGGTGTTGGATGCAATTATAAATGTCTAGTGCTCTTCACTTTCAAATTCACATTATAACCTTTCTTGGCTGAGTGGCTGTTTTGATGGAACCAAACAGATAGTGTGTTTCTGAAAATGATGATGACATTTGTAAGACTATTTTCAGGGCTTTTTGTTTGTTTTCACACATTATTCATCAGCTGATTAGTTACTGGCATTATACTAGTATTTAGTCATACTTGGACAAATTATTACCAAGGTTCATAAAATGTTTAGCACAATTACACAGCCAAAAGATATAATAAAATCACATATAGTAGTAACCAAGAACACTGCTTTTGGAAAATGTGCAATAATGTTGAATAAACCCAGCTTATTTATAGTAACTATGATATACATAACATATACATATACATAATGACTCCATTGCATCTAAAACATATGTCAAAGCATGTACACATTTCATATATTGTATTTTAATATTTTCTATGTTTGGACACACCTACTAATAACAGGGTTTCCTGGTTGGGGTTGCGGTGGCAATAGGCTGAAAATATCAGCCTAGACTTCTCTATCCCCAACCACAGATTCCAGCTCCTCCTGAGGATCCTCAGATGTTCCCAAGCCAACCATTAGATCTCTCCGGTAGGTTCTGGGTCTACCCCAGATTCTCCATCCAGTGGAACATGACCAATGCAGCTCTAAAGGGAGCTTATCAGGCGACCTAACTGGTTCCTTTCAATTTGGAGAAATTCATACAGAGACTGGCTTACTTTGTAGCACCCTAGATATCCTCCTGCAGTACCTCCTACAATAAATGTTGCTGCACATGAACATACACCTTCATAAAAAAAGTATTTTTTTATTATTTTTTTTTTTTTAAATGCATAAATCATAAAACACATACACTGGATTAGCATACACCCATGACCACTTACTAAGCTATGCAGACTAAAGATCTGGTCCATTGTTCCACAGCCTGACTCCTCCTGTTTCCTAGGTCAGCTATTGGACTTGGCATATACATTTGCTAGAAGGCTGAAGAGTCTGAACAATTAGAACAAACCCTCTGGTCCCCCTTTTCAAATATTGGGCTCACCATCCAAGTTTGCCCGCCTATAGACACTGGCCTCACATTTCATGCACCATTGAAGAAGCATGTTAAAAGCACAACCTCAGCCTTGCCCAGTGCCATGAACATCCCTATCCAAACCTCATCCACCCCTGCATCCTTCCTGCTATGAACATTTCTTACCACCATAGTAACGTCAACCACAGAGAAACCAACACAGATACACTCACCATACACTTTAATAAGAACACCTGTACACCTGCACATTATGTGGCAGCAGCACAATGCATAAAATCCTGCAGATACAAGTCAGGAGCTTCAGATAATGTTCACAAACATTTTTTAAAAATCTGTGATAGAGAATCTGTGATTTTCTAGCACACTGTCATTAAAGCAGAAAGGGCCATATCAAATACTAATAAAATCTTAAATGCATGTAAATATTTCAAAGATTCTATTTTTCACATTTTTTTTGTATAAATATAATTTTATATAAATATAAATATAATTTTGTAAAGTTGAAAAGAATGCAAAATCAAAATAGAAGTATTTTCACTAGTGGTCTCAGACTTTTGGACCTATCTATCTATCTATCTCTATCTCT
>JANDJT010000001.1:19973818-19996832 GCA_024331685.1 Stegophilus panzeri | reverse complement strand
AATTTTTCTGTAACCTTATTTTTGGACTGCAGCAGGAGCAGTGCATGTAAAAACAGAGATAATACAGCATGACAGAGTTGTCCCCAAATATGCCTGCAGGCTCTGGCCACACGTGTTTTTTCTCTGGCCAAAATGGCATGCTGTTTTTGCCCCCCTCTCACCCTCCCACATTCTTCCACAGACTCTTTTCTCTTTGCATCATTGCACCTCTACTATGTGGTGAATTGTACGTTCAGGCCCAGAGCTACTGATGACCCATGCAGCCAGGCTACTGCGACCTCTCCAAACACTCATCTAGTGGAAGCTACCCAATTCTCTCTGACAGTATGAGGACCTGAGTCCTTAGGAGAAGCTATTTATGCATAAATCTGCAGTGACAGCACTGCAGACTCAAAGAACCCATCTGTATGGTAAAAAGGGTGTCACTAATTTAACGGGTGTAAACCTAGTTTGGTAACAGGGTTAGTACAAAAAGAATATCACTGAAACTCTAATGTAGAAGATATGCTCTGTGCTGCTCTTGAATAAAGCTTGAAAAAAGCCAAGATGTGGATTGAATGGAAGGTGGCTTTCTAGGAGGCAAGTAATTGTGTAATATGGCAGGAAGCAATTAATGCAACCTTTTACTTTACAGTTAACTTCAAAATCACACATTCAATTTCAAAAGCTGAAATGATAACAAAAATAATAATAAAGAATGAATGACTGAAAATAATGAGATGCCTATGATTAAAATGGGAGAAAGTTGTGTACTCTGGGGTAATAGGCCAATGCAAAAGAGCCAATGGAGGAGGAAAATGACTTGTTTTCATCTCTTCACAGTTCATTATTTCAAAGAGAATAAAGAACTAGGGCATACTTTTCCTGACAAACAAAAAGTGATTAATTTCTCTGGTAAACAATGCTCTTGGTTTTCAGCTCTGGGTTCAATGAGATTATTTTAGAATTTCTATTCAACTGAGCAATGGTTAGTGATTAGTGATTTGTTTCCATGTTTAAAAACAAAAATTTATATTTGCCTCAAATAAAACATCAAAGTGAGGAAAAAGTTGCAAATGCCTTGAACATCTCAGTTCAATGATTTCTAGTACCATTAAAATATATCACCTACAGACAATATTATGTCACATTTAAAGAACCTTTACTTAATGAAACAGATAAGAAGAAACTGAGGTAGGAATAACTTCTTATATCTGAATAAGTCCATGTAATGGCTTATAGTATTTAATCTTAGTATTACTATTCAGATCTGTAATAACAGTTAAGGCTGAGTATGTAAGAACCTGTTTTAGTATACTGCTTAATCATTACTACCACATTGTCTAAATTTTTAAGCTTTTCAATATTTAGTTATGTTGATATATCCATTCTATTAGTAGTAGTAGAAGCAGTAGTACCAGTAGTAGTAATGTTAATAGTTTAGATGAGTTTAGGTTTATTTGGTCAGCATCATGTCCTGTTTCATCTATACCTTGCAAACAGCATACAGCTTTCCACCCTAACCCTAACCCTTTTTTTTTGTTTGTTTGTTTTAACAAAAGGTATAGCATTTATAGTATACTGCATTTTTTTTTCCAATGTACACTGTTACTGTACAATATAACACACAATTGCAGGTTAAGATTTTTTTTTTTTTTTTATCAATATTGAAAATAAGATATTTCTGAGATATCAGTTTTTAGTTGTTTAATCTGTTTGTGAAGCACTGATGGCTAACTGTCACTTGGAATTTTGTGCTGTGCTACCTGATTCCTTAAGATCCTAGACCATGTTAACCTTTGTTTTCGTTGTCATTTTTCAAGTTACCTACCTGTAAAAAACAAAACAAAAAAACAACAACAATAATAAGGGTGCCCCTGAAAATGTCTGCATGAGCATACTGTTGCCTGGAAGAGTGACTTACATTTTGTTTACTGGTATATTTGATGTGACACAGACTCAAATTACTTGTTTCTCCTTTTGTAACAATATCAGGAAAGTCAACATTTAATTTCACTTGGTCAAATGTTACAACTTCAAGCTTCTCTGCTATGACCTGGAAGAGTGGCATGAGAAAATTTAGATTTAGATTGTTTTGATTGTTTAGATTGATTTGTTTTCATGGCTCATTTAATTTGAAACCATTATAGGTGTGGTGAAAATATTATTGTTGAATTTAGTATCCAAACCTGGTGCTTAGCAGCATCATTATATGAGTACTCTTTATGTTGTCAGTAACAATATTGATATTATTTCAACTGAAGAATAGGTCAAATGCAGGTTAAGAAACTTTTTTTTTATTGTATCAGCATTGAAAATGAGATATATCTGAGGTATTGATTTCAGTTGTCACTGTCTCTTTAAATATTTCTGATTCAGCTCGGTGTCACAATTTATTGCCTCTACTCAGTGTATGGCAGCATTCCTCAGTGTATTGATTTTCCTTGTTATGTTGCTCAGGTGGAAAGCTCACTAATGTTCCTTTATGGCATATGCTATAATTTTCATTCCTTCCACACTGCTGAATGTATTGTGTCTGTGCATCCACATATACTGGACCACTTTTTTCATCTTAGTTGCAAGGGGGAACTCTTACTGTGTGAAGTAATGAATAACAGAAAGGTTAGACAAAGGCTTTTATATTAGTAATTCTTCTCATGTGAAAAAGCATTATTCTTAATTATTTTCTATAGACACAAGAGTAATAAAAACAGAACATTTAAATATGTGGGACATTGTAAACCAGATAGACGGCACAGTGGTGTGGCGGGTGGCATTGACACTTCACAGATCCAGGGTCCCCAAATCAGTTTTGAGCTCAAGTTACTCTCTGTGTGGAGTTTCATTGCATGTTCTCCCCATGTCTACATAGCTACCAGACGGATAAAATAGAAAATGTTTCTAACTAGACTAGTGTCACTAGCCAAGGGGAGGCACAGCTAAGCTATCATTGTCTGGGTTTAGCTGCTACAATGCCATGCAAAGTACATTATCTTTCCTTATGCTCTGCTCATATCATGTTCACATATATTGGAACTCATATAAACATTTAAACACCTTATTTTCCTGCTCAGCATGAGAGGTTGTTACTGTTTCAGTTTCAACCCATTTACAGGTTTTAAAAATATATTTTTTTGCTGTATATCCATTTTTCCTCACCCTGACTGTGAGCTAGCGTTTGGCAGAATTGAGAGCTGTCAGCCAATAAGACACGAGTGTTTCCACATTTTCCTGTAAACGCTGTCTGATTGGTCTCACTTCCGTTCACTAAAGATGTAAAATTACAGGCAGTCTTTTACTGACGTTCAGTGACACAGTGACAAACCGCTCCAAGTGGAGAATTATTCGGGGCTAAAGAAAAAATCTTCGGGGCAAAATGTGATTTATTTTAAAAATACATTGTACTTAATATTGTTTTCTTAACAATAAATTTGTAGCGCAAGTAACGTAATTTTATTAACATCAGTAACTGTAATCAAATTACATATCAATTTTTAAATGTAATGCATTACATTACTGTGTTATCAGAAAAAGTAATTTGATTACAGTAACACCAAACTCTGATAGGCTCGCATCCCATCCAGGGTAAACCTCACACACAGTGTTCCTTGGATAGGCTTAGGATCCTCAGTACCAATGACTAGAACCAAGCAGTAATGGAAGATGAATGAATTAATTAATTAATCAATCAATCAATCAATCAGTTAATTATTTAAAACTGGATGCCCTGTCAAATTTCTTAAAGAAAAACATTTCTGTGGGCATTTAATGTACGTTTGCATTAGTGACACTTCCTTTTTCAAGATCTCTTGATTTTAGGCTGCCATACAAGCACAGGCTCTCGTTTACTCATAAGTAAATTACAATCTGTTCTATTTTCTTCCATATCTGTGTATTGTGTTATTTTCCCTTCAGTTGCTATGCACTCCTGTGAAAAACCTGTGATGATCTCAATTAATGACTCAATACCATGGTGACAATTGCAGCCACATGGAGGAAGAAGGGAGTAAAGAAGGAATATTTTGTATGCAAACAGCAGATAAACAATGCATAGTCATATCTCTTCTGGATTGTTGATTAATGTATTGAATATGAATTTTATAAGTTATTTGCCTTTGAGCCTGGAAAGAAGAATTTTTGTCAGTTGGATAATGTGGCTATTTGCTTTGACAGATATGTAAGATAGCTTACTTGTGTGTGTTTGGGGTGACTCAGCATTATTAGCAGAGGCCTGGAAGTTTAAGCATTCAGAAGAGTATTTTTCATTTTGTGAGGATTGCAGTCTTCAGGACTGACATTGATGTTCTAAAAGCCACTGTTCCAGCTTGACTGCCTTTAATACTAAATTTGATTTGGATGATTCTTTTGATTATGTTCGAATGCTGGGTTATTAGTTGCTGCACTGTGAGCAGCCTGATTTCATGAGTAATTCATACGAACATGGATAAATGAGAGTAAAATGATTTGATTTCATACAATTTAAGTTATAAGAAATTATACAAATGCTTGCTTATCCTTATTCCTAGAGTTAACCTTTATATATTTTCTTTAGAACTGAGATGCAACTTAATGAGTGTAAACAAAGTCTACTGGTTCTTCAAACAGCCGGTCATTGAGCTTGGTGTTGCAGGAGCATTCTATCACCTTCAGGATATGTAATCTATGATTAGTGCCAGTAGCTCACTTACCACTGAATTGTCCAGTTTATCTCAGTTTGCCATCCCCCAAATTTCTGAACTTTGGGGGCATGTGTATCCCCACTAAAAATAAGGAAATTCCTGCCATCAAAAAGAAAATTGTATTTCCTTCTTTGGCACCACAGAAATGATTTACCACTAATACTATGGGACGCAGTGTTATGTTATCTTTTTTGGGTTTTTTTTGTTTTGTTTATAGAGAAGCACAAATTTACTGTTTTAGAACATTCATAAAAATCTTATTAATTCACCACCCTTTCAGAGAAGTTACACTTCACATGCGCATTTAATATGTAGTACATGGTTTGTTTGTTTTTTTTCACATGAGATTTTTCACAGGATACCTTTATTCATATTATGTGATTTTTCACAATTATTTTAATGTAATTTTTTTAATTGATTCATTTTTCACTTGCAGGTCATGCGGTGTATTTGGCTACATTTCATAAATGTAACTTCTTAATGATGGTTTATTTTTAAAGTTGTACTGATGAAGTATCCTTCACCAATAGACATCCATTTTGGTTGGGTACCTCTCTGTAATGGCTAATTTAGTACTTTGTAGTAGTCTATTCCCAGAAAAACAAGTGAATCATAAAGAATAAACCTGAGGAGCTGCTCTGACATGATTAGATCTCAACTCATGGTTGATGAGTAATTCATCTGCAGTTAATGTGCTGCAGCTGCATCGTAATGAGCTTGGTTCGGAGGAGGGGGTCAACTGCCCTGTTTCACTCTGCATCCATCAGCCACGACAATGGTGCTAAAGTCCTTATCCTCAGGCACTCTCATAGTGTCAGTCTCATACAGAAAGACTTGCAGCTCTAAATCTTTTCATGCCACACTGATTTCACCTTTCATCTTCTGCTCACTAACAGCACTTGAGACATATTTCTATTTCACACAGTATGTGTACCTATTGGATTTGAGGCATGTGCTCAGTTGTGGTGTTGGGATACAGAATTACTTGTAACTCAGGTCTAGTTCCAGAATGTCACAGTATAGCAAAATTTACAATGTGGACTTCCAGGATGAGCTTTGAATAATAGTAGACTGTAAACGTTGGGTTATAGTTATGTTATGTAAACAGATTTTTACATGGCATATAAATTGGTTTATTCAATGTAACCTACAGGTGAGACAGAAAAGAAAAAAAATACATGGTTATCTTCTGTCCTGTTGTGTGCTTGTTTATACATCTTGTATTTAAATTTCTGATTTGTCACTGGAATTGAATTAGAATTACATTACCAGGAGATTTTGTCCCCACAATTTAGTTTTCTGCAAAAATTATTTGGTGTAGTTGTAACAGTATATACCTGTGAAAATTGCCACCATCTCTGTCTTTGGAGATTTGTTACAGTAGTAACACCTTCAGTCCTGTGGTCATACAGTACTGCTAAGAAAAGCTATTTGTTTACACTGTTGTTTACCACCATGTGGCTATTTTCATTATATTTGTCAGTATTGATTTAGCATATTAGTGATCAAGCTGATGATCATGATATGCATTAGTTGTAGGTTCAACACCATTACTGACTGAAATTGATGAAATATATTGTAAAATTGATTGAGAAAAATAAACACAGCATTTTCTATTTTGTTAGTAGTTAGGATTGTCACCCTCACGGACACTGTGAGCTTCTGAGACCCTCCAGTGAACCTCATTAACTTCCATTAAGAGCACTGACTCAGAAAAGAGTTAGAAGAGCTGAAGCAAGCAGACCAAGATGGAATTATTGAAATTGCTGGCAGCTCCACAGTTCTGAAATAACATGCACATCATCACAATACTTAATTGCAACACCTAGGTTGCATTGTTCCTTATATTTGTACTTGGCTTACTCAAGTGGTTTCGACCACAGATTTGTTTTGCTGCTCAGTTATCACACATTACATTGGGCATAAAAAAAAGTGGTCGTAAAAGCCCAGATCTTACAGAATACCAACACAGGCTGCCTTTGCCTCCCTTTGGGAGTTAAAAGGGTTCTCCTATTCTCCTGAGTCTAATATAAAATTTTAAATAGTAGCTTCTAAATCATGGGTGAGTAATAAAAACCACTAGAAAAGGATATCACAACAATCTTCAGAAAAAAAAGATCAAGTTTTTCCTTCTGCTTCTGAGGTCAGTAGTAGCATAGGCACTGGGACACCCCAGATAACGAATTCTGAGTAGAAAGATTTTAAAGATTTTCCTGTTGTAGGCATAGCTGTGGCCATTGTTGTAACACCTGCTAATATTGATTCACCATATATGCTTGATGTGCCTACAGTAGGTTTTGAGATCATGTTGTAAGCATTCGAAATTAGCCTCTTTTTAGTGGTCAGTCTACAAGCACTCTGAATTCACAAATACATAAAATGACACTAATCTACTTATAACTACCATGAACATTTTGTTCTCTACTAAAAACAGTAAGTTTGGAATTTGTCAGAAAATAATCAGCAATAGCGGCCCATTGAGTGAACCTCACAAACGTAACTCTAAACTTGCTTTTAAATTGTTGTAAAATTGCAAAGGGAATAATTGTCAATATGCATGCAACAGCTTCTCTCTCACTTCTCCCTTTGGATTAAAAGGGCATGGAGCTTACATATAACAGCTTCTCACTTTTGATAGATATGATAATTTGAGAGCTGCCTGGACTATTTAGTAGAAACAACCTTACAAGCTTGGGTCTGAACCTAGGCTTATTGGTATGCTAAGAGGTATTGATCGGTAGCCCAGTTTCTTCTTTAGATGTCCCCGTGATCATGAATGAAACAGGGGGCTCTATGGAGAGGAGTGCTGAGAGAGCAGCAGCAGTGCCAGGAAGCAGTGGGTCCTGCTATGCTGCCCTCTGGGTTGCCTCTCATCTGATACAGAGCCCCACATAAAGTACCCACAGCACCATCTGGAGACCTCTAATAAGAAGAGGCGTTATGAATTATTGATTTTCCAAGTACCCTCCCTCTCCACTCTCTCCTTCTCCTTAAGATATATATTCCCTTTAAATCCAAGAGCTTTGGTCTTTGCCTTGGGTTTTTGAACACAGCACTCTGAGCGAGCTGCCAAGCAATAAATGCCTGAGAAAGAGAGACCAATTAGAGGCTCTAAGGATGCTCGTACCCCTTCTCATTCTTCACCTCTTGATCCTCTAACTTCTTTCCTCTGAGAAGGGGTCAGTATCTAATTTTCCCCAAGTGCTCCCACACTTCTGACCAATGCTTAGAGCCAAATTAGGTTTCTTTTCTTTACAAATACTATGACTTCTCCTGTGCCAAACACTGACACTTAGCAAGAGTAATGACATAATATCAAATGGCAAGTGATTTCCAAGTCATCAGCTACACTACTAATCAGCAGAGAAAATCAGGCAGCATTTACTATCTCAGTTCTCTGCAAGAGGGCTTTGCAAAATTGTACAAAATTTGAATAATCATTAGCACTGTAGATTATCATTGGTGATTCATCAAACAAATTCTTAATTTTCATGAAAAGTGATTGCACTGAACTAATTAGAGTTTGGTTTTTGTTTAGGTAATTCTGCTGAGGTAAAATATGTTTGCTATATTCATTAGTTATATTTTCTATATTGAGGTTTACAGAAATGTACAACCTGTGTTGTGGCAGATATGACATATCGAGTATCCATTGCTGATAGCTTCCACCTTTAAGATTTTGACAGATATTGAAATGCCTGAAATCTGATAACACAAATAGACTCCATTCTAATTTCTACTGGCCTAAATGTTATGCATATTTTTATCCTGCCATTGTCATTTGAACATCTAGGCATTTCTTTTAGTTACTATAACCTGAGCAACAATAAATCAGTCAGTCACAATGAGGCAAACTCACTCATATCATTGTTAGCTTGGTCAAGGTAAAAAAAAAAAAAAAAAATACTACATTTGTATATTCATGTGTCTTGTAACCCAACATGCATCCTTACATTCTCAATATTTTAGACTAATGTCTGGTGAAGTTTCTAGAATACACTCTATCCAACATTCTACATTAAATGAATAATGTAGTCTAGAGTGTAAAAGTGAGAGTTATCACGTCTACCATTTTTACAGGAATTTTGAATCAGCCTTCGACTTTGTGCGTCATGAGATCTGGTATTCATTCACTTGCTTACCTTCAGGCAATGCTGATTTATACATCAACCCACTGTATCAATTCCATAGTTCTCCCATCCCTTTCTGCAGTAGGTTATAGGGCTCCCTTATAAGCAGAGATATAATGAAATATTCAAAGACAGTGTGCACCTGGGCCAGAATAGCAATGCTTGACTGACTCTGCAGAGCCAAGCAGTGGTAGATGATGGTGTTGATAATGGTAGTGCTGGTAGAGAACTATGAGGCTATATTTATCCAATGATGACATTGTTCTGACATGCAGAGCCCTCTTCTGGCAACTGTGACTCCCTGCCTCATTCCTCTGTCACTTTTACAGCCTAGCCTCTGCAGTATATCATTCCAATCAAGATAAGGCCACCTGATCACAATGTCATTGATTTCCAGTGTACCTGCAGTGTGGCTTACTCCCTTTGCACTTAGTGAAGACTACATTAACTCAGTAGATAATTACTGTATTAAAATGAGAAAGTTGTGCTCAAAGTGTGAGTTGGAAATAAGAGAAAGTACTAGGCTTGCTGCGATAGTCTGTGTTACCGGTGTTACATGGTTTTCAGCCACACACCAGTAACATCACTTGCCCACTGTGGCACCGCCCCCACTGTCGTTTTGCTTTTTTATAGTAATAAAAATAATTTAATTCAGTTAGAGAACGGATGCTACAGTTAAAAACTGAATGCATCTGTGCAATTCAGCATGAGTCAAATGAGTTAAGTCAGAGTCGCAGCACAGATCACATTTCATTTATCACGTGACGAGAGTGAGGCGAGCTGACTGACAAGACAATGGCGGAAGATTTGGTTTCAAAAGTTCTATGTTTAATATAAGCAAGTTTGTCATTGTACTGTTTTGTTGTTGTGCTTTTAATTAAGAATAATAATGAACCCACCATTCAAGCAACTGCTCCCCTGAATTGCCGCTAATTCGAAAGCGAAAGTAAAATGCTCAAGGCTGCACGGGCATTACAAAGCGATTTAAAAGCGAGGGAGAAAGAGGGAAACGTCCCCCACCCCCTGAATTCTGAGTGCATTCTGCATTCTGAATGCAGAATTGATTCTTTATTTTAAGTAGAGGCCGCACTTTTAAAACTAATTTGTAGGCACACAGTGCAGTGGTATGTATTTGACATTAAAATACATGGAGAGGCCTGAGAAGTCCACTGTGCATTTGAAAAACCTGTGCCTCTTTTAACAGTGTGGCAATTGGGAAAAGGTGATTCTACTCTGATGGAGAACCCTCTGTTGTGCCTTTGCCAGCTCTCTACCTTTAAACAGAGCACAATTCACAGTCTCCCATTGAAGCAATAGCATCAACCATACAGCACAAGAGAGAGAGAGCGAGAGAGAGAGAAGTAGAAGAGCATCACTGAAGAAGCATCACTCTGAAGCTGAAAAGAACTATAATATATGAAATAGTTGTGTACAGTGCTATATACTGTGGCATTTACAGGGCTATTCCCTGGAGGGTATTCTGCTTGAAACAAACTGCTCTCAGAGAAAGGCAACTGCTATAGCATGAAGCTTTACATCTGCTTTTTCAAGTCTCTCACTTTTAAGCACAGTACAATAATATGAATTTTTAAAGCCAGTACAAGTTATTGTATTGGTCATGATGGTTCTTTAAACAGATGGTTGTTTTGTGGGAACAACAGTGTTGTCACAAACAACTTCAATAAACATGAAGTATTAAATGGTTTGTTCAATGATATATTCTTTTTTTTTTTTTGCTGTAGAAAGCTAAAGCACAGATATTTACTGTAATCTACGATGAAACACTGCTGAATTTTTTTTCCAGTGGCTGTTTTTTTTTTGGGTGTGCTGTTTGCCTGGAGATGAAGGTGAAGGCACCAATGAGTCAGCATTGGCCTTGGAGCTACACACAGAAAAGTCAGCCAGGCCAGTGAGCAGAGGGAAACAGAGCAGAATGTCAAATTGAGGCAAAGATTCTAGAGTCTCCCTATGGCAATAGTGTTGCAGCCTCAGATCAGACTCTGAAAATATTTTCTCATACATTGAGCCACAAGTTTTGGTTTTTTTCCTTTTTTTTCCACATTTTTTTTTTCTCTATACTGACATATTTCATTTTCATAGGTCCTACTCTTACCTGTCTCATGCTCTCTTATCTCATATCATATCTCATTGCTGGTCAGTACAAATCTCACACTGCTTTTATAGGGCACCCCCAGGGATCAGTATTTGGCCCTTTTTTTTGTTTGTTTTTTACACAACGAAAACCTGAAATAAAATTTTTACTCAAATCAGTTAAGGAACCTGATTGCCTTAAACCATTTAAGTTTAAAATGTGACTGCTTTTTAGATAACTTACAAAGAGTATAGATAACTTAAAGAGATTTGAGTTTGCTTAACGTATACTTTGATACATTTAAATCCACTATGTTTAGTTTGCATAAGCTATGCATAGCAAAAGCTATGTTAAAAGTAAAACAGCTCACTCATTCTCAGAAACCACTTAATCTTAACTCATTTATCTTACCTAATCCACCTATTGGCACGAACACTGAGAGAACATGCAAAAATTCCCCAAAGTGAGGATCGATCTCAGCACCCTGGTGCTATGAGGCAGCAATATTATTGCTATTTTTAACTAACTGAATTTAAATTAAGAACATACCATCAAGGATTATTTATTTATTTATTTATTTTTATTTTTTTGCATGAGGTGTTGAGGATATTTGAAAGAAATTAATTTGGTCTAAACTAATATTATTTGAGTAATTAAAACTTGAGTCACATGAGTTGTACTTATTTAAAATTTCGTACACAAATTAAGTAACAAATATCAATGTAAACAATGTTCAGTTATTGACTTCTCGTAACTTAATTCAGATAAGTAAAAAGGACATTTAAACCCATTGGAGTAGTGATTACTCATTTCATTTAGTGATTTCCACTGTTTAAGTGTAGTGTTGTCAGCTCCTATCTTTTTATTTAGTACCTTGGATGAAACTTTGCTCACACTTTTAACTTCTGAAGAATTGTTTGTCATGCCCAGTTTTCCCGGTATTGACTCTAGATCCACTGTTACCCAGATCAGGATAAAGTGGTTAGTAAATTTGAATAAATGCTCTTAAACTAACTTCATTATAAATAAGCAAAATCTATATCTGATTTTTACCAGCTGTCAGTTCTCCCTCTACTACACAGCTGTATTATTTACAAGCTACTTAAACACTAGGTGTAATATAATGTGCAATTACCAGCTTGTGGTTGAATCATGGTTAACAGTGAGGATTTTTTTAACAGCATGGAATACACCAGCAGTGCTCGTTTTACATTATGGTGAGGTCAATATAGAGTTGGATGAGAAGGAAAGACAGTAGGAGGAAAGCTGTGAATGTTTCTAGATTTCAGAAAGGCAGGGTCCTCTTATCAGAATTATCCAGTGTCTTTATGTTCATTATCCCCTCAGGAGAGTGTGCATAAGCTTCTGCATGCAGCCAATAAAAGGTGGTAGAAGTAGATAAAACACTCATCTGAAAATATTCTTGTAAAAAAAAAAAATGGAAACATACACTTTATTCAACTTAAAATACAAAAAATACAATTGCTTAGCTCTCTAATGAGCATTTATGATAAAAATCAATGATAAATTAGTGCACACTTAACCAGACGAATCTAAGGAATATGTTCAAACATAAAAATGGCTTACAACTATATTCCTTATATGCCATATGCCAACATGCCAACAGCATCTGAGAATCCTCAGCTAATCTCCCAAACTTTAGGCAGCTTGCCAATAGTGCTGAAGATACTGTACAAACTAGCTTGCATGCTAATAGCTACAAAATTGCAAACTAGTTAGATAAAAACATCATGTAGCTGATTTCACATTACTTCAGAGAATTCTTGACCCCAGAGCTTTTTTTTTTTTTTTTTTTTGCTTGTTTTTTTGTTTTTTGCCATGAATCGTTATTGCAGTCAAAAAAAGTTCCTTGAGTTAAAGCCTGTAGATGGGGAATATCTTTTGACATCAGCTGACTTAATACTGGTTATCATTTTACTGCATTACAGATCACCATGTCACCGTACTGAAATTCCATAATCACACACCTGTGACAATTACTCTGTCACATGAAGGTGTACAAACTGACAATCAAATGTCATGTTGAAATTTCCTAATAATTATTTTAAAGGATCATTCACCCCATGTTCTAGTTTTCCATAACAATATAAAAATATTCATCAGATGATTTTTAGATTATAGAATAATGATGTAGATTGTAGGGTAAGGCAATAATTAAATAAAATGCACATACTTGAAAATTATATTCATGTAAGGTAACAATGTTTACCTTCATTCTTTAAGATGGGGCCTTCAAGTGTTTTTAACCTTGCTTATTTGCAGTGTAAAGAACAATTTTAACTAATCAAAACATAATATTAATGATGTAATATTAATAGTTTTAATATAGCTTTAATATATATTTTAATAGTGGTGTAATATTAAAATGTCACATTAATGGGAAACTAGTTACCACTCCTTGCCAAAATAATGTCGCTTAGGCTTTAGCTTTCACAACATGGGTTCACACTCAGAAAATTATGAAGTTAAAGCTTTGGTTAGAGGTAGGGTTTTAGGTTATACCACTAGCATTCATAAAAGTCCAACCACATTTGCTTGTTAAAATTCATATTCCTCATTAGATCATTCTGCTTTTAGCAATCTTTTTAAATACACAATGTCCTAAAAGGAGCATAGTGCTTGCTTAAATGCAAAATATAAGTCAGATGGCAGGAAAAAATGAATAACTGGCACACTTGATAGAGATACTGCATAAAAAAGTATAATATCACCTAGTTACCTAGAAACTATCACTTCCTTCCTGTACAGTGAATAATCTTACCATTGTCTTATGCTCATTTCAAGATTTCTCTTTACAATTTGTTCTACATATTTTGTACTTTTTGCCGTGTGGTTTTAATCACTGTACACTAAAATGATATACGTTGTTACCCAGAAGAGGATGGGTTCCCTTTGGAATGTGGTTCCTCTCATTCTTTTGTCATCTCATGAAGATGTTTCTTGCCACTGTCATCTCTGGCTGATCATTAGGGATCTACATCTAGACCAGAATTTTGATAAATCTGCTCTGTGAAGCTTTACACAAATAAATTTTACTTGGCTTGACAACTTGATTTGTCTTGAATTGAATAAAATTGAATTGAATTGAATTGAATTGAAGGGAGTGGAAACAGATTCAAAATCCCTCAGTAACAAATAGGTTTATTTGTAAAGCACTTCTGGTTTATTTGACTTAAAGCAACTTGATTCAGATCACATCAGTCAGTGCTATGAGATTCCATCCATCCACTATTTTACACTCAGCAGGTACATCTCACTGTAGTACATGAAATGCAAGCACATCCATCTTTTCTACATTTTCTATCACTTTTTTTTTTATATACATTTTTATAGTCATATTGTGTTTTAGCATTACATTGGCAACTCTGGCAAAAGGCCTACAGTGTGCCAATTATTACTACTGAAGTGTGTAAGGGACAATCATGGAATGATCCAGATGTTTTGTCAGATGTATCTGAGGACTGTGCTGCATTGGTGGATCTATGTACAGTAGCATCAAGGTATGTAGTACAAATGAGAAATCATGTTTGTTTGTTTGTTTGTTTTTTGTTTGTTTGTTTGTTTGTTTTTGTAAATAGGCAAGTTTCTTCTAAAAACACATGGCTAAGTTTCATTTCTCACTCATTCTGTAGATATGTGCAAGAGGTAATCAGTATGTCTGTGGATGTTCTAAAAGATTTGCAAACTGAGGACACCTTAGGACATCTGGCTGTCTGAGAGTTCACCTTTAAATTGAAAGAGCGTATTACACAGGCTGCTGACTGGCCACTTCCTGTTCCTTGTTCTACCTATTAACTTTGATTCATCTAAGCTACCATGTCAATCTATGTGTAGGACCCTTGTGAAAATTCAAGAGAACCACTGTTGCCACGAAGAATAGACTATATAAAATATCTGGACCTGATAACAGCTATAAATTGTGCCTGACTCTAAGTCTTTTCTGGATATTATTAGACACTCTTCACAACTTCGCAACTTGCGGTTACTGACAGAAAATTTAAGAAATACAATGAATGTGGTGAGGCCTGTCACTTAAATCACTTCTAAACTGTTCATTTTTTTTCTCACAGGCTTACATGTTCATACATTGTGCTTCTATTTTCACAACTTTCAGGCCAAAACCTTCAAATCTTCTTGCTAACAGAAAGTAATAATCATGCTGCTCACACCTTTATGATTTCTTTATGATTTCTTGCTTTCATTCTTTGTATTAAGTTTGTATTTCAGTGCAGAGTTTAGCTACTACACTTTCTCAGCAGAAATAAAAAACACTGTACGAACAGTACACACCTACACAGACAACTTTAGCGCTCACTCCACACCCACAAGAGACATAATGCTTAATGGCACAACAGCCTATGTCACATGTATTTTTTTTCCAAATTGATTTCATGTTAGCAAATATTTTATGAAACATTTTATGACCGCCTCTTTATGCTGACTAGAGCACCATCAGTGATTTTTAACATGCAGCATAAGATGTCATGGCATTGCATATTATATATAGCTGTAATAATGTCATATAATATTTGCAAACCAGAGTGCACAAGAAATGTACTATAAACTGTAATTTCAGCTATCAAAACAATTACCTGTAATGCAAACACAATGCTATTACTGCATAATACTTAACATAAAGTGCCATGGCAACCCTGGGCAGCATATGGCACCTGTCGTGTAGGTGCTATAATGACACTATAACACTATATTGCCAAATGTTTGTGGACACCTGACCATCATACTCATATGTGCTTATTGAACATCCTATTCCAGATTTAGTCTACCCTTTGCTGTTATAATAATATCCACTTTTCTGAGAAGGCTTTCCACTAGATTTTGGAGCATGGCTGTGGGGATTTGTGCTCATTCAACAACAGGATTATTAGTGAGATCAGGTACTGATGTCAAATGAGGTGGCATGTAGTCAGCATTCTAGTTCATTCCAAAGGTGTTCGGTGGGGTTGTGGTCAGGACTCCATGCAGGCCACTTGAGTTCTTCCACTCCAACCTGGTAAACCATGTCTTTATTGACCTCGCTTTGTGCACAGGGGTATTGCCATGCTGGGAATTTTAATTGAAATTGTAAAGCTACAACATGCAATATCAGCCTAGACTTGTGTGCTTCTAACTTTATGGCAACAGTCTGGAGAAGGCCCACAGTAGTCCACAGTAGTCCAGGTAGTAGCCATGAGTCATGAGCAATCGTATTTTTAGTGTAATAATCCTTTTGAATAGTGGGAAAAGAAAGATATTAGCTTGAGTTACTGAACAAAGTTATTACTGAGCTGTTAGTCTGGGACTGAATTGCTGGCATTGACCTTGATATAAATTTCTTACCAGATTTAATCTTCTCAATGAGAAAATTATTTAAAACTGCATATAATAAAATGTTTATAGCAAATCAAGGCAATAATATTTTTATGAATGGGCCAAAGCAAACCCATAAGTTAATTCTCTGTTCCCATCCAGTTCACAGTCTAACGTATTGTTTAATATAAAATTATTTAATGTTTTTAGATACAGTAAGACTGTTTTAAATCACTGCAGACAAGAAGGTCCTCCTTGATTTAGATTAGATTTAGATTTAGTGCATTTGCTGTGATAATATTTTCTTATGATCTCATTTCATAGCAAATAATTGTGTTTTCTGATATCAGGTTATCTGATGCTGTGTGAGCTTTAGTGTAACATCAAGTTAATATAATGCATTAAATCTCTTTCAATATTACTGTCCTTATATGGGTGTTTAAAACAATTTTATCTCTATCTAAGTATAAAAGTTTACCTTCATATCCCACAAAACAATATTTGAGGTTACATGTGTGGAATCTTTTTATTTCGGCTGGTCCAGAAATCTTTAACAGTAGGTTCAATATGATGAAAGTGGGTGGGAAAAAAGCAAATCCATGCCTATACTAGATGTTTCCTTTAAAAGTAAAGTTTGTTGTTGTTGTTTTGTTTGTTTTTTAGGGCTATTGTCTATTTTCAGAAGCACCATAGAAAACTGTCATACAAAATGTTGCCATGCATTGCATGATCCATGCGGTTGCTCAGATCTATACTTATCCGAGTCTACTTATCAGCAAAATGTAACAGACAATGCATAAATTTAATACACTTCAGCTGTTTGTGTTCATTTAGTGTTACAAATATAGCCTACATAGGAGATTGTGCCACCAAGGATATAAGACATAAGCCAATGAAGCAGCATGAAGCGAAACGCATTTAGGCCTCACCCTTGCCCTGTTTCTCTTGTAAAGGTAACAGTCCTATAGCTGTTCTGCAGCTCTGTGGATCCACAGCACAGTGTTGTTTTATGTTGTATTGTTTTTGAGTGGTAGAGTGACCCTGAATGTAAAAAGGGAGTACAGTATAACTAAAACCTAGCCTCCTGATATTTTTGATCATATTTCAGTGTAAGATTATTTCTCTTTAATTTTAACATGGTTTCTCATTCATTCTAATTAACTGCTCATATTAACTACAAATATTGACTTGTCACTTTTAATAGCTTAAGTTTTATTTCTATAACAATTTGTTAAAACTGAGAAGACTACAATCATAGGGGATAATTGTTGCTTTTACCAGATAGGTCTCTAAATCCATAAATCTCCAATAGTTAGATGCAGCTGCTTTAATGCGATGCTTTAAAGTCAAAGAGTGTCCAACTTTCCACTGACTAGTGTGATCTGACAGAGCTTATGAGATGTGAGAAAGAGGAGAATGCAAAGGTGGAAAGAGAGATAAGTGGAAATCTTGAATGCTATGAGGGACATGGGATAGAGAGGTTGGTTATATGGCACTGCACTGGACTCTGCAAGTGCAAACAAAGGGCAGCATACAGACAAAGCTTTGTATGTAATATAGAAGGTCACCAGGGTAGATTTCTGTGGGAATTTAGGTTGCCATGTTTTAATCACACATTTCTCTCATTTTCTAATTTGTACATTTTTTTTCCTTATTTATATGCCGCAATAGGACAGTTATCCTCTTAAAGAAACTATATGTGGCTGTAAAAAGCCAGACTTGTTCCACACCAATGGATTATAATTAGTGGGAAACCACAGATTAATATTTTATCATGATTGTGGCAGTGGTAAGAAGCCATCATCTGTATAGGTAATGTTTAATTGTTCTTTCTCTTCTATTTCTCCTGGGGCATAGTGCACTCCGGGCTCTATCGACATGACATGAAACTATTATGCATGGTGTAGTGAAATGTAATGGCACAGTTGTGTCAATTATTATGTATATGCAGTGCATACCTCTGAGAGGAGGGCTGTCTATTGAAGTAGGCCTTTTGTGTCTGTCCTATGCATTATAAATCCCTCTTTGAATGCTTGAACGGCTTATTGTTTTCAACCTTGTGATGGACTGGTTTTAAGAGAGCTGAAAAATAAATACATTGAAGATGACTGTTTTCTTTTACTTTAAAGTGTCTGTTTCTGACATGCCACATAAACTGTCTGAATGTTCAAAAGTGCTGTCTTTTAATCTGGTCCTGTTTGAAATATAAAAGTGTCCATAAACCAACTTTCTAAATGTCACCTCAGGGGAGCCGTTCTGATACCTATTATGAATTATAAATTTGTCTATTTTGAATTGTTAATTTGCTATTGAAGGCAATTTACATGGATATGGGCTTATAAGCTGTCCTCAAATATGTTTGCATTTGGCCTCTGAATGGAAGAATTCCCATTGTCAAAATTATACAGTACATGTAACAGTATCTTTTCTCATCTGAGAGAAGCTGACATTGTTCTCGCATTCTCTCATATTTGTTGGCTTTCAAACAGTCTACATTTGCCATTTATGAGGAATCTATAAACATTATGCTGTATGGGGCATATTCAGAAATGTAGTGAAAGTTAATAACGAAAACATGTCTTTATTCACACTGTCACTTTCATGTCATGGCTGTGCTGCAGGAGTGTTATGTACTGACCGTCCTTTCAATCCACACCTCATATGTTCTGCATGTTCTACTGAGAGGAAAGCAAACTTTAAGTATCACAATGTCTTGTAACCATAATATCTGAACATGAAAATTCATGGTTCTGGGAAAAAGCTATAAAAAATGTCAGTTGAGAGCAATATTAGATATATAAATATAATATTAGGAATTAATCATGAATGATGCCCCTCTAGATGCCAGGAAAAGCAGACACCATCTTAGGTGCAGACAACGCTTATTTTGGGGACTGAAATTTATACTGATATAATTGAAGAACTACATCTACTTAGCTATAACAATATAAACGTTTTGCAAAGCAGAGACCTGGCGAGTGTGAATTAATTTAAGTCTTTATATGGAGTAGGGCTGCAACTGCAACAGTTATTTTGATAATTGATTAATCTGTCAATTATTTCTTCAATTAATCGATTAGTTGGGTTACATGGTCAATTTTTATTTTCTGTATTTTTTTTGTAAAAAACATGTCATTTCACATTCTGCCCAGTGTTGTCCTTCAAACATTGTGCAATTTGAAAGCTATGAAAAGGGTATTAAATACATCTATGTGGGCTATGCTATACATTTTGCACAGGATATTTTTAAATATTAACATTATATTTTGAAAACCAAAAAAACAACTGATTGTCCACAAGCTTTAAAGCAAAAGTTAAATCACTATATTAAAAATGCTAAAATTTAAAAAAAAAAAAAAAAAAAAAGAAAAAAAAGCACAAACTAAGTGTTAACTGGTAAAAGATTGAATGTTCTGCAGTAACACACACATTCACTCATCTGAACACAGTAAGGTTACTTTATTCTGTAAATGTATGACAATTCTTGCATGAATATACAATTACATGTTATAACCCCTTTACAGTTACAGCTTTCATAAAAACCACAATTACTTTTGTTTCTAAAAACAAAAGCATCAAACAACATATTTGATCAAAATGAATATTTTAGTCAGAGTTATTGCACTTCCTTTCTATTGTGCACTGTTAGATTGATGCACATGCACGGACTCACACTCATTCAGTGAAGTTTAATGGAGACTCACTTGCTGTCAGGACAAGCTTTTATGTAAAATGGAAATACTGGCATGAATTTCTAATATTTACAGATAAGTATATAAAGGTAAAAATGTCATTTCTGCACTGAAGAAAACATGTCTGGAACATATTAAACATCACACGCATCTGTCGCAGCATCTAACACGACACGCCACATTAATACACTTATGAGTTTGTTCGAAGCGCTTAATATAAAACATTCTCATGTTTTGGACAACCTGGATTGTGCACTTTTCCCGCAGTAGTTCACTATGTGATCTATGCTGTTTTTCAGATGTATTTTATTCATAGAAATATGTTTTCACCATTGTGAAATGACGTCACTGACGGGGTTATCCACAGTGATGTCACAGACCCAACTAATCCATAATGAAATGTGATTATTTTAATTATTGATTATTATTGATTTTATCTATTAGTTGTTGCAGCACTAATATGGAGAAACTGTTAATCACGACTAGGACTATTCCTCCAGCCTCAAAAAATTCACAGTATCTTCGGCATAAAATACACACAGATATTGTATGCTGTACAAGATGACTAACAAGAGTAAGATTAAAACATAATGCCTATTAAACTACTCTCACAAGTACAATTTTCATTGTTGATCCTAGCTATTTTTCTAATGTCTGAAAACACTGTTAAATGGAATTGGAAAATATCTAATAATATTGTCAAATTTGAATAGAAATGCTTGAGTGGGAGGAGAAATTCTGATAAAAAAAAAAAAATGCTAAAAGAATTAGGATCAATTGTGCTAGATAGACATTTGTCAAATAAAACTGTAGTACGGTATTTCTAATGCATGTGTTAGCTGGTGTTGACTGATGATTTCTTATGCCAGAACACTAGCTAATTCATTTTGGACTGTAAAAAGGATAACTTAAAATTGTAATTAACCTTGCCTTAAATTTTGTTTTTATTATTGTTAAGACAGATGTTGGTAGCTGAACATCAGTGATTACTTGATTCAAGTTTTGATTAAAGAAGAACACATCAAAATAACTTTAGCATATGTATGATAAAATGTGGTAAGTAGTAGAAATAAAAAAAATAAAACAATAAATTAGATCTTGCTAAATGTTATTAATTTGTTCATATTCTGTGTTTATTTTTCACGTATATGAAATCTTCATTTTTGCAGATGTGATACTCTATTTGACTGATGTGATATTGACCCATTTGGTCCATTTGCACTGTGATTTCCTGTCTGCTCACTATTGCCTAGTTAATGACATTTATTGATATAGTCATGGATAAAAGAAAGTGCACCCTCCTTCAATTCTATGTTTTTATTTATCGGGGGTAAATAACAATTGGGTGGTCCTCAACAACCTCTATTTTAAAAAAAAATCACCTAAGGTGACAACAAAAAAAAAAAAACACAACAGATTTCACTAGGTAGTCATTTTTCCTTAAAATGTTAACTAACATTTAGAAACTAGGTGGGAAAAAATAAGTTCGTCCTTCCTACTTCCATAATAATTAAGAGAGCAATTAGCAGCCAGGTGTTACTAATGAAATGCACAAGATTAGTTAATTATTACGAAGTCCTTCTGGCAGTTTGGTGTTCTGGAGCACTCAGGTGTGTCTACATCATGCCAATAAGAAAGGATATCAGCCATGACTTCAGAGAAGCAATTGTTGCTGCTTATCAATCTAGGAAGGTCAGATCCAAACAATTTGAAATTCATAATTCTACAATGACAAGGATTGTTTACAAATGGAGAGCCTTCAAGACAGTTGCCAATCTTCCCAGGAGTGGGTGTCCCAGCAGATTCAGTCTAAGGTCAGACCGTTTAATGGTCAGAAATATAAAGAAAAACCCAAGAGCCACATCATGTGACCTACAGGCATATTAAGGCCCTGTCTAAACTAGTGCATTTTTGTTTTGAAAAGCATAACGCAAAACACACACACACACACACAAATAATAGTAATAATTCCTCTCTGACTCCGAGGAGCCAGAAGGATGTGCTAAAAACAGAGCAGCAAATAAAGAGTCACTTGAAGTGATTACTAAGGCTGGATGAGCCTTTTTCTCCCCAGTGAATGTAAATCCCTCACACTGCAGAAACTCCCCTTTCTTCCAGCAGTGCATGACAAAATATCAGTCTTCTGGGGGAAAACCATGCATAAGCCGTATTTATAACCCCACAATGTTGGATTATTCGGCCATGGTGGGGAATGAACGGCATGGCTATTTAGCTATGCTGAAGGTGGAGGAGGTGCTTGCGAGCTACCTCTCTCCATAGGCATCAGGTAATTAGGGGGGCTAGCGTTGCCATTCAGGCCACCGTGGCATTGGTGGGCAAGGCCTATGCGGTAGTAGTCTTGATTGTGGGTCACTGCAGACAATGACAGTGTTGCAGGCCTACCACGCAGACCTGCTGAGTGAGCTCGACATATGGCGGCATTCAGCCAGTTCCTTCCCTGTTGTCTCAAGTTAACCCGGGCATCAAGGAGTGGACCCCAGGCCAGCACTAGTGCGAGGGAGACCCAGAAGGTGAGTATGGCAGCCCGCCAACCCCCGCAGACAGCCAGGGGAACCGGGCGGCCACAGTCGCAGCCTGCTACTAGGCCTGATCTGAGAATGGACATAAAGGCCAAGCAGGCAAAGAAGAGCAGTCCTGAGTGGCCGTGGAGGGACGTATCAGGGGACATGAGGCTGTTAGGTCAGTTAGTCCCCAGTGCTACTGTAGGGCCTCCCCTAGCCAAAGCGGTCCCAAGTTTTCACTGTTCTCTGGTCAGCAAGCTGTCACAGGGCAACGAAAACCTGATGCTTTCCCTCCAATAGAATGTGGAATAGTTAACGTCACTAAAAGACCATCTGGCAAGTAAGATCCCTCTTGGACAAAGGGGCCATAGAACATTTACCCCATTCCCTGAGGGAGGGAGGTTTTTACAGCCGTTATTTCCTGGTCCGCAAAAAATCGGAGTATGCAGCCAATTTTAGATCTGTGTCATCTGAACTGTACTGTTCGGACATACAGGTTCAAGATGCTGACGCCAAAACTTATCATTCCACAGATTCAGTTTGAGGACTGGTTTGTGACGATAGATCTAAAAGGTGCATATTTCTACATAGA
>JANDJT010000001.1:19960633-19973718 GCA_024331685.1 Stegophilus panzeri | reverse complement strand
TCCCATAGTGTTATGCTAAACGCAACGTCTCGTTCCCTTCTCAGGGAACAGGGTTACATGCGTAACCCAGACGATTTCAAGTTAGTCAGAAACTTCAAGTTATTTTTGCTAAAGGTGGTTCTACGTGTTCCTGAATTATATGGTGTCACTTATTTTTTCCCACCTTGTTTTTGAATGTTGGTTTACTTTTGGTGGGGAAGAAATGACTACATATTGAATTCTGTTGTGTTTTGTTGTTGTTGTCAGCTGAGGTTATTTGTCCATTTATAGAACTTTATAGAAGAGCACACAATTGCTATTTGGGCCCTTATAAATAAAAGCATAGAATTGAAGGAGAGTATACTTTCTTTTCCTCATGACTCTATATGATTTTTTGTATGTTTTGATTTTGTATTAAACCTTTCCTCTGCACAAGGATCCTTGCTCTGGGTCAGATATGTTGCAGGTGGGATGATAACAATGTTACTAAGAGTGAACTGGAAAGCTTCATTTGAAATGATGACTTTGAAGCTGTGCAGTTTCTGGATGCTTGGTAGGAGACAGCTGTTGTGCCCTTAAGCAGAGTCATTTTGTTCTGCTGAGATCCTGTTGGCATAAACTTTAGCAGTGGGGGCTCCATTATGCCAGCTAGAATAAGAACAGTTGAATAAGAAATGGTATTTTCATTAGGACCTAAGCCTGTAACATAATGATAGTTTATTTAGCATTGCTGAGTTGTACTATAACAGGGCTCCCAATTCGATACATCTGCAGGCTGTATTTGATACAGTGAATAGACTGGTTAATAAAGTATGCTATTGGAAATAAAATACCACTTATTTTATGAGAAGTGAAATAAACTTAATCAAGCCTACACTACCACCTTTGAAAAACTTCCTCTTTAACTCAAACCATGAGAGGTTATGGGGGTTTAAAAAAAATACATTTCTGCTAACCCTGCCGTTTTTCACTAGCCAATATGCTAGCATATTACCATACTAGCTCAAGAAAAGGACAGCAAAAAGACTGTTCACCAGTAGCTGGAATAACACTTATGCCTAGTGCACATGTCATGATTTTCAGAATTCGCAGAAATGCTGTTGTGCGCTAGCAATTAGGGATTTATGCATTTTGCAAATTTTCTTGACATTAGGTCTGAATCTAACCTAATCTTGTTGTAAGATTTCTATCCATTTCCTTACAGTGTGTGTCTTTTAACCTTCCAGCTACTCTGTTTCACTATCCTTTCTTACTCACCATTGTTTCTTAACAGTCTTTCCAGTCTATTGCCTTTATTCATGCTATTCTCCCCTTACCTCCATCGCCTTTGTGTCTCTTCCTCTCTATTGTCAACAGGCCTGTTTTCTGTCTTTTGTAGTTGAATCCAACACTGTTTAATGAAGCTTAATTAAGCTGATTAAGTTCCCACAATCTTTTTGGCAGCTGTCTGCAGAGGGATTAAGGAGCAAAGGGTGGAATATGAAATGGCATGTGATTGTTATGCGCACAATGTCAGATGTTCAGGGACTTTACAACTAGCTAATCATCTCATCAATGGCACTAATGAGCAGTTGTCAGCAAAAATGAAAATGCAACAGGAGCAGCACAAAAGCCCTCAAAGTGCACAACAAATGTTCAGAAGAAGGTGGGGATAAAGAATATAGAAAAATGGGCAAAAATAGAGATGGCAGACTTGTGAATGTAGACAAAGAGAGAACAATAATAACAACTGAATTAAGGTTCTTATAATGTCATGTTTGCCATTTGCCAATTTTTTTTTTTAATTAATTTATTCATGTAGCCTGGTGTTAAACATACACTTTTTCAAATGACCCTTGTCAAACTCAGCCACTTGTAAGTCTATATTCACGTTTTTACAACACCAATATACTTTTACTATTAAAAAAGGAAAGGTGGTGTGTATATAAGTTATTTTGTTTAGCATGTTCAAATTTGAACACCAAATACTATAGATTCAGCTGATTATATTGATAGCACAATAAATAGATATGTTTATCCCTGGATGTACCCTGTAATGTAATGCAAATTACTATGATCACATATCAGTCATTCCCAGTAGCTGTTTGAATCAAGAGCAGATGTGGATTTAGTGATTTGGGGGCCCTAGGCAAACTATAGGAATGGGCCCTCCTTTCAGTGTTTTAATGTCAATATAATTTTTTTTTTTGGAAAAGGTTATTTAGAAGTAATCAGTTTTTTTTATCGATATTGAGCATTTTTAGGGGTCCCTAGGCTTCTAGGACCCAAAGATTATCTTTGCCTTGTACTACGTCTGCCCCTGACCAAGAGGAACTAGTGGAATTTCCTATCCAGACACTCATCAGGGCCTTCTGATTATTCCATACTGATCACTATGGTCAGAGAGTGAACAATGCCTGGTGATACCACCACTACATGGTAAAAAGTCCAAAGACACATTCTTTCCACTTGTGATTCTGCAATGTAGGATAAATTGTCAGTCTTGATTTGTAAATTGCCTCGTTTAAACAAACAAACAAAAAAAACCCCTGCAAACTCTTGCAAGTGCACTTGCTGAAACACCTGCAGCACAGTCCCTCTGGAAATGTCTGTCTAGGTGTGCTCTCTTTTGCTACGATGTATTTGCTATGCTGTTACGATTATTACTGATTTATTAATATTAGTATTGTATCAAGATTGTATCATTTTACTTTCACTGACTGCTTTGTGACTAGTGTTTACAGAGCTTCTAAATGCTAGCATTTATTCCAACTCTTGGGTTCAGTTGTGGTTCACTTATTTTTGATCAAATTTGCTTTTCCAGCATTTCTATTTCTCTCAGCATCAGTATTCTGTTAAATAACAGCTCACTTGTAAGCTGCTTTGGATGAAAGCATTTTCAAACTGGCAGTTTCAGTATATAACCAGCAACATGGATCCATACAAACTCCCAAACAAAGTGCAGTAATGATTTGGATATGCTACCTCCTTTTACGTTTCTAAGCAGCAGCTTGTGACCACAGATAACACAGATACATTCAGTCTAGTAGCTTGTTTTTAGAGGTTTTAGATGTACCTTGTTCAACTGTGTTTGAGGTAATATAATTAAGCAGGTCTGACAGGTTTCAGCAAAATTTCCAACCCAACTATGTTTCAAAAACCACACAAAAGGCCTGTAACTAGCCCAAGAAAATTGGAAAGGAAAAGGGAGCGGGTTTCTTCTTTTTCTCAGCCACTCAGCAAGTGACATACCTTTTTATATTTCTGATGTAGAGACATCACTCCATAATCACTCTTTCCCTCTATCAATCTTTGCAGTGTATCTTACAACTGGTTCTGTGCATCATAGATCCACTGCCTGCACTTATACTTTGCTTTTATGTGATTTTTTTTTTTTTTTTTTTTAGATTTAAATCCAATTATTTATTATTAAACAAGATCTTGGCAGCTGTGGAGTGTTTTTAAACCAGCCCAATATGGCAACCCTGACATTGTCTGTCTTTTCTGCTGTGCCTCCTCCAATGAAAAGTGAGCATGGGGCAGAGAATATCCTTTCCCCCATCTCTTCTGATCTCTATTAGCTCTTGTCGCAGTTATCATTTTTGACCACTAGCTGTAATAATAACTCTACAGAAGTAAGGTGGGGCAGTGCAAGTGCCACCGCACAACTGTGCAACATCTAGAAACACAAGCAAATCAATGTAAAATCTTATATATGTCAGATAGCAATAGTTTTTATGAAGATTAAAATTAATTTAAAATGTATTCTAATATTTCAATAAAGTGGAAAAAGTAAAATACAATAATAAATAAGGTTGTTTGAGGTACTTTACATGTCAGGCTTCATATTAACAAACCAGCAGTGCAAGCTAACTCTAGCTACATACACTCACTAGAGGAACACCACATGCCAGGTTTAATTAGTTGCACCAGTCAGTTTGAATTTCTATTTATTTATTATGACAGGCTTTGTGTTAGCTATTAGTAGATTAGCAGCACAGGCAAATTGTTCTAGGTACAAAATATTCTCCACAGACACCATCAAGCTCTTCTTTTCAAGCTTTATTTTCCTTACTAATATCTCTTTACACATTTACAGTAATGAGTTATATACAGTCTCCTCCAAAAGCATTGGAACATCAAGGCCAATTCTATTGTATTTGCTATAAATTGAAGACATTTGGGTTTGTGATCAAAAGATGAATATGAGATTTATATATATACATATAATAGCATATTCACCTTTTGATCACAAACCCGAATATCATCAATTTTATTTATTTATTTATTATATTAGAATTTCAGCTTTCATTCACTTATATATACATCTAGAAGTGTTAAACAATTTAAGTCAAGCATGGTGGGCTTGGGCTTGCATGGCTGCTTCTGTATCAGGCTCACCTATCTTTATTACTACTCATGATGGTAGCATCATAATTCAGAAGTTTACAGGAACATTTTGTCTGCCAATTTACAGAGAAATTCATACTAATTAATCAGGACTTTATCATGCAGCAAGACAATGCCCTAAATAGCACTGTCAACACAACAAAGGAGTTCAACAGGGAGAATCAGGCAGAAGGGTCTAGACTGGCCTAGTCAATCACCAGATTTTAACCTAGTTGAGCATGCATTTCACCTCCTGAAGAGGAGACTGAAGGGAGAAAACCCCCAAAACAAATACCAACTGAAAGAAGGTGCAGTACAAGCCTGGAAAATCAACACAAAAGGAAAATGCAACAGTTGATGCAGTTATTGCAAGCAAGGGATATACAACCAAATATTAAGTGTTATTTACTTTAAGATGGCCTGTTCCAATATTTTTGCTCACCTTAAAATTGGGTGGTCTACCACCAAAGGTGCCATGTTTTAAGTTGTTCAACGCATCTAGAAATTAAAGCTGATCTATGGTCTCATCTATTGTCTTGTATTTATCATTTGATCTCAAACATCTTCAATGTATAGTGAAAACAATAGAATTGGCCTTGCTTTTCCAATACTTTCAGAGGGGACTGTAGGATGAGATAAAAACCAAGGTTAAAAGATTAAACAAAGTTTTCTTTTTTCTTACAGATTTTCAAGTCAAGCATAGGAACCAATTGCAGGTAGGAACTAAAGTTGAGTGGGAAATAAAAAAATAATACAATTGCTCATTCAAGCCAGTTGTTTGGTTTTGTTGCTTTACCGTATCATTCCTAACTTGCATTAAGATGGGGAAATTTCAACTCTTATACTTTCTTTGTCACACACAACCATACACAGTATGACATTTAGTGAAATGCTTTAAATTCTTATCACATAATTAATGCTAGTGCATACTGTATCTGTATTGTTAAATCGCTGTATAAATTAAACAAGCAGGATGTAGTTTGAATTAAGAAACCGCTGTAAATTAGCTGGGTCTACTGTAAGTAAATAGGAATGGGAAGAATACACAGGTATCAGGCAAGAAGCCATAGGTATCAG
Source organism: Stegophilus panzeri (assembly GCA_024331685.1). Lineage (NCBI taxonomy): Eukaryota > Metazoa > Chordata > Actinopteri > Siluriformes > Trichomycteridae > Stegophilus > Stegophilus panzeri. The sequence continues at coordinate 19,968,294 of JANDJT010000001.1, read as the reverse complement.
GCAAGAAGCCACAGGTATCAGGCAAATCCAACAGCTATTGCTGCTAGTCCAGTTTTGGCTTTACTTGCCAGCACACACAATGTGAATATCCGAGTTGCTATTTTCAAAGGGTACTGATGAATGCACCACAAAAAGTGCTCGAACAAAAAGCCTTGATGGAACTGTGGGAGGTTCAGGTCTAAAATCATCTCTCCTGGCCAAGGCAGCCCAAGTCCAAATGGAGCTACAATAAAGTGAATATGCTGCATTCCCTTCCCTTTTTTGAGCATCTTTTGCTCATGACTAGGTGCAGCCCCAGGCCAGCAGACTGCTGGGTGCTCCCACTGCCTTTAGAAGCCTGGGAACATACAGTACATTACAGGATACAATGGGATCATGGGAGTAGGATACAATTTGAGGTTTGCAAGCAGCATTGTCAGTCTGGGACAAAAATAAAACCCACATATATCCAGCAACACATCAATTTCTTGTTAAAAAAAGAGTTTAAGTTCCCCTATGATCAACCAGCAAGGAGACATGAGTTTGAAAATATATTGCAGTCCTTGTTCTTCTACATGGGGAAATGTGATAGGCATTACTAAATTTAGCAGTGGCTTAATGCCTAAATGTGTCACAATTGAAAACATTTCTTGTTTATCTGCTTAACTACACATTATGTAATACAATTCAGTTAAATGTTATTTATTTGTTGGCAACATTTTTAAAAGTAAGTTAAGTTTAGTGAAACAAATTCAGTTTGGATTAAACCTTGCATTATTAGTGATTACAAGAATATACACTTTTAGAGACTGGATATATAGTATGCAATAACATGACAGTGCATGTCTCTGCTGTATACATATGTACTGTATATAATTACAGCTCACACTAAGCCTCTGTAGAGGAGATGCATCATACTGCTGCTCTTCAGATGAGTCAGTAATAGTGAAAAAATAAAGCATTCCCTGCCTGCAACACTGGTGAAGTCATATACTAAACCTGTCATTGTGTTTATGTATATATGGAGGTAGGTGACAGGTTTGTCCCTAGTGCCACTCGCGCTGCTATGTTTAAATTATGGCATATCCATGAAAGCTAAACTAGGCAATCACAAAGTATTTTAAATGTGCTCCATCAAATTTGGTCAATACAGAGAATGCTAAGATGATTTCTTATGGTTAAGATGAATAACTGTGTCCTCATACTATGACCTCTACCTCATCTCAACTTTGTTCTGTTTATCACATTAGTTTGCAAGTACTTACTGCACAGCTCAATCTGTGGTACATAAAGAGCATACTGTACACATGACATTTTTGTATATGGTTTTGTGAATACTGAATTCAGGATTTTGGCTTAAGTCAGTGACAATCCTGAAGCCGTGTAGTAAAATATAGCACTATTTAATTTTTCAACATTAACTGTTCAGTAAAAACAAATATTAAACATTTAGGAACATCCTTTTCATTGGAATAGGGTTTTGTAAATGTTGGACTAAACAAGCTAAAGAAAAAAAAAAAAAAATTAAAATAGGAATATCCTCATGCTGTTGATTACTACAGTGCAGTTTTCTTCACTATCTTATTCCTCACCTGCCTAAAGCTCTGTTTTTAAAGAAGCAATGCATTATATTTCTCATTTGTTTGTGCTTTAGTCACAGTATTTTAATAATAATGAATTTGAGTTAATCCCTTCAATGTGTTGGTCCACTAGAGTGTGTTGTCTTAAAGATAAACCAGCCTTCATTCTGCCTGTTGTCACTTTTCATAACTCTTAACAATGTAAAATTTTACCCCATCTAGCCATACAGCTTGTGTCCCAGTCTTGCTAAATGCTTGTTCTTCACAGAACACTTCTAGGCCTAACGGTCAACAATAGACTTAATGGTGCTCTTCATGAGAAAACTCATTGTATAAAATAAACATTACATATAATTGTTGAAATGTTTCACTCACCATGAAACAATGTTCACTCTTCAGCTCTCTGTATCCAAGTACTTTACTGATGCCTTATATCATATCGAAAAATGTAAATGTCAAAGAGTTTTCAACACTAAAGTGACTGATGGTTGTTAAACTGCACAAGTTAGGTAATGGAGACTAAATAAAAATTAAAATATAAATAAATGTATAAGCAGCTATGTTATATTGTAGATTTAAAAAATCTACAGCAGCTGAAAATACAAGAAAAAGAGTTTGAATTAGCATACTGCTCACCTTCACAATGAGGAGGATGCTGTGGGAGACAGAAGAACTCTAAGATTACAATTTCAGAATTACAGGTTCTCCTCTCATTTTCTGTTATTGTGACACTACAACTACAATTGGTTATAAATTGTTAGGCAGCCAGTTAGTCCGTTTCTAAAATATCAACATTTATGAGTGGAAATGTCAATCTATAAGTGAAATATGTGATATGTATATGTGGTGTTAGTATGTACTAACTATGTTAGTAATACTGTGTGTCACTGTGCAGCACTGTACACACTTAGGAAAGGAGATGAGCGGTTTGCTTGGATATTGTAGTAGATGGCCGAAGCACTTTTGTTGGTAATGTATTAATTTTAACGTTCCCTCCACATTTACATTTGCACTATTGGTCTATCACCTGCATTGATGGTAATGAAAATACAGACAATATACAATGCTTCGATCGCATGCCTTATTTTTGCACTTGATGATGATCACAAAAATACAATATACCATACAGTATGTACTGCAAATGAAATCTGAGTGGCCAGTGTGAAAGTAGATATAATTTTTCTTAGGACAGAATGTCACGTTGGATGTGTCACTTTCTGACAAACAATGCTCCTTACTGCTGTCTAAACTGCTTGGAATAAAAGGGTTAAGAGTAAACATACATGGAATGTTAGCGAAGTAAAATGCTAACTATAGTCCAATATTTCCACTGACTTTCACATAAATATGTAATGGTTCTTATGTTTTGTTTCTAATTTTTTCTTTGGCTCCAAGGTTTCTCTCTCTCTCTCTCTCTCTCTCTATCTCTCTCACTCTCTCTCTCTCTCTCTCTCTCTCGCTCTATGTGTGTGTGTGTGTGTGTGTGTGTGTGCATGGTTTAATAACCCCCATAATCCGCTCAGTTGTTACTCAATTATTATTCCTCATTGATTTTCATCATAGCATATGCAACCATCCATGAATCACCCTGGGCCGCTTCACTCACACATGCAAGCTGATGCTACACCACCCAATCTATTTACTGCTCCGAGCATACATGAACAAGAACCACTTTTGTGGGGGTGCATTAGCATTACTTTCAACACACCATACTGATTCTGTGTGAAGTAGAAATGAGTTTCCTATTCTACAATTCTCGATTGCATTAGGGGTTGATCATTTTAGAAATATTCCACTTATTTACTATGAATCACAGTGAGACATGCCCTCACACATATTCTTGCAAAAACAATTGTTGTTAGAATTTGAATAAGTAAGAATGCATTTGTTTGATTTCATATCTGTGGTGATCTCAAAAAACTAGTCAAATGTCTCATTCTCAGTCTTGACTTAGAATCCATTGGCTATGGTCCTGGTCTTGACTCGGCCTTGGCTAAGGTGGTCTTGAACTCAACACTAGAAATCATAGTATCCAAACTCTAAGTATAATCCCTTAGAGTACTCTGGTCTATCATGTCCCGTTCCACAAGATTCTGCTGAACACCATATCAAGCAACAATCTGAGCTCTTATCCCATCAGACAAAATGGTACAAATTTATTTGCATAAATTATATAAAAAAGTTTGTTTTTTTGTTTTTTTGTTTTTAATTAAGTGTCTACAACATGTGGGACCATCTTTCTTTGCTCTAAGGTGTATAGTCTCTTTCTTTGCACATTCCTCACTGGGTGGTATCGCATGCTGTGAAATTTCTTCACTCCGGAGACTGCTTGGCAATTAAACTATTTTCAAAGTTTGTCACAGTGGAATGGAACTACCAGGAAAAGCCATTAACACAGATTACCTGTAGGCACAGCTTCTGTGCCACGGCTTGTGCTGTTCTGGGTAAATAAATGCATGGGCAAACTTTGTAAAATGGTTTATGACAGTGATCCATAGCTCCCCTGTGTTACCGAAAAATCTATGTAAACTAAATTCATTAGGCATTCTGGCCTGTTTTGCCTATTACAACTATATCTTCAGCACTGAGCAGATTTATAATATGTTGTTACATTAGGACATTTTCTTACAACCAATATAGAGCATCCACAGTTCTCTATTTCAGCCCTTTATGATTACCTCTTACAGCATTCTTTGCACAAGTAGTGTTCTTCCTTTAAATCCAGGAGCAGTAAGTATTTCTCTAACCTTAGTCCATCTATCAGAGCAAGTCCAAGTTGCACAAATGTCTGTCTGCCATACTCCTTCTCATCAAAATGTGCTAGAATACTGTATTGACCTTTAAATGGAATATTGTTGGATAGCCATTAATTATCCTCTGACCTGTCTGATACCCATTTCACAGCCCCTAAAATGTATATATGGGTCAATGTCCAATAAGAGGTCAAATGCTGCCTAAGTCATGAAACTTCTCAGGCAAAGAAAATGGGCTTTGCTCTGAAGCTAGCTCAGAACTGGAAATGCTCCTATTTAAGTAGAATCTTATGTGTACTGATACCTGAATTATTCTGAAAATATCAAGAACATATAATTTCCTGTTTATATATCATACAAATAAGTCCCTCAATATACAAAATGTGCAGCTCCATCCATGTTTCATGATAATAGGATTGCACTGAAATCCTAACAATTTGTGGTGTTGAGATGTTTTGTTAGAAGAAAAAAAACTTCTAACAATTTGTAATGTCATATATACATTACAGTATAGTGAATTCTATCTTCAATTATCCCAGTTTTTTAGGAAGCTGGGATCAGAGTACAGGGCCAGCATTGATCCAGCACACCAGGAGCTGATAGGGTTAAGGGCCTTGCTCAAGGGCTTAACAATGGCAGATTGGAAGTTCTCATAATTATTGTTGCCTAAACGCTGTCAAGAAAACATATATTTGTGATACCTCATCTACCTATAATCATCTAGGGCCAGATTTATGTACATCTGGAGGTGCAGCAAAAACACAAATGTCACTACAAAATGTGCTCACAGTGAGTGAGTTTGTTGAATTTCTTTGTTAGTCATGAGAAAATGTATATGTCTTTGTGACATACAGTATGTGCTATGACCCAGGTTGGCAGATCTATGTGACAAAGGCAGCCCATATCCAATTGGATAAACATGTCATAAGGATTCTTATGATAATTCAAACACATACTGTAGTTTCCCCAAGTCATTTTATCGCCAAGAAAAAATTCCTATTACACATTTTATCATGAAGTACAAAAGTATATATAATAATTAAAAATAAAAATAAAAATACAGCCCATAGCAGCATTTTAAAAATTTGAATTGTGTTTTCGGAGGCAGGAAAAAAAATGCAAACATGCAAAACTGGGCACTACTAATTGCACAAACTTTATTACTTTAGACAGAATATGCAATCAGCCACACTCCCCATTTCTCCACTCTTTTTGTCCTGACTTCCCAATTTTGTGTGTGATTTTACATCGAATGCATACATATGAGGGAAAGAAGCACACTCTGTGTGTTTCCATATGCAACAGAGCCTAAATTGTGCATTCAGATTTGTGCACCATTGTTTCCACACAGAAGGTTTAATTAACCCTGAAACGGGTGCAAACTGCTACTACCTGGCCTCTAGTCTTTGCATCCTTACAATAAAAAGACAAGGAATTCTGTAAAAATGAGATGCTCTTTGTTGTCATGTATTATATGCTTTAGATGACAGAATACAGACTGAAATCCACAATTTGTGCTTTAAAAGTGTACCTGCCACTAAAAGAAGTGCTGCATCAGGGCAGAATGCATGTTAACTTAACAAAAACAATGCAACTGCACTATAATATGATTTTATTTTGTAATGTGGCGTTTGATGATAAAGGCATTATTTTTCAAGTGCCTTTGACTGACATGATTTCTATCCATGGAAAGGAATCTCCTGAAAAAGATCCTTATCAGAGTCTTATGATGATAACGGTTTAATTTCATCGTTATATTGTATTGGTAATGATACAGAGACAAGGACATCTCCTGAAGTATAATCAATTCTGAGCCTAATTAATTTCTCATGGACACTAACGGGCTGCACAATGATAACATATTGATATGTGCCGTGAGCTATAATGTGAAGAACCGTGGAAATAGCCTGTGCTGAGGCCACTGAAGTACCTACTAGAGAGTCCACTTAATGGATTAGGGAGTGCCTTAAAACTGATGGAGTCAACTGTGTCAACATGGCAAGTGCCTCGCGAGACGTTGACTAAATCAATGCACTCACACTAACCGAAATGCTTTAGAGGTTATGCAAATGAACAAGGCTGGAATGTGACATTTTGAAAGCTCAGGATAGATAACCCCCATTAGCAGAGTCTTTGTCAAATCATAAAAGGTACTTTCCCCTCCCGTGATAAAGGTTTACTTCGCACCTCTTTTTTTACTCAGTGATTTGTAGAGGACAGGGTCAGTGAGCCTGTGAATAAAACAAAAGAGCCTCTCCCTGTGTGCAACATAAAGGGACAGCATAACAAACACATTTACTCCACTGGCTCTACAGCCAGCCACAGCCAGTACAATGGAGCCAGTAATTATCAGAGTTGACTTAACCTGATGTATGTCAGGCAGCATACAGACATGATTCAGCTGGATTTGTTGGTGCTCTAAATTTCATCAGATAATTGGATACATGCAAAAACTTAATATTTAGCTGACTCCAACTGTCACAGGTCTCAGGAATGAGATAACGTAGGGAAATGAATTCCTGTATAAAATGGAGCAATGAACAAACAGAAGAATTTATTCTAGACCTCTCTTTAGTACATGCCTCAAATTGATTATAGCCTCCTGTCTAGCAACACTCTTTCTTTACTGTTGATCACTTCTATATATTTCAGAATTAATCTGGATATAAATATACCAAATTACAAATATATAATGCATTAATATAAAAGATTAAGTATTTGATAGCTCAAATATTTGGGAACACAACACAGTGGATTATTTGTTTCCTTTGGCAGATATTATTATTACCGTAGCAACCTGGACTAGCATACCCCTTAATGCGCTAATAATAATTTGATATGTGTCTACATATCAAACATATGTGTATTATGTCTTGCACAAGCTTTGGTGATTAACTGCCATGTGATTCTACTAAACATAATCATGAATTCCGAGTTACCTGCATTGTGTATTTAGGTCATACACAGTATACATCAAATATTTGATGTTTAGAAAAAGAAGTCATCATACTATATGAGCACTGCAATGAGTAGAAATGTGCTTTAGAACTTCAGATTCACCAGTGTCTGAACTAGATATTTGTGTATTATTTATACATTGACATCCATCCAGTGGTTAGTCTTTTGGGCTTGAGCTTCATCTGAGAGCATCGGTAATCCTTACAGAAGCAGACCAAAGGCAAAACATCAGAATAGAGCTAAGCACACAGTATCTGACATAAAAATGCCTTTCCGCAACATTTGGATATCAAAAAATGCAGTGATTTCCCTAATCTTAAAAGGTATTATCTGATACAACGATAATGCAGCCAGACACTATAGCCTGCAAAGCAGCCGATTTAACTTTCTA
>JANDJT010000001.1:19924599-19939223 GCA_024331685.1 Stegophilus panzeri | reverse complement strand
CACATTAAAAGATATAATCAAATATTTACAAAAATGTGAGGGGTGTACTCACTTTTGTGAGATACTGTATACAGTATATGCAGTTATTTATGTAGTTATCCAATCAGCCAAGCATGTGACAGCAGCATAATGCATAAAATCATGCAGGCATTTAACTGTGGCATGGTTGTTGGTACCAGACAGGCTGGTTTTAGTATTTCAGAAACTATCATCGGCACAGGCTCACAGAAACTTGGCAGTTGAAGATTAATAACAAAAGAAATCACCTGGTCTTTTTCCAGCCTTCAGCTGTCCAGTTTGGGTGAGCCTGTTCCCATGATTCTTGTTCTTGGCTGACAGGAGTGGAACCCAATGTGGTCTTCTAATGTTGTAGCCCATCCTACTCAAGATTTGATGTGTTGTGCACTCTGAGATGCTTTTCTGTTCACCATGGTTGTAAAGAGTGCTTATTTGAGTTACTATAGACTTTTATGTAAAATTTTCTGAGAAGAATAACTATCATATAAGGCCAGTTGTGCAATTAAGATGAAATGGCAGCATATCAAAAGGAAGGATGGTAGCTGTAATTGATATAACTAGAAGAGTTATATGCAGTTATAGAGCACATGATACCCTTTAGGGCATCAGATATTTAGAGATGAAATGGATGAAAGCTGGATGAAAGGATGAAAGCTGACTTATAAGTTGATTCCATTTCTCATGGCATCTTATCGATTTTAAAAACAAAAAGCTTTGTCAATGTTTGGCCCCTCCAGAACAGAGAAACTTGATTAGCAGAGAAACTTGATTAGTAGTAATACTTTTTTCTACTTAATTTTATGTTAAAACATTTTCTTTTGACCTCATTTTTATTGTGTTGTATAGACGGCTCCAAATTCACCCTCGTAATTTTTCTCCATATTTTGGCCTTTTCCAGTGATGTGACTCTTCTAGATATGCTGCTAAATAATATTTTTATTATTCTCGTATATGTGAGTTCAATATAAATGTCACTTTTCACTTTCTGCTCTGTGAACTTGGCCTTTTGGAGTTTTGTGGGCACAGCAAATCATCTATGGCATGCACTCATTTATCAATATGCGTATGCAAACATGAACAAAATCAGTGAGGCTTGTATAAATAAAGTGTACATTTTTAGTACATTCTGGCTTACGCAAATATACAACAATGCAAACAACACAACCTTATTCAAAGATTGATAAATTTGGCCCAATGTTATTTGCACTGTTTTTAGCACCTTTCACACTGTAACTTTTTTATATTATAAATTTAAATTTAAACAAGCTCATTGGAATAAAAAAAATATATAAAATATATTATTATAAAATAATTGTATCTTGTACAGCACCACCCACTTACATTTTAATTCATCAGGAATTTTAGAAATTGGTTTCAAGAAACAGTGAAAATATCCTGTGATGTGTCTCCCATAATTTCCCTGCTACTCCTCCAGGCTGCAAGAAATAAAATGTGTTTCTCCTGTCTGCCTCAGACAAGCCGTTTGGCCTTGGGTGCTAGTCATACATGGTGTAATCCTTGAGGATTAAGAGAGAGAGCCTCTTCAGTGATTGCACAGTATTAAAAATAGAATACTTCGCTGATCATGGGCCATAAACAAAGCCTTCCCTGTCCCCACTTCAGTAAGACAAACATGGATACTGTACACTCCTTCTCCAGCCTGCCTGTGCCTGGGAACAATCACACTACTAAATGAAGACAGCTTTGGTGAAGGATGCTTCCATATTGAACATATTGCATACATCTTACATCCTCAGCTTGCTAATTTGTGCATGCACATTGACTTTGATTATTGGCATTAGTACTGAAGTTGTAGAGACATATGGAGAAAGTGCTATATATCCTCTCAGCTTACACCTCTCATAATGCCAGTTTGAAATCATTTGATTTGTCACAGCAAATAACCTTGGCTCACAAAATAGTGAGAAACATGTAGATTTCAAAAGAGCAGTCTGTTCCTTTTCAAACAGAATTCAACGTTGTATGAGCTTCACGTTGTGGGAAGTGCTCTTGCGTGTGACTTGTATCTGAAGTCTGTCTGAAATCATGCCTTTTATAGGCCTGCTGTGGTCAGGTGATGTGGCATTTCTTGCGCCACGTGACATTTTGATAATGTGGTTGAAATTAGTTTCTAAGACAAATGTAAATTGTTTTAATGCCCACATATAAACTTATTTCTGAGAGTTTAATATGCTATTTTACTTAAAACAAGGGTTTTTTTTTTTATTAAAATTTGCCCAAACAATTAGTTTTCATTTACAAAGCAGCCAACATGTGCTATTTGTGAACTCCTGGGTGAAGCTCTCTCATGAAAACGGATGAGAAGATGATTGTGCAAAGAGTGTGCAAAACTTTGATTTTGATTTGTTTAACACTTCCTGGTCACTGCATCATTCCATATGTGTTATTTCATAGTGTTAATGTCTTCATTATTATTCTAAAATAGTAGAAACAGTCAGTAAGAACTCAAGTCCAAATCTTTGACTGGTCTAGGTGATGCATCATTTAAGTATTGTATATTAAAAGTTAACAATGCATTTAACATTTGAATGTTTTTTATATTCCTATTGATTTGACTAAATTTTCCCTATTATGAATTGATTTTATCCCTACTGTATAACCTTGTGAATGATAGCTAATAAGGTACATGAACAAATGTCTTTTGTTTATGTTTTTGATAAGGAAGATCTTTTATCCAGCATACGCAAACATGTGAAGTTCATTTCTAGAGCAGAGAGAGAACAGCCAGACCTCCCTCCTTCCCCAACACAACAAATCCCTACACGCACACACTCACCAGCTACCTAGGAATCTGAAAGTAGATTGATTAGGTTCCCAAAAGAGCAACAAAACAAGTGGGTTTCAAAAGAAATAAAGAATCTGCTTTGAGGAAAGTCAGCTCTTTCAGATCCCACTTCACCAGGCATCAGCACAAACTGAAGATGATGTCAAGGTCAGCAGAGATGTTTGACTTAAATTAATCATGAGAGGAGTCATCACTGGACATCACTGGACTGATCTTGAATGCAATTCTGCATCATTGTGCCACAGAACTTGAAGCACTTGCATTTTCTTTCACTCTGCATATACACAGAGACATGCACAGCATTCATCTGAATTTTTCGAATTTTGTTGAATACCTAATTATTATGATCAATTCTTGGTCAGTATTTACTGGAGCTGATGGTCAGGGAACCCTGAAAATCACTCATCCCTGTCTTTATTTATTAATGGTATAGCAGCACCTGCACCATTCTTAGAGAAAATTATAAATACTCTTGCAGAAAAATTACAAACATCCATGTGATTTTTTTTCATTAATTCTTTTTCACATGATTCTTTTCACGGGATTTATTTATTTTCACGTGATTTGTTTTCATATGATTATTTTCATGTGTGTTTTTTTTTCTTGTTTAATTCTTCACATGTAGGACATGTGATTTTGCTTATAACATTATTCAAATTATCACACGTGTACCTGAATGCAGTTTCAGGACATAAGATGTTGAAATACATTTTCATATGCTTTTCATATATGATTATGAACATGTGACTTATTATTCACATAACCACATGAGTTTTATCCTAAGGGTGTCCACAATCTAAACTATATAAATTAAATTAACAACTTTGGGCTCCATTACAGGTAGGCCTAAGCGAAAGATGTACCAATTGGCTTTCATCGCATGGCTTTTTTTATTATTCATTCCTGAAATTCAGTAGTGGTGTTGAACCACCAAGAGAGCTAAAGCAATGTAAGATGTCACTGTTATTCTTCTCATTAAATTGAGTGTCATCCTCTCAACTTTCCTCTCTAAAGGGAGACACTTAGAAAAGCAGGTACTCTTTGGTTAGCTCAGTGATGTTAAAGAATTCGAACTCATCGTGTGAGAAAGAGTCACTGGCAGGCATTGTGCAGCTGGGAAATGCTCTCCTGCAGTTTGTGCTGCCTTAACTGTGACTATACTCCTCATTAAATACAACTCGCACCCACGCAAATCTCTCTCCACCATCAAGCTTTCAGCAGCTTTTAATGGTCTATTGCCACTCACCAAGTCAGTTCCCTCCTCCATGGGATAATAGCAGTACCAAACATTTTCTGAGATCATGTAAGTAATTATGATGAAAAACATTAATAAGACTGATGTCTGCCTTGCCTTATGGAAATCATTCTATCATTAAAACTGGTAAATATGTCTAAACCGTGTTGTTGTTCATTCGGCACAGCACAAATGGAAGTGATTGCTCTGGACTTCCCACTGAGACTTTTCAATGTGAGTGACCTAATTATATAGTCCAAGCTTTTTGGGTTGCTGAAAATTTGTTTGTTATTGATTAATGTCCCACCACCCCTATTGCGATCTAAAATGCAGCACTCTATTGATCCCAGTTTGGCATGCACAGTCTAGCAGCACTGTATTCTTTTACCCCAGTCATTAAACATTGATCTAGCTAAACTTTTCATTTTCCAGTCAGATGAATTCAGTAGGCTGGATACAGTACCAACTTTCATTCCTAGAGTCAAGAGGGAGTTGACTTTTTCAGATACACTGCTACAAGCCATGAATTTGGATGCAATTAAATGATTCAGCCCTTGTAATCGTAAAATCAATAAGTCATATGCTTCAAACCAAGCGTGCATTTTCTTTGTTTGATTGTATATTTGTGTGGAAGATTTAAACAACTTTTTATTCAATGTTCGTCTTCTAAATGTCTTTAATATGGTAACTTATGATGCATTTCTGTCAAAGAGCGTAATAAAAAATAATAGTCTTCCAATTTTCCAAGGTAGAGCTTTTGTGGTTTTGATTTGCAAAGCTTTTGTTGCTGTACTGAAGAAAACAGAGATAAAGAAAACAGTGTCTATTTTTGTATAACGACAACTCTCTGCAGTCTTGCTGTAAGATGTTAAATTTACAAGGCAAAACCAACCTGCACTGTGAAGGCTTGCTGAGTTTCTCCTGACAGATGGGTGAGAAATGAAGGATAACAAGTCAAAAAGGAAAGCACAAAGACCATACAAGTTGAGGTAACACTTTGGACAAGCTGCCTACCATGAAAATATGGAAGTTAAACAGCATTCTGTCATTTATTGTCTTTATTAAGGCTGTCTGTTTTTTATGCCTGTGTAATGTATTGTTTCCCAGTCCTCACATACTTTCATACACTTTCCACACCAAATTTTTAAACATTGTGACAGCAACTGTGATATGATGAGAGCTAAACATAGCTAACATTCTTTTTATAAATTAAATGAAATTGTAATTTATTGTGTATATGTAGTATTGAGCACTGTTGTGTCCTGTCTGACCCTTCGTCAGTGTCTGAGTCTTAGTCAAGACACAGTAGCTAAATGATTGATTCCGTATAGGTGCAAAAATGTTTCTTTATGAATAAAAATGGTGGTATTTATTGGAGAAATGAAGATGAGTTGACTACCAGACAGCATAATTAAGCTTGTATAATAATTAAATGTTTTAGTAAGTCTGAACTCTAAGAAAGGCCAGCTACTTGGAAAAGAAAGATTAACTGTTGCCATTAAGCATTTGTTCAGTTCCAGCATTATTGGTTGAAAGTCCAACTACTCCTTTCTGTTCATTGAAGTGTAAATATAATATTGCAATAATTCTAATGAGAACCATAATATTACAACAGTTTATACTGTTTTGAGATATGTATCTTCCCCAATGCCTGGTTTATTCAGAGAAGTCCCTTGGCATGAATAAGTAATATTATTCTCTCTCACTTCAGCTTACATAAATATGTACAAATCCTGCTGTAAGTTAAGACTTTTTAATTCATTTCAGAATGGTGGAATGATGTAATAGTTTGTGCACTTGATCGATACAGAACTATCAGTTCGATCTTCCTTACAAATGCTTGCACACAAGGACTTTTATGCCTTGGGGACAGATGTGCACTGAGACAATGTGTAGAAGGTTGGCCACAGTAGTCCTTTTGAAAGTGTGTGTTTATACTGCAGGTCAGACCTGGAATGAATGTTGCTACAGTTCCTCAGAATTGTGACTGTCTTAACGCTTGCCTAAATAGACACTGTCTACATTGCTAAATATGTCATGCTATTAAAATGAATCCCTTATTGAAAAGGTCATATCATTCCTCATTCACATACAATGTCTTTTGGAATGGCATAGCTATGGTCGATGGTGTGAAGGTTAATATTCATCCATCTCTGGTTCCCAGGGGCAGAGGAGAGACCGGCATGTTGCTGCAACTCAAATACAGACCTCCGTCCCAGTGTGCCCATTGCTGCCTGAGCCTAATTAATGCCTCCTCCATCAGCACTGCTGGCACTCTCACTCTGGGTGAGAGAACTTCTGGCATGGCAAATTAGGAAGATTTCTGTCCTTCTGTTAACATTATGTTGGAGCAATGGAACAGCATTTACTCTCACCCACCATTTAAACTGAGACAATTTTGCACAGCTGAGACCAATTCAATAGCATTGCCATATTCTCAGTTTGTCTCTACTTCAGTGTTCAGTGATATAAACATTTGATTAGCAATTTATTATCATATTCTGGCCACAATTTATGAGTAAATACTATATAACCAGTTTACATGATTCCTTAAATTGGGTTGAGATGTGCCTTATCAGAAAAGCTGTTATTGTAAGTGTACTAAATGCACAAGGATAATTAAGGCTGTATAAAGAGTCTTGTACATGCAATGTCATTGTAGTATTTCAAGATCACTATAAAACAATGTTATAAAAATAAGAAGGCAAAACTGTAAATATTAAAATGTATAAAATAAAAAATTATAAACAATAATATTTTAAATAGAACATGAAAAGTGTATGAATTTATGGTCTATTTGTGTTTGTGTGTGTTCTGCTGCGGATGAATTTGTTTCTGATCAATGTGTAACATAGCTTTATGAGAAATAACTCTGAATTCTTTTCAGTCCATTATTGAGAATAACCGCCATGAGCTTATGTTAGGTGAGTTAGCAGTGGTTATTGGGAAGGTGAGTCATCCGCATCACGTGGACTATTGTAGAACCATATGAGTGTTGGAAGATATGCAAAAAGCCTGTCAGGGCTGGAAGTGCACTGCCTGTGATTAGCTGGGAGCCCTGCAAGCTGACGCTGCACTGGGTTCTTAATCTGATTACTTTTGCCTTGGGCAAAGAGGTCAGTCTTTCAGTCAGCAAGGAGAAATAGCTACAGCTGTCTCTACAGATTGAAATCATAGATGATCTTTTTCAAATGTGCTAGATTACTTCATAAACATGTTCTTAAGACTAGTTATACTTAAGGAACTAAGGGACTGCCTGGCGCTGAATCACTTTAATTAAATGACTGATAATTCCACCAAAAGACACACACTCCAGATGGAAATTCAAGCTGTGGTGTATGCGTTCTGAGACCAGAATGAATAAAAATGGATTGAATATTAGTATTTAGCACTTACTAACATCTCTTCTGTTTATTGAATTTACTAGAAGAATGAAAATATATTATGTCATTATTATCTTGTATGTTTATTAAATATTTAAACTCCCAGGACCGTTGATGTGTCCCGACTTAAATTCCTTGTAACTACTAAAAATTTTGCTTGATGGATACCTGAATAATACGTTTGGACTCTAAGAGGTTAACTCATTAGATACTCTATCAATCCTATTTAACTTTTTTTTTAATTACTACTATGCATCTTAATGACAAACCTATAAATATTCATATCTTGGGGGAAAAAACAAAAAAAAACAACAAAAATAAAACAGACAAATGTTAAACATGGTGCAGTTCACCATTTGGTTTCCTTAAACACGCAAGGCCATTAATTTTTCATTTGCTCACCACAATATAAAGCATGTATATTTCTAACAAACATAAATATTTGTGACATTTTTATTATAACTCTTTTGTCTATCGCTTTTTTTAACACTTTTTGTCAACAATAAACAAATGGAAATACAGTCACCTTATATATCAAATCACAGAGTAGGTTTTTTGATTGTTTACTTTCCGAAGTTTAAACAAGGCTACTCAATAAAATGTACTGAGATATGTCATTCAAAAAATTATCTGTTCCAACCACACAAACACACAGAGTTACCTTAGCAAATAAATACTGAATTTTATCAGAGCAAGATATTCAGAATTAATTTAGTGTCACTGTAAATGATTGGATAGTGTGTGAATATTTTTCTGAAGATGTTTATTGTGTGTAAAATATGAGTCTTGTACTTACTTATATAAATTTATTTCATATCTCATGGTTCAGCAAAATCTCTCTCTCTCTCTCTCTCTCTCTCTCTCTCTCTCTCTCTCTCTCTCGCTCTCTCTCACTCTCTCTGTCTTTAAATATGACCGCTAGCATGCCCGGGTGATGAATTGGCAAGAGCGGATACAGTACACAGCAATAACCTCCAGGCAACCCTCAGTACAACAAGGCATGGGACCACAAATTTATCATTCAATTGTCAGAGGATTTTATCAACTATGCCTTCCACTGCATCTTTTGATTTACTCAACAATTTATTACTGTTGTTTTGAGTCAGTGTTCACCAGCATCATGGACTGTCACTGGAGAAAAGAATACTTTAAAAAACCAACACAGTAAACATCAATGTAATCTTTAATTTGAATGTTTTCTACACAACAACTACAGCTTATCAAAAACTGGTATATAATAAGAGCTATTTGTGAATGTCTTTTCAAATAAAATTAACAAAATCTAACACAGTAGAAGTAAGGAAGATATTTAAGCAAATTTTTATGAAGTGGACAGACACAGGTTCTCTGTTTGCATTAAACCAATGTAGCAGACAAACCAAATGTGCACAGACTTATTTATTATTTTTTATGACGTATTCAGTGTAGTGTATCGTGATTGTTTTGCTTTGCTTTGAGTTTGTGTTTCACATATTTTCTTCACTAAATTGTGTGAATTACTTTAGCGAGATGACATGGATGTGTGAGTGATTAAAAAAAAAACCTCTGGTTTTGATTTGTTTCAGGGGCAGTCAGCCCTATTAGAGCTTTTGGTGTAATTCCCTAGCACCATGTCTTCCATGTTGCTGTGCAATTAAACTGCTACATTGTTTCACATACCTTCTATAGGAACAATACACATTTGTGAAATAACTGTAATAGCAAATGCCTCTTTTAGGTGCTTGACTGGAGGTCATGTGATGAGGTTATGGGCTGAGGATCATGGGAGTTGCAAATATGGGTGTGACAAACAAGGACTACAAAAGTTGCAAATCTAGATGGTGTTAGTGATCACTTAATCAAAAATTATTTAAGTCAACATGTGTGTCGATGCTGAAACACCCAGTCCACACCCTTTTATTTATGTATGCAACTATATTTGTACCTACTGATACTACAGGAGGTGCACAGATAAATATAATATACTTATAAACTTTTTGGGGGAGGGAGAAGAAATATTCTTCTATAATTTAGAAAAGACGGTCTAAAGAATGATTCCTAAAATAAATGTATTATTTACTGAAGAACTCCATGGGTAGCTCTCTTATGACACCAGGAACTACACTTTCCTTCTACTCAAAAAGTATGCATATTCCTAATCCTCTAATAAATAATTCAGGGTTTAAGAAGAGGCTTGGAAATAGTTAAGTACTGACAACTGGTTTATTGTGTATTAACTTTTCAGTGATAACCCATGTAAGCTCTGTATGTCTCTTACCAACTGGATGCTAGTGCACATCCTCCTGCCTGTTGTTGAGAAGTGGGTGGTCATGAGTGGGAGGGAGAAATCATAGGGAAAAAAAAATCCTGTAGGCTACAAGTACATCTGCAGCCCATTGAGTATGCTCTTCACATACTCCACACTCGTAATAGAGACAGACCACAACTAAGTTCCCATATTTCCAATAATTACACATGAGGGGGTGATCCATGAGTACAAGGGCTTTTTGTAATTTTTTAAAATTCATTGCTGTTTACAGTTTTAATGCACTGGTAGTAATTGTTTCAGCGCTGATTTTAAGGGCTCTTTTTGTTTTTCAATTTATATTCAATTACTCTATTACTTTGTTTCCTTCAACCATTATTTGTGAGTCCTATTTTACATTAAATACTTAAATTATATACACATTGTGATCATCTTAAGAATAACAATAATTTCCTTTTCTATAGAGATATTAGCGTTTGTGGATATGGTGAAGAATAATTAATGATATTGTGATTCATGATAGCAGACAACTGAATTGTTTTGTTCTGTTCAAAAACTCAGGAACATTATTTTTAAAATTTTGGAACTGGAAAATGTAATTGCGACTAATGATGAGTTAAGTGTTTTTCTTGACCAGATACAAATACAACATATGACTACTTAAAATAGGTGAAGGCCTCCAGTAAATGCAAAATATTTAATATGTTGGGGAAAAGTAAGGCTAAGTCTTGTCCACAACTTTCATTGTATTTCAAAGCTATTTTTGTTGTTTGATAAACATTTCTATGGATGGAGCTGTTGTGGATAGTCCCACATGGACCATAAAAGCACTTCCTAAAATCAGTTTGAGAATGACCCTTGCTTAGTGGACAATCTCACCTAGAGAGTGTAGATTTGTACTTTTCTAAGAACTGTTGGTGTAATCATGGAGACTGTCCTTTCTTGGGTCTGTAATTCACAATGGGCCATATTCGGAGTTGAGTTATGGTCATACAGTGAGGATTTAATACTGAAATTGTGCACAACGATATTCAGACCTCAAACATAACTACAGACTTAAGTGCCATTCTGAAGTTACACAAGAGTTAAGCATGCATTGTGAAGTTTAAGAAAACTGTTTCATGCAATTCTGAACTTGCTAAATGTTTCTTGATATCATGTGTGATATCTGCTCAAGCAAGGACCAGTATTAAGTCCAGCACCACTAGCTGACAGTTTTATGTAATCACAATAGGCCATGTAAGTTTTGGGCTGTAAATTCAGAACTAAAAAAAACAACAACAATGGAATGCTACTTGAAGCCAATATTAAACATATTCTGTTATTTATATATATATTTATATTTATAATATTATGAATGAACCTAATGTGAGCTGTAAATTTAGCAGATTAAACCATGACCATATTTTCTTCAGGAGAAATTAGCCAAAATAGCCAAAATATTGGCATTGTTTGTTAGGTTTTTTGGTTTTTTTTGACAACTCAAAATAGCAAATTAAAAGAGTGATAAAATAGCCTACAACCCACACACACATGATGATTTTATGACCTCAGTTTAGCATCCTGTTGTGTGTAAAGCTGTCTGTGATTATATAAAAAAATAAAACGCAAAATAATAGGATATGCTGGATCAAGTGCTATTTTGTATGTTTCTGAATAATGAAGGACGAAGCCATATTTAAAATTAAACTTAATTTGCAGTGATTCATATCACAATTACAGTAAGCACTATTCATGCAGCAATATATTGGTAATATACTAGATAAACTATAAAATTATTGCTTTTTTTCATTCATATATTGTTATACTAGTCCTTTTAATTTCTTTGTTTTTAAATTGCGTCTTGCATAACAGGCTAACAAAAAGGCTAATGCTGTTGAATGTACAGCAAAGAAAAAACAGCAAAGCAATCTACTTCTTTCCATATTTTCTATCCCTTGATATTTTTTTGTCAAAATACAGTGATCAGAACAGACTTGGGCAAAAACTGAAAGATCACAAAAATGTGAAAACTGAGACTGGGTCCTACACTGAAGTAAACAGTGTTTATAATCTTTCCCTCTAATAATTTATTTGTGACCTCACAGAATATTTATTAAACAAAATAGTCTGATATTTAAAAGCCTTCATCAGTAGACATAAGCTGTCACACCCAATGTGGTACTGTATCATGATGTAGTGCCAGCTGATATAATAAACCATAAATGGTTCAGATGAAAAGACCTTTTCTCATGACCTTATTTGTATGAAATTAGATGAAATTGCTCCCTCATTGTAATTCATACAAATTTGTGTGATACAGTTGGATAAACCATGAAAGAAGTCATTTAAATAGTTGTAATTGGGTGACCGTCAGAGTCTTTATACATTTACCCTGGCTGTGGATGGGAGGATGTCTGGCAGTCCTGTGCTGTTCACTCTCATATTAAGTCTGGAGACACAGCCATTGAGCACAGCAGAAAAGACTCACCCTGTACCCCCTGTATGGAACTCTTCTCTTGGGGCTGACATATTCACGCTGCTCCTCCTCCAAAACAGGGTTCCTGTCCTCCCTCCTCTTGATCTGCCATGGCTCCTTACTGATGCCAGCATCCGTGTGAGAGGGAGGAAGGAGGGTGTTGATGGATGACAGGCCTGTGTTCTCCATGCTCTAGAAGCACAGCAGCACGCATGGACCAGAGCAGCTGCATCGACTGAGACAAAGAGTATTGCCACATAGACATGCCAGCTGAGCTTTTCAGCAATTCCTGAAATGTGAAATAAACATGAGACTCAAATATGTGTCACTGTTGAATAGTGTTTTTTTCTTTTTCTACACTATTGATGCAGGTCATTGATGATGTTCATGAGGTTGTCACATCTTTTTCTACTTTTTTTTTTTACAGCATAATATATTCATTTTGGAAGCCATTTTATCATACAGCAGGCAGAATGATATGCAGTAGTGTAGCATCAAGCTGTGACCAATGGTGCATTATACTGTAGTGCCATGATGTTTGTGGTGTTCCCCAATAGCTCAGGCTCAGTTGTGCCAGTTCATCGCAAACCTGTCAATTTGCTCCATTTTAGAACATAAATGTGATTTTATAAGACAGTATGCAAGTGTCAGAATGATTGACTTAAATGTGTCAAAATTCTTTTGATGTTGTAGGAAGTGTGTGAGTAGAGGAAGTTCTTCAACGCACCGATGAAGTGGGAGGAAGTATCGTATAATTGGATTTTTGATTCTTCCTGTTGTCATGGCACCCAGATTCTGTCTTTTCATGTAAGGTCTTTTTTCCATCAGTAGAGGGGAGAAATCGCATGAAAGGGGGCGATGTTCTTAGTGGAGCAGGCAGGAATAAATAGGATAGTCAGGATTGTTGAGGGGAATTGCTGTTTTTGGACTCAACATAATGGGTTCAGATGTGGCCAGATCATTTGCAGCAATTCCATCTGAATATATCTGATTTCATCACATTTTAAAATATCATGTCAGGGAAATCTGTCAACTCTGAACTTCTGATGCTGTTTAAATTAACAGACGTATACTAGCCTTGCCATGTTTTTGATAATGTCAGTGCAGATCACAGTGAGTCTGACTCACTAACTCAAAAACTGCTCAACCCAAACTGAAAAATAAATTAAAATGACATATGTTTAATTCCATAGTGCCTTTATGTCAACTTGAAATGGAACTATAGCCCAATTCTGGTCTGGAATATCTTACTTATATCATAGCTAACAAGAAGTTTAAACAGGTTGAGACTAAAGGGAGCAACTGTGTCATGACTGTGTTCAGCTATACTCAATATGTAATATGACATGATTCTAACTCATTCTGCCACAAAAAGACCTTAAGCATTATACTACTGAGTGTTAAATGATTATCTTTGTCATGTGCTCTGGTGTATAAAATGTCTTTGCTGGTACATGGTTTTGTTTCACCAGCTCACCTCTTCAGCGAGCGCAGCTGTCATTGCTGATTCAGTTATACTCCAGGGATGAGCAAGAGCAGGTATCAGCGAATGTCTGGGATTAATTCTCATTCACACAAACTAATCCTAAAAATCCCTTGCTGAAGCAAAGGCTATTAGCTAATCATTACCATTATTAATACATGTTGAAGTCATCTAATGTAGCAGTTTGTCAATAAGGCTGGCACTATTCAGGAATATTAAGAAGGATACACAGCAGGATTAACAGTCAATCCTCTCAGTGAAAAACAAATTGAGTTATTGGCTGTGTATGTGTGTGAACTCTAATATTGTCACAGACATGACAGAATGCACTGCTGTCCACTCCCAGCTAAGCTCTTCGTTTATGAGTTATGAGCTTGCCTTTGTTGGCAGGAAGATGCTAAAACACTGCACAGCCTGTGTGCTTATATATTGGGGGAGTCAAGGAGGGTGTAGGGTCAAGCTGAAGATGTGGAAAGTTGTGGGACATTGGACAAATGTCACATTCTGAATGCTATAACAGTTACTGTGATCTTAACAATACAATGGTTTTACAGATTTATAAGCTCTGATTATTCACTGGACACACCAACTAGTATGCAGTGTTGTGTGAAGGGTTGGGAGGGTTACTTTAAAAATGTAATCAGTAACATAATCCAAGTATCACAATATGAAAGTAATGCAATTTTGGATTACTTCATGGTCACATACATAAATAAAGTCAAGAGAAAAGCAATATGATCTAAACTTTATTTAAAATTTATTTAGAGCTCATTTTAGAGCTTTAAAAATGTTCAGTGTTTGGATTTGTTTTTAAAAAATAAATAAATAAATAAATAAAAGATCACTGTCCTTGATGACATCACAAAATCCAGGGTGAACATATTCTGGTTTTCCAAAAATAGGACACCTTTTTTTTTTTTTTTGTTCAAAACAGTGTTACTGTGAATGCAGACTTTAATACACTGAAAAAGACACACTATTAGCATCATATATATAT
>JANDJT010000001.1:19908880-19924499 GCA_024331685.1 Stegophilus panzeri | reverse complement strand
GCAGCAACCGTAGTCCCAGCAACCACAGCGAGAACGTCCATGTGGAATTGAGGTCCAAAACCATTTCCATGGTACTTTAAGCAGTACCATCCTAATCAACACTAAATTATCAACACTATCTTGACAAATCTGAATCCAGAATTCAACAGTGCTGTGGTAAAATCTGAGTTAACAAAAGCCCACGTCTCGATTTAAAGAGTCATTTTGATTGCTCCTATTTTTATCGTTTTTTTTTTCTTGATACACACACACACACACACACACACACACCATATGGACAGATCAGTGGTGATCTGGAAGAGAAAAAAGGGAAAAGCGGTTTGTCTGTAAGAAAGGCGGCGTGATTACAGAGCACCATCGAGTCGCCTTGTTCCTCAGGTGTGTGTGTAAGAAGAGATAAATTGCGGAAGAGACCTGATGAACCCTACACCATTCCAATTCTACGCTATTCAGTGCGTCCAGCCTGATTTCTCGATTCACAAATTTGTGTGTGTGTGTGTGTGTGTGTGTGTGTGTGTGTGTGTGTGTTGCGTTTGAGTGGCTCACAATTACCCGGCGAGCCGATCCACACTAGCATTAGCATATTAAAAGGAAAGGCGCTGCTGCAGGAGGCTGGTAATGATGGAGCTGTGGAAATAACAGGCACGGAGATCAGTCGCGTAGCGAGAGGCCTATAAATACTCCCAACACTTTACTGTGTAAATAATCACAATTAAAGGAAAAGTAGGAGCACAGAGCATGGATTTGTGGATGGAAGCTAATTAAACCTGAGAGAAAAATAAAAATGAGAGAGAATCTCAGAGGGACGCTCAAGACAAAATGAAGTACAAGCTAATAAGAAGAAATAAGAAAAATAAGTTATTTAGGGAGACTGTAGAGCAGAAAAAAAACACACAACAAAGTTTCATTTATGAATTCAAAGACACTCATAAACACATTTACATGTACATAAAGAACTCAGACAAGCACACATTCACATAAAGAACTCAGACACGCCCACATTAACATATAAACTTCATAAACACATTTACATTCACATAAAGAACTCACGGACACGCCCACATTCACATAAAAACCTCATAAACATGCTCATATTTAAATAAAGAACGCAGACACACCCACATTCAAATAAAAACCCTTATAGACACACCCATATTCAAATAAAGAACTCAGGCACGCCCATATATAATAAAAACCTCATAGACATGCCCACATTCACATAAAGAACTCATAGACACGCCTACATTCACATAAAGAACTCATAGACACGCCTACATTCACATAAAAAACTCATAGACATGCCTACATTCACATGAAGAACTCATGGACACGCCTACATTCACATGAAGAACTCATAGACACGCCTACATTCACATGAAGAACTCATAGACACGCCTACATTCACATGAATAACTCATAGACACGCCTACATTCACATATACACAACAACGCTTCACCTTCGCGCATTCGATGAGAGTAGGCTAATGGTTGAGAGGCAGGAATTTGGCCAATGGTTGCTGCAAGCCTTTTATAATTGACCGATTGGTGTACAAGAAGGTGGGAATTACAGAGAGGAGTTAAAGCAATGCAAACCTGTGCACAGACGTAGCAGTATTAAACCATAAGCACATCATAAAGAAACTAAAGCTGAATCCCACACATTTTCTCAAATTTAGAAATCCTTTTTTAATGTCCGAAAAAGAGGACATATCGGGAAAAAGAGGACGTATGGTCACCCTAACAAAAGTGTTTCAGAGAACAATTTGTGTTAGAATTCTACCAAATTTTGTTGCACAATTTATTTGCGCATGCACCAGGAGGTTTCTCACGTGAGCCATGACTGGCGAGGGAGAACTATAATCAAGCAGCTGTCTATATTGTGTTATGTCAGAAGATTAATTTCTTTGGTTTTAATTGAAAGAAAATTGTAATCCTGATAGTATTCCCATTTTTTACAAAATGTACCTGTAATCTGATTACTTTGTTTTTTGACGTAACTATAATGGATTACAGTTACCAGTTTTTTGTATCCTGATTACATGTAATGTATTCCATTACTCCCCAAACCTGCTTGTGTGGTCTCTCAGGGAAGGTCAAGATCTCATATGGTGTGAGCACATTTGACCCCCAATGTGCAGTTCATTTAACCTGCTTGAAGAGATGGGCTCAGGCACAGTTCAGTTGGACTCAGGCAAAGTATGCAACTAGTGTGAGTGCTAACCATGGCCAAAAATGGAACTCGAAACACGTCATTAAGTACGCAATTTTTCTATTTAATAAACATGATGGCAAAGGGATCACTTTGGGTTTATAACGGGTCTGGTTCTCACCTTATTGAAGAACAGGAATTGTCAGCTGCCTCTGTAAAAAAACTTCTGATACGTGCAGCTCGATTAAGCGAAAATCATTGCACTGAATAAGTGATAAATCTATTAGGCAATATACTGGGCATGTGATTGGCACCCTGTCCAGGGTGTACCCCGCCTTGTGCCCGATGCTCCCTGGGATAGGCTCCAGGTTTCCCCGTGACCCTGAAAAGGATAAAGCAGGCATGTGAGAGGGCTGTGTATCACTGTGCCTCAAACGACTCCAAATAATCCACAAAGTAAGTAATATTTCAATGGCTGTGCTGTGCAAAAAAAACAAAAAGTTGCATCGTAATGATGTAAGCGTACTCAGGCCCATTCCTTTTTTTTTAGCATAGCCAGTCAACCTACATTTTTGGAAAGTTGCAGGAATCTGAAGAACCCCAAGGAAACCCATGCAGACACAGGGAGAACATACAAAACTCTAAGACAGTAATTCAAGCCCAGCATCAAACCGGAAACTCTGGATGGTGGCAACCCTACATGCTGCACCACTGTGCCCTCCATGCAGAGTTCTCATTTATTTCCAATCCTTATTGTTTATTGTATTAGAAAATATATGATGTTCAAGTGCATTACTTTATATGTACACACTGGAAGTCTTGTTTGAAATCTGTAAATCTGATTTTGAATCTGATGTAAATCTGTCTTTGACACATTCAAGAGATCTGTGTCTGTATATTTAATGTTTGACACGAACAGCAATATGTCAGAAGCAGCGTTGGGCTGGAGGTCCTTATTCACATTATTTGTTTTTGTTGTTGCGTTTGTTTGGTTTTTTTTTTTGTTTTTGTTTTTGTACTATGGTTAACCAAATGGATACCATGCAGGATAGCTTTTGTATGCAAGCTTGCTCTGAGACTGGATTTGAATAAATTTTTAGTTTACCAATTCAGCAGATGTGTAATGTCTCCCGTGTATGACTGGCATACAAAAAAATCAGGAACTCTAAAATGTTATTAATTGTAGGAAAAACAATAAGTAAAAATACAGCCTATATTACTTATGTCACCCAAAAGACTTAATTTACATAACACATACAGTGCTGAGAAAAAGTATTTGCCCCATCCTGATTTCTTCTATTTTTGTGTTTATATCATACTAAATAGTTTTAGATCTTCAAACAAAATACAATATATAATAAAACAAAGGCAACCGGAGTGAACGCACAATACAGTTTTTAATTAATTTATTTATTTATTTTATTGGGGCAAAAAACATTTATCCAACAAATTTATCAATTTAAAATTTAGATTGGAAATTTATATATTTCTGTAAAGCTGCTGTGTGACAATGTCAATTGTAAAAAGTGCTGTACAAATAAAACTGAACTGAATAGAACTGAATATGAAAAACGAATTGCACCCTTAAACTTAAAATCTAGTTGTGCCAACTTTAGCAGAAATAACTGCAACAAAACACTTCCATTAACTAGAGATCAGTCTTTCACTTTCTTCTAGGACTAGGACTTCCTCCTACGCGTTGGATCATTGACTTGCTGCATAATCCAGTTGCGCTTGAGTTTCAACTGAAGAGTTTGGACTGAAGACCGGACATTCTCCATTAGGATTTTCTGGTAAAGAGCAGAATTCATGTTTCCCTCAATTATTACAAGTTGACCAGGCCCTGAAGCAGCAAAGCATCCCCACACCATCACACTTCCACCACCATGCTTGACCGTAGGTATGATGTTCTTTTTGTGGAATTCTATGTTTGGTTTATGCCAGATGTAACGGTACACCTGACTTCCAAACAGTTCCACTTTCGACTCATCAATACATTCTCCTAAAAGGTTTGAGGATCATCAAGGTGTGTTTTGGCAAAATTCAGGTGAGCCTTAATGTTCTTCTGGGTTACCAGTGGTTTTCACCTGATCACTCTTCCACGGATGCCAATTTTGACCAGTGTCTTTCTGATAGTGGAGTTATGAACAGTGACCTTTATTGATGCAAGAGAGGCCTATAGTTCCTTTGATATTGTCCTTGGCTCTTTTGTGACTTCCTGGGTGAGTAGTTGCTGTGCTCTTGGATAAATTTTGGAAGGTGGCTTCCCACTTCTGGGAAGGTTCATTACTGTGCTGAGTTTTTCCATTTTCCATTTCCATTTTAATGGCTCTTATTGTGGTTCTTTGTAACCCTTCCCAGACTGATGTATTTCAATCACCTTCTTCATCATTTCTGGAATTTCTTTGAATTTTGGCATACTGTGTTACTGAGTAAGACCTTTTAACCAACTTCATGCTGTTGAAAAAGTTCTATTTAAGTGTTGATTTCATTGAACAGGGTTTGCAGTAATCAGGCCTGGTTGCATCCAGTCCAGCTGAACCCCATTATGAATGCAGTTTCATAGATTTGGGCAATTAGTAACTACAGGGGCAAATATATTTTCACATAGGCCCAGTTGGTATCGGATTTTTTTTCTTCAATGAATAACATTATCATTTAAAAACTGTATTTTGTGATTACTCAAGTTGCCTTGTTTTATCTTAGATTTTTTTAAATTTCTGAAACAATTTCTGAAGCAAGCTTAGGAAAACAAAGCAAGAAAGTCCAAGTTGGCAAAGCCTTTAGTAGGAATAGGTGTTTGGGGAAAGGATAGGAAAAGGTTGTTGGTTTTTTTTTATCACAATTACAGTTTGCCTCTTTGTTGCTGTTTCAATTGAACCAATGGCAATTTTTTATTGATTTGCTTACAACTTTAGGACTATTGGTTTTACATTTTTTGACTCTCGCTTTCTCGTTGTTAAATACAATATGCGAGTTTATTGCTGTTTGGCTTTGTTTTATTAAGCACAACTTTATTGATTACTCCTACAATAAATTTGCCTACACCCATATAGGCATGTTTCTTTGAATATGAATAAAATACTTTATGGATAATTTTATCCTTGTTATGCATTAAACTTATGAAAGTTGCTGTGATGGAAATTGTAACACACAGTTCTAATAAAAGCTATTGAGTCAGGTCAACTTTCACTGCGACAGAACCACATTGTGGGACCCCCTACGAGTTTCAGAATTCACACACTGACACCAAACAAATCCATTTGATATGAAAATATTAATCTAAAGCTGACTTAACTTTGAAAAAAAATGTGCTTTTTACAGATAGACAACTAAATATGTGCTCTGTAATTGATGTTGTTTCTTTATGAGAACAAAGACACTAAACAGAAAATCAGTTGAAACCAAATCAACATCCAAATTTAGAAACAACACACTGGAGTTAATTACTTACCAGGACATTCACAGAGATAAATGTCTGTTAGAGGAAGAGTCAGTCAGCTTAGAAACATGACAGGAATACATGCTTGAGAAAATTATGAACACTTCTCTAAATTTATATAGACTGTGGCTAAGGATGGGATCTATCATGAATTATAAAATATCAGAGATGATTATCAATAAGTATATGTCATTACACAATGAAAAATCATCCTTACCTGTCTCACAGTTCACTTATGTTCCATAATCAGCAACCATTTTAGGCTCAGAAACAGCATAGATCATCAGAGCTGAATTTCATCACTAAGCATCCAGACACACTGAATCTGTGAGATCAAAATGCCTTTGTGGTCTTTGGAGATATTTGAGACAGAGATTATCTCTAACGTCTTTGGGTGAACCGAGAAGATGAGTATCTCCTGAAAGATAGAGACAGAAGTTTAGGCTGTATATACACTTCAAATATCTAAACGTGCCTTCTGTACTGATTATCGTGACTCACTCAGAAGTTTGGAAAGTCAAGATGAAATATTAACAGTCGTTTAGGGGGATGTCTGAAATTTAATTTTAAGTAAAGTCAATCAAGTAACTGATGGTAAAGGAGAATGTTCTCTGGAGGCTGAAACTCAAGCATATTTGACTCAGAATTGTCTGCTAGCTGAGCATGCATTCAGAAAGATTACAAAATCTTAACATTAACTGACATTGGGTGGTCAAATGTCCATTATCTTTAACACATTGCAATATTTCACCAGGGATAGAAAAAAACGTATTGAAAAATTACACTTAAGTAAAAGTATAGATAATGTATCAAAATCTTCATCAATTAAAAGTGGAGGTATCCAGCCAAAAATGAACTCAAGTGATAGTAAAAAAGGTTGCTAATTTTAAATGTGTTTTAATGTATTAAAGTATTTTTAAAAATTTTAATGTTTTTAACTGATGAAATTATGTTACTGTTGTGTTTTCAAGTGAAAATTAGCACAGAAATCTGGATAACATGCTTACATAATGCCAATTAACGTTAGCAAATTTGCAAAATAAAAAGTAAAAGTTTTTTAGTGATGTAATTAAATTTATGTTGTTTTTCCAACAGAAAACAGGTTAACCTATTTAAACATAGCCAGTTAACATTAACAAATTAATGAAATTTACCTCAGTGTCCATCCATCCATCTTCTACCGCTTACTCCTTTTCAGGGTCACGGGGAATCCTGGAGCCTATCCCAGGGAGCATGTCTTTGGACTGGGGGAGGAAACCAGAGTACCTGGAGGAAACCCCCGCAGCATGGGGAGAACATGCAAACTCCGCACACACATGGCCCCGGCGGGACTCGAACCCTGGAGGTGTGAGGCGAACTTGCTACCCACTAAGCCACCATGTGCCCTTTACCTCAGTGTGTTTTTTTTTTTATTAGATGGAGTTCATGCCTTTTAGGAAGGATACCTCATTTTACATAAGGCTTTTCTTCCGCTAGCATATTGAAACATTTTACTGAAGTAGGGTCAGGGGGCTCCTCAAGATCGGCACTGTAGTCCAGTGGCTTGTCTTCAAATGGACATGGATGTAGCACAAACTACACTGTTGTGCATGAGAAGGTCAAAGCACACAATGAATTGGAATGATTCTTGATAGATTTTTCCACACTGATGAACCTAATTGGATGCTAAATTGAAATGACTGGATACCAGAGCCCATTAATTTGATGTATAGTATACAGTCATTGAATGGATAAAAGAAGAGACCTTTGAGGTTTGTAACAAGTGCTTTAAAGGTCTACATGAAAATATAAGGAGTAAAAAAGAATACTTGAAAATGTAATTGAGTAAGAGTACAAGTATTCCATTTCAGCAATACTCAAGTAAAATATAACTAAATAAATTTTAAATATAGTGTAGTAATGAAGTACAATGACTCAAGGATTTCCACCCCTGTCTTTCACTGACTGGTTGTGAACAGAGAGGAGAATGGTCCACGTTTGAACAGTAGTGGAAGGAGAAGGGCATCAATTGCCAGGGTCATATGGGGGAATTCTGAAAGATTGATGAGGAAAAGATGTGGATAGTGAGATGTATATAATTTGACTAATCCATCCAATTTTCACTGCTGCTTCTTCCAAGTTGCACAAGGATTTCTACCAGCTCATTAAACTGTTACACTAAATGGCACAATGTTTCTGTAGATTTGCATACAGTGAACTGAACACTGGCAGACAGTGTTCAGTTCATTCCCATTGGCTCAGGACACTTCATCTCACTTCTCATCTTAAACAGTTTGAGATAGAAAGAGGACCTTAGAAGAACCCATCCTGCATTTCATTGTTGTTTCCTTCCTGTCTGCCTTTCCTTGTCTTTCAGGCACACACATTTAAATACAAAGAAATATGCTTTTTTTCTCATCCTGTATTTCCTTTGTGATAAATAAGAGGACATATTTCAGGACTCCGAGTGCCCCCTGCTGGATCACAGCACAGCATCAGGGAACACGCATCACTGCTGTGTGTGAAACCAGCCATGAAATCAGTCTGGCACTGGTCTTGGCACACTGAGCCACCGGGCCTCGTATTTCCCCCAAGTTCCATCTGAAGCCTCCAGAGAGCCAAGCACTGGACAGCAGGCCCGAATGGGCTGCATTTCCATCAACAGAGCCCTGATCCATGGGGACAGGACACAACCACTCCTCAAAGACTTCACATAATGCATCATCACATACTCCTGTCTGTATGTCAGCAGTCCGAGACAGATGTTTGTCCTGCTCCAACAATTTAGATCACCTTTATTTACCATATTCACTTTTATGACACATTTTATTTTACAAAGTTTTGGCAAATCTATCTACATTAGTCTACTGCTTTTTTTTAAAACCAAAACATGGTAAAGTTTTTGTTTCAATAACTGACTAACAAGTTCTTGCTTATAAAAAGAATTAATGAGATAATTTGTGCCTAGCCAGTGCTAGAGTAATTTCATGACCCAACAATCGCTAAAAGAGCTTTTATTAAAAATAATCATTTGATATACTGAAATGTGGACAGTGTGGTTTTGAATATTTTGAACCAACCAAAAATTGTATGTATGTGTGTGTGTGTGTGTGTGTGTGTGTGTGTGTGTGTGAGCGAGAGAGAGAGAGAGAGAGAGAGAGTGTTCATGCATGCGTGCATGTGCACATGTGAGTGTTTATAATGATCTCTCTGTACCAATTACTGTCATAGTTGAGTTGTGCCATAAATGATGTCAAAAAACGATTAGACACTATTTCTCACAGTGCATTCAGAGATAAAATATCTGACATCTGGGTGTGATCTATTGGGAATTAAAGTGCCTTACATAGCCCCACAGTTATGGAACAGGTTTCCAAATAGTGCTCAGGACTCAGACACAGTCACAGTGTTTAAGTCTAGGCTGAAAACCTATTTGTTTAGTCAAGCCTTTTGTTAATAGCTTTTTTCTTAGGTAAAGGCACAAATCTGGAGGGATCATGGGCATAGAGTGTTTTGGTTAACTGGGATATTTGTTGTCTCCCCCTTACTCTCACTTGTTCACTCAGGTTTGTTGACAGGGAGTGGCTGACTGCCTTATGTCCCAGGGCAGCCACATGTCTCTGTTACCTTCTGGTTCTCCCTTTTAGTTGTGCTGTTATAACTGGTCTTGCCAGAGTCCCTGCTTGCACTCTGCACACAATGTACATTTTATTAAATTATTACAGGATAAGAGCATAATCTGTTATTTCTCTTTTCCTCCTCCCTTTTTCTTTCCTTCATATCTCTCTCTCTCTCTCTTTTGGTCACCTGAAAATTACTCGCTGCTGCAGATGATGGCCCCCACTAAAGATCACCATGGGATTACTATGGATGGTAAACCATAAGGACAACTATGGATGTTCTTCTTTGAATAGTCTTAGGACTGCAATTGCTAAGAACATTTTGCATTCAAACAGTTTGCCCCCATCACTGAACAGTTAATAACTTCTGGTCAATACAATAGACTTTAAGTTAAAATTATAATACATTCATAAATGACTCTGATGCTCATAAGTTCATAAGTTCCTGTTAACACAATTAGCACTTTCACTATATAGTATACAGTTACAGAGGAGAAATTATTTATAATCCCACTGGTGTCACCCAGATGAGGATGGGTTCCCTTTTGAGTCTGGTTCCTCTCATGGTTTCTTCCTCTCGTCGTCTCAGGGTGTTTTTCATTGCCACTTTTGGCTCTGGCTTGCTCATTATGGATACATTAGGGATACATTAGGGATAAATTTTATTTCCAGGATTTATATATTTCTGTAAAGCTACTTTGTGACACTCTCCATTGTTAAAAGTGCTATACAAATAAAATTGAATTGAATTGAATTGAATTAAAAGTTAGAAAAGTCAGGTCTAAAAGTAACTCATGCAAAATGTCTCTGTTTCAGCCCATATGCACTGCTGTTGTTGTTTGATGAACTGAAATGTTAAATGAATACATGGATGGTCACTTTTTAATTCACTCAAGTTCATCTTCAGTAACATCTTTATCCTTGTCAGGATCATGCTGGAACCACAGCATGTAACAGGAACACTAGGCATGAGGTGGGAACACAGTGGGATGCAAATCCATTGCAGGCAACCATGCACACACACACACTCACAGACTCATTCACACACTCATTCACCTAGGGGCAATTGTGGACAAGATTTTGGGAGGTGAGAGGAAACTAGAGAGCCCAAAAGAACCTCACGCAGACAGGGTGAGAAGGTGCAAAGTAAAACACTGCTCAGACAGTAGCCCAAGCTCAGGATTGAACCAAAGATTGAGATTGACCCTCAGATAACTTTTTTATTCATTTATATTTGTAACTTCTTGCACTTTATATTCTAATTTGATTTATTACAAGTTGGCTTTGATCAGAAAGATTTGTCTAAATTAATTTACATTTACATTACATTTACATTTATTCATTTAGCAGATGCTTTTAGCCAAAGCGACTTACAAATGAGGACAAATAAGCAAAGCGTTATATCAAGCGGAGAACAATACAAGTAGTGCCACCATGCATGATTTATAATTGAGTTCTAGAGAAGCAAAGTGTGCAGAGTAGAGGTGTAAGAGCCAGAGTAAGTTTGTCTGTTTTTGTTTTTTTAAAGATAATGTGGGGGTTGGGCTTTTAGGGGTTAGTTAAGTGCTCACGGAAGAGGTTGGTCTATAGCTGTTTTTTGAAGATAGTGATAGATTTTACAGTCTGGATTGAGGTTGGAAGTTCATTCCACCACAGAGGGATAGTTAGTGTGAAGGTTCTGGAAAGGGACCTTGAGCCATGCTAAGCAGGTATTACTAAGCATCGGACGTTAACCGATCGCAGATTGTGTGAGGGAATGTAAGCCTCAAGGAGTGTTGAGGTAGGGGGGTGCTGTTCCAGACAAGGTCTTGAATGTGAGCATCAAGGTCTTGAATTTGATGTGGGCAGCTACAGGAAGCCAGTGGAGGGAGATGAAGAGGGGTGTGACATGGGTTCTTTTGGTCTGGTTGAAGACGAGGCGTGCTGCTGCATTCTGATTCATTTGAAGGGGTTTGATGTCGCTGCCTGGAAGGCCCGAGAGTAGTGCATTGCAGTAGTCCAGTTTTGAGATGACAAGACCCTGGACTAGTAGCTGTGTAGCCTGTTCGGTGAGGTAGGGTCTGATTCATGATTATAAAAAGTAATAAAAAGCATCCATCAATGTGATTAATAAACATATTGTAACTAACAGTCAGTTGCTGCAGTTTGTCAAACATTTTGTTATGTGGAAAATTGTGTCAGATTCAGAATATTATATACAGCACTTTCAGGATTTATAAAGAATATTTGTTAATGGCCTGAAGGTCACTGCAAATATTAATATGTAATATGAGAAAGAGAGAATAATTTTGTTCAGCATTTGCACTGGAGAGACTGATGATATAAATGCAGGCAAAATTGTAAAAGCCCAGGTCCACATTTTGTGCACACAAGTGTATTCCACAGATGCAGACACCCACGCACAGAGAGAGAGAGAGAGACAGAGAGAGTGTGCTGAAAATACTCATGTTAGTCAAGCACCTAGCACTCATGGATATAGTTCCACCCTGAGTAATTAGGTCCACAGTAACTATTTGCAAAAAGTGTGTGGTGGGTGTTGTTCATGTTTGACATATAGTTAAGCTCTTGAGGCCTCTCAGCAGCAGTTACAGAATAGGTTAAATGAAGCAATGCCTGTTTTTCATTTGTTACTGCACATTTTTATTTCCATTGATTTGTCAGTTAGGTCAGAGAGTCATTTATTTGTATTAATGTATTCTGCCATTGCTGTCTGTTTTGAGAAGTCTCTGGTGGAGTAGAGGGTGCTCACCTACCACAAGGTTTTATCTGGGTCATGGCAATGCACCCCCAGGCCAAGTTTTATATAACTCTTCATTTAGACGCAGTTTCAAAGCAGAGATCAATTTCACACCAGCCTATAAAAAGCATGTTGTTCCATGCAATAATACAGGCTCAGACACCCACAGTCATTTGAATGCAAGTTTGGAATCCAAATGTGGAAAAATTGCATAATGCTGTAGATTAAGTGGTACAAAATGGTAATGCCTGGAACCGTATGTTTTTCTTCTTATACTATGTTGAACTGGTTTATTTTAGTGTGTAGTGTACATGGCAAATTATGGTACCTTACTTCAGCATAAGCAATTCTGATAGGTGCTTATACCTGTATGTTAATATTGTATTCTCACAT
The DNA here is from genome assembly GCA_024331685.1 of Stegophilus panzeri. NCBI lineage: Eukaryota > Metazoa > Chordata > Actinopteri > Siluriformes > Trichomycteridae > Stegophilus > Stegophilus panzeri. The sequence continues at coordinate 19,912,179 of JANDJT010000001.1, read as the reverse complement.
TTTGAGATTAAAAAATATCAAAGTGTATTTGCTAAACAAATGTATTCACACCACAGGGAAATATGACTGATATATGCTCTGTACTCATTTCACGCCTGATGGACTTCCACCTTTAACGAGGGTGGGGTTTGGGTTCTCCACAGTTTTAAGGTGCTACCATTACAATAAAACAATAATAAAGGCGTTCTCTTTTTAATTGGACATTGTTAGACTGGCAAATCAATCTCACTGCTGGAATGCCCCTATCATGTACATTGTAATTGAAACAGCCAGGGTTGCCACATGGGACAATAAGACTGTTTACGCATGGTAAACACACCCCTGCATTATAACCCTACATGCTTATTTATATCTTGTTGTAATATCAGTGTTTATTCGTCAATAGTTATCATCTGCTCTTTTTTTAGCTCCTGACAACAGTAAATGAAGTAAAGATACGTAGTGCCTTAGCAGGTAGCACTGACACCTCAGAACATGAGGGTAAGCAGTTTGATCCTGACTTCAGGTTACTGTCTGTGTGGAGGTCCTGCATGTTCTTTCCTTGTCGATATAGGTTTCCTCTTGGTTTTTCCATTTTCCTCCCACCTCCAAACACATGCATTTACTGTAAGTGGGTTGGCTATGTGAAATTTGGTGTGAATATGTGTGAATATGTGTGTGTGTGTGTGTGTGTGTGTGTGTGTGTGTGTGTGTGTGTGCACTGCAATGGACTGGTTCCTGGGATAGGCATTGGTTTGACTATGACCCAGAACAAGATATATTGGTTACTGAAGATAAATGAATTAATAAATAAATGATGTACCAATGTTAACTGTGCTGAAATCTTTACTGTGACACATTCTTGGGAACTTGGGATGCATCAATAATATTTTGTTTTTCAGACCGAGTATGAGTGCATACTTTTGTGGTACTTGACAATACTAATACAATACAAAAATAATTAACCTACTTATATGTGCCAAGTTCAAGTTATTCAGGTTGCCTTTGTTTTATCTTAGATTTTGTTTTAATTTCTGAAACAATTTAGTATAAGATATACACAAAATATTGTGTTGTGAAAATACTTTTTCACAACACTATACCACTAGCAATGAACTCCTCTTGCTGAGTTTTATGTTAAAGATGTTTTGTTTTGATTGACATCATTAATCATACAATATGTCCAGATTTCATGTGTCTATTCATTACAGTGACAGTAATGAAGTGACAGTACATTACAGTGACAGTAATGTAGGCTTATGTCACATACTGCATAGTATCACCTGGTATCAGATGAAGGACTCAGTGCATTTTTATGAGTATGGTTATGAGTAAACAATCACTGTATTGGACTTATACCAATAATGGTATCGATGAATCCCTATTGGAAATCATCCAAAGTGAAAATGTTAAAAAGTTAAGGCATACTGAATCAGTTTGACAAAATACTTAATACAATACCATGATTTCCATCTCATGATTAACTGCTAATTACATGTTTATCCTCAATAATGACCTTTTACTGAAAAATGTAATTAATCCATGACTTGTCCCATGGAAACAAAAATGTATATTTACCAAGTAAAGGTAAGTCATCCAGTGTCTGTAAATGAGGAAAGAACGGAGACATCACAGACAGCATGTGTCAGATGAGAGATAAATACTGTTTATCACTGCATTTTTGCAGTAAGACAATAAATGAAAGTTGTTGTTTCTGTAGATTAACAATGAGGAAAGCACACCCTAGAGCAAAGTTTAAGACCAGTAAGTCAGGAGCATTGACAGGAAAAGGGAGCAACAACATTTCCCTAGTGACTACTGCCAATTTGTAGCTGAGAACTCTTCAGTACTAATAAATGGTTTAGTTTAGAACATAATGTTGTGACATTACCTGAAACTAGCTAAATCCCACATACTTCATGTAGTCAATTAACAGTCCATAATGCCTGAGAGGGGTTATTATTTCTAATGAATGGCATTAATCAAAATGGTTATCTGTCTTTCTGAAGAAAAAAGTGCACATATCAGCGCTCACTATTCTCTGTAGGGAGCTGTAACAGTAATGTCATGTTCACCTGTTCCAGTGATGTGTGATCTGAGAACAGGAGAGATTTTCAGAAATGACTTCCATCACTCAAATCTATATCTAGTATAGCTGCACCAGCTTCTTCATCCATAAATATAAAGCAGCACTCTTCGTAACAATGTCATTTAGCATGTTTCATCAATATGAGCTAAAAATGGAAGGGCTTGTAAAGTTAGGTGCTACTTTTTAAATAAACTAATGAGCCATTTACACTGCAGTCAGTAAAAATTCAAGAAATCACTCAAATCAATACCTCTTAAACAGAGAAGTGAACTGAATGTTGAGATGCACATATTGGTAACACAATTCGCCTCATTTCACTCCTATGAGAAAGAGCAGGATTTCTGCTGCAGGCTTATAAGCAGAAGAGCACAGAGTCCAAGGTCTAATGGTTGAGTGCTGCAGTGAGGTTGGCCAGGCCAGAGGACTCTTAGACTTACTACTCCTCTGGCATCTGGCACCAGAGATACTGTTTATATGTGGCTGGCACTCATTCATCTGAGAAAACATTCCTGCTGAGTGCTGGCAGAATCAGGCAGAGGTCAAGGAAAACAACACATGCCGACATACAATCAACCCAACACAGTTCATTGCAGCAATTCATCATATTTAGCCTTATTTACAATTTACAATCTATCTATCTACAGTGCCACTAATATCCACTAATATTGGCACACTTGGTAAATATGAGCAAAGAAGGCTGTGAAAATTTTTTGATCGTTTGTTTAAAAAAATTAAAAAAAATACTCTGCTCTCATGTATATCAAACAATTACAAACAAAACACAGGTTTAAAAAAAAAAAATCTTTGTTAAATATAGCTGTGCAACAATTATTGGCACCCCTATGAATTCATATGAGAAAAATATGTTTGAAATATATTCCCATTGATATTTAAAATTTTTTACTACACCTGGGTGACTAGGAACAGGAAATTGTTCAACCATGACTTCCTGTTTCACAGGGGTATGAATGTTAGGTAACACATAGGCCAAATTACCTTAGTCATTCATAACAATGGGTTAGACCAAGGAATATAGCTGTGATGTGTGGCAAAAGGTTGTTGAGCTTCAGAAAATGGGAAATGGCTATAAGAAAATACCACAAGCATCGAAAATGCCCATTTCCACCATCAGGGCAATCATTAAGAAGTTCCAGTTAACTAGAAATGTTATGAATCAACTTGGAATTGGGCATGTGTCTATATTGTCATAATGCATTATGAAGACGATTGT
>JANDJT010000001.1:19903880-19906380 GCA_024331685.1 Stegophilus panzeri | reverse complement strand
CATAACTGCATATGATACATTTACTACATATTGATTTTCTATTTGAGTGTTAACAGAAAATTATGCCACATCAATGATTCAATGCTGAAAGCTGAATAAGAAAAAAATACCAACCATTTCATTATATTTGAACCCAAATTCTTCTTTATCCTGCCTCTTTATGATTTTTTTATTCTCTTAAGTATGATATTTGCATATTTAGTGACTAAGCTATGAGCAATATTTTTTCATACTGCTCTCATCACTGTCTGCAGATGAAGCATGGTGCCAACTTGTGAAATAACAGAGCTCAATGCTCTGCACTCTTGTCTCTCTCTCTCTCTCTCTCTCTCTCTCTCTCTCTGTGTCTGTGTGAGTGTGTGTGTGTGTGTGTGTGTGTGTGTGTGTGTGTGTGTGTGTGTGTGTGTCTCAATAATCTCTATTGACAGAGAATGAATCACTACACAACTTACACCATAAAGAGTAAGAATATCAGCTGCCTTATTCTTGCTGTGTGATAAACAGCAGACAGTAGTGGAGGTTCAGCCAGTTTTACTCTACTTCTCTGATATCAGCTTTAATGAACAACTTGGAGTGGTGCCACCTCCACTGAGCATGGGCCACCATCAGAGAGAGAGAGAGAGAAAGAGAGAGAGAGAGAGTGAGAGAGAGTGAGAGAGCACGTGTGTTGTTGTTGGCCACCATGCTTATGTGACATGCGGAGAATCCAGGTAGGCCATTATGACCCATGGTCCACATGGACAGGTTTGATTAATTAGAATTCAACCAAGAGTCCTCACTGGCCAGTATGCATGCTGTGCCATACACCTGCTGTGGCTTAGAGAACATCTGCAAGGCTTCTCTCTTGGCTCAGAACTTACCAAAAACCAACTGTAAAGCAGTCTGTCATTCAGCTTGGCCAATAAGATAATGTGTGTGTGTGTATAATATTGTAAGTGTATAATATAAATTACGTGTATAATAATATAATACTATATCTAATAATGTACGTGTAATCTGTATGTTACTACATCAATCTAACAGAAATATGCAAAATTTCTCTGCTAAATTATGTAAATCACTTTGGTTAATTGTAGTTGTTTTAAATGTGCTTATAAATAAAATGCGCTTGCCTATTTTACTAACTTAAAACAGGTACACACGCTCACACACACACACACACACACACACACACACATACACACACACATTATCTTATTGGCCAAGCTGAATGACAGACTGCTTTACAGTTGGTTTTTGGTAAGTTCTGAGCCAAGAGAGAAGCCTTGCATCCTCACCTGTCCCCTCCTTCCCAGCCTCACACACACAATGAACTTGTGGGGACAGGATAGTATTCCGCTACATACTTGACAAACACACTACTAACAATGAATGTTTAGACTACTATCAACACACAGTATACAAGTTCTCTAATAGGTATAACCACAAGCAGCTCTAACAGTGTACAATGTACGTGTACAAAGTGGAGTGTACAATAGCAACAGCCGAGGAAATACGGGCATTTAAACAGGGTAGCGTGAACCGATTGGTGGCGTAAACTGGAGCGTTATCTTCCTTGATGAAGACTAATAGTCTGTGGATCCAATGGAATCTGAAACACACACATACAGTAGGGGAAAAATCATTGAAAGCGGCAACATTTTTTTCAGTAAATATATTTCCAATGAGGTTATTCACATGAAATTTTCACCAGACTTTAGGATTAACTCAAGAAATCCACACATATAAAGAAATCCAAACAATAAATTCCATAATTCAAGTTATGTGTAATAAAGAGGAATGACACAGGAAAAAAGTATTGAACACACTAACTGCAATGTATTTAATACTTAGTGGAGAAGCCTTTGTTTGTAATGACAGCTTCAAGGAGCTTTCTGTATGAAGAAATTAATCAGTATCAGTATTCAGGTGTGATTTTGGCCCATTCTTCTAAACATATTGTCTTTAAATCTTATTCAATTCGATTCAAGTCAGGTGATTGACTGGGCCATTCTAACACCTTGATTTTTTTTCTCTGAAATCAATTGAGAGTTTCCTTTGCTGTATGTTTTGGATCGTTGCCCTGCTGGAAGGTCCACCCACGTCACATCTTCATCATCCTGGTGGATGGCAGCAGATTCTTCTCAAGAATCTTCAGGGAAAGGGCCCCATTCGTTGTTCCTTCAATTATATGAAGTCTGTCAGTACCATGCAATGAAAAACAGCCCCACACCATGATGCTTCCAAATCCAAACTTCACTTTTGTTATAGTGTTTTTAGGGTGAAGTGCAGTGCAATTTCTTCTCCAAACATGGTGTGTAGTATGACAGCCAAAAAGTTCAATTTTGCTCTCATCTTTCCAGACCACACTCTCCCAGTATTTCATAGGCTTGTCCAAATGAGCTGTAGCAAACTTTAAGTGAGCTTCGACATGCCTTTTCTTCAGTAATGGAGTCTTGTGGGGTGAGCGTGAGCAGTGGAGTGCATTGCCTATTGTTTTCTCTGTGACGATGGCACCTGC
>JANDJT010000001.1:19884025-19903495 GCA_024331685.1 Stegophilus panzeri | reverse complement strand
GATTTCAGCTGGTTCCTTGCCTTACCTTGCCTTGGAGAACTGCTTTTTCTTAGCATGTTCAATACTTTTTTTCCTGTCTCATTCCACTTTATTACACATAACTTTATTTATGGATTTTAACATTGTGAATTCTTTACATATCCGGATTTCTTGAGTTAATACTGATATCTGGTGAAAATTTCATGTGAATAGCCTCATTGGAAATATACTTACTGAAAGAAATGTTGACATGTTCAATACTTATTTCCTCCACTGTATGCATATACAATGCGCATTTCTCCGTAAGCATATGTAACAGAAGGTCAGGTAAAGTCAGGTGGTACTCTTTACCTAAACTAGATAACCACGTTAATACTGCAGTCAGTATAAATTGAAGAAATTACTCAATGCCTTTTAAGCAGAGAAGTGAACTGAATGTTGAGATGCTTGTACTGGTAACACAAATACCCTCCTTTCACTCCCATGAGAAAGAGCAGGATTTCTGCTGCAGGCTTATAAGCAGAAGAGCACAGAGTCCAAGGTCTAACGCTTGAGTGCTGCAGGTTGGCCAGGCCAGAGGACTCTTAGACCTACTGCTCCTCTGGCATCTGGCACCAGAGATACTGTTATATGTGGTTGGCACTCATTCATCTGAGAAAACTTTCCTGGTGAGTGCTGGCAGAATAAAGCAGATGCAGGGTTTTCAGTAGTATGAACCTTGATAACTACATGATACATTTACTACATATCTACTTGAGTGTTAAAAATGGCATGTGCTTTACTGATGAAAGATAAAGGAAAAGCTCTTTCAATCATTTGAATTCCATTCCAGACATGTTCTTCCAGGTGCTTATTTATTCTTTTAAATGTGATATTTGCATATTAGGGACTAAACTATGAGGAATCTTTTTTTCCCATTGTCTGCAGATCAAGCATGACGCCCTGGTGAAACAACAGAGCTCAGTGCAACTAGAGTATGAAGCATAGTATGTTGAAAGTGGAATTTCAGGCATATGAGAATAAACCACTTCACATAACCACTAGTGCATGTTTTAATGAGTCCCTCCAGGATTTCGTTGTTTTGTCATCGCAGAAATTAACGCAAAATCAAGAAAACTCCACAATATTCTGAGGGGCTTGCAGGTTTTTTTTTAATTACCACAAATTTGGGACACGACACATCATGTGATGTCATCACAATGCCCATTCAGCCAAAGCCGTCTTCGATTCACGTGTGTCGAACATGAGTACAGCTGTGTTTATGTTTCTGTAAAGCTGCTTTGAGACAATGTCCATTGTTAAAAGCGCTATACAATTCAAATTTTATTGAATTAAAGGTCTCATTTTGCTACCAACAAACCACTGCAAAAGACAATTTGCAAAACAATTTCATGCAATTGCAATTTCACCAATTCAAGTAGTTTCCCTAAAAAAAAGTACCAAAAAATCTGCAAGTTGCATCACAAAATTTGAAAAAAGCGAGAGCAAAATCCAGCTTTTTTTGGCTGCAACAAAATCACAAAAAAATAACAGCATTTCAAAAGAATTCCATGATAAAAGAAAATGCAGACCTGGCTCCACAGGTGAATTTCTTTTAATTGTCTTATTGAAATACTCATGCACACACACACACACACACACACACACACACACACACACTTTTCTCTAAGGCAACTTCAATATATATTCCTTGTAAATGCCATCTCCTAATAGGTGCTATGACGTTTTTCAGACTAGTTGTAGTATGTTCTGCATGTTGTACTTCTATTGATGGGAACAGGCTCCTAAATTTAGGTTGTTTTGAGTACTGAATGGTTAATGTTAAGGCAATGTGAAGTGAGGCATGCAGCGTGCAACAGCAGTATACTTCAACATTTGAAATAGTAATTATATATTTTCTCAGGCCCTTCCACCATTTCAGTCTTCATACTGTATGTCACTAAAACTGTATAGATAGTTCTTTCACAATTAGTAAGCTGTCACCTTAAAATCAGTATTCTCTCAATATAAGAGGTGGAAAGGTTCAGTGTCTTTGTGTGATTTAGTGTGTTTAACATGAGTGTTGAAGTCTGCCAAGAGAACACAGCAGACCCAAGGTGAGTTGAAAGCTGAATGGTTTTATAGGTTAATGGTGCCCTTTGGCATGTGTAGAGCACACAAAACAAAACAATGAAAAAAAAAAAAAAACAGACACATAGTGACTTCTCTTCTCAGTGCTTTTGTCACCTTTGCATGTTCTCAGCATTAGAACACACACAAACCGCAAGAAAAAATAAGGTAGTTCTAGTGAAATAGTTAGGAATTCATTTTGGATGCATTTTGGGGGAGAGGTGGAGGATGAGGAAATAAACATGTATGTATCTGTATCCATCCATCTTCTATACCACTTTATCCTTTACAGGGTCACAGGGAAACCTGGAGCCTATCCCAGGAAGCATCAGGCACACAGGGTGCCAATCCATCACAGGGCACACAATCACACACCCATTCATACACTACAGACACTTTGGACACACCAATCAGCCTACTGGGGGAGGAAACCAGAGTACCCATAGGAAACTCCCGCAGCACGGGGAGGACATGCAAATTCCAACCCCCTGCATGCAAATTCGAACCCCCAACCCTGGAGGTGTGAGGTGAACGTGCTAACCACTAAGCCACCGTGCACCCTGAATGGGAGACAGTAGTAGTAGTGCTGCTAGCACAAATTTCTTATTTAATCATTTAAGGCATGATCTACCATCAATCTTGCCATTTTAATAGCATTGCAATAAAATACTTTCATGAAAGTTTCAGTGAAAATTATTAAAGTAACATGTTAATAATAGGGCAAAATGGTATTTTATCTTACAAAACCTTTTGTAAACTTTTTATCTTATCTAAACTCCTTTTTCTCCTCCTGCATAAATCTCCACAGACCATCACCTCAGTATCTCAGAGTGTAACTAGCTGGTTAGAAATGTAGAAAAAATGCTCATTCTTTCAACTTCAGTAAGTGTTTTATCCTGTTCAGAGTCATTGTGTATCTGGAGCCCATCTCAGTAACACTGGATGATAGGCAGGAATAAACCCTGGATGGAACACCAGTCCATGACATAGACCCATGTGCATAGACATTCACACATTCACAGCTAGGGGCAATTTAAAGATACAAGGTTGAAGAAATATAATGTTTTTGGGAGGTTGGTGAAAAGTGGAGAACCTGGAAGAACACAAATGGACAGTAGTTATATTTGCATAATCATTTTCGCTATTATCAAAGATAGTCCATCCAGGCTACAGGCACTTCCCACAAAGTACGAACATGACAAGGAACATGTTTCTGTCAGCCTGATACAGTAACATACAAAGCGCATGTTGAGAATGGGAATAAGAGGCATATTAGAGGAGACCACCTGTTTTGACCAAAATTGTTGAATACCTAGTGAAGCGATTTAAAAATCATGGGCCATCCAGTTTGGCCATTAGCGGTTATGCTGAAACAGAATGGAGAATAAATGGGAACATTTGGGGATAATCTTACCAGTTCCCTAAAGAGGCATACAGAAGTGGGAACAAAGTACAGGTCATGTGGGCATAAGGTGTCATGTTTACTGGATGTACATTGGAAAAGTAAATCACTGTCTAAAACAAAAAAAAATAGTAGACAGTATACTGTCATAAATTATTATTCCTTCATTCATTCATTCATCCTCAGTAGCCACTTTATCCTGGTCAAGGTTATGGTTGTGATCTGGAGCCTATCCCTGGCAGGAATACAGCCTGGATGGGACACCATGCACACCCACATTCATTTATTTATATATTATTTTAAATACCAAAGGTTTGTGGACACCTGACCATCACACCCATATGTGGGCCTTCCCCAAACAGTTGCCACAAAATTGCAAGCATATGATTGTATAGGATGTCATTGTAGGCTGTACTGTACCATTACAGTTTCTTTTCAGTGGAAATCAAGAGGCCTAATCCAAATACATTCCAGGAAGTTGGTGGGTAAAAACACAAGTGGCCTGCACAGATCCCTGATCTGAACCCCACTGAACAAGTTTTTTTTTTCAACATTTAGGTGTTGTACAAGTATGTAAAAAAAATAATAATAAATTATAGTTGGAAAATGATATAGAGGATATTTGAACAACTGATTGGTTTTAATTTGCTTTAAAAAGCAGGTTTCTTGAATAATACTGAGTTGGTTTGCCTGATTTATATCACAAAGTTTGTCTCAGCTTTTTAAAGAACCTGTCTAAACTGCTCAGAAACATTTTAAATGTCACATTCATTTACTTTCCTTCTACAAACAGGGTATCTCTTAAAAAATCTCTTGCAACACTCAAATTGGTTCTTCCTAAAGATTTATCAAATAAGACCGGCACAGTGGCGCTTAGGAGAAATTGTTTGAGTTTGACAAACAGTGGTGACAAACAGGTTGTGTCATCATTGTCAGATTCCATTAATATCACTTCTTTTTATTGCAGTGCCACCAAAATTGTACTGTATCCACAACACTAGTAAAAAAAAGAAATACATTTATATTTCAGTCTATGACGGTGCATGATTGAATGGAGCGAGGAATCGTTTACTAAGCAGTAAATACTGATAGATAAAAACTAATTTAAGACAATAGAGCAAGTATGCAAACTCCAGCCCAGGAGGGCAAGGAATCCAGCAACTGTGAAGTGTGGATTTCCTACTGAAAATACCTTCACCTGTAGTGCTCACAGTACAGTGTATATGATAGACTCAGAATATGTGAGAAATGACCAAGATTAATGGTGTGTATTCAATAAAAACCTCTGTCAGCATGTGTTTGGTAACAGAAAGAACAGGGCTGTTGTGTTTGAACAGAGCGGATCTCTTCTGAATTCAAACTCTGGCTAAATTGGAAATCATGAATCACTGTGGCAGCTTGGGATAAAGAGCTCTCACTCAATCCATTTCTTTTCTTTACCATTTTTATTTCTTTATTTATATTTTTGGTGATTATGGGAAAAAAAAATTTCTCAATAACTTGAATGAAAGGAAATGCTAATTCTACTTCATTATTGCAACAGCCAAGGACATTAGTAGCCACAGATCATCACATGTTGTGTTTAATAGGCAGTCAAGGGCATCTCCATTTGAATCCAAAAAAAAGATCATTTGGAATACAATTCTAGAAGATGTATTTTTATTACAATACCACCTCTCTTAACACAGTCCAACAGGATTGCTAATCGGAGGTAAGGACAATAACCTTAAGTATACAAGAGAAAATTAACTGTTACACAAATGGCAGCTGTGAGAAAAGCAATAGTTGTTGTGGCAAGGTAAGTAGGGCAGGTCACACAGAACTCCTGCTTAGAAGGTAATGGTTTATACACATCCTGCTCCCCTTTGTAAATTCTTAGGGCCTCAAGGAGGGTTTCCATGGTAGCTAAATGTGGGAAAGATGGAAGGAGGGAGAGAGGGGAAGTCAGAGAAAGGAACTCATCTCTGTTTGCTCTAGCTCATTGCCCTGCAGCAATATCAGTGCAGAAAACACCTGGGACCATGGACACCAGAGCTCAGAGGGTGCAGTGGACTGGCAACCTCTGCTGATTAGTTTCTCCAGGATCCGGAACTTCACTCCACACCATTAACCTGCAGCCCAGCGAGAAGGGTACATTAGTGATCTCACCCATATTCACCTGTGCAGAACCACACAAACGGTACATGCCAATTAATGCATACACACTGATTTTAACATAAACCAACTGTGTGGATTAAAAATTCATACTGAGATTTTGATATCAGGTTCAGATTTTAATATTGCCTACTGGTTTATAGATAAATCTATTAAGTCAGTGACAAAAAAAGAAAAAGAAAAAGTCTGTGAAAAGTGTGTCTGATCTCGTTTAGAAAACATTGACAAAATTAGGGGAATGCTTGTCTTATGGTAGCTCTTTTCCATTTTCATCTGACCAGAACATTTTATAATAATACGCATAGCAAAACAAATCGACCATCTTTGAACACGGGCTGCTAGAAAGCCTAAGAGAAAACATAAATACTTTTTAAAAAAACGTTTATGTGTTAAGGGAAGTCGGGCAGCTGGACACAGCGACATCTTGTGTCACGTGAAAGGAAGAGCGCTCCTCGCGCAGGTAATATTTGTAAATACACTATTACAGTAATACAGTATGTTTTATTTTATTATCGTATTGTTTAATGATCGTGCTAGCAATCGTAAATTACCTGTGGTTGTGTGGGGTTTTTTTTTAAAGCCCGTACCGGGGCATCAGGTGACACAGGTAGGCCATCCTGTGCTTCCGGGAGGAGGTGCAGGCTATGTCTTGCAATATGGCTTTACCAGGAAGAGAATACGAATAAAAACCCTGTGGTGAATCAGAGCGACTTGATAGATTCATGGTGTTAAGATTACCTTAAGGTTAACGTTTGTTTACTGCGATTACATGCGTAGCCTAGTACTATAACGAAGAATCGATTGAAAATGAGAGGTCCATGAATTCAGCAACACGGTAGGTCTATATATTACTGCCTTCGCCGTCCATATATTTAGTTCTGTTTGGTTAAAGCATAGAAGGAGAGGTAATGTTAGACTCAATTTTTGTACATATTTCTCTTCTAACTTAGCGTTTAGTCAATGAAAGTTAACCCTACACTTAACGTGTTCAACTATTTTATGTGTTCCTTTACTTTTCACGAGTTGAGTTATTGTCATACATTTATTCGTGTACTTTATGTATTTCCTGATGGGAGTTCATGACGTTTTTCTGGGACGTCTGTAACACATGAATGAAAGCTATGATTCTTTTAGCCTTGGCTGTTACACCTGAGCTGAGAATATGATAACTTTATAAGAATGAAGAAAATTAGCTTAGCTTCCTTGTTGAAAACAAACAAACAAAATAATAGAAACCCTCATAGAACTTGTAATGGTTTTACTGGTTATAATGGGAATTGTGTTGGGTTTTAGTGGAACTTGTAATGGTCCTTGTGGGTCTCTACTGGTAATTTGTTGCCTTCCATTGGTGGCATGTTATGTCTACTGGATACCATTAAGGACCTACGTCCTTAATACATCCTACTACGTAATGGAAACCATTTGGTAACTACTTTAATGGTTAACAGAATTGTTTGTAATGGTATTTTTAGTGGAAACCATTAGCATTTCTGTGATGGTTGCTATTGTTTGTTTGGTTTTTTTTCTGCAGGGTTGGACAATACCTTAATGTTTCAGTAGATTACAGATATTTACTTTACTAGTACAGACATGAATATTTTGAAAGAAGTATGACTTTGTCTGTGGCTATGGTGACTTAAGACATCACATAATTTTTGACCCTTGTGCCCTGCTGTTTTCCTCACAGACACAGAAGCAAGATCTACTCATACGATGAGACTGAAATTGGAGCTGTCTTGATGTGCCGCTCTCACTGAACTCCAAGTCCTCTTACAGAATGCAGCCTGCTTGCCAGCATGGCACCTCCGAGCTCCAGCTTAAAGTGGACTTTTTCCGTAAGCTGGGCTATTCACCACAAGAGGTACAGGCGGTGCTGCTGAAACTAGGCTTGGACACGGACACAAATGCTGTACTGGGGGAGCTGGTGCGTTCTGGAGCCAGAGAGTCACCCACAATGAGTCAGGAGAGTGATGATGGAAGCTCTGGATTTAGCCACTGCGGAGGAGGTGGATCCAGCAGTAAAGATCTCCAAAGGGACATTCAACGCTCACCAGCAGTAGATGAAATTGACAGCGACCTAAAACCCATCGTGATTGATGGAAGCAATGTGGCTATGAGGTAATGTCAAATTGTTGCTTAGTACATTCAACTGAATTTGTTCATTAATTCAGAGTATATAAATATCTTTTTTGAAATTAAGTGACATAAACATGTAATTTAGCTTCAGACATGATCAATTAAACAATTAAGTTTAATAAGTAAATAAGAGATACCCAAAAGCTCTTGCTATGGATCATAATCTTAAATATTGTATTTACTTTCAGTCTACTTTGTTTATCGTTCATTTCTCTAATTAAAACACTACAAGGACGAGGAAGAAGTGTTTGGGGAAAGTCTGTAACCTTAGTCCATACATATAAATGTTGTGCAACTTTCACACATGATAAATATTCCCTTTACATGTAAGTCTGTCCTTTGACCTAAACCTGTTTTGTTTTTGTTTTTGTTTTTTTACTGAGATTCTTTACTGTGATCTCCCCTTTAATATTTAACTCATGTGGCAAGTGATCATATGTATGACAAGCCAAGAAACATTGCTACTTTGATACACCAAAGTTATATAATATTTTTAAATCATTCTTAATAATATTCTTCAGTGTAATTTTAAATGTGTGGTCCTCAATATGTCATGTGTGACATATTTCACAGTGTGACTTTTAAGTGTTGCAAATATAGCTTCATGACTATATGCAAATACTCCTCTTGAATGTATTCTCTCTCTCTCTCTCTCTCTCTCTCTCTCTCTCTCTCTCTTTCTCTCTCTCTCTTTCTCTCGGTTTCTTGTTAAGTCATGGAAACAAGGAAGTTTTTTCATGTCGTGGAATTGAGCTGGCAGTCAACTACTTCCTTGAGAGAGGACACAGGAACATCACAGTTTTTGTGCCCTCATGGCGAAAAGAGCAACCAAGGCCAGATGTCCTCATTTCAGGTAAGGACACACCCTTCTCAGAAAAATTAGTCATCAAAGAATCATGCATGTGAACATCCAAACCTCACCAGTTGCAGTGTACATAGGCATGTCACATTTTGCATCTCACGTGGTGTGGATGTATTGATTGCTGTTTGTTTTTGCCTGATAAAGGCATAAGAATGCAATGATTGGACTTTTATGGAGAGATGCATAGGAATGTCTTTTTAGTGCATTGTATTGTTCTGCATAAAGATTGACATGTACAGTAACAGACTTACTAGGTAGCTGTACATCTTCTGTCATGGCCCATATTATATTGTGTCCTATTAAGTTGAATGTGATTTAAATAATTGAGTCTCAGTTTTTGTGTGGAATAGAGGAGCATACTTTTACTCTCTTGTTAACTATTTTGAAGTAATTATGTTGGATTAATTAGTATTATACTGCATTTCAGGCTACTTTTTGTGTATATGAATATGAAACCCAGAAATGGTGATGCATTCTTTATGCTCATTTAACTGCTCATAATATTCTCACTAAGATACCATTGGCATTATTTTAACAATTCAAAGCACACCTCAGCACATGATCATGTATTAACAATTGTACGCATTCCATTTTGGATTTTAAGTCATGAACCTAGTTATTATGTAGGTCTGTTTGGTACAAAGGTAATTTATTTTAAATTGTATTTCCGAAAACAACATGCTTGCTTCCTTGTAGAAATCAATCTGTTATATCAGGAAGAATAAACCTCCCTTAAGGCTGCTTTGGGAATTCCCCCACCAGGAAGTTCAACAATTTTTTTACTTCCTTCTGTCACTCTACTGGTCCTATTTGGAATTTGCCTCCAGTCATTTAATAGGTGTGGCTGCTTGCTGTTGTAGAGAATGTCATATCACATCAAATATATTATTGTTGGTCTCTCTAACATTTTCTATTCTTTACCTATGTAAATATTTACCTGTGTAAATATTCTAACATTAGTAATGCTTTTCTTTTCTGTTAGATCGATCAAATAAGAACCTTGTTAGACAAGGGTGCAGAATAACAAACTAGATTAATGACATAAACAAAACAGAACTGCTTTGTTGGACATTTGTTTGGGTTTTTAGTTGTTTTCTTTAATTGTTGTCTCCTATTGTTTTATTTTGTTTTGCCTCCTGTTATTATGTCCATGTTTTTGATGTAAATACATACAGTGGATATAAAATACTACTCACCCCTGTTAAAAGTGCAGGTTTTTGTGATTGTAAAAAAATGAAACCAAGTTAAATTATGTCACATTTACACTTTTTCCACCCTTAATGTGATTTGGCATCCAACAATATTCCAGTAAAAAACAAGTAGAAGGTTTTTGAGGGGGAAAAAAAAGAAAATGTACATTATGTACCAGTACGTTTAATATGTGCACTGTATATGCCCAAAGGAAACACAAACAGATATGGTGATATTTTGCCATTTAAAGGGGATGTAGACTAGAATTCTGATGTGTATATTCTGATTTCAGATCAGCATATTCTAACAGAGCTGGAAAGGAGAAAGATAGTTGTTTTCACACCCTCCCGGCGGGTAGGAGGTAAGCGAGTGGTCTGCTATGATGATCGCTTCATCGTCAAACTTGCCTATGATCTGGATGGCATTATTGTGTCCAATGACACATACCGTGACCTTCAGAGTGAGCGGCTTGAATGGAAGCGCTGCATTGAGGAGAGGCTACTCATGTACTCCTTTGTCAATGACAAGTATGTGATAAAATCTTTGAAATATTCTTATTTTCCCTGTTGTCAGTGTATGTACAGAGGCCACAGTATACTTCTTATTCTTAAATATTAAATGTGTTGATTAGGGCTGCAACTAACGATTATTTTTGATAATCTGTCAATTATTTTAGACCAGTAGGCAATATTAATGTTTTCACATTCTGCCCAATGTTGTACTTCAAACATTGTGCACATTGAAGGCTAGGAAACGGTATTAAATGTATCTGTGGGCTATGCCCAAAATAATATATATTAACATTATATTTTGAAAATAAAAAAATAACTGATTGAAAGCTTTACAGCAGAAGTTAAATCACCATATTAAAAATGTTTAAGGAAAAAAAACAAAAGCACAAACTAAGTGTTAACTGGTAAGAGGTTGAATGTTCTCCGGTAACACACATTCACTCATCTGAACACAGTAGCATGTTACTTTATCCTGTAAATGTATGACATGTCTTATATTTATATACAATTACATGTTATAACCCCATTACAGTTACTGCTCTCATAAAAAACACAATTACTTTTATTTTTAAAGATAGCATCAAACAACATATTTGATCAAAATGAAAATTTTAGTCAGTTATTGCGCTTCTTTTCTATTGCGTGCTGTGTGGACTCTCGCTCATTCAGTGAAGTTTAATGGAGACTAGCTTGCAGTCTTCAGGACGAGCCTTTATATAAAATGGCAATACTGGCATGAATTTCTGACATTTACAGATAAGGATATAAACTGCAATGCATTTCAGCACTGAAGAAAACATGTCTAGAATACATGAAACAACATGCGCATCTATTGCAGCATCTGACACGACAAACCACGTTAATACACTTACAAGTTTCTTTGAAGCACTTAATATAAAATATTCTCATGTTTTGGACAACCTGGATCGTGCAGTTTTCCCGCAGCAGCTCACGCTGTGACCGCCGCTGTTTTTCAGATGCGTTTTATTCATAGAAATTACTTTTTTCACTATTGTGAAGTGATGTCACAGACCCAACTAATCCATAATGAAATTTGTTGTCTGTTATTTTAATTATAGATTATTATCTGTTGTATTGATTAGTTGTTGCAGCCCTAGTGTTGTTGAAGTTTTGTGAAAAATATTGCTTGTACATTATAGTGCTGTTTGGTTTATTATTGTTTATCATCATCAGGATTATTCCATGTATCTTTAAAATGAAAAGTGTCTAATTTTCTTTATTCTCACATGCTCTTCCACAGGTTCATGCCACCAGAGGACCCGCTTGGTCGTCATGGTCCAAATTTGGATAATTTTCTCAGAAAGAAACCTCTGCTACCAGACACCAAACGCCAGCATTGTCCTTATGGTAGGCATTTTCTTTTTTGACAGTATAGCTCTTTTACTTCTTTCAGTTATTATTTTAGTGTGCATACTGCCCAACACTTGGAGTAATCAATAACAATAATGTTCTAGCATGTGAGAACTAGCAACCTCGGGTTTATGCTAAGATATACTTCAAGCTGTGGAATTGAGGAGTTAAATTATTGTCCATGATGACTCGGTTGGATTTTTTATTTTTTTTTTCTCTCTTAGGAAAGAAGTGCACATACGGAATCAAATGCAAGTTTTATCACCCTGAGCGAACCAGCCAGTCACAGCGTTCTCTTGCAGATGAACTGAGGGACAATGCTCGCTTGTCCAGTTCCGTCCACTGCTGTTCAAAGGAGAGCCGAAGATCAGGAGCTTCCCTTAGAGGGCCCTGCCACACTGAGTCTGGTTTCAGTTCATACTTTCCATCTTTAGAGCAAGAGCTGGAGTACAAGCTATCCCTGGAACCTGCTGTGTGTGTGACAAGAAACCAACTCGGTGAAAGCATGCAGCACTACTGGGATGATGTTCCTACCAAGTACCAGGCCTGCAAGCCAGCTAGCCACACTCCTCTGGACTGGCATAGTCTGTACTCCACATACCTTACTAATCCTTCATCTAGCTCAGATTCTGGCCTTGGCTCCTATGAGAGCCAGTTTTCAGAGGCATCTCAAGGACATGATGATTCATATAGGATTAGCTCTAGGCATAACAACAGGTTTTATGAGCAACAGGATGCGCCTCTTGTTTGCACTTGCTCTTCTGAGTCAGTTGTCCAACCAAGTATCCATCAGTACCCTCTTTCCCAGCATCCACCCAATTGCTTTGATTATGGTGCACTCCAGTTCCGTAGACCCTCTAGCAATCAAGCCTACAGCCTTCCCAATTACGTGCAGCCTAACGGGCTCCGTCACAGCCAACCAAAAGCAGGTCCTGACACAGTGTGGCTCCCTCAGACTCGCACAGCTTTTAGTTTACCCAACCCTCATCATGCTGTTGGACCCCACAGACCTGCTGACGTTTATGGGAGCAGCCAGGGAGCGCTCAGTCTAAACACTGTTCTATTTGAGGCAGAGCGAGAAGAGACGAGGAAGAAACTCCAGGCAATTTTTAATCCCCATCTTGTGGATAAGGTTATGGGAATGTTCCCAAAGCTAAAAGATGCCCAACAACTTGCCGCAGAAATTCTCAAGCTCAAGTCCAAAGGCAAGTTGTTCTAATTGTTTTATGCTCTATGGTGATAAAGAGATACTTTAATAAGTGCAGAGCATCTCTTTTTCTCATATGAAACTGAGCTCAGGTCTAAACATTGAATAACTCTGAATCTTATGAAATGTATTATTGCTATCTCTCTTAACAATGTTTTAATTCTTTTGTTGGATTATTTTGTCTTTGGCTTTGGTCAGAAGTCTTAAGGTTAATTATACCTGAATGTCATATCACATAGTAAATGTGATGACTATGTATGACATGAAAGTCAAATTATGTCTACAAAAGTTGTTCATTTTTGTTTACAGCATCTGTATCATGCTGTATTGTTAAATGTATTGATAAGAGTCATGCCATATTTGTTAAATGTTTGTTGTTGATGCACATTGCATCCTTTTAATATTTCTAATTTGGTAGGTTAAGATTGTGGCCCACAGATGTTTTTAATATTGCTCAATGTATCTGGCAGTTGTTTAAACAACTTTCAGAAATATAATATTGTAATAACTGTATTCAGCCAAACATATTTTTTGTACAGTAATTTCAGTTTTAACACTATTAGTTGGTGCTGAATTGTTCTTTAACCAATGTAAAAAAAAATTTAAAAAGTCAATTACTAAACAGGGCTCTACAGTGTGACCATTTCAGTTGCATTTGTGACTGAAAAGTACTTTGTGCAACTGTGAAAAAATATATAGTCACACCGGTGTGAGTGACCTGTTCGAAAATGTATAATCCAATCGGAATAAAAACTGCAACTCCAAAATGCGCAACAGTTACTTTCGCACTGCTTTTCATAACCTCAGTCAACCAAACAAGTGTGCAAATACTGCAAAGAAGCCATTATGATGACAAGAGTAACACTGTACATCATCTGCTTTTCCCAACTTGCCGATCTCACAAACCGCAAGCTTTTATTGATCCGGCAAAATGACCTGAACCTGCAACTGTGAGATGCTTGTGTAGCCACAGCGGCATCTGGTGCCAGTAAATTAATAATAGGTGGGTATAATTCAGACTTCTTTATTAAATAATTCCTCACCAATCATCATAAAGAGTAGCAACTCTTCAGTCTGCAAACATGCAGTACGCTGCCGCTCTTCATTCGCTGTCTTCACCAACTCTAATAGACAGCGCAGTCACTTCATTTAAGCTCAGGATCGCCAGATGTCACTATAAAAGTAAACTCCATTTTCCATGTTTTGATTTAATCCCCCAAGAAATGCAATATTATCAGCAGACATGGCAACACTGTACTGGGGGAACCAAACAAACAAAAAAAGCAAATAAAATTTAAAGGGAAGAAAAAAGTGCTTATTTATAAATAAATAATTTAATATTAAAAAAATAGGTATTATTATAATAAATTCATAAAATATAAATACAATGAGAATGAAATAATGTTTAATTACTATGGGTTGCATTTAATATCAGTTTGACATTAGAACGCTATTAGCCTTCTTTTTACTAATATGGATCATTTTTATGTTAGTCTACTTTTAATTAGTACTCTTTATTGTGTAAGATATCTACAAATAAATATTTTATGCTTGTTTATTTATCAATTAACCAACAGTATGTCCTTGCTATTATTTTAATTCAATTAACAGTGACCAAGAGCAGAGAGCTTACATTTAAGTGTTTATGATTGACCTCCTGAATAAAGCTTAAAAAAAAAAAAAGATTGGTATCTGGATTGGTATCGGTCGATCAAGATGACAAGAAATTGGTATGGACTGTCAAAATCCTGATCAGAGCACCGGGAATGAACACCATTAAACTAAAGTGCTTTGCATCTGATGGGTAAATGAACCCGCCCAATCACATCCTATGAGATTATTCAGATATATACACAGTATACACAGAGCGGTTTGAGAATTGGCTCCAGCCCAGAACCATGACAGTGGAAAATGTCTAATAGTGTAGCTTTTAAATATGTTTAAGAGGAGCAGACTGAACATTGAAGTTTATTGTATTTGTGTACAATGTGGAACAGGTTAACGGTGGTTGTTTTTTGCATACAGCCTGTAATATTAACTGAAAATATAACATTTAGTTTATCAGAAGGTAAGTTAATCTGTAATGGATCACACTATGTTCCTAAATTCTGTCATAATTGACGAGCTCAGGTTCTCTCATGCCTACTTGTGCGTTATATCGTGGCACATTAACGTTCCGTTTACCAAAAAAAATAATAATAAACTTCAACCGTGCTCCTAAATTTTTGTAATTCACTGTTAGTAATAATACTTGTATTATTAAATGTAATTCTTAAATTTTTCAATGCCACAATGCATTATATTTGACATTCTGCACTTTTACTTGAGTTTCCATCGACTGATTTCCATAAATGAAAAATATACAGGAACACAGTGGCATAATTGTGCACATTCTGATATCTATGTTCTCGTGTAGAGTCAGTCACACTGTACTGTTTCCTTAGCTGTCTGCAGTCTCTAACATAGAATTATTGGATTATTGCCACAGTTCCTTTAAAAAAATTAGCAAAATGATTGTATAAACTAAGCATTACACATGGTATTACATTTAACATTTCCATTCAAATAATAGGAGAAACTGTTTATCTTTGTTCTAACAAAAACGAAATCATGAAAACCACTTTTTTCTTTAAACAATAGTATTTTTCTGCAAATATATATGCATGTACCAACATTAGACACCCTTTATGGACACTTTTTTTTTTTCCCCCCCTTTCATTTGCTCTCAGTCCTCAAGAGTTCTGTATAAATAAATGAGGCAGGGTGTCCGCGGGTCCTTAAAAAGTCTTAAAATGTCTTAAATTCCTTAATGTTAAAATAAGGCCTTAATAGGCATTAAAATGTCTTAAATTCACGTTTCAACGGTCTTAAAAATGCAACCAAACCGACACCGTAAAGCAGATTTACATTTTATTTTGGCTAGTTGCTGTTTGAGATGGTACACCCATGTGACTGTGTTGCACTCGGTGTGCGTGTGTGCGGCTCATCAGTGTGTTAGAGCGGCTCTGTTCACAGTAAATGCCGCTCCACACCAACTTCATCTCTGTCTGTGCTCGGAGTTTGAGTCGCTTAACCTGCATTTAGACATAACACTCACCAGATTCACTTTGGTTTTATGTTAGAGTAATCTCAAACATTTTTGTGGGCAGAGGTTTACAGCATTTCACCTGACTGGTAATGAGAAGTGAATTTAAAAAAAAAAAAAAAAAAAACTTGCGAACTAAAAGGAGGTCTTTGTGCGGTTTTCCTCCAAAATAAAAGCCACAAGGACTAACACACAAAAGTGAATTAAGTCAAAAATATATTACTATTATTATATTGCTATTTGTATCCCAAATAAAAAATTATTATTATTCAGTGCAGTAATATTACAAAATAGCAAAGGTTTTTCTTAATATTTTCTTCTTTACAAAATTGTATGTACATTTATAACACTACATTTTACATTACCCTGGAATTAAATTACAACAAAACTAGTAAACACTGCTGCAAGGGGGTTTCTAATACAGCTGCTGAGGGAGTTATGGTAAATGTGACATCTTTTTCTCTTCTAACTGCTGTAAGCCATTTCTCTATATTTTATTTCATCTCTTCGAAAGTCATGGAAAGGAAATACTGGATTTTTTTTTTTTCTTTCACTGTTTGAGCAAATGGTAATGCAAAAAGGATATTTGCTATGGTCTCCCATCTACCTCTATAGAAGTTTACCCTGCTATAGTTTACGTAAACCCAGAAATGAATGTATGCATGAACACAATCCATTATAGCTGATGTATCATGTAGCATGATTAAAGTGACGTTCAGGTCTTAACATTTTTTGGAAATATCTTGAATATGGTATTAAGAAGTATTACATTTGAAGTGCAGATACCCTGTGAGGGAGCACACATGTAAAATCTCTATCTCGTGGATTACAATGGGTGAACATTCAACATAAAATTGACAGACAGGTGTTAGTCTGTACAAATCAGATAATGGATATAAAACATATCTACTACTGTTGAGTTCAAGACAAAGTCCATAGCAAATGGAGTCAAGACTGAGTATGACTGGGGAAAGACCAGGATGAGACCAACACCACACTTGGCCAAGTACATGCCAAGACTAAGACCTGAGGCTCAGATGTGTTAATTTGCTGGTTGTAGTATTTTCCTAACTGGACATGAAATTTCTCTTTAATTAACTAAAGTAACCTATTTTGAACATAAGAAGATGAAATATTTTGCAATATAGTCACTTTGACACAAATGTATAGGTGCTATATAACTCCATATGCAGAGATAGACATTTACATTTTGTACTGTAATAGGAACATTACAAAGTGCATGTTCATGAAAACGATGTTAAGGTCTTGGGTGATGTCTGAAAAATATATTGAATTTTTGTAGACCAAGACAAGACCAAGACCATTCTCAAGTACCACAACACTAATTTCTATGCACTTACAATGCCATTAAGTACAATTAGGCCATAACAAAAGGGTTTGCATGTCTGAGCCAGTTGGAAATCTGCCCAGAATTAGATCCATGGACACATTATCTTTCACATAGTGAGGAGGGAAAAAAGAGCCCAAAGATGGGAGATTTAGAATTCTTGAAAGCACCTCACAAAGTGCAGCAACTGAACTTTGCCAAGCATCATTAGGACTGCAATTCACATTATATATTGTGGTCAGATAAAAGCAAAATCAAAACATATAAGGAAAACAAATTGATACCCCCTGTAAGATGTGGAAGATCAGTGGGCGTGTTTTTTGCCTGCTGGTTCAGGGGCTCTTGTGAAGATTGATGGCATTATAAATTATGTTTGTACCAGGAAATTTCACCCCAAAGAAAACCCAAAACCTGGTTGCCTCTGCGTGGAGGTTCAGACATGGAAATAAATAGCTTTCAAAAAGATTATGAGCCAAACATACTTCCAGATCAACACAAAAATTGTTAAAGAAACACAAAATCTGTGTTCTGCAATGATCATTTAAGTCTCTCAATTTGAACTATATAAAGGAGCATAAAATGTGGCAGGTGTCTAATATGTCAGCTTTGTTAGACATACAGTGAAAAGTTCTGTCATGCAGGTGGTTGTCATAGAATTTGTTTTTCACAGTTTTCTGTCTTGATTAATTTAAAACACCAGAGTGTTTATATCCTGCTGCTTAATGCATACTTTTAAGTCTAGTAAATTGAATTAAAGCAAAATAAAAATCACTATTTCTCTCTGTTTAATCAAAAAATTTTAAATGTGGGTGCTTAAATAATAAGTCAGTCAAATGTTTAGATTAGCTGGGAATAAAATGAAATATTACTCAACATAGTATTCAATAGAGAATACATTGTATACCTGTTTTTCAGCCTGTTAAGTCTTTATGTCAAAAGATGTCCCTACCTCTTCTGAAAGTAGGTTTGTGCAGTCAGACTCAGAGCTTTGTATTTTATGTGCATACCCTATTTATTTGCATACCTATGATTCCTTTATTTTATTTTATTTATTTATTTGTAGAAATTACATTTAGAGGAAAATTCACTGGAAAAAAACTGCAGCTTTACAAGGGGGAAGTTTACATTGTTTTTAATTGTTCATTTCTCGTGGAAAATGTATGGTCAGAAATAGCATAAAAGCAGCTCTATGTAAATCACCCTATCATGGTTTGTTTACCTCACTGTTTTTCATTGAAACATGCTATTTTTCCCAAGGCCTGTTCTGCATGTTGAATGATACAAATACACAGATGAATTATGACAAAAATGTATTTATATGGTGTTTAAACCAGACCAAATGAACAAAAACATTTTTCATCTCTGTTTATGTAAAAGATCCATAGGCTTAACTTACACTAGGGACATGTCCCTACTACTTTTTATATGCCTAATTTTGTCCCCACCACTAATAGGCAACGTTAAAAATCTTATACATGCATATATGGATACATAAAAACATGTGTGTATATATAGTAGCTTACAGCTAAAACAGATCCAAGTGCTTTATAAAAATATCAGTTTAGCTCTGTTCACATTGCGAGATTCTCAGGGTGATGTCTAACATGAAAAGTCTCCTCTATGATAAGATTCTTCCGGGCACCATAAATTAATGTGGCACAAGTGAGTTTCTAGCAGCTGAAGCTGTTTATAATGGGCAATTTAATTACCCGTCAGGAATGTGCTTTTTTGTTTGCTTTCTTTTTGCTTCTAAGGGGTTCTCAGTTAAGTCACAATGTAGATGATGTAAGTCTCCTTACATCAAGAAAATACATTTTAGAAAACTTTAAAAGAAGCATACATCATTAGAATGGAATCATATCCTATTGTGAGACATGCTTAATAAAGAACAATGCCACAAATTTGCCTAATTGATCAAACAGTTAGGTTTTTTAACTTCTCAACTTTCTCATCTGCAACACTTTTTGAAACAAGGTAAGACCCTGAAAATATGTATTAAATTCTTATGAAAATATTTTTATGCACTGTTTTTTGGTGTGTTGGGGAAAAGTCTGAGTTAATTAATATTTTAAAGCTCCTAACCAAGACTGCTATGGAGATATGCTTTTTTTTAA
>JANDJT010000001.1:19837747-19855765 GCA_024331685.1 Stegophilus panzeri | reverse complement strand
CACATGAAAAGATATAATCAAATATTTACAAAAATGTGAGGGGTGTACTCACTTTTGTGAGATACTGTATATATAAAGACAGTGCTAGTTTTTTGACCGTTTGCCAAACTTCCCATACAAAACCAGACCAGTATGTCTGCATACCAAACTGTAGTGTGTCTTATTTACTCTGAATGAACAGTGGCTTTCACTTTGCATCTGTGGTATGAGTAAATTCATATGTGAACAATCTGAACTTTGAACAAAGCTATTTGGAACAAAAGCAAAAAACAAACAGATCATGTCAATGCCATTATGTAATTATTCATTATCTTTCATTATTCATTATGAATGTTTATGAGATGACCATATATATATAAATGTGTATGTTTGCATCGATAGTAGGTAATAAGGTTATTTTGAACACAACCATTTTTGCAAATGTATAATAACAAGTGCCATTTTTTTGTTGTTGTTGTTCATCTTCAGATGATTTCATTGTGTGATCACATGATACCGTGCATTCTGTTACAGAATTCAGAAGATTTGTTGGGGATTATCTCGAGCAAATAATAATCGTAAAACACGACTGTAATCGCACAGTGTAAAATCCCGGCTTGTGTTTCCAGAGCTGTCGTTAAGTGGCAGGTCATATTAAGTTGTTGTTTATTAAATCGGTTGCTCTGATGATCGACTGCTCGTGTCTGAATGTGCTTTGTGCTCACTCATGCCTGCAGTTGCTGATCTTCACATAGTGCATGTTTAGACTTCAGCTGTATGGCTGGAGCAGGTAGTGTGTTGTGATCATTATCTTCTACGGGATGTCATTGAAGGAAATGTCTGATGCTGGCGGATACAGTGGTGAGGAAACAGACCTAATGTTGCGTACTAACAAACTTCTTAACATTAAGACCACTTGGACGTTAGACAGTACAGTTCCCTGTACATGTTTTTGCTTTAAGACGATGTTTGTAGCTAGCGTATCGATGCATTTACTTAAACGTTAGTTACTTCGCTAACTAGCTTCTCATATAGTATGCTAATGCACAACGAAAGATGAGTTGAATGCTAAAAATAAGTTACTGTTGAGAATATAGCTACAGCTTGAACCCATTTAGTGCTAGCGTACTAGCTAGATAACTAATTACACTGATTTCCAGACCTAACGCCAGTAACGTTAAATGCATTCATACTCAAAGCCCAGGGTTTATGTGTTTTAGCAAATGAGTCGTGTAACATTTCAGATCGATTAACACTGAAAATATTAGTTTTAGTTTTGACTGAACGAAAACCTTCACCTGGGAATGACGTGTGTTTATAGAAATGTTAGCTTCGGTCTCGTGCTTAGTGTAGCGATTATCCCCATAGAAAGGTTTTCACTGAAAGTGATAATACACTAATAATACTGTCTGCAGAACAAGTACATTTGAAGTTGTGTTGTAAATAACAGTGTCTTTGTGCACTACTTTCTCTTGTCACACATCGATGTTGAACTGAACGCTAGACTTGTGTAACTAGTGCAGTAGGGTTTGCTGTGTGTGCACCTTGTCTTGTCGGTAACACTCTCCAACACTCTTGTCTTCCTGGTGCTGTTTGTTTTACATTTCCTTTGCTGCTGAAATTCTACTATGTCTCTCTACTGTATTTTGCATTTTAGCCTGTTGTAATCAATGTAGGTGTTGTTGATTTAGTAATCCTGTTGCTTCTGAGTAGGTAGGAAGGCCACGTTTTGGGTCCTTCCACCTTCCACAAAAGTCAAGCTAGTAAATCTGCTGAGAATGCAGAGGAAGACGCGCAGCCAAAAAAAAAAAAAAAAAGTCAGACATTAGTAACGAGCATGCTGTTAAGCTACAGTTTTAACATTAGAGTTTGTTGCACTGTATGAATGAGTAATATGAATTTTTAAATTCTGGTTTCCTCATGTCTGTTCTGACCTTGTCTGTGTGTGTGGTAGCATTTTTTTTTTTTCTGAAACACAGCATTAGTTTGTTTATGTATGTATGCATATTTGTATCTAGCTCATGATAATTATGCCATCCCAGTTTCAGTGTTATACTGCTGGTTGTGTGCCATAGTCGTTTTGAAAATGTGTAACTAGTGCAGAAGGGTTTGTTGAGGGATTCGTGAAGCATATCCAGTAGGGTCCATGAGCAAATTGTATTTATTAGTAAGTAAGTAGTCTATTTGACTCGTCACTCGCGTGAAATAGGTTTTAATAACTAAAAATAACTATAACTTTAATAACTAAAAAAACACATGGACCTATAAATAATGACAGAGTGAATTTAATGTATTCAGGAATAAAAGTGGTTGCAATAAATAGCTAGAATATTATTGTACACTTTTTTTTTGTTTGTTTGTTTGTTTTGTTTTTTGTATATACTCTATATACACAGGGTTTGTGGCTGCAACATTTTGTGAGATCCCCTGGCACTGACTATCTGCTGGACTGATGTGCTTCCCTGTTAGACTGAATATTGTGTCTGATCAGTGACTACGTTTACATGGACAGCAGTAATCTAATCATTGACCTTATTCTGAATAAGACAATATTGTGATTAAGATGTTTATGAGTTGTGTTTAGAATATTCCTTTCATGTTCCCGTTTTACATGTAATATAGAACATAGATCGATAACGGCGCATGTCATTACGTCGCCACGCTGTCCGACATTCCCTCCAGAATTTCAAATATCAACATACAGTTCGTCTTCGTTATGGTACCATATACAGTTCTAGGTGTTTCATTTTTAATTTTACAAAAGCTTCAAGTGCAGTTAATTATTTGTCATGCTATACGTGCAAATAGACGACTGCTTGAGGGCATTGGCTGTGTACGAAACCCCGTACTTACCTACTATATAATAGTCGAAAGATGTGTATTTCTTCTACTATATAGTAGGTAAGTACGTGGTTTCAGACGCAGACATGCTCTCTTGTTTGCCGTCAAACGGTTGAGGACTGCGTATGTGTATGTGTCCTGTCTCAAAATGCGGCGAAAACTCCAACCCGATGTTAATAATGTGATTAAGGTGTGTACATGTCAATCAGTACGTTTACATGGACAGCAATAATCCAATATTAACCCGATTAAGACAATACTCTGATTAAGAAACTAGCATGTAAACAGCAAATTTTAATTACCTTAATCCGACTAAAGTCATACTTGAAGTAAACACAAATCGAATTAACACATGTGGAGTATTCCTGTTTTAGTTGCATTATCGACGTGCATTACAGACATGTAAACACCTTAATCACTCTATTAACGTCGTGTGGGAGTTTTCATCGCATTTTGCGACAGGACACACACACATACACACGGCAGTGCTCAACCGTTTAACGGCAAACAAGAGAGCACGGCTGCGTCCGAAACTGCATACTTTACTACTATATAGTAGGTGAAATACATGTATTTGAGCTGCTATATAGTAGGTAAGTACGTGGTTTGGGACGCAGCCCATGGCTTCAAGCAGTCGCCTGTTTGCATGTATAGCGTGACAAATAATTAACTGCACTTGAAGCTTTTGTGAAATTAAAAATTAAACAGCCAAAACTGTATACGGTATCATAATGAAGACAAACTTTATATTGATATGTGAAATTCTGGAGGGAACGTCGGACGGCGTGGCGTGGGGACGTAATGACGTGCTCCATTAATCGTTCTATGTTCTATAACATGTAAAACGGGAACATGAATGGAATATTCTAAAAGCAACTCATGTAAACACCTTAATCACAATATTTTCTTACTCAGAATAAGGTCAGTAATTAGATTACTGCTGTCCCTGTAAACGTAGTTAATAATGCATGTCTATAATGTGACTAAAATAGGAATACTCCACATGTCTTAATTTGATTTGTGTTTACTTCGAGTATGACTTTAGCCGGATTAAGGTAATCAATAATCTTTACATGGTAGTTTCTTAATCAGAATATTGTCTTAGTCAGGTTAATATCGGAATATTGTTGTCCATGTAAACGTACTGACAGATGATTCCCTGTGCTTCCTACAGACAGATCCCACACAGCCCCCAAAGAAAGCAAACATACCATTACCAGCACTGAGACGGTCAGAGGAGAGAGTCTCCATGAGAGGTGAGAAATTTAAGTTAAGTTAAGAAATTACTCAGGGCGGCTGTAGCTCATGTGGTAGACCGGGTTGTCCACTAATCACAGGATTGGCAGTTCGATCCCCAGCACACATGCCGAAGTGTCCTTGGGCAAGATGCTGAACCCCAAGTTGCTCCAGATGGCTGATCTTAATGTGAATGAGAAACAATGTAAAACTCTTTGTAGAACCCCTAAGGTTAAAAGGCATTATATAAGTGTGGACTATTTACCATTCATTGTATAATTTTTATTATATTGTACAAACCAGCCATAAACACCATGTGCTATATATGGGAAAAACATGTTGTTATAGGAAATAATCAATGACATGTGGTGTAATGTGACCTGATGCAAAGTTGATTATTTTTAACTGCATGTTCTGAAGATTTTTATGTACTTCTTATACCACAGCAATCTGCCAGTGATCAGTTTTCTATTAATTAAAGAATGACACATTACACTTTTATCTGATTATAGGTAATGTTGTTGAATGTCCACAGAACAGTTTGTATCTTGTAACAGCTATAAACAATCATTCTGTCACCAGAAGATAATACGACACAAAATAAATAAATAATACATTTTTTAAAAACCGCAGCTTTTCGTTTCACAAAGAAACTAGAAAGTGTTCTTTCCTGAAGACTCTCCCATAGAAGAAATCGTACTGACCAATACAAAACCCTGACACTGGAGACTCCTTCCATAAATGTTAAATAAACATGTCCTTACAGAAAGTTTCTGTCAATGGTTATACATTTTTATTTTTAAATAAGAACCCCTTTTTCAAAATCTGTTTATCGGTTCCTTGAGCTTAGATTATGCAGAGTGTCCATACAAGTCCCTATGAATAAGCTGTAGAAAAGATAATGTATTAGAATGAGTGCATTTGTATAAAGCTGTGATTTGCCTTGCAGCCAGATCTGTTGTCAGAGCTGCTGTTTGTGTGTGTGTGTGTGTGTGTATATAATATATATATTTTACCCATTACTACAGGGAGTGCTACTCCTCCCTTAAGCATACCAAATAATACGTCATCATATTGCTAAATTCTAGTTCCAATGTTTGTCTTTGCCAAGCATTTGTGATTGAAGTACCTGTAGTCTGAAGGCCATGTGTATAGTCTGATTGTATAGCAATGTTTTACTGCTGAAATATGAGCCTCTCCAGTGTTTTCTTTTATAATTTAGTTTAGATTTGTCTTGCATTTGACAGTACAGGGTTATTAGTAGGAGTATGACGATACACTGTGGTCATGATTTTTCAATTCGATTCTCAGAATATTTTGAACAAAATTTGAATGAATTTTTTTTATTATTATTATTTCTGAGGTATAAGCAATGCAAAACAGTGCAGTTTTGTCTGTATAAGATTAAATAAATCAGAAATAGCTATGAACAGTGGTATAACATTGTAAACAAAATATACTACAGGTTCACCATATCTTAAAAATAAATACATTTAGAAATTCTCCCAAATAATTGATTGAATAAAAATATCTCAGGGAAAATGATTGAGTGAAACATTATGAGGTCCTGTGTACAACCCCAATTCCAAAAAAGTTCAGACAGTATGGAAAATGTTAATAAAAACAAAGTGGAGTGATTTGTAAATGTACTTTGACTTGTATTTAAACAAAAAACAAATAAACACAAGGTATTTGATGTTTTACATAAATGAACTACATAGTTTTTTGAAGGTAAATGTTTATTTTGAAATTGATGCATGCGACACATTCCAAAAAAGTTGGGACATGGGCAATTTAGGACTAATAGCGATGTGACAAGTTGAAATAAGAAGGTGATGTGACACGGGTGAGGCAATAATCCAATCATAATAAATAAGGAGCCTCCAAAAAAGGCCTAGTCCTTCAAGAGCAAGGATGGGTTGAGGCTCGCTAATCTGCCAACAGATGCGTCAGCAAATAATCCAACACTTTGAGGACAACATTCCCTAAAGACAAATTGGTAGGATTTTGGGGTTTTCACCTTCTACAGTGGAACAATATAATTGAAAGATTCAAGGAATCCGGTCAAATCTCGGTGCGTAAAGGGCAAGGCCGAAAACCACTTCTGAATGCGTGTGATCTCCGATCTCTCAGACGTCCCCATCCAAGCTGTTCTCAGGACCATCCCAAGATGTTATCAGTGTCAGGTCCAAAAGCCAGCATCTGTCTTGGTATGGGGGTGTGTCAGTGCCCATGGCATGGGTAACTTGCAGATCTGTGAGGGCACCATTAATCCAGAAAGATATGTACACATTTTGGAGCAACATATGCTGCCATCCAGAGCAGGACCACGCCAAACCACGTTCTGCCCTGATTACAAGTGCATGGCTGCGTAAGCAGAGTGTGTGGTTGCTAGCATGGCCTGCTTGCAGTCTTGCAGCCAAATTAAGGCAACGAAGGCCCTGTACAGTTGCGCAGCTGAAGAAATGTATAATGTATGAATGGGGGAAAATTCCACTTGCTAAATTTAACCAGCTGGTGTCTGGTAACCAACTGGTTTCAGTGCCCCAAAGCTTAAGTGTTATTAAGAGAAAAGGTGATGTTACACATTGGTAAAGAGTCCACTGTCCCAACTTTTTTGGAGTGTGTTGCAGTTATCAGATTTGAAATTAGTGTATATTTTCAAAAATAAATAAAATTCACAAAGTAAAACATCAGATAATGTGTTAATGATGTGTTTTCAATACAGTACAGGGTGAATATAATTTTTAAATGACACTCTTTGTTGTTTGTTTTTTGCATTTTCCATACTGTCCCAACTTTATCAGAATTGGGGTTGTGTAATTGATAGAATACCGATATGCATGATTTGAATCGCACATTCCCACGGTGCACATCGTCACAATTTTGCATTGCGATCCATCGTGTCACGCCTAGTTATTAGTGATTAGCCCTCAGTAAAAGTTTTGAAAAATGATCGTCATATTGTACAATATTGTGTTCATCCTTCTCCATAACACTCATTTTGTACTTAGCCTGCAATGCTTTCTGCAAACTTTTGTGATGTATTCAAAGGAGCAGATAGGAAAACCATGAATTAGACCACTGTCTTTCAGATGTTGTGATCCATACTGAGCAAGCAGGTTCTTTGAGCTTTGATGTCAGCTTAACATTTGGCTCTAATATTTCCTGAATAAAAGTGTAATAACTGTGTCAGAGTTTCTTTCTTACTTTTCTAAAGCCCTTTTTTGGAAGATACAGTGTAAGATCAATTGAATTATTTATTTGTTTATTTATTTATTTACCCAAGGAAATCTTTAGTTATCATTTCTTAGCTTGACTTGTTTCTGTGATCCAAGATATTTTAGTTAGAGGAACACAAACTCACTGTGCTTACTAAGTTCTCTCTGAGGAAAAAAAAATAGCATTGTCACACATTTTAACAATAAATGAGATATACCTGGTTACATTTCAGAATCTCTCCTTTTTTTGTGTTTATTTTAAGTAATATATTACTGTATGGGTCTATCACTGGTCACCACCTGATTACCTTTGAAAGTAAGATGAGTTTCTCTGGACGTAGAGTTATGTGATGGAAAGCCAACACACACTCGGCCAGGACGTGGCTCGCCCTGTGTCCACGTTTATGGCAGGGCCATGCGTAGCTTCCCTGTTCAGTGGAGCAGCGAATTTCAGTTCTGCTGTAAAAACAGAGTTTAATGTTCTAAAAGATCATAAAAAGTTATTTAAAATGCGGCAGTAAATTTACTGCTATTAAGACAAATGATTTATCTGGCCTACAAACTGGATAATAAAAGTTAAACTTTCGCATTCCTGTCTCCTTTTGACTGTGTTGCTGGCACTAGTTCTACAACCAAGCGCAGTTTTACTGTGTGAAACTGAAAGGCTATTTTTCATAAACTGAACAGGATTCTTCAATGGGTTCAGTTGCATCTCTCTCTGTTTTCTTACAATTATCTTGCACTTCTTTTTCTTTTTTGTTCAAATAATGGAAATTACTGTAGTCCAATTCCAGTCCAGCACAATTTAGTAATTTTCCTGGTCTGACACACTTACTCAGCCTGGTGAGTTGCACTAGGTCACTTCCGGTAGAGGTGTCTGGCAGATAAATAAATGTCATTGTAAATTTCTAAACATGGTTCAGGGGCTGTTACTGATTAACACATATTTCTGTACTTTGCAACAGCCAGGGGAGGGAGAAAGTGGAAGTAAGGAATGAGCTGGTTCGCTCATCTCAACACACTGTATCCAACAAAGCCCAGATGCTCACCATGCCTAAGTTTGGCCTACGTGACAACCTCGTCAAGTGTGAACTTCTTAAGAAAGAGGAAACATACACCTACATTGAACACTTCACGTAAGTTCTTGATCAGCTTCACTAAACATGAATATGATATGATATTATTGACTTTTTTTTAAGGCAAACAACCTGCAATTGAAAATACAGAATAAAGAATGTCACTTGTAAATTGTGATTATGAATAGTTTTTATAGCCATTGTAATAGTAGCCATGATAAATCTCTTGATTTCTAACATTTGAATGTGTTTGCTAAAACCTCCAGACATATTATTAGGGCTTATGATGTGTCAGTATTGCCATTTAAGGATACATTATCTCATTTGTATACACACAAATTCAGCCTAACAGTTCTTCCATTTCCCAATTGTAAGATCTGCCCCTGTTTTCAGATGTTACATGAAAAATATTTTTGATACAGATATCTTAGTGTGTATGTGTATATATAAATGTACATAATTTAGCTTGCTTATTTGTTTTTGTTTGTTTGCTCTTTCATCAGCTTCTTCCTGGGTACATACAACGTAAATGGGCAGGCACCGAAGGAGTCCTTGCACACATGGCTGGGTTCCACTGCTCAGCCTCCTGATCTCTACTGTGTAGGGTAGGCATTACCCTACACAGTACCCTGTTGCACTCTTTGGCAATTTTGCATCTTTCCATGCACTGTACTAAAGTTTAAACAAGGGCTCATTCTAAATAAGATAAAGATTTGGCATATGTGCACTATAACCAACATAAGGGATTCCTGCGTGAGGGAAAATCCTTACATTATTGGGTTTTCTCACTAGGTTCCAAGAGCTGGATCTAAGTAAGGAGGCATTTTTCTTTAATGACACACCCAAGGAGCAAGAATGGATGAAGGCTGTATCAGACGGCCTTCACCCAGACGCCAAGTATGCCTTAGTAAGGACTTACCCTCACTATGACAAAAATCTGACATTAGTTTATTAAAGTTAAGTAAAGTTTAGTGAGACTACCACATTCTTGATTCAGTGTCAAATGTAGGTTAAATGTCTAGTGTTTTCATTGTGGGCTCAGAGCTTTTGTGAGAGAGTAGCTGTTGAGCTTTTTGCCCTGTCGAACAGATAAAGCTGGTACGACTGGTGGGGATCATGCTGCTGTTCTATGTGAAGAAGGAACATGCTGAGTACATCTCTGAGGTGGAGGCAGAGACTGTAGGCACAGGCATCATGGGACGAATGGTGAGATTACCCACACATTAGTTCTTCAGACTATGTATGCTTGCCTATGTACTGCCATAAGCTACTTAAGTGTCTAAAGCTCTTGACTTTTTTTTTTTTTTTTTTTTTTTTATTAGGCCATTGCTGGTCTGGTGTTTAAGTAGTTTTAAGAAGATTCATATACTGATTATACTGACTTATTTTCATATCTGTTTAGTATTTACATGCCTAACCAGAACAGAATAACATAATCCTCACTTATATTTTTTGATTGTTTAAGTATATGTTGTCTTTATCTGTACTTTCAGGGTAATAAAGGTGCTGTAGCTATTAGCTTCAAATTCCACAATTCAGACATCTGCATGGTGAACTCCCATCTGGCAGCTCATATAGAGGAGTACGAGAGAAGGAATCAGGACTACAAGGACATCTGCAGCAGGATGCTCTTCAGACAGCTTGACCTGACACTTCCTCCACTCACCATCATGAAGCACAGGTAACTTTCACCACCACCAATTTTTATTTTCAGCCTAATTCCACTGATCAATAAGTACAGCCTGAGATTCACTTAAACACGCCTGATGTGGTTAGAAATCATTTGGCTTTTATTAAAACCACTGTTCTGTCTGCAGTGTTGTTCTGTGGATTGGTGATTTGAATTATCGAATTAGTGACCTTGATGTCGACCATGTAAAGGATCTGATATTGAAAGATGATTTTGAAACGCTTCACAATCATGATCAGGTAGATGCTAATGCCTAAAATCTTTTGTGAATACAACATGTTTTCAGTTGTGTTTTCAGTGTTTGTGTGTGTTTGTGTTTTTGTGTGTGTGTGTGTGTGTGTGTGTTTTAGCTGAAGAGACAAATGGATGAAGAAGCTGTGTTTGTTGGCTTTGTTGAAGGTGAGATCGATTTCCAACCAACATACAAGTATGACACTGGCTCAGACGAATGGGACACCAGGTAAGAGTACATCTTATCTGGATTTTATCAGTTGCTGCTTTGTGTTGTATTTATCATAACATTTATTAAGAGAAACAGCTTCAGGTGAGGGTGTGTGCGTGCGCGCCTGACTGTCTGTGTGCATATTCCGTACACTCAGTGAGAAGTGTCGCGTCCCAGCCTGGTGTGATCGTATTTTGTGGAGAGGGAAGAACATAACCCAGCGGAGTTATCAGAGTCACATGACTGTGAGAAACAGTGACCACAAGCCTGTCAGCTCCCTGCTGGAAATAGGGGTGAGAGAGGCAGCCTAGCCTTAGCCTGTTGTCTCTGAACACTTAGGGCTGTGCATAAAATTTCCCACTGCTCTTTATAGATCAAAGTGGTGAATGAAGAGATCTACAAAAGGACATTTGAGGATATAGTGCGGTCTCTGGACAAGCTGGAGAATGAGTGCATTCCATCAGTTTCTCTATCGGAGCGAGAGGTGAGAGTACTGTGTATAACCTAGATAGAGTGGGAATGAATTTGGTTTATGGCTATATTTATAATGTTCCTCTGTAATGCATTTTCTTCCTCTAATGTTTCCTTCAGTTCCACTTCAACAATGTGAAGTTCATGCAGCATCAAGCACAAACTCTGACACTTCACAATGATGGACAGGTACCATGTCAGTTTGAGTTCATACAGAAGCTGGATGAGCCAGCCTACTGCAAGCCCTGGCTCACGGCCAACCCACCCAAGGGCTTTGTGGCCCAAGGTAAACTCACTCCTCAAATGGGTTTTGTCATTCATAAGGGCAAAGTAATTATGCAATGATGGTCTGAAATATAACAGTAGATGCACATTTTCACCAGCTTGACACTGGTGACCATTTCTGTTAAGATTCTATAAAGTTATTTAGTTATTTATCAAACAAAATAAGAGTCAAGCCTTCAGCTAATTGGCTACACTAATTGCAATGGGTGCAGTTATATTGCCTTCTCGCAACTGTCACGCACCACAAAGATCTGTCGGAGCTCCACTGAAATGAATATGATCAGAAGTGCGCACATACTCATCTGAATGAATAACGTTCAATATATGTAGTTGATCTAAAAGGAAAGGTGAAGTCTGTGAACATCCATATCTGGAATTATTTAAACACACAAACACAACACACTTAACATCAAAGACTGTGAGGTTTGGTAAATTAAAGGCAATTTAAATGTTTGTTTGTTTGTTTGTTTTTTATGTCAAATGTTTACAAAAAAAACTTAAAATGTTAAAAACTTTCAGAGCTGTCATAAAATAAGCAGTTACCAATGGAAACATAAATAAATATATATCCATAACTGCGGTTTTGTATAGATTTGCTACAGTCACTTTTAACAAATTTGGTATTGCGCAAGTCTAATTGTCCAGAAGAAAAAAACAAAAAAGGCCAAAATGTTCTGTGTTCTGTAGTTACTAGTAAATTCAGCACAGAATGAATAACAGCAAGGAGCTCATTATAAAAATGAGTGGGCAGGGCTTTACAATTTTAATAGGTCATTTAATGCATCTGATTATAGTGACTGAATATTACTTAAGAAAATTTCTCTTCTTAATGCAATAGTCTGCTCAAGTAGCTGAGCTGTAGGAGTGGTGGCTATTCGAGATTTGGAGCTTCTTTTTTGGCTGTAGGGGCCAGTGTGGACATTGACCTGGAGGTGTTTGTGAATTGCTCTACCGCTCCGGAGTTGAACTCGGGCCAGCAGCAGCTAGAGGACATTCTGGTGCTGCACCTGGAGAGGGGCAAAGATTACTTTATCTCCATCACAGGCTCATACTTGCCAAGCTGTTTTGGCTCATCCATCCATATGCTCTGCCATCTGAGGGAGCCCATCCAGGAAATGCCTCTGGAGACCATCCACAAACTAGTGAGTTACACTGGACACCTCATAAGCAAAACATCAGCAGCTGGTTTCAAATCCTGAAACTAAACTGTTAACTGCTGTACCAGTTTCTGAAAATGTTTTTCTGTCACTTTGTTTGAGTAAGAAATTTTGCAAATGGTTGAAATGATAATAGACGAGCTGATGGTGCTTGTGAAAGTACTCCTGCCCTAGCCATTCAAATATGAGGAGAATGTCTAAAGTAATTGTGTGTGCGTGACTCTGGATTGCTAATTTTGTGTTTTCTGTGAAAGAGCTTGTCACCCAGCGAGACAAACAGCCTGGACACTGAAAAGGCTTTAGACATTCCAAAAGAAATCTGGATGATGGTGGACCATCTCTACCGTAATGCCAGCAAACAGGTGGGTGTGTGTGTGTGTGTGTGTGTGTGTGAGTGTGAGTGTGAGAACCTGTATGTCTGCCAGTGAGTCCATCAAAGAAAGACAGTGATGATAGTTTCTTTAGAATTTTACTAACTTTTGATCTTTTTTTTTTTTTTTTTTAAACAAATGAACAATCTAATTGCTCCTCAGCAATAACAAAACTAAAAGAAGGAATTTGTAGAGAATATTATTAAGCCTTTGGCTAAATGAGTCACAGGGACAAAAGAACACATCATTCTGGCAAAACGAATGTTTTATTGCACTCCCAGTGCTGGCTAGTAAAGCAAATCAAGCCTGCTTTTTATTTATAAAACTATTGTTGAAAGTAGATTTTAACTCGTTGTTATCCATGTTTCTACTAAAGGAAGACATCTTTCAGCAGCCAGGACTACGCAGTGAATTTGAGGAGATCAGGGATTGTTTAGACACAGGCTCACTTGATTTTCTCCGTATCCTTTAAACACTTTTGACTTGTAATGTTATTATTTCATTAAAATCTGCGTAAAAGCTGTCTGTTCTATTTTGTGCACACCCTTGACTAAATAACTAGCGGGAAGTAACCACTCCGTGGCTGAAGCCCTGCTTCTTTTCCTTGATGCCCTTCCTGAACCAGTAGTCCCTTACTCTTTGTACCAACAATGTCTGGACTGCTGCTACAACAGCAGCCAGTGTAAACAGGTTTGTGTCTCTTTTAAAAAATATATACAGTGTATTTATTGTAAATGCTTTTATTGCTTTAAGAACAACATATGTTGAAAAGAGTGGATTCTTTGTATTGTACTGAGAATTTGTACATCAAACTACAGCTAAACTTTTTTGTTGTTGTTGTTTCTAGATTATTTCTGTGTTACCCCAGTGCCATAAAAATGTTTTTAACTATTTAACGGCATTTCTCCGGGAGTTGTTGAAGAACTCTGCACAGAATCGGCTGGATGTCAACATTTTAGGTAGGTCAAACAAACACTTTCACTTCTGGTTTTCTGCATATATACATATGGATTTTGTGAACATGAGCATTTTGAAGAAAAGCAGAACTTGAAGATTATTTCCACAAGACATGATTTGTTTTGTTTTTTTACTAACAAAAAGTAGACAAGAAGATTAAATAAACTGGTTTAAAATAAATAGTGCTGGATACGGCTTAATATCACATCAGGTTTGTCCATGGTACAATGTTACATACTTTATATTATATACATACTATAAATTATATACATGTATAGAACACCACAATAGACAAAAACCTGAAATGTCTATACAATATATGTAATTATTTATTAATGACTGACTCCAAACCTCTGTCCTGACTAACAGGGACCTAAACTCACCATCCACTTTATTAGGTACACCTGCACATTCATGCAGTTATCTAATCAGCCAATAATGTGGCAGCAGCATAGTGCAAAAAAAAAACATGCAGATACAGGTCAAGCGCTTCAGTTAATGTTTACATCAAATAGCAGAATGGGGGAAAAGTGTAATCTCAGTGACTTTAACCATGGCATGGTTTTTGGTACCAGATGGGCTGGTTTGAGTATTTCAGAAACTGATCTCCTGGGATTTTCACACAGAACATTCTCTAGAGTTCACACAGAATGGTGCAAGAAACAAAAAATATCCTGTGTGTGGAAGGTCTGCAGACTGAAACACCTTGTTGATGAAATAGATTAGAAAAAAATGACCAGACTGGTCTGAGCTGCTAGGAAGTCTTTAGTAATTCAAATAAGCACTCTTTACAACCATGGTGAGCAGAAAAGCATCTCAGAATGCACAACACATCAAACCTTGAGGTGGATGGACTACAGTAGCAAAAGACCA
Source organism: Stegophilus panzeri (assembly GCA_024331685.1). Classification (NCBI taxonomy): domain Eukaryota; kingdom Metazoa; phylum Chordata; class Actinopteri; order Siluriformes; family Trichomycteridae; genus Stegophilus; species Stegophilus panzeri. The sequence continues at coordinate 19,841,166 of JANDJT010000001.1, read as the reverse complement.
CATTGGGTTCCACCCCTGTCAGACAAGAACAGGAATCTGAGGTTATCATGGGCACAGACTCACACAGACTGCATGATTTTCTGCTCACCATGGTTGCAAAGAGTTATTTGAGTTACGATATCCTACCTGGTAGCTCAAACCAATCTGTTCATTTTCCTCTGACCTCTCAACAAGGCATTTCCACCCACAGAACTTTTGCTCACTCAATGTTTTTTTGCACAATTCCGTGTAAACTCTAGAGACTGTTTCATGTGAAATTGCCAGGAGATCAGCAGTTTATGAAATAATGATATGAAATAGCAGCTCTTCTGGTACCAGCATTCATGCCACAATTGAAGTCACAGGGATCACACTTTTTCTTCATTCTGATGTTTGATGTGAACATTACCTGAACCTCTTAACCTGTACATGCATAATTATTCTTTTGCATTGTGCTGCTGCCGAATAATTAACTGATTAGATAAATGCATAAAGTGCAGTTGTACAGGTGTTCCTAATAAAGTGGACACTGAGTGTATGTACAGTACAGTTAACTAACTTTCACTGTTTAGTTCAATGAAGAATGCTAGCTTAAAAGTATATTATAATGGGTTCCCAGTTATGTCTTGTTCGGAGATCGAGTGTTTGAACAGTGGTATTTCTCTTTCCCCTGTTGATTAGTGTGACACTAGTCATGGGCATCGGTGAGTTCAAGCATAATGAAGAGGGCAGTTAATGTTCTCCAAGCACATTTGGCACATTATAATGCTATTCTCAGATATGTAATAGATAAGTAACAGTTCACCAATACAAGACCTTTTTAGAATGCTAGATCTGGTTATCTACAGTGCTGTGTAAAAGAGTGTTTTCTGTTTTTGTGTATATCTCATACTAATTAGTTTTTTGTTTAATCTTCAAACAAAATACAACATAAAACAAAGGCAACTGGAGTAAACACACATTACAGTTTTTATTTAGTTATTTTATTGAAGCAAAAAAAGTTATCCAACACCTATCACCAGTGTGAAAATATATTTGCCCTCTTAAACTTCAGATCTGGTTGTGCCAGCTTTAGCAACAATAACTGTAACCACACACTTCCTATAACTGGAGATCAGTCTTTCACAGCAATGTGATGGAATTTTGGCCCACTCTTCTTTGCAGAACTGCTTTAGTTCACCACATTGGAGGGTTTTCAAGCATGAACTGCCCGCTTAAGGTCCTGCCACATCTTCTTAATTGGTTCAAGTCAGGCCTTTGACTAGGCCACTCCAGAACATTTAATTTAGCTTTTTTTGGGCCATTCAGAGGTGGATGTACTTTTATGCTTTGGATCATTGTCTTGCTGCATAATCCAGATGCACTTGAGTTTCAATTTACGGACTGAAGACATTTTAGATTAGGATTTTCTGGTATAGAGCAGAATTCCTGTTTCCCTCAATTATTGCAAGTTGCCCAGGCCCTGAAGCAGCAAAGCATCCCCACATCATCACACTGCCAACACCATGCTTGACCATAGGTATGATGTTCTTTTTGTGGAATTCTGTGTTTGGTTTATACCAGCTGTAACAGGACCCCTGTCTTCCAACAGTTCCATCAGTCCATAGAACATTCTCCCAAAAGGTTTGAGGATCATCAAGGTGTGTTTTGGCAAAATTCAGACGAGCCTTAATGTTCTTCTGGGTTAGCAGTCGTTTTTGCCTCGCAACTATTCCATGGATGCCATTTACTGCCCAGTGTCTTTCTGATAGTGGAGTCATGAACCGTGACCTTTATTGATGCATGAGAGGCCTGTAGGTCTTTTGATGTTGTCCTTAACACTTTTTTGTGACTTGCTGGATGAGTCGTTGCTGTGGTCTTGGAGGAATTCTGTAAGGTCTGCCACTTCTGGGGAGGTTCACTGCTGTGCCGAGTTTTTCCATTTGGAGATAACGGCTCTCACTGTGGTTCTTCTGGAGTCCCAGAGCCTTTGAAATAGCTTAGTAACCCTCCCCAGACTAATGTATTTCAAACACCTTCATCATTTCTGGAATTTCTTTGAATTTTGGCATAGTGTGTTACTGGGTAAAACCTTTTAACTAACTTTATGCTGTTGAAAAAGTTCTATTTAAGTGTTGATTTGATTGAACAGGGTTTGCAGTAATCAGGTCTGGTTGTGTCTAGTCCAGCTGAACCCCATAATGAATGCAGTTTCATAGATTTGGGGAATTAGTAACTATGGAGGCAAATACTTTGCACACAGGCCCAGTTGGTATTGGATAACTTTTTTGCTTTAATAAATAACATTCATTAAAAATTGATAAGTTGTGTTTACTCCGGTTGCCTTTGTTTTATCTTAGATTTTGTTTTAATTTCTGAAAGAATTTAGTATATGAGATGCACAAAAACAGAAGAAATCGGGATGGGGCAAATACCATTTCCACAGCACTGTAGCTATGTTAGTCGTTAGGCCTCTCTGCTGTAACATTAAGTAACTATGTTGATTAGTTTGACCAAGGATTCTTCAGACATCATCTGCTTACTCAGGCACTGATTCATGTTCACTGTGCATTACAAATTCAAAAACTAACAAACGGTGACCTTTAACAGCCAAGCTATTAACAGTCACAAAAGAAACCTTTCTGGGAGTAAATGAACATGATTGTTAGTTTTATGAAAACTTAAGCAGTTTAATATAGATGAGGAGTGAGTACTTTGCATGAACTGTATTCATTATATTATGTCTGTTTTGTTCACAGCCACTATATTTGCTGCCTTAATGTTACGGCCCCCCACAAAGCAAGACATTTTGGAGAAAAGAAAAGCAAAGGAGTTTTTCCAGCATTTTCTGGTCCAAGAGTCCCACTAATATACATCACTGCCTACTTATTTTGCTGCACAGTATTTGACTACATTTTTATAACTATAATTTGTCTAACTTGTTAATCGATTATTTTATCTTGTATATTTTATCTTGTTTGTCTTAAACTGCTACCATTTGAATTCAAAGATTTTAAACAACATATAAAAGGAATGGTTTGGAGGGAAAATAAATTTTATGCACATTTTCCACTTGTGTCAGAAGTACTCAATCAGCCAAGACATGTTTGGGGTACAGATTTTACACAAGCGCTATGATGCTAAAATAGTTAGTGATGGAAGCTTTTGCCATTGTGTAAATCCTTCATAGATTTCAAGTCATTCCAGATCATGTAGAATTTTAGTAATTGGAAATGACTGAAAAGTTTAGCATTTTAAAGGTATTTCATTACTTATCAACTTCACACAACCAAGTGCATGAATTAAACACATGCTTGACTCAGACATCCCTTAGCTGTTATTACTGGAAGCAATTATTAGGAAAGTTGTTAAAATATGTCAAAAAAAAAAAAATATATATATATATATATATATATATATATTTTTTTTATTATTATTTATTTTTTTTTTTTTATTTAAGT
>JANDJT010000001.1:19793304-19832064 GCA_024331685.1 Stegophilus panzeri | reverse complement strand
GTGTGCCTTTCCAAATCATGTCCAATCAACTGAATTTACCACAGGTGGACTCCAATCAAGTTGTAGAAACATCTCAATGATGATCACTGGAAACAGGATGCATCTGAGCTCAATTTTGAGTGTCATGGCAAAGGCTGTGAATACTTGTGCTTTTTTTGTTTTTTTATTTTTAATAAATTTGCAAAGATTTCAAACAAACTTCTTTCACGTTGTCTTTATGGGGTATTGTTTGTGGAATTTTGAGGAAAATAATGAATTTAATCCATTTTGGAATAATGCTGTAACATAACAAAATGTGGAAAAATTGAAGCGCTGTGAATACTTTCCAGATGCACTGTAAATTAGTTCCACACATGAGTGTTTTAAGGACAAAAACATCTGAACAGTGTCTTGAGGTGTGGTAACTGTGGTATAAGCAAAATAATACCACAGGTATTTCTGGTTAGCATTCTCAATTAATGAACTGCCTTTAAACAACAGTAACCATAGTAGCATACAGTTACAGTTGAATACAGTAGTTAAACTCACAGCTTCATTATTATTAGGGACAGTAATTTGCTCTCTCTCTCTAATAACTATATTATAATTCATTCATATAAATGTAATATTATCACACTACTTTATCTCTGTGCGTGATTTAGAGCAGGCAGAATTCTAGATCTTACGACCTGTACATAAAATAACTAACAAAAATTAACTGTTATTTTTATATTTTCAGTCAAATTTTAGGATGCAAACATCAATGACGGCTTTAACTGGTCAATGCTGGCAAGCGTGATGGTATAAGTGGGATAGTTCATGGCTTGGCATGCATTACACGATGTATTACACCAAACTTAAAGTATTCTTTTGGACAAAGCCATAATAAAAAAAACAATTGTAAAAGTTAAGTGCAGTGCTTTGTGACAAAGACCTTGATCTAGAGACGTAAATTCAGAACATAAATAAAATTTATATTGGGACTATTTAGAAATTTTCTGAGCCATTTTCCTTGTTTTTGTTTGAAAGTGTTTGTCTTTCATAATTCAAGCTATTCAAATTCTCTACATACCAAATATGCCCTCTTTTTCTTTTTTTGACTGATTACAGATAAAATTATTTACTAAAATAGTAAACCAGCAACCATTTTCTCTACTCTTGCCATGTCTTTGACAAGGGCATTTCAGATCTGATATATTATCTGGTTCACATTTCTGCCACTTTTTTCCCCCTAAACTAAACCATGGCAAATTGTTTTGGCAGAAAAGGATATCTTTTCTTTCAGTAAAACAAGATCAGGTATGGAAAAAATATTTATTCTAAGGAAACAGTTAAAATGACAAATCTCAGCTTGAATAAAAGTTTACAGCCTACATGCTGTGCAGTGTTCCCTGTGAATTAAAAAAAAAAAAAAACATAATCAGGATCAACCGGCTTAAAGGTGTAGTATGATTTTCAGGTAGGCACTGGTGAAGAATTGAATAATTATAACAATAATAATTTTCAAATGGATTTTGATTGTAGTAGGTAATGTGGAAATTATCTTTCACTTTAGAGAATGTTAACACTTGCTCTAAGACTTGTGGCATATACACTTTTTTTTTTATTTTTTTATTTTTTTTTTTTTTTAAATACACCTTAACTGCTGGAGTTGTTGACGATAACAACCATGTTTGAGTATTTTTAGCAAATCTGATGCTGTGGTTGTCATCAGCAAGCTACCTTTATTTGCATCACAGGGACATGCAAATGGGCCGCTGCATTGTGCTCCCAGCTCATGGGATTTGTGTAACACACAGGCTGCTTTGCTCAATGTGTCACTGTGTAGGCGGAGGTGGGTTGCACATCTCCACCCATTTACAAATGATACAAAGCCTGATGCAGGCCAGACAAAACCAGAGGCTGCATTCTGAAGCTTTACATTTGGTACCAGTATCTGATTTCCCAATTAAAAGAAGTGGTAATATACCGTCTGATAAGGATTACAATATAGGAAGTTTTCTGCTTAATTGTGTGTGAAATTTCTAGTTAAAATAACCAAAGATATGCAATGAAATAACCACTTTAAACCCTGAATGGTTTGTGTTCAGTGTAAATAACAGGCTCCTGAAATCTTGGTCTGAATATGGAGAGAAATTAGCATGTAGTCATACAAATATAAACACATTGTAGTTTTAAAGTCTTTTATCATTGTTTGTTCTGTCCTTATCACTAGAGACCAGCGTTTTGCTTATTAATTATACTTTTTATTGTTGGAATTGAATCAGATTAGACAACAGATCTGCTGTTTTTGTCAGATTCAAAAAATCTTTAAAAAGCCCCACGTTCTTGTTTTCTCTCGTTTTTATACAAGATTAGAAATTGTTTATACCATGGGCTGTTGGAATTCTTGATTCTGATTGGCTGGAAGGTGTGCGTTAAAACTGTGTATACCACAGGTAGTTCTGGACCGTATAATCACTGTTCTATATTAATCCGTTGCTTATAAACAACTGTAACTATAGTGGCATACAGTTAAACTCACAGCTTCATTACTAGTAGACAAATGCCGTAATTCTCACACACACACACACACACACACACACACACACACACACACACACACACAGAGTCTCTCTCTCTCTCTCACACACACACATGCACATATATTCACTTGCTCTTTCTTTTCTCTAATAACTATTTACTATAATTCATTCAAATAAATGTAATCTTATAGCACTACTTTATCTCAGTGTATGATTTAGAGCAGGTGGAATTCTAGATCTAACGACCCATATATAAAATAACTAACGAAAATTAGCCATTATTATATGAGGTATACATAAGGGATAATCCATGGCTAGGTGTGTGTTACACGATTTTGGTGAACAACATGGAGGCAACCACCCTCTGCTTCATGTTAGGTGGTTATTTTCCTCCACGTCGTGCATTAAAATCGTGTAACACACACCTAGCCATGGATTATCCCTTATGTATACTTCACAATAATAATAATAATAATAATAATAATAATAATAATAATAATAATAATAATGGCTTAATAAAGTTTTCCTTTTATAGAACTGATTTTTAATTCCTGAGTAGGTAATGACAGTGTAACTTGGCATTATTTTTAGTGAGAAAGAGGAGATGGCTTTAATTTTTGCTAGCCTGAATCCTTATTTTGTTAGAGTACTATTGTGCTCTGTATTGCAGTATGCTGTGTATAGCAGGACAGTCAGTTTGGCAGTGAAGAAGTGAGGCTGTTCACCATGTATTTGGTGGAGTTTGTGTGTGCATTCCGCTCCCTTGTACTGACAAGATTTGCTTCACAGCCTAACATTTAGGTTGTTCAGTATTTCATTAAGCACTACATTTTTTTAAATTATAGTGTCACTCCTCATTCTTAGAGGGCCACTGAGTTATTGTACTTCGAGATAGAATACACCTCATTTAGCCTACCAGATACAGTAAGTAGTTTAGTTCTTTAATACACTGAAAGTATAATTGGATAAAACCTAAGCTTATAATAAAAGCAGACTAGGGATGTTTGACAGATTCACAATGTGATAACCTAGTCAAAAATATCAAGCAACCATTAAAACATTTAATTTAACATATTAGCGTTATACTCAAACAATTGGCTTGACAGTTATATTCAACAGGTTTTTTTGTCACTAGAGATACAGAATCCTACATTGTAAAGCCTCTTGATTTTCTTTGCCTGTTGATAATTTCATACACAAAAGAACAAAGATTTAATCCCTTACCACTTTTAAATTGTACGCAAAGTGCTCCTACGCAGCTGATTTGATCCAACTGGGGAGGAAGATAAGAAATGTCATTGAAGTCTCTGCTATTTTGCTACTTATGCTATATATTAGGTGAACACTTTCACAGGAAGGCCATGCAGGCTGAAAACCACAGTTAAGCTAGAATAAAGGTGAGCATAATTATTTTTAGGTACAGTTATTTATAATGTGTAAGAAGTGACCAAATTACAGTTCTTCCGACTGTAATTGCATTTGCTCGCATATCCACATTAGTAGTTAGATGCCTCCATTGTCACCACAATTACTATGGGGAAGATAAGTAGTTACCAACGTGGAGATTCTGCTGTGGATAGAGTGGCCCAAATCCTTTAAAAATGTTAATTTTATTTAGGTAAAATGTTTAGTATAAATTTGTGCAGTATATCATTTGACATAACAGCAGACATAGCAAACAATAGGATTAGTGCTGCACAATACACTCATCACATAAATGACATTTGAAAACTGTGTTTATTTCTTGAGTAAAGAAAAGGTAGCCATGTTATATAATTTATCAGTAAATTTATTTAGCTAGATTTTACATTGCTTGGGCTACCTATGAGTCATGTGATCCAGTTAGACTGAATGCCATTCACTATAATATATATATATATATATATATTTTATAGACTTGTGGTAGGTGACTCAAAGTAAATCTTTGAATCTAAAAATAGATGATAAACAATAAGCGATCCTTGAATAATTGCCTTTGATGTTTGCATGTTCTGCAAATTTGAATCAGCTTTGAACATTGAAACATTCTCACAGACCTATAAGGGATTATGGCATCAAGGCAATGTAGTGTCATCATTTATAATGCATTAAGCATAGACAGCAACTAAAGAGGTTGGTGTATGCTGTGTTGCTGCTGTTATTGTGGGTGCTACGGCTTGGTATCCTTTCATGCTGATTTACATCAGCATTGTTTTTCTTGGCAGTGTTTGACTTCAAGAAGTTCTGCGCAGTGGGAAAGAAACCATAAAATCAGATATATATTTTTCTTTCTAGCTTCAATTGGATATACAAAAAAAATTGTGAGTGACAGAGCTGTCAAAATTAGTCTACTTATTATAGTTTTGTCTACTTTTTAATACTTTTTAAAAAGTATTAAATAAGAGATTAAACAAGAAAACCAGAGTTTTATCTCTTACATTCTTCATAATGGTGTCTGTGCAGGTAAAGAGGTACCAGTGCACTTTTGAGGGCTGCACTCGCACTTACAGCACGGCGGGAAACCTGCGCACACATCAGAAAACACACCGTGGTGAATACACCTTTGTTTGCAACCAGCAGGGCTGTGGTAAAGCCTTCCTGACCTCCTACAGCCTAAAGATCCATGTTCGAGTGCATACTAAAGAAAAACCATTTGAGTGTGATGTACAGGGTTGTGAAAAAGCCTTCAACACACTGTACAGGTGAGGATCATTTCAGGAGAAAGACTGTAGGCTTTTAAGTGTTTTTTTTGTTTTTGTTTTTTAAAATAGTGATGTTGCCATATGTATAGCCAAACATTATGACTTTCAAAGAGGCAATGTGCCTTTCCTACTCAGCATGTATGCTCACAACATCGTAGTGTAGTTGTCGTCTTGTTGCCATGTAGAACTTGCTTAGTGCACTATATGTTCAATACAGTACCATTTGAGATTCAGCTACAGAGAAGTGAGATTTGAGTAATGTGTATTTTATATCTTCTATCATTTGTAACAAGTTGATACATACTATAAAAATATGTAGGAAAGGAAGTTTATCATACATGGCGTGCATTTCTCCAGAGCTCAGACCTTCTTCAGAAGGTCATTTCATGATGGATGAAAATGACATTGTTTTAAAAGAAGCAGAATACTTGGACTATTATAAGAGCTATAGAGTTATACTAGCAAATAAAATCAAAATACATTTATGCAGCTTGATATTTGATTGATATATAAAAAGTCCATTTATAATCACACTGGCACACTGAATCAAAATCAAATCCATTACCCTTACTATTTACTGTCTCCTGAGCATTGTTTCATGTGTCATTGACCCATTCTGTAGATAGGAATTCTGCTACAGGACAGCTGCATGTTGTAACTCTCTTGTAGTTCATATAGACAGGGGAGGTAAAATGACTCTGGTGGCCTCATATTGTCTGAGAGACTTCTTGATTAACACTGAGCCCAAGGTCACAGAGAAGGTTGCAGACAGCTGTGGTCAAATAAGTTCTGTTATCTTGCTTTCACACTTGCAAGTGACAGGAGATCAGAAGTGTGGCAGTGTAAGTTCACATGACTGGCCCACTGTGCCAAAATGACATGGTTCATCATTGAAAGTATTTTTTTTTTTTTTTCCAATTTATTTTAATTTTTAAGACTTGCATAATTGTTTGTGAGACCACTTAAGTTTTCACTGCACATTCATTTGATTATGTTTTAGACTAAAACTGTAGTCTTAATCAAATATTTATCTTTTAAAATCATGTCTTTAATATTTATATGTTTAATTTTAGTAAACATCTTGTGACTTCTCACTGTCTCATGTTAGGCTGAAAGCACATCAGCGACTGCACACGGGGAAAACATTTAACTGTGAATCAGAAGGATGCACAAAGTACTTTACCACTCTCAGTGACCTGAGGAAGCACATTCGTACTCACACAGGAGAGAAGCCGTTTCGGTGGGTTACTTTGTCATGTTAGGTTTACAGATTTACCAGGATCTAACTTTCTCCTGCCTTTTTATTCTTCTTTAGAAAAGAAATATCTATCTATCTCATGTACTCTGCAATATCCCTTCAGTTTAAAGTCTGTTTGATTTTTCTGTCTGAGAAATCACTATCTTATAATTACCATTTTGATGGGAATGTTGATTAAAAAGAATGTAGAAATAAACGTTGTTCATTGGTCAAGTTGCAAATGTGCACAATTTAAAGAAGAGATTTGAATGTATATTTTTAGTCATCTGTGCACACATTTCACCCTTACTGCAGGTGTGACCATGATGGCTGTGGTAAAGCTTTCGCTGCTAGTCACCACCTGAAAACACATGTGCGGACACACACTGGTAAGATATAATGTTTCATCATTTGACTTTGAATAAGGGAAATGGGCTGCCACTCATAAAACTACTCACTGCATTGTGCTTTTCATGGTCTTTTAACCTATCAGTCTGTCACGGTCATAATATAATGCTACAGTTTCTGCATTAATCCCATTATAACATTAGCTAAACAGAAAATTTAGATTTTGTGTATTATAATCTCTGTTCCTTATTCCCAACCAGGAGAGAAGCCTTTTTTCTGCCCTAGTGATGGCTGTGAGAAGACGTTTAGTTCACAGTACAGTCTGAAGAGTCACATTCGGGGCCATGATAAGGGCCCTTCATACCCAATTAGCTTCAGCCATCCTCTGTCAGAGGTGGGTCACTTGGTTTTGTTGTAAAGTGAACAAATTTCCAGTTTCCTTCTTATCCAAAATATGTAAATAGTATTGGTGTTTTAGTGATTAACCCCCAAAAGGCACACTTGACACAGTGATATTGTTTCATGTAGTCAAATTACACTCTGTGCTGTTTGAATGTCATAAAAATCTGCATGAATGTTGCAAAAATGCAGAACTCGATGTCAGTGTCTGGACTTTTCACAGTAATGCAACTGAGATCCAATCCAATCATTTATTTGATTATTTACTACCAGTTGTTATTTTGGCCATTGCTGGCACAAAAATCATATAAAAGTTAAAACCACTTTTGTAAGAATGTTTTGGATTGTTATAAACTCTCACCAAAGTCCAGGATGTTTCATTATAGATAAAGATTCATAAATAAAAAAAGTACAGTCAGTTAACATGTCTGTTTTATCATATGGATTCTGTTGACGGTGTCTTTCACTGGTTAAGCTTAATGAATACTGTTTTACAGGATGCAAATCATTCACTTTGCCTCAGTGATTTGAGCCTCATTTCCACAGACTCTGAGCTTCGAGAAAATATCAACAATGTGAGTGTTTGTCAGCTCTATAAATGTTTTTTTTTGTTTGTTTTTGTTTAAGTTTCACTGAAGGCTAGTGCTGTGACTGATAGATTAAATGTTGAGAAAAATCAATCATCTGTTTAATATTTTACACCAGATCAATCAGCAAAGTTAAGGAAACAAATTAAGGACATATGCACGACATCTTGGCAAGTGAAAATACTAGATATATTCGACTATATTCAAAATATTTTCACTTACTAATGTCATTTTTGCAGTGTAAATGTACAGCAGGGGGCAGTGTTGCCACCTCACAGCTCCAGGGTCCCTTTTTCAATCCTGAGCTCAAGTCACTGTGCATGACAATTAGTTTCTGTGTCCATGTGGGTTTCCTTTAAGTTGTCTGGTCTTTTCTCTCTCTCTCTCTCTCTCTCTCTCTTTCTCTCTCTCTCTCTTTTTTGTGTCAGTATTAAGTTAATGTTTATTAAATAAATTGTACTAAATAAATTATTAAAATCACTACTAAAAATACTATTGATATACAACTATCAATATCTAAAAGTAAGTCATAATCACAAATGAAAAGTATAAGTAAGTATACTTATATAAAGTTGTAAAAAATAATTTCCTGTTATATTTGAACCTTTTGACCTTGTGTTTTATGAGTGTCACTCACTCCACTATGTACATGTTACAGTCTCAGAACTTGGATCTGAATAATATCACTCCTGTGAAGATATTCGAGTTGATGTTACAGAGCCCTGAAGACAATGTTAGTCAAGATGACCCACACCCATCTGGCAAGTACCTCACAAAATTAATCAGACAGTATGTGTTACACAGGTATCAAGCATGGCAGCACATTCTTACTTCATTTTTCTGCCTTTCTAGACAACCTAGTGGAGGCTTTTGGCTTGGAGACGCCACCACCTGCAGCAGTGACAGATTCATCCACTCTCCTGCCCTTTTCTCAGATGCCTTCATCCTCCTCTTCTTCTAGTTCACTCACCACTCCTGTCCTAGAGAACTCCACACAGCCTGGCTCCTCCTCCTGCCAGGCAACATCCACCAACAACTCCACACACACCTCTCCACAGTCTGCCACTTTCCCCTCTTTCCTCCATACCTCACTACAAACACCAGAAGTGCCCACTCTAGCTGCACCCGCTGCCACCCAAAACTACACCTCAGTGGTGCCCACAGCACCTGACAGCTCCCTACCAGTCTCTGTCCCGACAGTGGCCAGCGTCTCAAGTCCTGCATCAGCCATCAGCACAGGAGCAGCTGCAGTAGTAACGCACACAGTGCCTTTAGCAGGCAGTGCCAGTCTGGCGCCCACACCCACCATCACCATTGCTCCTACGCAGGGCCTCATGCAGCCAAGCCTTGTCATGTCTGACCAGAACTTGCAGTGGATCCTCAGCAGTGCTGCCAATGCACAGCACAATCCTGAACAGCAGGTTAGAACCAAGTCAAGTCTGTAATTAACTGGGATTCCTTTAGACATGACATGTTAATAAATTGCCTTTTTACTGCCTTTTACAGTGATGCTTGAAAGTTTGTGAACTTTCTATATTTCTGCATAAATATAACCTAAAACAAGTCCTAAAAGTAGATAAAGAGAACCCAGTTAAACAAATGAGACAAAAAAAATTATACTTGGTCATTTATTTATTGAGGAAATTATTCAATATTACATATCTGTGAGTGGCAAGAGTATGTGAACCTTTCCTTTCAGTATCTGGTGTGACCCCATTGTGCAGCAATAACTGCAATTAAATGTTTGTGGTAACTGTTGATCAGTCCTGCACATTGGCGGTATTACTTGGAGGTATTTTAGCCCATTCCTCAGTACAGAATTGAAGCTCAGTACAGCTTCAATTCTGGGATGTTGGTGGCTTTCCTCACATGAACTGCTTGCTTCAGGTCCTTCCACAACATTTCTATTGGAGTGAGGTCAGGACTTTGACTTGGCCATTCCAAAACATTAACTTTATTCTTATTTAACCATTCTTTGGTAGAATGACTTGTATGTTTAGGGTCGTTGTCTTGGTGCATGCTGCACTTTCTCTTGAGATTATCATCACAAACAGATGTCCTGACATTTTCCTTTAGAATTTGATGATATAATTCAGATTTCTTTGTTCCATCAATAATGGCAAGGTGTCCAGGCCCAAACCATGATAACACCACCACCATATTTCACAGATGGTATAAGGTTCTTATGCTGGAATACTGTTTTCCTTTCTCTAAACATAACACTTCGTATTTAAACCAAAAGTTCTGTTTTGGTCTCATCTGTCTACAAAACATTTTTCTAATAGCTTTCTTACTTGTGATCTTTAGCAAACTGCAGACAGGCAGCAATGTTCTTTTTCGAGAATAGTGGCTTTCTAGTTGCAATCCTGCCATGCACACCATTGTTGTTCATTGTTCTCCTTATGGTGGACTTATGATCATTAACATTAACCAATATGAGAGAGGCCTTTAATTGCTTAGAGGTTACCCTCGATTACTTTGTGTGACCTTTGTGTCCACGTCTTGTTCTTGTAGTGGTCTTTGTTGGTTGACCACTCCTGGGGATCTGACAGATCCCTGTTCTTTAAATAACACAGGGTGCTCACTCACACCTGATTGTCAACCCATTGATTGAAAACACCTGACTCTAATTTCACCTTCAAATTAACTGCTAAACCAAGAGGTTCACATACTTTTGCTGCTCACAAATAAGTAATATTGGATCATTTTCCTCAATAAATAAATGGCCAAGTATAATATTTTTGTCTCATTTGTTAAATTGGGTTCTCGTTGTCTACTTTTAGGACCTGTGTGAAACTTTCAACACCACTGTATGTAGTTTATGTGCAGTTACTACAGACAATTTTGACATTTTCTTGTACTGAAAGAAGGGAAAACATGTTTGCATGGAACATGCTTATCTTGGAACCACAGTGTATTTAAAATACACGACTGTGACACACATTCAAAACTTATGTAAAGATCTTGAGATGGGAAAGACATGTCTAAAGACAAAGTCTAATCAAAATTCTTCTTTTCTAGTTTCATCCCATTTCCAACACTGGAGTGATTCAGTAAAAACATAACCAGATTTCTTACACTTTCCAAGTTTTGTGGTTTCCATATCCAATCAACCAAGGCCCTGCAGTGTAGTAGCAGGGAGAGATATGCAATAATGGGATCTGACTGATCTTGGCCTAATGCCAGAACAAAATTGAAAACATTAATTGCTTTTATAATTATACTTTTTTTTTATTCCAAGTATTTTTATGCATTCTCTTACTTAGGGCCCCAAAGTGGAAAAGGTCTTCTTCACAACAGCCATACCTGTAGGAGGGCATTCAGGTATGATTAAATGTGCATCCAATGTTGATGTTTCAGTTGTGCATTGCAGTGTTATGCCACACTTTATTTATATAAGTTTTGATTAGGATGGAAATGCATTCTTGCAGAAGAGCAGTAGGCACTGTGTGTATGTGTATGTGATCCCGTTTGTTCTGCCTCAGGGAACCCTGTGCAGCAGATTGGCCTTAGTCTCCCAGTCATCATCATTAAGCAGGAAGAGGCATGCCAGTGTCAATGTGCCTGCAGAGATTCAGCTAAAGAAAGGAGCTCCAGTCAGAGTGCTACTCCATCACAGCAAAAGCCTAAAGACATATCTCCACCACCTCCAGCTCCTTCGGTGACACTTGCTGTTTCAGAGTGCTGTTCCACCAAGGTGAGCACTCCTCTTTCCTCTGGCTCCACTCAGACTTTCCACAGTGAGGCAGTGGTGTCCAGGTCTCCCTCAGACAGCCTGGCCAATGTGGATGTAATAGACCTACTCAGCCCTGAAACCACCGCCAACATTGAGGCACTGCTGATGGTCGCCGATGAGTTCTCCTTGGGTGAGGGCAACAGCGACACCACCACCTAGAGGAAATTGAGGGTTAAACCCCCTCAGTCATTTCTTTGCATTCAATTTTTTTTTTATTGGCACCATTATTTCTACTGTTATGCAGTTTCAGTCTGATTCATAAGGGTATCTTGTGTAAACCAGGGGTCATGTGTGTCAGACATCCTAGTGTAAGAAGGCTATGATCTATGATCAGCTTTGGCCTTACTTGTTATATAAAACATGATCTTCCGGACATGGGCTGCTTAATACATGTGAATCTTTAGCTAGTATTTTAATCACAGTGCACTCTGATTAATTCAGATCTGTGCTATTTGTGCACTTTCAGATTATGGAAATGTCCCTACTGAAAACAGAGGTTTGCAATAGCCATTTGTTTGAAGTTGCTTCACTGTTTGCACTGTATAATAATTGTCCTACCAGACATTCTCATGATGTGCTATGGTCTGTTCAGCCGACTCTAACAGTCCCTGTAGCATATCAGAGAAAGGGAGTATACGGACAAAAAAACAAAACCATTTGGACATGTGGCTGCGGTTAAAAATGCAAAGAATCAAATAATTACTATCTACTAACTCAGATTTTAAAAAAACTTGAGCAATATTATAAATCCTAATTATTCAGATGGTAACATTTTTGTTATGAATCAAGTTACTTAGCCTAGTTTGGAATAGAATAGGACATTTTATAAGGTACAGGCTAGTCATAGATTGACAAGAACTCAATGCACTGAGAACTATCCACCAAGAACCAAATGTTGACCAGTCACACTGAAAATAGAAAAATGAAATGTTGTTCACATGTCATTCACCAGAATGTACTGCACATGAGCGTAATTGGCATATCGGGCCCCCTGAATAGATAATAAAGCCCTTTTAGGTTGCAGTCATTCAAATCCAGAACATGCCATGTGCTATGAAAAGTATTTTATGTGTAATTTATTTAGGAAAACTACAGTAGCCCATGAAATGTGATTCTGATGTATCTTGAAGCAGTTTCTGTCAACAGAAATTACTTGCTTTTAAGTGTAAATGATAGGTATTTGTGGTTGGCTGCCTGTAACATTAATTTAATTTTTAGATGTTAATTTATTAAAATCCTTTCTATCATTAAATCAATGCAGTACATATTTTCGATAAAATAGCCTACTTTTTAACTTGGTGGACCAAGTTATTTTCTTCATCTTTGTTTGTTTGGTGGCATCAGCCACTTTTTCTTCTTCTTCTTGCCTTTAGGTTGCAGGTCAGGCTGGGTAATTTCCAGCTTTGTTGCTGCTTTGTTGTTACTGAACTGATTTCGGCCTCTGACCTTTCTTCCTTTATTTAGACCCATGTAAGTCTCACTGTTGTGGCCTGCTCAGGGATATAGAAAATCAAAGCAGAGGTATACAGTCTGTCCCTGAAAATACATACAAATGGCAGTAGAACTGTAAGAGCTTGAGCTGTTGTGTAATACATGCTTGTTGTGCATTACCAAGCCAAGATTTAGATAATCAAGAGAATGTCTAGTTAACTTCCCTGCACCAGTAAGCCAGTTTATACACCACTGCTGTAGAGGTTTTAATAAGTTTATTATAATGTAAATGTTGTGTGTTTGAAATTACAAATGTTTAAGCCCTTAGATTGTATTTGTATTTTTGTATAGAACTATGTGGGGTAATCACACTTTGGGTTTGACGTGGAGGACATGACACTGCACTGCCTGTTTCCTTTGCAACCCACCCGTCACCAATTCACAATGCAGTAGATTTTGGAATGTATATGTATTTTTTTTTTTTTTTTTTCCCCCCCTGGGGGCAGGGGGGCACCTAGGTTAATACAGGAAATACACAAACATATTGTGCACTGTGGCATGGAATGGCTACTGTATTTATTACCCACATTCAGGAAACTGCCTTACAGTTTTGATACAGTGTAGCTTTTGGGCTACTACTTTTTTTTTTTTTTTTTAAATGAAAGGACCTGCTTTCAACAAAACTTCACAATCCTCACAAACTGTGACAAAATATTTCTCATTACATGACGTTAAGGATGAGAAATTTGGCTAAATGTCACCTAAATTTGATTAAGGACTTTTTTTCAGCCAGTTATTTTTTAGTCATAATACACATTGTCACAGTTTAACACAGATAGTTTCTGACCTTTTCAAAATTTATGAAGAGCCTACAGCTATTAAAGTCTTTGCATGTCAGTGTGCTGGTTTATTCTTTTATATTATTTAGTGTTCACATTGTATTTGGAAGAATTCAGACATTTGAGTGCAAGATTTTACATGATCAGCGTAATGAAAAGGCTGCTTTTGTCACTATTCAAATGGGGTCCAATAACAGGAATGATTTGAAGTCATAAAAAGGTTTTGTGTTGTACTGTTTTGTAAAATTAGTCAAGGCAGAGTGAGCACTAATTTTCGCCAAACCATTGTAGAATTAATCTATGCAAAAAAAAAAAAATCATTTTAAATGGTGTATTTTATGAACCCAGATCCCTCAACCAAGCCTCAGCTCCCTTTGTAAATTCTGAGTGAAATAACACCTTGCTTCAGTATTTAATTGTTGTTATGCAAATTACCACTAGTGCAAATCAACTCTTAAGTTGCAATTAATATGTAAATATACTACACAAGCCTTGCTCCTGGGAGCAGGAATATCTGGTCACTAAAGGAGACTTACGTTAGTCAACAGCTATATTTGAATCTTGTTATTTAATATGACTGACTTGTGTATGGGCATTGTAATCTTTTAATAGTCATCCTTCCACTGAAAGTTTGAGGTGCCCCAACGTTATTGCATGTTATCCAAAGGGGAAATGTCGTTTTTGTTGGGGTTTTTTTGTGTCTTGTCCCAACCCCCCTTTAGTAATACAATTCTGTTGTAAGAGTTGTAATTGTCCATGGGTTTTTTCCCCTCCTCTTTAATTTTGGTTTCAACAGGTTTTTCCTCCACACTGGAATCCAGTGAGTCAACAAAGCTTACTCACTATACTCCATTTTATCCCAAATTATTATTTAACTGTGAGATCAGTTATTTCACATATGAACGGGTCAATTACAATAAACTGCCAAGTTCATCTTTCAGTTCTCATATTAGATGATTAATACAGACTGCAGTTTTAGATACTAATTTTCTCCCAAATCTCAAATTTGCTTAGATTGTGAAATTAATGTTGTTTTCCAGATTAAAGCAGAACATTGTAGCATGCAGTTGGTTGTAGGAAAAAAATAAATCAGAGCAAACTTTAAAGGGTGACAAGATAGGGAGACAAAAATGCTTCCAACAGCCTGCTTTTGATACCCAAAGTGTGATGACAAACTATAAAGGATCTGTATTTTTAACGAATGTACAATGTGAAAATGCTCTCATATGCTTGTTTTGTATAAAGTATTATGGCAAAGTACTAACTTTTTGAACTAAATTAAGCAATATATCAGTGAAATATTCACAGGCTTGTCTCCATTATTTGTACATCTCACATCATTTTATTTGTTATTTACATTAGTTACTTAAATACTGATCATATTGTTAAGTCAGCTTGATTCGTTTGTTCCTGAAATGATGCGTCACAAAGGCCTTTTTCCTGCAAATAAACACACATTAAAGTAGTCAGCTGGTCGGGCAATCAAACGATATTCATATAGACTGGGGCACAGTTTACCTCTACTTTTCTCCGAATAGTTGAGAGATCTTGAACGATCATATTACATAGAGCAATCTTCTCTTCTATAGACGCTATGTTTTCACCTAGAGCTTCAGCATTGGCTGGGGACTGAAACATGCAGTTAGACTTCCAATTTATGTCCAAGAAATAAGTCTGAGCTATTGATAGAGGAACTCACCTGCACTTCAGGAGGATCTGTCAGCTCTCCGTCTTTGGATTCATCTGTTGGATTAAGAATCATTTATTCAGTATAACTTCTAACAGTCGATGCAAATACATCTTGTAACCCCTTTTTTTTTTTTTTTTTTTTTACTTTTTTTAAAATTATTTATTTATTTATTTATTTATTTTAGTAACACGTCATGTTCCTTACCTGTGCCCGACGCCATCAGTACTTCCGAATGATAAATTGCATCCGAGTTAGCTTAATTAGACTACTTTATGTAGTGGAGTTCATTGGCTACACGTGTCACGTGCCTGTCACGGATTGCCACACTGCGGCCTGTAGCGTGTTGACGTACTGAATGTTGTAACACGCATGCGCCGACGGCAGACAGCGGCTGCATCCGAAATCGAGTACTCTGACAGTGCATACTGCATTTGATGCACGTCCGTTGAAACAGTACGCACTAATCAATATGTGTGTGTAGTATGAATACAATCCTGGACATACATCTGCCATGTTGGCAATGTCATATTACCTTGACGTCATCATAAACACTCAAATCTTAAAGGCGCCAGATTAAAGCAACCGCACTAACGGAAAAATGCACATCAGGAAAGTTAACTGAATTAGTAATGTAATGTGGGCGGGGTTAACAGGCTGAGGTAAATCCGTTGCCGTTACCTTGTACGGCTGAGGCATGATAGAGATCACAAAAAAGGTTTCAAAAGCTGTGACAACTGTTTTCTTGTTTAAACCATCAACAAGTTAACTATTTATTCGGGTATTGTTAAACAAGTCCTGTTTAACCAAGGTTTAATACTTAAAAGAGCCAACGCTATCTTCCGCCATTTTTTTCTGAGTTCGTCCGCACCAGTCCTGTTGCATTATGGGATTTTGACTCGGGTAGTGTCTATCGGTTGCATACTGCAAAATCTCACCGGAAGCACTAAACCATCCGGGTATTTTTCCCATACTGTTTCTCGCATCCTGAGAATTCAGACATTCTGGCGTACTGCTTTTCGCCTACTGTGTAGTGGGGTAGTACGCCATTTCGGACACAGACAATATGTCGCTAAGTAATTAATCTACGGTTAGGGTTACAGCATCCAGTACGTAGTGGATCCAATACAGTTAAGTAAATTAAGTATAAATTTGAAGATGACTAACAGGAGCTTGAGTAGGATATCTGAGCTCTTTGAAAGGTTAATGTCATTCACCTGTTCTGAAAATTTGTCCTGACCACTGCGCGTAGTGTGTTTTAGTCTTGATCGATTAATGACCGACGCTTAGTAGTGTCTACTCAGTGTGGCTCAAGGTCCCATTCCAAAACCTTCACACTAACCGTCCTTAGTGGTGGAATGAACTTCCAACCTCAATCCGGACCGCAGAATCTGTCACTATCTTCAAAAGACAGACCCACCTCGTCCGTGAACACCTAACTAACCCCTAAAATGCCAACGCCACATTTTCCTTTTTTAAAAAAAAAAAAACACCCTACTCTGGCACTTACACCTCTACTCTGCACACTTTGCTTTTCTAGAATTCAATTAAAAGAGTTCTCCGCTTGATTTATCGCTTTGCTTGTATGTCCTCATTTGTAAGTCGCTTTGGATAAAATCGTCTGCTAAATTAATAAATGTAAATGTAGTCTGAAATACCTAAAGACCATAAATTAAATTTGATGATGGATTTGTCCGTTCAGTGAAGCTGATGTTGGACTTTTAACCAGAACAAGTGTGTAAACTGAAACCTGCTCAGGAGCAGTCTCATTCAGATTCATGACTCTCATTTATATTTTTATAATAATTATTTAAAAAAAAAAAAAAAATCGGAAGAAGTTGAATTGAAGTGTTGGTGAGCAACGATGTGAGATCACCATTGCCACCGACAGCACACCTCTAGGAGGAAGTCAGTATCCTGACTTTTCTTGCAAAACCACTGTTTGCTTTTTGTTTATATTGAAATGCAGTTGTTGTTGAATAGAAGCTAACTGGACATGATTTGCCATAAGTTCATGGCAGAGATTTTGTAAATGCATTTTTAGCTTTGTAGTATAGAAATAATAGGGTTAATTAGTATTGTGGTGATTTGGAAAGCAAATGGAAACGATTACAACGACATTGTTTATATAGTTCTCAACTACAAATAATAACTGATCGCTGGGGCTGGGCAGTGCGTGTGATGTCAATGAGGCTGAGTAGTAATACCAGGTCCAGCCACCAGATGGCAATGAGATTATATATTTATGTAACATTTCAAAGAAGGCTTCAGTAACTTGTTTTACAGTAACTTGTTTTTCTTGTAGTTAGTTTAATATGATTTTATCGACTGCCGGAGATTTTAAGGAAAAAAATTTGCACAAATACAAAAACTTTTTTAACTATTTTAACTCGACTATAATTCATTTTGTTTAATATTTCTGATTGATGACACTCGTTTAATGGGATTCCCCACTCAGTTATGGCTGGTTCCATTTTGTATCTTAAAAATGATTTGTAAATTTGAAATGTAAGTTATACACTCACCATCCACTTTATTAGGAACACCCATACACCTGCACATTCATGCAATTATCCAATCAGCCAATTGTGGCAGCAGCACAGTGCAAAAATCTCGTGCAGATACAGGTCAAGAGCTTCAGTTAATGTTCATACCAAACATCTGACTGAAGAAAAAGTGTAATCTCTGACTTTGATTGTGGCATGGATGTTGGTACCAGATGGGCTGGTTTGAGTCAGAAATTTCTGATCTCTTGGGATTTTCACACGCAACAGTCTGTAGGAGTGCAGACACTACATTTGGTCATTTTTGTGTGTTTATTTATTGAGAAACAGAAGAGCGAATCTCAAATCTGCGAATATCCAATATAAAACTAACTTTACCGCGGTGTAATTTTGCCTTTATTCTCAAAATATTACGACTTTAATCTTGTAATCTATCTTTTCCTTTTTTTAGGTGGCATTAAAACGCCGTGGTATAATGAAGCAAGGACTTTTGTTTTGAAATGTCCAGACAGTGCTAGTTGACGCTTCCTAGTTGAGCTGTGCAGGGGTACCATGCTGTAATCTGCTGAGAAGTGTGAGTCTATGAGTGTGTGCTCACTTGCTCGTACCTTGAGCTTATCCTCACAGCTCCCTCGTCCTTTCCCAGTGAGAATCAGAGCCATGTGTAAAGAGCTGAAAACCTCAGTGCTGCGGTTATTGCCGCCCGACACGAACGGGCCGCCCGACACGAACGGGCCGCTGGCGCAGAGCGGACACACAGCAGGTGAGTTCAACTGTTATCCGGCAGCATGATGCAACTTAGTTAACATTAGCGTGTAAGCACCTGACTAACGAAGCAACTCCATGAGTAAATAATTCTGTTTCATATATGTTCATACTCTTATACCTGTTTAAAGTGCGAGTGTCGTCAGTTTGCAATTCAGTTTGTCAGTTAAATAGAAGGTACAATGTGCAGTCGGTTACAGTACTTAGAAACAGTAGCTAAATATGCTGAAACACTTGTGCTGTGTTTAGTTAATCTGTGTTGTTGTTGTTGTTGTTGTTGTTGTTCTTTTGAGAAATTAGCGGTTGTTGTGTCTGTTGCTGACGTCACAGGGAGACACTGCTAGCTCAGTCACAATGGCGTTTAATAGGAGAAAGAAATGACACGATAATGAGATGACGGCCATATTTCGTTGTTCGTGCCTAAAACAAAACGCAAGAGCTTCTTCCTCACTCACTATTTTCAACTGCACGGCACTGTCATCCTAATTTCCTTAAGTAGAGGAAACAGCTAATGTTGGACTCCAAGTTCCATAATGCAGTGCGGCTTCATGATGCAGTCACACTGAGTTACAACAGAGACTCAGCTCAGCTACACTATATGGCTAAAAGTGTGTGGACACCTGACCATCACACTTCTTCCCCAAACTGTTGCCACAAGTTGGAAGTACAGTTGTATAGGATTGTGTGTGTGTGTGTGTGTGTGTGTGTGTATATATATATATATATATAATGTGTGTGTGTATGTGTATATATATGTATGTGTGTGTATATATTATATTATATTATATTATATACAGATATACTATAGTTTGCATATTCTCCCTGTGCTTCAGGGGTTTCCTCCAGGTACTCCGCTTTCTTCCCCCAGTCCAAAGACTTGCATTGTAGGCTGATCAGCATTACCAAATTGCGATTGTGCCCTGCAATGGGCTGGCCCCAATCCAAGGGGCCCCTACCTTGTGCCACAAGTCCCCTTGGAGAGGTGCCAGGCTCCACGACTCCTTGTATGATAAGTGGTACAGAAAATGGATGGTAATTCAAAGATAATCAAATGTTTGCTTGTCCAAGTATGACAAAAAGCCAACAATTTCCATGGGGTGCACTTATTTTTTCACATGACTATACGTTTGGCCATGTAGTTTAGTTAGTGATCTGTTAGATGCTGAGCAGTATGTTGACTGCAATTTTGGAATGAAAACACTTAATAAAGCTTTGAAACCATAACTGTTTGAGTAGAGTTTATAGATGAAGAGGTAAGAGAGGACCAGTATATTTGAGACAATTTTTTCACAGATTAAGCTCAAGCACTGCTGCATCACTCTCTTTAGGCAAATATGAAGCAAGACTAGCTCCACCATCAGGCAGTCAAACAGTAATGTAGTGTAGGAAACCATTAGCAAAAGAGAAAGTAAACTCAGAATTTAACCATAAAATATCTCTATTGCACCTTTTATAGAGCTTATATTGATTATAAATATTTGTATGCTGGACGTTCAGGTGGATGTTTTCCTTAATAGACAAGTCTCATATTTTTATGGAAGATTTGAATTACATTAGTATACTGAACAAAATGATATCGAGAAGACTTGTTTTGCACTTCACCATAGGTACCCAGGTTATCAGGTGATTGCTACACACCTCATTAGTTATGTCAGATGTATCTGAGTGAAAGCGAGACCTTTCTGATACTCATTATCAGCCATTATGTTAATAATGAGCTATTCATATTTGTGTATGTATGTATGTATGTGTGTGTGTGTGTGTGTGTGTGTGTGTTATTTTTATATATATATATATATATAAAAATAAATCACACACACATACATCAGCACATGCTGCCTCTTAGACATACTGTGCTGTAAGTGTATGCAAACTGTGCAAGCTTCCCTTGTTCTGAAATTCCTTATTATATTTTTAATTTCTTAAAACACAGATGGAGCACAAATCCTCCACGCCACACTAAAGGCTCTGAAAGAAGGCCAGGTCATTGCTGTTCCCACTGACACGATCTATGGCCTGGCTTGCTTGGCTCAGAATTCAGAAGCTATCAAGAGGGTGTATGATATCAAGGGCAGAAATGGCAACAAGCCTTTAGCCATTTGTGTTGGAGAAGTACAAGATATATACAAGTGTGTTTTCTTTTATTTATTGTTAAATCCCTTATGTTTAAATTACTGCAACATCCTAAGTGTGTTTTGTTCTAAGGTATTGTAAAGTAACTGTTAAAGAAGAGCTTCTGAAAGATCTCCTTCCTGGACCGGTCACTCTGGTTCTTGAAAGGTCTGAAACACTGAATGCAGACCTCAATCCATTCACTAGGGTGAGTCTACCAATATAGGTATACCCATTATAAAGGTTGGCAAGTAGGTGTGGTGATGTTTTTTTTTCTCCGCTGATGTGTCCCTTCCTTGTGTTTGTGACTGACCTGTAGCTTGTAGGTGTCCGCATCCCAGACCACCGCTTCATGAGACGCTTGTGTCAGATGTGTGAAGAGCCGCTTGCTCTAACAAGTGCTAATATCAGTACACAGTCAAGCACTCTTGCAGTTCATGTAAGTACAGCTGTGTCTGATGTTCGTTTTTGCTCTCTAAGAGAGTGTCACATGGTTATCTCTTTTAATGATTTTGCTTTATAGGAGTTTGAGGAGCTGTGGCCAACATTAGCCATTGTAGTGGACGGTGGCCCAATAGCAGATCAAAGTCGACTGGGTTCGACAGTTGTGGACCTCTCAGTGCCTGGCAGATATCGCATTATAAGACCTGGCTGGTAAGCATCCTGCCATAAAACATCAAGTAACTTTATTATTATTACCAAAAACAGGTTCAGTGGTGGACAAATCGCCAGCACCAGTGCCTGAGACAAGCAGATTTCATATCGAGGCTGTTTGTTTTTTATTCATAATTGCCTGGTGGAGATTCAACACCGTGAGAGAAAATATAAACCCTGCTGTTTATTGCTGTTTACAAAACAACATTTTTCATTTGGTATGTGTTTTAACTTACTGCAGTTAATGGCAGTGAAATGTACTTTGTTACTCTGCACACATCAGCTAAGGTGCAATCTGCTTGACGGTAGAATGATTTTTACTAGGCAGATTAAATAACACACAGATGACAGTCATTTCAGAATCAGGAACACACGGGTATGTGTAAACATTGACAAAACTGAGCCAAAGAAATGCAGTGCAAAGCTATAACTCTTCTGCCTTCTACTCGCAGTCACCTCACAATTAATCTGAAATGTTGGACAACGACTTGGTGACTTTTTGTTAACGATGCAAACATGATGCACTGTATTAGACTTTACTAGGTGAGGTCTCAATCATTTTCTTTAGGCTTTATTATCTCATGAAGACATTATTAGTAATAATTTGAGATTTCGTTAGCTAAGACCTTTTAGCCTTGTCAGTTAGATTTCCGTGAAACTAAAACATGTAACTGTGCAACATGCTGGAACTTTTACTTGCCCTGTAGGATAGCTAATAAATTTATGATGTGTCCTTCCCAGGTGTAACTTCTCTTATATTTTGTACTCTCTTAGCACAAAAATTACTTAAATTCAAAAGTTGTTTTTGGTTATTTATGAACCTTCTTCCAAAATCTCTTCTTTTCTTACAGTGCCTGTTCAGCCACAATTGCTATACTTGAGAAGAAATATGCGTTATTGGAGGATTCTTCCAATTAATGAACGTTTAGCTCTCAACTGTTATCCCTCTAAAGCGCACAACCAGGAACTGTTTGACAGCCATCTGGATTCTAAATTATTGCACTGAGAAGCCAATACAAAGTAACTACGGATGTGTCTGGAAATTAGAGTAGACTCATCCATGTGAATATTTGTCTTCATCTTTGTATTGTCTGACTTTAGGGTTTTCATAAAAGGCAGTTTTTCATACCACTTTTACTAAATAATTGACCTTGGCGTCACAGCGCAGACTTTACTCCGGTGATCAGCATTAGTGACATACTATGGTTATTGTTTTGGTTCTCAAAGCATTTGTTAGCTTGGAATATTGAGATTATTCTCTTAGACATCAAATATAGGTCATTGAACACTCAGTTGAAGACTTCAAAGTGCTTTGAAATGTTTTACTTATAATGTTCTTTAATTTTTTACTTATTTGAACTTTTATTTATTGTTATTTTCAATAGTTACAGATTTATATCTTCGAGATACCATTGCAAGTTTATTGTAGCCGAAGTTGCATTGAGGACTAAAGATGATTCAATAATACTGTGCATCATATTGAAAATTACCTCTGTTTCACCCAGAACAATACAAATTAAAAATGAATACAAATTAAATCATATTTTGTTCATATTTACTGTGTAGATTTTTTTTTTTCTGTTTACCTTTATGAATGATTTCATAGTGGAAGAGAACTGGCTCCATGAGTTCATTCCATTCCAATGTTTCTACTTGTCCAGAGTAGTTTTTGTGGAAACAGACGATTATGTACCTAACACAGGGTTCGTACAAGGTGCTTGAATGTGGCTTTTTGAAATAGCCATATTTTATCTAGTGGTGCTTAAAACGTTCTTGAATTATAAAAGGTCAATAAATACAACATCGCTAAATAACTTTAAAGTGTTTATTTTCGATTGAACACGAATACAATTCTTTCACTTAAAATATGACACCCTGCTGCACCCCCTCCCTCTACTCACTCTCATTTTGACAGAGACAGCTCTGGTACAATTTTTAGAGGCACTTTTAGCGACTCTTTTTTTTTTTTTTTTTTTTTTTTTTTTTTTTTTTTTTTTTTTTAAAAAAAGCACCTAGTGACAAATCGAGTGACTTTTTGGGCAAACCTTAGTAGCTACCTTCTGTAGAAGTGAGTGACCAGTACTGCCCTGCGAGTGCGAGGTCCTGCTTTCCCACAGGTACCTCTATCTCACTCTCTCGCTCTCGGTCAATGTACTTTATTGGCATGATTGTATAAACAATATTGCCAAGGCATGAATATAGAAAAGAAAGGAGAATAAAAAATAATAATAATAATAATAAAATAAAAATGATGATAGGAATAATATTAAAACTAGAATACATTTTTTTTTGGTAATTATTAATTTAAGTAAATAAAAATTCAATGAAAAATAAAGTGACAGTGCAAACTCAGTTTCTCTATGCGTCTACTCTGTTCAGTGGGGCAGAGAGGAGCAGCACACTAATTCAGTTCTAACTTTTTCTCTGAGTGAAACATTTTGCATATAAATATAGCTGAAATCACAGCACAGCTGCTGTCTTTAACGTGTGTGTATGATAATTTTGTCAGTCAACGTCTTGGTTATAAATCAGGATTTTAGCAGTGCAGAGCAGCAGCTTGGAAATGACTGCTGGTTAACATTCAGTATCTTAATGGGCCTATCACTATTTCATACTCATTCCATTGTCTGACAACAGAAACAGTACTTTCTAATGATACACAAAACATGTTGGTGGGTGCTTCAGTATTTTTGTTAGTGCTAGTACTTGGTGCTTTCTGAAATGTGAGCACCAGTGCTGCCTGAAGATAAATAATTTTGAGCCTTGCTTTAAAATAATTGGCAGCAGAAAAAAACTGCTTACCACTCACTCACATCAATACTTTATTAAAGATGTTACTGAAGTATGCAAAAAAATTACATCTGTCCACTTTATTAAGAACACCTGCACATTCAGGTCATTATCATGTAGTTAAAGCTCAAAAGCTTCAGTCAATGTTCACATCAAACATCATAATGAAGAAAAAAGTGACTTGAGTGCCATAGTTTTTGGTATCAGATGGGCTGATTTGAGTATGTCACAGACTAGAGAGTTGAAGACTAGGAAAAGACCAGGTGATTATTTATTTATTTATTTATTTATTTATTCATTCATTTATTAATTCATTCATTCATTCATTCATTCATTCTCCTAATCTTCAACTGTCCAGTTTGTGTGAGTCTGTGCCTCAGATTCTTGCTCTTGGCTGACAGGAGTGGAACCTGATGTGGTCTTCTGCTTTTGTAATCCACCCTGTTCGATGTGTTGTGCATGCTGAGATGCTTTTCTGCTCACCATGGTTGTAAAGAGTGATTGAGTTACTATATCCTTCCTGGCAGCTTGATCTAATCTGGACATTTTCCTCTCACATCTTTTATGAACAAGGTGCTTCCACCCACAGAACTGTCGCTCACTCAACGTTTCCCAGGAGATCAGCAGTTTATAAAATACTCAAATAAGCCCATCTGGTACCAATATCCATGCCACAGTTAAACTCACAGAGATCACACTTTTTCCATATTCTGATGTTTGATGTGAATATTAATTGATGCTCTTGACCTGTATTTGCATGATTTTTTGCATTGTATTGCTGCCACATGATTGTCTGATTAGATATGGGTGTTCCTAATAAAGTGGACAGTGAGTGTAGATTTGTTTCAGCATTACATATTGTTTGACAGATTTTTTTTTTTTTTTTCTTGACAAATATTGGTGGCCACTTTAAAGTATGTTTGAAGGGCTGGTTTTTGTTCTATTTTTTCCCTGTTCCCCACAAAAAAAATTATGCAGATCAAGTTATTTATTAATTAATTCAGTTATTCATTCAAATTATGAAGGGTCATTACTGCAGGGATATTCTTATCTTGGTCAAGTTCAGCACATATATTGTTGATATATGCAACATTCTCGGAAAAGACCATTTCTTTTAAAGATCTGGGTTGTAACATGGAGATGTCACTTCTTGCCACACGCTTTATTGTAAGGGTCACTATGTTCCTTTGACATTCTGAAATGTAGTTAATGAAGATTAGCAGAGGAAGGGCTTCTCTTTGTCTGTTCTAGATGCAAATTGAGCTTATGTGACTGGTATAAATTTCTGAAGTCTCCCATTTATCATGCCTATATACAGCATCCTGCAATACACCAAAGCAAACAGGTCTGCTCCAAACTATTTCAAATAACTCCATGTCAAACAAGCCATCGCTTTTTCTCTTTACAAAACTGCTGAACCCATGTCCTGGTTAGTTCTAGATAGAGATCGGGCTCGTGTGGCTGGTAGTCCAGATATACCCGCCTGATGGTCTTTTTAGGTACTGCCCTCTCAATCTGTGTGCCCTCATGCCACTCATTGAAGGAAGTGATGGAGACAATCTCAGGCTGCACGTTCAGTGCTGCTTGCAGAACAGTTTCGTAGTATCTGCCGTTCACTCTGTTGCGAGTGTTGTGGTTGTTCCAGGGCCGTATACTGGTGTCGATATAGCCAGGGCCCACACTCGGCACAAAGAGCAAGTTGTTGTCATCACAAAAGGCCTTGAGGCCCTTCCAGTTTTGATGAGAGGAGCCATAGGAGAATCCGTTGGAAGCAAAATATGTATACATCCCATCAAATCCTCCAGCAAGGATGTCATGCTTGTGTTTCTCATCCACAATGAGTGCAATGAAAACACTATCATATGGGCTTCCACGCAGACTGTGAGAGCCTGTAGAGGTTAGCAACTCTGCCCAAGCCTCAGTAGGCGTCAGGTAAGAGTCGTAGATATAGAAAAGAGGCAGCACTTTTCCATTGCTAATGGTGAAGCGGTAAAAAGCCCCATGATCTCCATACCTAAATGCACATATTTAATTTACCCCAGTGACCAACATGAGCAAAGTGAGGCATTCCATGCATTACATTTGGACGATACTTTCACTAAGCTGCAGCACTTCTTACATGTTTATGGTTCTTGTACAGATTTAAAGAGTATAATGCAAACTAGGTAAATGTTTATGTAAGGATTTCAAATGTCAAAATTTCAAACCAACCTGTCGATGATGTATTTGATGTTGTTATGTAAGCTATGATCAGTCCTTCCTTTATATGCCTGGATATGAAATGCCACCTGCAAAAGTATACAGTGAATCCTGGCAAGTAAGTTCCTTTATGTAATGTATTGCAAGACCTCCTTAATCATTTGGTTAATTCTTCTTCCTTTCAATACAAAAGCAAACACAGCGCAAATGTAATATGCTTAGATGTGCAGCAGGCTTGGTGTCCTTGGTGACTGCAGTAACATTCAAAAAGGCATTCAGAATTCACCAAGGTAACCAAACCATTTAAGGTTAAAAGACCTTGCATCTGAAAGGTTCAGAACTGTAGCTGTATAAAATGTTCAGAATTAACAAAGAAAGATTCATCTTTCCTTCTGACTGTGCCCAAGGTGGCCTTAACCTCTTTAAATTTTTAATTGCACTGAAGGCTTTTCTTTACACCAGGCAGAAATGTATTCATGCAGCCATACCATTAAGCATTTGGCTGTTTGTATGTCCTCTATGCTGAAAAGAGCTTTAACAAGAGCTATAACATCATTTATGTTCAAGAGTAATAAAGTACATATTAGTGCTGTAACTCTATATGAACACATTATACAGACTAAAAAGATAATGTGTTCTAAACAGATACAGATATGTATATGAGGTGCACTATTGCTGCTGCTTTTGTTTTTAGAAAGTTTACAAGAAAGGTTCACAAGGTGTGCATCAGGATTGGAATCCCATGAACAGTAAAAACCAAAGATGTTGCAGGAGGTTTTTACTTTAATGTAAAAAGTCAGGTATAAACCTTAAAGACCATCATGGCCATGGCCATGGTAACTGCATGGTGGCCAGGTACATACAAAAATATTAACATGCATGCAGGTTTTCAAACGGGGGGGTGTTAATATTTAATTACAAAAAAAATCTAATAAAATAAAAAATAAACACCTTCTGGTTTAGGCCACACCCAGTTTAGGTTTAAATATAGATACATATACAGATATTTGGAACACTAAACAAATGCAGATAGTGGCACTGCGTAACACCAGACCCTTGATTACATACACTCAAAGAGCACTTTATTAGGAACACTATACTAATACTGGGTAGGGCCTACCTTTGCTCTTAAAACAGCTTCAATAATTTGTGGCATGGATTTCACAAGATGTTAGAAACATTCCTTTGAGATTCTAGTCCATGTTGATGGATTACATCATGCAATTCCTGCAGATTTTTTAAGTGCCCTTATATTCTGCAAATCTCCCATTCTAACACATGCCAAAGGTGTTCTATTGGACTCAGATCCAGTGACCGTGAAGGCCACTGAAGAACAATGAACTCATTGTCATGTTCATGAAACCAGTTTGAGACGACTTTTGCTTTGTGACATAGTGCATTATCATGCTATTAGTAGCCATTAGAAGATGGTAAATTGTGGCCATGAAGGGATGCACATGGTCAGCAACAATACTCAAATAGGTTGTGCCATTCAAGCAATGATTGATTTGTATAAATGGGCCCAATGTGTGCCAAGAAAACATTCTCCACACAATTACACCACCTCCATCAGCTTGGACTATTGACACAAGCCAGTTTGGGTTACATTCTGACCCTCTCCTCTGTGTGCCCCAGCAGAAATCGAGATTCATCAGGCCAGGTCAGTGAGTTAGATGAGCAAATAGCATAGGTTTAGATCAGGGTCTTCGATCTTATCCACAAAAGGCCAGTGTGGCTGCAGGAGCCCCACCTGATTCCATTTGTTTAACCTGTTCATCTTTGCCTTCAATCATTATCAGGGTTGTATCTTGCTTGGTTGGAATAAAAGCCTGCAGCCACAGTGGCCCTTTGCAGATAAGACTGATGACCCTTGGTTTAGATTATATATAATACTATTATATAATAATAATACAGCATTAGACAAACAGCATGGGAGAAGCTCTGTGAAGTTATGAACATAGCCATTAGCGTGATGAATTATTTCACAACATCAGTGAAACAACAGTTTGTTTAAACAATTTTTCCTTCTTACAACCTCATCCTCAACCTCATCTGTCAAAAATGTTTCTGTCTAAAATGACCATAATAGTAGTAGGTGTTATTTTATGTCAAATTAACATAAAGTAGTGTTGTCTTTATATGCTTTATTATATATGCAGCCAATGTGTGTGTGCAACTGGAAGATCAGTTTAAATGCAGGTAATAGATGTTGGGGGAATCCATCCAGACATAAGGAATGGGAGTATGATTTACAGTCCATGTAGCTTTCCAGATTAGACATAAAGTCTCTTATGTCATCATAAAACTGCAGCAGAAAGGTACTAATGGATTGAGGTGATGCAGGCCACAACCATTTTCAGTCTGACACATTAAATAAATGAGTATGGCATTTTGGAGGGGGTGGAACTACACTTACTTACCTGGGGATGAATCAGTATATAACGACAAATGATAATGATAAGAAAATTCTGCCTCATGCATATCCAGACATATACATATACTCTGTATTAACATTTTATGTCTTTGTGCAGTTGCAATATTCTCAGCTGAATTTAATGATTGCTCAAGTTGTATTGCAATGTATAGGCAGAAAGTAGTCCAGGCACCAAAGAAGTACTGTGGAAAGTAATGAAAATATTTTATATACAGAGATTTTTCAGGTATATAAAATGAACTGTAGAATAATAATAATAATAATAATAATAATAATAATAATAATAATAATAAACAACTTTATTTTATATACCACCTTTAAAGCAGCTTCTCAACGCACTTTACACAATAAGAAAATACCAAGAAAATAAATTAAAAAACAACAGGTAAAAACACACAACACATAAAAACAAAAAACAGACTTGAATACAAAATGGTCAAAGCCATAAAAAAAAATCTAACCTAAAAAAATTAGTTCTTAGGTTAGATTTAAAAATGCTCAAAATCTGTGCATCTCTAATATGAGCAGGGAGTGCATTCCAGAGTCTAGGAGCATAGGATGAGAAAGCCCTGTCCTCTACAGATCGCAACCGTGTCTGTGGGACAGCCAGTAGACCAGCTCGAGAGGAGCACAAATGATGCTTGGGAGTATAAAGTTAAAAGAGCAGACAGATACTGAGGGGTCAGGCCATGCAGTGCCTTATATGTGAGCATAAGGATTTTAAAATCAACGCAAAACCTGACCGGGAGCCAGTGCAAGGACTTCAGTATTGGAGTGATGTGTTCATTTCTCCTGACACCAGGTTTATTATGGTAGTGGACATTCAGTCACAGATAACATGACATTTTCTGCAGCAGAAGAAATCCTACAATGTAAATGTGAGGCAGATAAAACAATGATGCCAGCATCAACTAAATTCTGAAAAGTTTGCACTCATAGTCCCCTCCGAAAGTATTGGAATGGGAAGGCAAATTCTTTTGTTTTTGCAGTGCATTTCCCATGCGCTAAGGTTTGTGAACCCTTTAGAAGTTTCTATATTTCGACATAAATATAACCTAAACCATCAGCAAATTTTCACACAAGTCTGAAAAGTAGATAAAGAGAACCCAATTAAACAAATGAGACAAATAAATTATTTATTTTAGTCATTTATTTATTGAGGAAAATGATCCAATATTACCTAGCTGTGAGTTGTAAAACTATCTGTACCTTTGCTTTCAGTATCTGGTGTGACCCCATTGTGCAGCAATAACTCCAACTAAATGTTTCCGGTAACTGTTGATCAGTTCTTCACATTGGCTTGGAGGTATTTTAGCCCATTGTTCAGTACAGAACAGCTTCAATTCTGGTATGTTGGTGGGTTTCCTCATATGAACTGCTTGCTTCAGGTCCTTCCACATAATTTCTACTGGATTAAGGTCAGGACTTTGACTTTCCAAAACATTAACTTTATTCTTATTTAACCATTCTTTGGTAGAATGACTTGTCTGTTTAGGGTCGTTGTCTTGCTGCATGCTGCACTTTCTCTTGAGATTCGTTTCATAAAAAGATGTCCTGACATTTTACTTTAGAATTTGATAGTACAAGTCAGATTTCTTTGTTCAATAATGGCAAGGTGTCCAGGCCCAAACCATGATAACACCTCCACCATATTTCACAGATGGTATAAGGTTCTTATGCTGGAATACTGTTTTCCTTTCTCTAAACATAACACTTCGCATTTAAAACAAAAGTTTTATTTTGGTCTCATCCTTCTACAAAACATTTTTCTAATTGCCTTCTTACTTTTTGGAGAGCAATGGCTTTCTAGTTGCAATCCTGTCATGCACACAATTGTTCAGTGTTCACCTGATGGTGGACTCATTAAAATTAACCAATTTGAAAGAGTCCTTCAGTTGCTTAGAGGTTACCCTGGATTCCTTTGTGACCTCATGGGCTACTACACATCTTGCTCTTGGAGTGATCTTTGCTGGGCGACCACTCCCAGGGAGGGTGACAATGGTCTTGAATTTCCTCCATTTGTACATAATCTGTCTGACTCTGAACTCTTAAGAGATGGTTTTCTAACCTTTTCCAGTCTGATGAGCAGCAACCACACTTTTTCAAAGATCCTCAGAAATCTCATTTGTTCGTGCCATGATGCACTTCCACAAACATGTTTTGTGGAGATCAGACTCTGATAGAGCCCCATTCTTGTTCTTTAAATAAAACAGTGTGCTCACTCACACCTGATTGTCATCCCACTGATTGAAAACACCTGATTCTAATTTCACCTTCAAATTAACTACTAAACCTAGAGGTTCACATACTTGTGCTGCTCACAGATATGTAATGTTGGATAATTTTCCTCAATAAATAAATGGCCAAGTATAATATTTTTGTCTCATTTGTTTAATTGTATTATATTTATCTACTTTTAGAACTTGTGTGAAAATCTGATTATGTTTTAGGTCATATTTATGCAGATATACAGAAAAGCACCACTGTAATGGCTAAATATATATTATAATCACCTGACTGAATATGCAAAATGCATTCAAGGGCTTAACTGATGGTTTGTACAGGCTAAGCTGTTTCTATAACACTAATCTTCCTAAGGTACTTAGCTAACCAATGAATCATGCTTTGTGAGACAAGGCCTTGATTCTCACATTTGAAAGAAAAGGCTTGATTAATTAGAGCAGATGTGATAAAAGTGAGCAACTCTTTTAAAATTGCACAATGAAATTGCAACAAAGAGCATGAAAACTATTCCCACATTACACAGTATGTTAGAGTAAGAGTACACTACAAAACAATATTAAATTGAACATTAATTTAATTACAGTAGGTGTCAATAAACATGTTTTTGTGTATTATTGGTTGGAAATTCAACTTCATTGTTGAATACTTTTTACAATTCCTGCTTTCTTTTGACCTGTAGTATGTTTCTAATAAAATTTTAAACACTGGACTGGTCATTTCTTATAAAAATATCTTTTCCAGGAAATAGATCAATTGACTTCACAGTGAAAGGCCACAGTACATCTCAATAAGTTGACGGGGAGTGCTTAAATGAGCGGGCACTGAGCAAACAAATATTGTACATTATTGATGGGGCTCAGTTGGAGAGCACTGCCTTTACACAACTGTCTCTCAACACTTACTCTTAGGTGTTACTCTTAGGCTATCCAACTGCTCATTATGAGCACATAATTACATGGCACTAGCACTGCTGTCCAGATATTTATATACATACACCTTTTCTATTTAAGAAGTCAATCCACTCAGATACAGCTGCTGGCTAAAATGCACTTGAATTAGCCATTCATCTAGGCTTAGACAAATTAGATATGGGAGAACTGTCATCAGATACCTGTTTTTTTTATGATTGACTGAACATTTTACCATACCAAGGAAAACCACCAACTACTGTTTCTTAGGGCTTCTACTTCAGCCACTCTTAATTAGCAGGAGAATTCTGAAGTTACATGGGTTGGATTACTAAGGAGTGTAATCCAACCCACAGACCACACAGGGTTAAAGTTTGATGAGGGGCTTTATATAATAGCAAGAGGAAAGGGAGAACATCTGCTCACTGTCACTATACCAGTCAACCGCAGCAGTTCCTCAGCCCTTTTTGTGTATATCTCATACTAAACTGTTTCAGAAATTAAAAAAAAAAAAAGTTTAAAATAAAACAAAGGCAATTTCAATAAACACAGAATACAGTTTTTAAATGATAATGTTATTTATTGAAGCAAAAAAGTTATCCAATACCAAGTGGGCCTGTGTGAAAAGTTATTTGCCCCCGTAGTTACTAATTCCCAAAATCTATGAAACTGCATTCATAAAGGGGTTCAACTGGACTAAAGACAACCAGGCCTGAATACTGCAAACCCTGTTCAGTCAAATCAACACTTAAATAGAACTTTTTCAACAGCATGAAGTTGATTAAAAGGTTTTACCCAGTAAAACACTATGCCAAAATTGAAAGAAATTCCAGAAATGATGAGGAAGAAAGTGATTGAAATACATCAGTCTGGAAAGGGTTACAAAGCTATTTCAAAGGCTCTGGGACTCCAAAGAACCACAGTGAGAGCCATTATCTCCAAATGGAAAAACTCAGCACAGTGGTGAACCTTCCCTGAAGTGACTGTCCTTCCAAAATTCCTGGGCCTGGGCAACTTGCAATAATTGAGGGAAACATGAATTCTGCTCTCTACCAGAGAATCCAAAAGGAGAATGTCCAGTCTTCAGTCCGTAAGTTGAAACTCAAGCGCAACTGGATTATGCAGCAAGACAATGATCCAAATCATAGGAGTAAGTCCTTGTCCTAGAAGTAAGGGAAAGACTGATCTCCAGTTATCGGAAGCGTTTGGTTGCAGTTATTGCTGCTAAAGGAGGCACAACCAGATTTTAAGTTTAAGGGGGCAATTCGTTTTTCACATTGGTGATAGGTGTTGGATATCTTTTTTTGATTCAGTAAAAAAATGTATTATGTGTTTACTCAGGTTTCCTTTGTTTTATGTTGTATTTTGTTTGAAGATCTAAAACTATTTAGTATGAGATACACAAAAACAGTATAAATCTTTTTATTCTCTTTAATATTTTTTCGCAGCGCTGTATACAGCATTTTTAGTAACTTCTTGCAATACACAGTATTTTCTAATGTATAAACTATTAAGAAGTGAACAATCAGCTATACTTGCTAATTCAAAATGGCATGTTTACCTTTAAATTGTGCCTGAGTGCAGCATCTAGGATCAATGAAACCAAATCTTCAGAAGGCTCTCCATGATCATCAGCCAAACCCAGAGGATACCAGGACAGCACCACCACACCTTAGAGATAATGCAGGTTCACTGTTCACAGTGCATATCAACACTCATTTCAGTGTAATTCCTTTACTTAAATGTAATTCCTTTAATTAAAATTGACTTTTTTATTGTGAATTTTTGGCATATTTGATGTGTCACATGACCTACAAGTACCATCACACACATGTGCAGGGGATTACCCATGAACCCCATAATTTAAACAAAAGGGGCATAAATTAAATTATTATAACCATGTCATCACACTAATAATGATTGTGCCTTAACCATATGATCATCTTAATGGTGTGGTATTAATGGTATTATTTAAAAAATAAAATAAAATAAAAAAAGACATTACAGTTTAATTGTATTTGTATCAACAGCATGCTTTAAATAGTGTTGATAAATATTTAATCATGTGTTATGTGACAGGTTAGAGTTTTTCTCTAAATTCTACTGTAGAGCCAGAAAGCCAGAAATATTGAGCTGTTCACTACTTGGTGCTCAATTTTTCACCGCTAGTGAAACGTTGCTTTGGTGATGAGGTGAAATTGAGCTTTACTGTTTTTAGGCGCTCTGAACTGTAAATAAAAAAGGGAACAGTTATCTTTGCTATTTTAATTTAACTGTCAGTTAGGTCGTCCTCTGAACCTGTTATATTTGCTAAATCCTAAAAAAAAATATTTGAATGGTACATGCTTCAGAAAACTTAATGTAGCCTAACAGATTGTAGGCTACTGTGCAGATAAGCACGTGCAATATTCTTTCAGCAAGCCTTTAGAGAAATGTTTACTTCTTATGAAAGGTCTGTCTACTCCCTCTGTCGCTGTCTCATTAAGAAAAACACTGAACTTCCAGTATGCAGTCAACTGCATACGTGCATACTGCATACGTGCGCAGCCTATACCATAACTCGTACTAGAACTATAAAAGGCTTACACAAAGATCAGTGTGGATAAAGAGATAAGTAGCCTAATGACTGGTAGGTACCTGCCCCTGCCATGATAATTTGCTCCATATGAGACTCCAGCACTTCCGGATCCCTCGAGCTGTACGGCCCCAGTTCAGGATAAAAACTCGAGCCGATGTCCTCAGGGGGCACATGCCTTCCTTTGGGATAACTGGCTGCGATTTTTGGGTCCCAGTGTGGCACCAGGATGTGGTCCCAATGCAAGTATCTCTCATCCGTCTGCGGGTTCCCGTACCAGGTGTAGTAAAATATATGGACGTCGTGGGATACGCCTCTGTCCAGACTCGGGTTTGAGCCGGCTGCTTTTGCATTACTTGCTACAACGCGTTCCTGAGCGGCCGATGACGGGACGTCGCTAAAAACGGAGCGCCTGTCAACTTTGTCCCCCTTGATGGGCAAAACGTCCAGATCCGAGAATCCATCACTCGGCTTCAGAGTCCTTAATCCCATCAGAGTCCCGAGCACGAAGAGCGCGAAGAGAAAAAGAAGCACGCAAGATCTTCTCCGTAGTCGAGCCATGTTTTCAAAAATGCACGTGAAAATAAAATCAGAAAACGAGCAGACGACAGTTTTCTCCGAGGGTGGGAACTACGCGTAAATGTCCACACCGACCTTATTAACGTAATGAAACTTGTTCAGCCAGACAGCACTTTAACATCAGCCTCAGGCTAAATGTGGACACAACAGCACTGCATAATGAAAACCTTTACATGATTGCGGAGTATACTTTAGAGACTGCGTTACTTCTGATCCATACTTGAAGCTAATAAACTCCACATCTGTATTGGCTACTTCCACAGGCAAAACAGCTAAATGTGAGGACGGAAAGTAAACACTGTAAACTGAGACGGTCTCTGACCAGTATTAAAGCCAAAGCGCAATATCCAAGGTTGTGTCTCTACACTTTAGTCCCATATCCGGTAAAAACCTGCAATCCAATTATGTTTTTGTGCTAGCTGCACAGAAACAGTCACCATAAAGAACAAAGCTGTACC
This sequence comes from Stegophilus panzeri, assembly GCA_024331685.1. NCBI lineage: Eukaryota > Metazoa > Chordata > Actinopteri > Siluriformes > Trichomycteridae > Stegophilus > Stegophilus panzeri. The sequence continues at coordinate 19,796,393 of JANDJT010000001.1, read as the reverse complement.
ACAGAGGCGTAACGGCTGTGTATACAGAGCTTTCTCATCCCGCATATTATCTGAGCAGTACGCCAGCACTAGCAGCTTGACATCATTTCACTGTCGCTGCATATTCCGTGCGCGCTCACCGCGTGGAGTTCAAGTTTCCTTAGAAGGGTGCGCGCGCCTAGGGGGCGGTGTTTCCTCTGGTTCAATTAGCCTTTAGGTCAGTGCAATGTATATGTGCATGGAACATTTTATCCCTCACTCTATTCTATTCATGGAAATATTGTAAGATGTTGTTTAGAGGTTGAGCTGATGTGTGTCAGAGTATAACGCTGGAATGCATAATGGCAGGATAGCCTACTCCAAGACCAGAATTAGGAAACATTGGAAAGCGGTTCAGTTAGTAGCCCATGCACCATGACCCTGATCAGGATAAAGCAGTTACTGAAGATGAATGAATGAATGAACCGTTTTGGAAACTAAATCTAAGCAGTGTATGCTGCATTTGGACATACACATTTCTGACTTCCATCCATTTTCCATACAGCTTATCATGCACAGGGTCGAGGGTAGCCTGGAGCCTATACCAAGAGACACCCTGGACGGGGCGCCAGTCCATATCAGGGCACAACTGCACATACTCGAACTGGTCTTCAAGTATTTCTGCACTGCTTTTCAAATTAAAGATTGGTGTATTGGAAGCAGGGAAACATTCAAATATGCAGTACAGAGTACAGAGACCATACTTTGGAAAAAACTTTTCGATACCTGGCAGCACAGTGGCAGAGCAGGTAAAGTTGCCTTTTCTTGAATATTCTGTATCAAATTCACAATTTCAAGCTGTTTGTCACTAATGATATTTCTACATTGCGAATGATTCAATATTCTTGGCTAATTGATAGATCATGCCATAGTAAAGTCTCTGTTCGAATGCTCTCATTCTCTACACATTTTATACTGTTTTATAATGTTTCAGCAGTATGTTCCTGTGAGATTATATATTATCCTCTCATATTTGTTTGAGCAGATGTAGGAAAAGCCTCAAGGGTCTGCTATCCTTCTTAAACATCTTCATTAGGGACTGCAGATGCACTGAGTAGCAGTGGCAGAACTGTAAGCATCATCACATCATGAAAAATAAACATGATCAAGCACATAAAAGATGTAACCCATAAACTCAGAGTGCTTAAAATGTCCACTTATCAGAATGGGACTGCATAAGGTGCATGAATTTTCCCATTAACCTCACAGGAAATGAAGAAAGGGAATGATAAAGTTATAACTCAATCAAGGTCTGAATGTCTTAACACACAAGTGGTATAACTATAGGCCAATAAAATGTCAGCTAAGCCATTCATCTAGCTAAGTCACTTTGCTCAGCGCCTGATTGATGCAGTCCTTTCTGTGTAGAAGAGATTTAATATAACATTATAGAAATCGGTTAATTAGCACTCTGAGGAATGCTGTTTTACACAATATGGGAAAACCCCCACATGCGTCCACTTTTTCAAAGTTTAAAAATCATTAGCAACCCTTGCTGTAACAAGTGAAGTCTTCTTTATAGGTGAAAATGTAATGCCTTCTGCAGTGTTTTATAAAAGACCTTATTATGCAAAAATCAGTGATGTTGATTCTCAAACACTAAATCTTCACAGTATTCATTAAAAAGAATGTTTTTAGCACCTCATGTTGTATTTTAAAAAAAATAATGAAACAGAAGAAGGCCATCATACAGTGGCTTATGTTGATTAGTTGACTTTGATTTACAAGCTTGTTAGGAGAAATGTGAACATTTTGCCTTTTGACAAGTGCCAAAAATTATTCAGTATTCAAATCCTACAGCTTTAACATTGAAATAATAGGGGAATGATATTGCAGATAATATTTAGGTGTAATAAACATTTATATATTATATCATATTATATTATAGTATTAATATTATACAATATAAATACAGGACTATGTTATGTTCATGAGGGGAAAAGAAGTTTTAAAGTATATGTAAACAATTCACAATGACCACTAGAGTGCAATCCACATTTTCAATGTTTACCCTTACTCTTTTTACATCCATGTTTTTTCATTAAAAGTATCATGTTTTATGTTGTTATAAATTGTTCTGAACTGTGTAAATTATCTTGTCCATGATGTTGGAGCACATCACAGTTGCAGTATTAAGTGTTGTTGATGTGCTGGTTTGCTATTTGCAGGATGTACCTATTATTCCATTTTGGTCTTGTTTGTGCAAAGAACCCTGTTCCAGAAATAGTGTGCATTGTTTAGGTGCAAATTTTAGGTGCAAACGTAAGCATGTTTGTTTTTGGAAAGAAGGGAAACATTTCTTGTTACACTTCCATTAAATGCATATTTGATCAGTCTAGTGATGTGCTGCCATGAATTGATAACTGATTACTCTACCTAGATGTAGCCTGTGGGGTTTTGCAGTTTCTCTGAGCATATGAGCTGGGATTGGTGAGAATTTGCTGAGACACCCACTCATGTTAATACTGGCAAGATTTATTGATTTCATTCAATTAAAATTTAGTTTTAATGATACAATCAAACTAGACTACATAGCTTAGTATTTGAGGGTCAAGAGCCATCCTCAAGGGCCTTACTTTTCACAATATTCAGATTACTAGTCTTGAATGTTCTATACATTAGTAAATAATAGGCTACATTCATGAAAATCAAAATAGAATCAAAATACCTGCTTTTACAAAGGTGATCACTTTAATCAAGTGTATTTGAGTCACTTTAGACATATATGACTAGTATGCTAATTTAATAAGTCCAAAAATGGTTTAAGACACAAATATAACACACAAACACGGAGTACATTTCTATATGTGGATATATGAAGTTTGAGATTACTTTTACACTCATGGGTTCTTCAACGGTTTTTCAAGGGCTTCTTTGTATATTTAAGGAGTTTTTAACTTTCTAAATGGGTTGTAGTTCGGAAGCTGAAATCACAAAGACAGTAAAACCAAAGCGTGCCTGTGTGTGTGTGTGTGTGTGTGTGCGTGTACGTGTGTGTGTGTGAGAGAGAGAGAGAGAGAGAGAGAGAGAGAGAGAGAGAGAGAGAGAGAGAGAGAGAGAGCGAGCGAGAG
>JANDJT010000001.1:19763123-19793204 GCA_024331685.1 Stegophilus panzeri | reverse complement strand
TGTGTGTGTGGGAGAGAGAGAGAGAGAGAGAGAGAGAGAGAGAGAGAGAGAGAGAGAGAGAGAGAGAGAGAGAGAGCGACCGAGCTAGCTAGCTTATTGATTGGGTGCTATTCGTTGCATCACCTTGGAAACAAAGGCTTGATAAATTGACATGCAGATGAAATCAGGTTTAATATTGATGATCTAGTTGAGTTTAGAAAGGGGGAAGAGTGGTGGATGCCTGCTGCTTTCATCTAGGTACAGCTTATGCTTTATAGGAAATCAAGAGGTCCTGTGCACTTAAGATTAACAAAACGTAATCTAAAAAGGTATATTCATCTATTGTTTGCACGAATTCCTGGTCTTCTAAATAAATGTGACACATAATTGTGAAATCGTGGATATATCTCTTATTGCTTGAATATGAGGTCGGTCTGAAGCTTTGTGACTGCTATTTTTGTTCTTCTTTACCAACAATAATTCAGGAGATGGGAAATTGTATATGATAACCGTTTTTCAATTATACAATATAGAACTAAAAACCAAGTAAACGAATTTCCACACAAGAGCAATACATTCATATAATTATCCCTATTTATTTTATCCCTATTACATTATCCTATTATGTGATTAGCTGGGGTTATTGGTTGTTGTTGGTGGTGGTTGTTGTAGGAAATGCTAATGCTCCATTATTTCACTCTAAATTGCATTTTAACTGATGATAGATTTGCAAAGAGTTTATCCTGTGTTAAACGTCATGCCAATGAAGCACCTCTGGATTTCAAAATACAAAAAATCTTTCTAACATTTCCATTTAACAGTGTGCTGCCTAGGCTTCGGTAGCCTACATGTAGGTATATCTAATCAGTCATTGGAATATGAATTTATCAAATAAAAAAATAAAAACAATTAACTGATTTGCCGTTAAGGTCCTTATTTGATCCATGATGTGTAGCGGATCTTAACATTTGCCTGGAGGAATAGCCGGAGCCTTTTCTAAAAGTAGTTGCTAGATAAGGTTTTCGGTTCTTAAACGAAAAATACTTTTAATTGCCCTAAATTTATAAACAGTTTCAAACTGAATTAAATCGAATTTAATGTGGTCAGGGCAACCGCATGTTAATCACAGGTAAACGGCAAACAGTAGAAGATAAAAATAATATAATAATCTTCAGCAACCCTGATTTTCTGTTAGGCTGTTATTTACATTTCTGAGGTTGAATCATGTGGGCCTTAACTCGAAATCCCTGATGGTCGATGATGAACTGACATGGGCCCTTTAATGAATGAAACCGAGTAAATCTGATCAACAAAAAATTGCGAATCTTTAGTGAGTTACAGTTGATATTCATTATTCACATATTATTAATAGGCCTATTAAAATGTTAAATATTAGTGTTATAGGAATATTAGATTAAATTCCATTTTAATAGGTATAATTTAATCGATCCTATACGTTTCATGTGAAGAATTTCGATTTCCAGAATTAGCAGTGCTTCTTTTACTTTGATATAATATTTATTTGGTCTACTTTTGAACATTAAACATTGTTTAGAAATATATATATATATAAATATTGGTTGTTTACGTAATCCCAGCATTAAACATTTATAATCTTGATATACAGCCTAGGCCAACAACACAATGGGTGTTGTTATTTTGTGAGCTCACTACAGTGTATATTGTACATGTTAATAATTTGTTTATTGACCTCAAGCCACATGCTTCTCTAGTGCTGTTCAGCCCATCCGATGCTGATTACGTGGCTATTTGATCATAAAAAAAAATTGAGGAAATAATTTCTATTTATTAAACAGGATCAATTTATTTACTGCGGCTGATCCCGCTGTAAACGATGTTTAGCCTATATGCAGTAGATTAAATACTCAAAGCTCTGCTCAGCAACCAGTCTGTAAGAGTGTCCAAACCCTATCCGCTAAGTGCATCTAAGACTATGCATGAGTAAACAATACAAAATGTATTTTGTATAAAATGTATAAAATGTTTCTTTTAAAATTCTTTTAAAAGAAACATGCCAAAGCGTTGTGGTTATCTTTGTCTTTCCAGTATAAGCCTGGATAGTTATGAAGTTACCAAACTCCCCCACAAGAGGGCGGGATCCCTTGCCATTCCAGGTTCCCAACACTGGTCTTGGAAAACCTCCTGTCCTACATATATTAGTGTATTCCCTTCTCTAACACACATGATTCAATTAATCAGATTAATTAACAGCCCCTGCTTAGTTGAAGTGGGGAAATTTACTTCATGACCAGGGTGGGGAACCTGTGCTATAGCTATTATAGGTTATATGTGCCACGGACTGCAGATGGAAGATGTGAACATGGGCTTTTTTGTCTGAAAAATCTCCTTTAAATCATACCTCTAGATAGAACATATTTTGAGTCAAGCCAAATCGGATGTCTGTTTGATTCAGTGAAAGCATTCGGGAAATGTAAAACACATCTAAGGGGGAAAAATTACAGATTTAGCATGTGAATAATTAAATGTGATGTTTAGACTCTGTTCTCATTTGTCATAACATTATTCACATAATGCTACGAGTTCACTATTCACAAGTGCAATTTCAGGGCACATGGTGAAATGTTAGAGCCTTGTTTAGTCTTATTTTAATAATGATATATAATCATTATGTTTTTGCAGGCATTTCCTTGTTAGTGTAGCTATTTTTAATCCTGCGACGCCAGTTTTGTGATTTCCCTGGTCTGACACCTGATTCAGCTCACCGGTTAATTACCAGGTTAAGTGGGTGTGTTAGAGCAAATAGAGATGGGGTGGGGGAGCTAGGGCAGAAAACTCCGCATAGCTGAATTCATAAAGTCCAGCAGGACATATATCAACACTATAGGTGTTCACTGCGTATTCTGCTTTGTGGTGTGGTGAAGGGAGTGTTGATCATTTTCACGCATGGACCCTGCTGTGCACTGGCCCTCATTTGTGATTGGTCCCTCCTTCGAGTAGAGGGGCCAGTCACTCATTCACTATGGTATGCGTTGTTTACCGCAAAGGGAAGAGGAAGAGAGAATCATGTGGACTTGACCGAAACAGAGTCTCGGGTCGTTAGATGCAGAGGGACCGTAAAGAGAGTGACAACAAGACCAAGGTGCAGTCACCAGAAAAAACGATCTAAAAACGCTTTTCAAAAAAACCCCGCAGAAATCGAATACTGGGATTCAAAGGAAAAGAAACAACCCTGCGACTGGAGCTGGGAAAAGCCATGGCTGAGGGTACGTGGACATGGTGATGGGTGAATGTGATTGAGGTTTATCAAGGTAGCGGTTCTCACGATTAGGGTGGCTGGGGGTTGGGTTTCTTTACATTGTGTCAGGTTTTAGGGATTCTTCCCAAAATCTTTCGCACTGACCCTCCCACTTTTTCACTCCTGAAGGACGAGTCAAGCCTCCCTTTGTTTTCTTCACCCTTTGGCTTAAGATAAGGTTTGTCGTGAAGGGCCACGTTGGTCTGGGGGAAAAAAGGACACAATCAACGCAAGGTTTTATTTCACTGAAGATGGGTTCGATTTCACACTACGATTTTCAAGGTGAAATGGCCATTTTTCGACCTTATAATTAATTGTAGCCTATATTGTTACTTTAGGAAAAAAAAAAAGATTAACAGTCGACAGAAACCTGCAGGGGCCCAAAGCCCGACACTGTAGATTGTGTGTAGCCCGGACAGAACGTTTGCAACGTTGTATGGTGTAAAGAATTGTGTTTAATAAAAACGTGTATAACGAAATTATTTACGTTTTCTGGATGCGAACGTGTGTAACGTTTTGAACCACATATTCAGATTCTGTATCCGTGTAGATGAAAAGTATCCCACACACCCCCTACAACACTAATTTGCTCAGGCGTTCATATATAGGTCGACCAAAACCATTTTATAGCCTACAAATAGGAAAATGTTGCCGATATTTAATTCCATATTTTACCTGGCTGGAATTTAACTGAAACATTACATCTATTAAAATAGTAGATTTTTAAAAATTGACCTTTGCTCTTTAAGTCCTAGAAAAAAATTCCTAACAGGCTATTCACAAATATTTTGTTCTTTGGGTTTTGGTTATGAAAATGGCAGCGAAAATGTAAGCAGATTGTTAGTTAATTTAATGCAGCAATACTTTGGAGAACTGCGATATTTCGTCCTTAGTTGGTTTCTGATGATCTAGAAATTGGTCTGTGTTTGTATTTTATGATTTCCTTTTCCCCCCTGTTAATGGCATTATATATCATTGCAGGAGGATGCGCTAAAACCGAGAAAGAGGAAGGACCGTGCATGGAGGAAGATGTGCAGTTTTTCCACGGTATCGGTGTCTGCAAATGGTTCAATGTGCGGATGGGTTTCGGCTTCTTGTCCATGAACAGCCGAGAGGGAGAACCACTTGAAGCTCCAGTCGACGTGTTTGTCCACCAGGTAGCACTTCTTTTTTTCTTTCATTATTTTAACCTCCACACCTCCCAAAACGTCTTTTTTTTTCTTGGTGCTTGGAAAGCGCTACAAATGACAAAGCTTGTGATAGGACTGATGACTGGAATCATGTACATGTATAGCATTTGGCAGATGCCCTTATCCAGAGCTACTTACAGAAGTGCTTTGAAGTTTCTATCAATAAATACATCCTGATACTGGATCACTAGGTCACTGACTAAGAATACCATCAGACTAAAAACTCTGTTGTGGAGGTAAGAAAAGCACACAGACAACACATTTTCACTATAGAATCGTGGCAACAATATAGAGAAACCAGAATGTCCTGAAATGACCCACCTATGTTGGGGAATTTACCTTTGCTAATTAGTTTCCCATGCAAAACTGCTGCCTCCACCCCTAAGAAAATGTAATGGTGTGGTTTCTTGTTGCACCTTTTCATCCTGGTTTCCTCTCTCCAGGTTTCAGCTGAAAAGTCATTAAGGGCTATCTGTGGTCTTTGTGAGACCCTTCCCCCCACCCCTCAAGCTACAGTATGCTAATAGCTGATAGACATAGGAGATTGTGCTCTGCACTTTTCCACCGCAAGGTATGGCTCAACTCGACTCGACTCTGCTCGCTTTTTGGAGGCTTTCCACTGCAGATAGTACCTGGTATCTGGTTCTTTTTTTAGTACCACATCGGTCAAGGATCCAAGCGAGCCGAGCCATTACTAAATGTGAGCCACGCACAGAGGGAATAGGGACTTCTCCTTAATGAGTGGTTCTGTATTTTATCTGAATATTGCTTTGATAATACAACATTATTCCTGCGTGAATGCGAGTGGAAGATGGCACCCACTTTGAGCCAGCACTAAACTGCAGTGGAAAAACAAGCTCAGAAATGTAAAGCGAGTCTAGTCGTGCCGTATCGTGCAGTGGAAAAGTAAAGTCATCAAGACCCACTGCAGATATGCCATTCTTCCTGAAGCAGCCAATTGGAATCTAAGGCCATTCATAATGAGTACATGTTTTTTTAAATTGTAACTAGTCATCATATTTAGAGATTTTATAAAATATCGAAGGGTATGTGTGAAATAGAGGCAAATACATTGCTTTTTTAATATACAGTGTATTCTCCCTGTCACAGCACACAATCTGAAAAAAGTAAAGACATGTAAAACATTTTAAGTTACAAATATTGGAACTTCAGTATAATAACTAGTCAGGCATAATTATCAGTACATGGTAGTCAGTGTTCTGGCTGTAAGCCAAATTAGCTGAAGGGTGGACCACATGCTGGGGTGTAGGAACTACAGTTGTTGTGGGCCAGAATTATTAGCAGCATGTCAGAGAACATTAACTGCTGGGATCTGCTAGCCTTTGTGGACACAGACAAAGGAATCTGTATCCCAATAAAAAGTGCTCTTCACACCCATGACCGACCCCCACTTTATCTACAGAGCCATCCCTCCTATTGTCCGCTGATGTCTTCCTCTACTTCTCCCCTACTTCTCAAAGTGTGACTGCTTAAATAATAAATTCTACTCCTTAAATAATAAGAAAATTAAACAAACTATATGTATGTATGTATCTATGTATGTGTGTGTATATATATAAATATATGTGTGTGTGTGTGTGTGTGTGTGTGTGTGTGTGTGTATATATATATATATATATACATATACATAATGTGTGTAGGTAGGATTGACCTACCATGGCTATTTTGTTTTCCGAATAACGACAGAACCAAAACACTTGCCTCAAACTCAATGCAGAAGGGAAGGGGGATCCTCATAAGATGGCGTGTTACCCACAATTCAATGCAGTATGACATCAACTTCACATTCTCTATAGAGAAAGCGAGCTAAAGATTCAGTAAAACCATTTAATTAGAATGATTTTAAAACAAAATGTTTCTGAAAATCCATTATGTCTTTTCGTTGGAATTCCTATGTAGAAGGATTTTTTTGTGGTGGTGGTCAAGAGTTAATTGCTGATTAACATTTTAGTGTTTAATTTTCCAAAGCTGCCAGTACTTTTTTATACTACCTGGATGATTTGAAAACAAACAAATGTTTGTTGCTCTACAAAGAACTGTAGCTTATAACAATATAATTCTTTGGAGACACACACAATAATCCTTTTGTAAAACAAGCAGGAAGAAGAGGTTTTATACTAATGTCAGGATTGGGCTTTAGGAGCTCTTCTGAAAGTAGGTATATTAGGTAGGTAATTGATTAATCGATGGTTCCATACTGATGTTTTAGGGATGGAGAGAAGCGTTAATATTCATTAGTGCAGACACTAGCCAGGTACCGGATCTTGGTGCTGCACTTGATATGGTTCATCACATGAATCATATCAAAATAGTATTGGTTAAACTGGCTTTGTACTGACCTGGTTCCAATATTCTCCAAGTAATAGTCAAAATGTTGTCCTTGTAAAGGGGCTTTTCACCTGCTAATGTAATTTGTGGTATTCTACAAGATTCAGTACATGGACTACTGCTCTTTAACATTTACATGTTGCCTCTTGGACACATAATTTATCAAAACAGCCTCATCTATCATATACTGATGATCAAATGTATATTTACACACATCTCCTCAACCACTATTGAAACATTCAATAACTGCCTGCAGAACTTTACATCCAGGATGCACATAAGTTGTTGTTTTTTTTCTTTTTGAAATTAAACTGTGATATAATAGAAATAATTTCTTTAGGTCCTATAACTCTCACTGCAGAATGTTTACTTATATGTTAATCATCACACAATCCTAATCACAGTTGTCAACATCACAATCATCACAGACACAGTGTCTTCAACTTTATCATTCAAAGTTCACAACAGTACAATCAGACAGCAAGCATTTTTACATTTATTAAATGTAGCACATATCTGGCCACACCTCATTTTTTTAGATGGCTACCTTTAATCACATAGTTATTCATCACTTATAAGGCCTTTCAGAGTTCAGATCAAGAATATAGCTGACATTGTCTTGTCTTTTCCAAGGCGCCATTCTATGAGTTTTCTTGATGGAGTTTTCTCTATCGCTACCGCATGTCTAGCATTAGGAATACTTTTTAAACTAACCTTTTTAGACAGGCATATAATCTTTAATTCTTTGTTGTATTATGGGTTGTCTTATTTATTATTATTATTATTATTATTATTATTATTATTATTATTATGCCTGAGACTTGCATATCCAGCAAGTGATGCTTTTAAAACGGGAATATTGCATTTGACCCCTAACTGTTGCTAGCCTACAAGTACTACCATTTTTGATTGTTTATTCTCAAATATTTAAATTATTGGGCAGTATGAATTCATTACAGATTGTGTTTATTTCAAACTCAAGAGATTCAGGGGACATAAAGTGGCTTATATGTTTTTGTTTAAATTGTGCAGTAAGTTGAGGTTCTCCACTGAATATTTTATTTCAGTCTTCTGGCCACAATAGATAAATAATGAGTACTTAACATTGAAAGGCTTAGGACTCAACACCTAAATGATTCTTTACTTTGTATAAATAGTGTTTTATATAACTATGGAGTAAGTTCTTTGTTCAGTTGAGGTACTGACCTAACCTATGCCTCACACGGCCATTAAATATCTCATTGTCTCCAGTTTATATTAAGTTAACATTGCTCTTGACACTTTTCACTGACCCGGGGCTGTAATTATTTATTTTATGATTGTTAAAATATCTAGGCTATGCATGTGTCCATTTTCTCCAGAATAAAATTAACAATTACACTTAAGTATTTCTCAAGCTGAAATGTTTATCAGGAAGAGAAACATGGCTTTACCACTGAGCTGATGTCGATGAAACGCATGAAATTTGGCTTTTAGAAGTTTGGCCATTTGTATGTGAAACCATGCAGATGTGTTTGAGGATATTTTCTAGTGCAGGGTTTTTCAGTACCAGTCCCATCCTGCACAGTTTCAAGTTTTCTGTACTCTACTCAAGATGCATGATCCAGCTTGATTATTAGCTAATGAACTGGTAGTGTAGGAAGCAGGGAAAACTTGAACCTGTGCAGGACAGTGGGATCTCAAGGCCTAGAGGTGTGAACCTCTGCTCTAGGCGACCTCTACATGCTTCTGTACTGAGAAACCATTTAAGGAATTTTCCTGGGCCCCCACCCCATCCAACTTAGTGGTCAGTGTCACTGAGAGAGGAATTAAGCCATTGGTGTGTGGTATTGGGGGAGGGTATGTGTGAGGGAGACTCTACTATGGGGTGTGTGGAATGCAGAATCTCCAGGAAACACAGACGTATGGTTAACACACATTCTACCCCATCCTCTAAGTTTGTAACCCCTCTCACTACAGCAGAGAATCAGGTGTAGCTGTGGAATTCTGAATTGATGCACATTTGGTCTTACCTGTATGCAGATGACTACAAAGCCAGTAATATATGTATAGAATATAGATTTGAATATAGAGGATTAGCAGAAACTTTCAGGAATGAGGTTTTTCAGCTTGAATACCATTTTTGTGCATATTTGTATATAATTTTTATGGGAGTTACTGGACTGAAGTGGAATGATCAATGCTGAATTGGAAATAAAATAGTTTTCCTTAGAGTTAATTTTTTTAGGTATTGCTGTCAATACATTTCATTATGTGTTAGATAATGTGTTAGTAGACTTGGATGTTTTACTTCCTGTCAGGATTCTCTATAGTAAATACTGATGAATAATATTAATTTCTTTTCAGAGTAAGCTACACATGGAGGGATTTAGGAGTCTGAAGGAAGGTGAGAATGTTGAGTTCACCTTTAAAAAGTCTTCCAAAGGCCTGGAGTCTGTGCGGGTGACAGGGCCTGGAGGAGTGCACTGTATAGGAAGTGAAAAGAGACCCAAAGGCAAGAGTGCCCAGAAACGCCGCTTGAAAGGAGACAGGTGAATAGACTGAGCATTAATCACAAACAGTACTATTTTACCAAAGTAGGATGCTGCTGTTGTGTACTGCCTTTGTCTAAGCAATTATACATGAGGGATTAACATCACAACCTTACATCTGAAAGAGTGCATGTCATTGTTTTATTGCATTGTAAGTGGAAATCTTAACCTCTCAATTTAGTTTTATTTGTAATGTTATATGGTCATCTCATGTGCCCCCACTCACTCTATCCTCAACTCATCTCATGGTTGGGGTCAAACAGACTGGCTTGACATGTGACCTGGATCAATAACTGTTTAAAATGTCTTGCCAGTAGTGCATTTCTACTCAATAGCTTTACCCTAACATCCACCCCCAATTACTGTGGCTGTCCTTAACATATTAGACCACTGCCTTGTATCTTCATGCAGGTTCTGGTTTAAATTTTTAGAACTTGCCATCTATTCATGATTGTACACTCCTAACCAAGATTTAGGAATTTCACACTGTATATACGCCACAGCATACATGATGTGGACCTCTCTCTGGATTATCAATATGAACAAATGTTAGTGGTGTATCCTGTGGCCTCTTGGTCAGTCAGCTCTGGTTATGGTAAATAACAAAATGTAGTTGAATTCGAGTAAGGATTGTTACAGCCTCAAATAGTCTCAAGTGGCCTGTCTTTGATACAACTGCCTTGGACCACATTGGTCCTTTAAGAGGTGCCACAGCTGTCTAACGTGATTACTCATCCTTGTCAATGACAAACGGTACCTTTTAACAAGTTGCTTTTGTTAGAGCAGCATTGTCCATATGCTTCATCCTTGTAACATGGACATGTAGCAAGATAAAAGTTATACAGAGAAGGGTGGAAAAGGTTTTTATCAGTTGGGATCTCTTTGAGCTCACAATAAAAAATCACTGCTATGCAGCACAATAAATATTGTAAATATAAGAAATTAAACATTTTGTAAATGTAAATTTTGTAAGAATGTCAAAATGTAAGAGATCACTGTTCTGTTTAACTTTCTCGCCCCATTTGAGAAATATTGGTTTCATCACACACACATACACACATCTTTGTTTCATATACTACTGTTCAGGCCCCATGATGCAGTGAAGAAGAAACACAGCAGCTCATTTAATTGATAACAGATGTAGGTGCCTGAAAGTGGTTAGGGGTCAGTGTTGCCATGGAAACTGCATAAGTTTAGTGCTTGGGGGTGAAGTTGGAGGAGCAAGAGGTCATAGTTCATAGGTTAACATTGCAGTTTTTTTCTGACAAAGGGCTCTATAGACTTTCTGCACACGCTTACTGTGATTGATCCTCACCCCCAAGCTGCTGCAATGGTGGACCCATGTGGACTCTCAGTTCAATGCCTATAAACCACCAGCAGCATCATTGCACTCCCCAGTGTCCCCACATGACCTCATCTGCATACGCAATAATGCAGTAGTGACAGAGTGCACCCAACACCCATCTGTCATTCATGTTGCCACGCGTGGCCATGATCTAAACCACTTTTCAAAGTCAACCCCCTCTGACACTATTCAGTGGCTGCAAATGGCTAAAAAAAATTAGGGTTTTAGCAAGTTGCATAGAAATTCTGATTTTACATTTAGTTTGACTATTGGCCAGATCAATGGTGGCAGATATAATAATTCACCAGGAAGGTTCTGGACCAAACATGTTTAATGGAAATCAGTATAAAGCAGTCAAAAATCATGGATTACATGTAAGTGCCTTAAGCTGAATTTCACAATAATTTTCAATTAGCCTTGACAAACCAGTAGTCTTGATTGACAGTTGGCAGTCAGTCCAAGTTTAATTCAGTACCGCTCAATCTAAATTAAGCAAATTAATATCTTAAACAATGAACAATGTTTTCTTGTGGGTTCTCTGGTTTCCTCAAATCTCCCAAAAACATGCTAGTAAGTGCTTTGCTGATGCTAAATCGCCCCTGAGTGTCACTAAGTACATTTACATGGATAACAATAATCCAATATTATCCTGATTAAGACAATACTCAGATTAAAAAACTAGCATGTAAACAGGAATTTTTGATTACCTTAATCCGACTAAAGTCATACTTGAAGTAAACACAAATCAAATTAAGACATGGAGTATTCCTATTTTAGTCACATTATCGAAGTGCGTTATAGACATGTAAACACCTTAATCACTCTATTAACGTCGTGTGGGAGTTTTCACCACATTTTGCGACAGGACACGTACACACACGGCAGTGCGCAACCGTTTGATGACAAACAAGAGAGCATGGCTGTGTCCGAAACCGTGTACTTACCTGCTATCTAGTAAGCGAGATGCATGCATTTCGGCTACTATATAGTAGGTAAGTATGTGGTTTGGGACACAGCCCATGGCTTCAAGCAGTCGTCTATTTGCATGTACAGCATGACAAATAATTAACTGCACTTGAACCTCTTGTGAAATTAAAAATAAAATCACCCAAACTGTATATGGTTCCATAACGAAGATGAACTGTATGTTGATACGTGAAACTCTGGAGGGAATGTCGGACGGCGTGGCGTGGGGACGTAATGATGTGTGCCGTTAATCGATCTGTGTTCTATAACATGTAAAACGGGAACATGAAAGGAATATTCTAAAAGCAACTCATGTAAACACCTTAATCATAATATTGTCTTATTCAGAATAAGGTCAATAATTAGATTACTGCTGTCCATGTAAACATAGTTAATGAGTGTGTGAATGTGTACGTGATGCCCTTCTGGTGCTCTGACTGGTGTCCCATCCAGAATATATATCCACCTTGTGCCGTGTGCTCCTGGATAGGCTCGGGATTCAGAGAACCAGAATTCACCAGTTACAGAAGATGAATATACAAATGAAAAACAGCTCAAGGATTTATGAGCTTTATTAAGCCGCACTGATCTTGGATAGCTATGTGTCTCAGCTACTGGCTTGTAGGTGTTTCCCTTTTGTGAATTTACATTTAAGCAGTATTTTTATTTATTTATTTGAAGAGAAATATAACTAGAGAATTAGTGTCTCAGCCTTTCAGTGTCATGTTGTCTTTTAGGAATTATTTAATCTCTGTTTCTCAGGTGCTACAACTGCGGAGGTTTAGACCACCATGCAAAAGAGTGCAAGCTGCCTCCTCAGCCAAAAAAGTGCCATTTCTGCCAGAGTGTCTCACACATTGTTGCCAACTGCCCAGTCAAAGCCCAGCAGTCCTCATCAGGCTCTCAGGAAACACCTTTCTCTTTGAAGGGAGAGGAAGAAGTAAAGAATTATTCCCCTCCACCCACAGATATCACCAACTGAGGCAAGCATGCACAGAGGAGGTTTGGATGGAGCTTACAAGTAAATCATACCACTAAATTGACAAGATGAATATAGGTTCCTACTAATGCTGCTTTTGGAACTACCTCAGTTATATAAAAGAAGAATGTACCATTTTGTCTTTGGTGTAATGCTCAGGTATATAATTGCTTTATACTCAGGAATTTTCACAGTGCATTATTGTATCTCAGTAACAGAAGTGATTTCACTGTATCTGACTTGTGATTATAGTTTTATACATGCTGAGATAATGTTATAGAGAATGTGACACTTTTTGACTGTCCGACAAAGAGCAGAGGCTGTGGAGCCACTACTCTGTAAAGAATGTATATTTCAGGGATTATTTATGGTGAGGTTTAGGGTTTGGAACAGAGTTGGGGTGTGTTTACAATCGACTGACCTCACCACCTGGGGCCAAATGAATGTTATGTTGGCATGGCTTGCCAGTGATTATTGTTTGTTTTATCCCTGTTAAGTAATAGATTGTGATTATTTTGAAAGAATGACACAACCTTAGAGATTAATTTCATTAATTAATTTAAAATTACAGTCTGAATTCAAAATGTGTGTTGACATCACATACTACATATCTGCTACTGTCTGTGCTACCAATGTTTGCCATTTTCTTTTTACAGTTTATTTTCTAAGAGTTTATTATTCTGATGACGTCCATGTCCATTCACTAAGACATTGCCTCCTTTCCTCAGTTGCCAGACTTCTTTAGGAAGAAGAGGTGCATGCAGATCTAGCCTTAATAGTCTTTTTAAATAAGAAGCTAGCATACTTTCTTATACATTTAATATATACCATATATGTTAACCTATAAGAGTTGAAATCATCTTAATATTTATTACTATGACTTCTCCTCAAATACCTTTCCCTTTGCATCAATTTTACATCCACCCTCTCCTCCCATTATTTATGAAATGTTAATGTTTTGTTGTTTAATTTACAGACAATGATGATTCTATGCACAATTTTGTTAGACTTGGTAGATGAGTGTTGGGAATTTTATATATGCTGACATCAGTGCAAGTCTGCACTAATCATGGAGCTTATATTTGCCTTGTTATGGTTGCTGTTGTTATTTTATATTTTTCAGAGCGATGTGTGTGTGTGTGTGTGTGTGTGTGTGTGTGTGTGTGTGTGTGTGTGTGTGTGTGTTTTGTGGTTTTTTGTTTTTTTTAATAATTAGATTAAGCTAGCAAAAACCTATGATAGTTGTCAATTACCATGAACCTGAAAATCTCAGAGAACACATGTTGGCTACATTCATTAGGAGAGTAATCTAGTGATGCATGTTAGAGGACAAATGGCAATTCCAGTATCACACTAGCATTATTAAACTGTTAACAATCATATTGTTTACCCTCATGTTGATATTTTTTAAGAAGTTTATTTTGGATATATGACTACCAACAATCATGCTATTATAACACTTAAGTAACCAAATATGTTGTTTTTAAATATATAGAGCAAATTTTATCTTACCAAAGTAATTTTAGGTTTTTTATTTTTTTTAAGTTTTGTTTTTCAGGCCATTTAAACGCATGAGGGAACTTGTGTGTTTGCTCAAAGATGGAACACAATTTTAGCACATATATGCCTTTGTTGTACATTTTTTTTTATCGAATTTTATACTGTTTTGGCTGTTTCACTGTAATTTTGGCAATTATTTTGTTCTGTTCCAGTAGATATAATCTTCAGCCTTTTCTCACAGTTCAGACGATTCAGATTCAAACTGTCTTTGCCTGATTAGCGCCGTGAAGTTCTATCATATGTAGCCTAGAACTTCATATGTTATCACTTCATATGAAACACACCTTGTGTGTTTTGCTAGCTTATATATAGCTACTAATGATTTTATTTCCATTACAGTCTATCAGTTGTCCTGTTTGAGTTCATTTGGTTAATACCTTTCTGATGATTAAATTTATATTCTTTTAAAACATTTAAGCTTTGTGAATATTTGTCTTAAAATGCTTAATTGCAGGGGCGCACAGTGGCTTAGTGGTTAACACGTTCGCTTCACACCTCCAGGGGTGGTTTGATTCCCGCCGTGGCCCTGTGTGTGTGGAGTTTGCATGTTCTCCCCGTGCTGTGGGGGTTTCCTCTGGGTACTCTGGTTTCTTCCCCCAATCCAAAGACATGCATGCATGGTAGGTTGATTGGCATGTCCAAAGTGTCTGTAGTGTATGAATGGGTGTGTGAATGTGCATGTGCCCTGATTGGCACCCTGTCCAGGGTGTACCCTGCCTCATGCCCAATGCTTCCTGGCTCCAGGTTTCCCCGTGACCCTGAAAAGGATAAAGTGGTATAGAAGATTGATGGATGGCTGGATGGATGCTTAATTGTCAATGTATATAATGTAGACTATATTGATTCTGAAGTAAGCATGCAGGATGGCTGGGTCTAAAGCTATTTCAGGAAACCTCTGTTTATGCTTCCTTAATAAATTCTACTCCATAATAAACTTTAAACATGCTGTCTATTTTTCAGCTAAACGCTGAACGAAGGCCTAAATAAAGACACAAAGTAGCATGTTAAGGTCCGGCTGGTTTTCGAAACGAAATTCAAATATTTAATGACCAATGTAGCTACTTAATGTAATATACTTCATAGATGACAAAGTATACGAAACAGTAAGAAGAAAATGGTATTTCTGCGAGACATTTTTGGCATTATGAACAAATGTAGCATGAACAGAATAGCTTTTCTATTGCAAATATACTCAAATGCTTTAAAATAATGCTACTAAGCCGACGCTTTAAATTCTCAACATTTTGAGCCTAAGTCCTTTAAAGACAATTAACATCGTTCTGCTGTTAACCAAGAGACTAACTTATTGAATATTACAAAAATAAACTGCGATTATATCTTTTTGTGGTTGTCCAACAAATGACACTTGATTGTTTGGAAACAAGCTTCCGGAGAGGCAGCTATTTTCATTTTCCTTTTAGACTACATAATATAATTTCTTTTATTCCAGAAACTATAGACTAACCTCCGTTCTGTTTCATTTGTTCACAATAGTTTACAATATCTCTTGGACTGTTATTTGATCATCATTCACACAATGAACCGGTAGGCTACATGATATTTCTTATCGAATTTCAGGTTTGTATGTTTGTTTGTTTTTACATTAATAAAACTGAAAGGCTGTAAACCTTTTTGGTGTTCCGTTTCAAATACTACATACTTTAAACAGAAAAGTTGTACAGTGTGGCAGATGTGTGTAGGAACGCTGAGCCCATATAGGCTATAAATATTGAGAGATAAATTGGATTAGATTTAAGAGATAAATTTCTCGTGCACAGAAAAATAACATGGAAATAGCGCAAAGGTATGACTGCTGTACTGCGATTTCTAGCCTATTTTGGATACTGTAGATAGCTCTGGTCTAATTAAAAAAAAAAAAAAAAAAAACCTATGCATGAATCTTTTCTCTTTGCCACATCCCAGTTGGTGGCAGTATTGCATCATAAATTTTTACACTCGCCAAAGAAAATGTACTATAGTAGTATATAGTAGTAGCTATTTTATTATATGTAATAGTAGGGCTATGTTGTATTTAAATACAATGACCTATAATATAATGCAATATAATGCAATATAATATGATCCAAAACGCATAGGCCCTACCCTTGTTCTAAATAGTAAATCGTTATATTAAGTAAGAAATTGTGACAAACAGACCTACAATAGGGGTCGCAAGAGAAACACCTCTTTTCGTTCATTCATTTATTTTACAAATATTAAAAACATCGAATTTTCTGTGTTAATAGGCTTAATACAAGCTCCATTTAAATTAATAGGGTGCATGTTATTTTAGTATTTTCACTATCCTGAAATGCTGCACTAGCTAGTTCAGCAATAAAAACATAAACAACCGTCTATCTACCTACGCTAAACAAACGTAATTATGTAGGCTACTGTTCTAGACAGTTATTACATACTAACATTCATCGGTTTTCTTAGTGTTTGAATTTTTTTTTTAACCTCTCAAGTAGCCTAAATTTATCGAGTTTTCAATTTGAGACACAGCTCATGACAATAATCTCAAGGGATATGTTGTCATTGACGTGCTATCTAGTGAATGTAGGTTTTTTTAATCTTCCAGATATACATAATATAGGCACGTGAGTGTGTAAACAATGCCACTTGCGTTGCTGCTGCAATTCTGGACATATGCAGGCAAAGTCTAGCGCCAAGTATAAACCAGACTATCCATGAGGGAATAACCAGGGTACTACACCACCAGTGTCGATTACTTTCCTAATAACAATGTTTCCTACAAGTTTGTTAACGCTTTTTCCTCTTTGTTCCTTTGTTAACAATGGAAAAAATGAAAAAGTGTTAACAATGTTTTTTTTTTTTTTATAAAGTCTAATCATTTCAGTAAGCTTAAAAATGACAAAAGAAGCTAAAATGAATTATTGGAGGAAATATATTTTAACTTAATAGTAATAAGTACTCCAATTGAAGAAGTATTGGAACTAATAGGTGGTTGGGAATAGGTGAATGGGAGGAATTGTAGCTGTTACTGATGCGGACAAAGCAAAGGTTTTGTATTCTAAACAAATGTTTTATTCTTCTCAAGGAAGAAAATAGGGCAGGAGTTGGTATTAAAATTGCAGATAGATAAGCATTAAAAGCAATGAATTAATTAGGTCAGTATTTGACCATGGTTGCATAGCATATGTCTCAGCTGCCAAAACATTGATTAAAAAGTTGAATGATATCCTAGCACGTGGACTTCAAGTCTGTTGTGATGTTTTAACAGCCATACCAATTCCAGCAAGTATAAAATCACAAAACATAGCAATTAGAGAATACCTATTGGTCTGGGTTGCAGGATCATGAAAAGGATCACCCAACTGGAGATGTCACAGAACCATGCTGGGAACATGCAAAAAAGTAATGCAGTCGTTTTGGTTGGACTTTGGGGGAGTCTGCCATGGAAATGGATATTCTGAACAGAAAATACTGTGTGACTGTTATTGCTCTACCAGTTATTCCTCCTTGGAATGTGTGGAGGTGGTCAAATTAGAAGAAAACATATATGCTCAGATTCCTGCTCAGTGCTGATGAGTCTACAATCAGGCAGATCTCAAAGTAGACCAGATCTTTTATTTAAAGCATTAATGTTGTTATATGGAATTAAAGAAGTGGGAACATTTACAACATTTGGCAGACACCCTTATCCAGAGCAACGTACATTTATCTCATTTATACAAGTGAGTGGTTGAGGGTTAAGGGCCCTGCTCAAGAATGCAGGTAAAGTATGTATTGATTCTGAGACATATTGAGGTGGTGGGTAATGAACTTGCAGATAAATACGCAAAGGATGCTCTGAACTTTAATAATGTGCAGATTGGTGTGGGATTGAACTAATCAGAGCCAAAGGGATTTTATATAAAGGAAATTGCAAGAGGAATGGAGTAGGGAAACCAGAGGGTGCAATTATTATGAAATAAACATAGTGGTGGGAAGTGTGAAGCATGATTTAAGAAATATGAAGGAAGAAATGATTTGCATTGATTAGAATAAGGCTGTTTCATACAGGTTTAAGCAATACATTATTTTTTTTAATGATAATGGTAATGGTGATACAGAGAGAAGGAAATTGTAAACTATGTTATTAATGTATGTAGAAATAAAATAAAGAAAGGGAAATACTAAGGGTGATGCTAAGAAGAACTTGATTTCAGTACAATTCTGAGGTAGTCTTCAAAAGATAACAGTAAATAATGTCTTTTGGATATTTTTATTAAAATAACTGGTCTTATTAAAACAATGTGATTTCTGATATCATATTAGATTGTAAACTGAACTAGTTCATAGTACTCCAGATCAGTGGGTGGCGGTAATGCACATAACATTATTTGCGAACAGCCGTTTAAAACGACAGAAGAAGACGAATACTCGCTATAGAATTGCGCAACAACATGGGTGCCTAGTGTGTATAATGTTTTGTTGCTGAGGTTTGTGTTGACAGTTCAGACTGCGGATAATATGCAAAGATGCAAACATCGCAATTGATGTAGTTACGAAGCTCCGCAGTAAGATGGAGGTGTGGCGTCTTGCGCGGGTTTTGTCTCGGAGATTGTCGCTTCATGGTTCGGCGTGTGGAGGAGATTTAGTCACTAGATGCCGGATTCGCTCTTGTGGTGTGACTGTGATACAGGGCAATATTTCTCGATCTGACTTTTCAACAGGGCAACCAGTCACAGAGACCACTGCGCTAGTGTACATGAGTCACGGAGATCCATCACAAGTCGTTCAGTAAGCACGGTGTGCATAATGTAAACACGTTCCCACCTAGTGACACTTCCATAAACTCTGTTGCTTTTTGTCATTGGCAGGTTGGAGACTCTTAAGCTTCCTGCCCTGGAAGCTAAAAGTGCTCTTGTGAAAATGCTTGCAGCTCCCATCAACCCCTCGGATATAAACATGATCCAAGGCAAGAAAAATGCGAGGATAAGCCTATATTGAGGGCAATGGGGGCATTTTGTCTCACTGGTGGTTTGAATCCCGTCTCCTCCCTGTGTGCATGGCGTGCTCCTGTTTCCTCCTCCAGTCCAAACACATGCTTTGTAGGCTAATTGGCAGTTCCAAATTGTGTGTGAATGTGTATGCGATTGTGCCCTGCGATAGGATGGCCCGTTCACCCTTGTGCCTTGAGTTCTCTGGGATAGTCTCAAGGCTCCCAGGCAACCCTGTGTAGGTTAAGAGGTACAGAAAATGGATGGATGGAAGTTATGAATGGAAACGAAGGAAACAGCATGTGCTCAAGCTTGTTCTAACCAGCTACCAGCTGCCTAAACACAGGTCAAAACAGGTGGACCATCTTTGCCAGCTGTTAAGTTTGGTAGAAAAGAAACCCCCGTTGCTGCTACATCATAGACAAGTTAATTTAAAAAAAATAAAATAAAAAAAACCCCAGTAAGTAGAAAATCTGGCAAAGTTGACCAGCTTGACATATGTTTTTCTAGCTGGTAACTGGTCGGACGTAGCTCGATGTTTCTTCATATTTGTTAGACCTGCTCAACAGTAACCTCAAAACAATGAACACACTTTTATTAATGTACTAGAGTATATCACACTACAGTGAATATGCACAAGCAAATAGTAGATAGCCTCTTGATTTATCTAAAGTAGACATACATCATTTAATCCACTGCTGTTTACACACTCTGTCTGTCTTAATAGGAACCTACGCTATACTGCCTGATCTTCCAGCTGTAGGTGGTAATGAGGGAGTGGGTCAGGTCTTAGAAGTGGGCAGCCAGGTCCAAACGGTCAAAGTGGGTGACTGGGTCATTCCTAGAGATGCTGGTCTTGGTGAGTCCTTGCACCTTAATGTACATGCTGTATCCTAATATATTTTGGGTTTTTTTTTTTTTTTTTATAGTTTTTTATTTTTTACTTTTTTTTTTTATAGGTACATGGCGGACTGCTGCTGTTTTCAGTGAGGATGATTTGGTGACGGTGCCCAGTGATATCTCTCTCCTTTCAGCAGCTAGCCTAGGAGTCAACCCTTGCACCGCATTCCGAATGCTCTCTGATTTTGAGAGACTCATGCCTGGTAATTTGTGCTTTTGTCTTGGTGATAAAAGGTTCAGTATAATGTTGGCCTCATGTTAAATCTGAATAGTTTTCACTCCAATGATTGAGCGGGATCATGTCACATGTGCATTTATCATAACCTATGATTTTAGGAGACACGGTCATCCAGAATGCAGCTAACAGTGGAGTTGGACAGGCTGTGATCCAGATAGCTGCAGCAAAGGGTATCCATACAATCAGTGTAGTCAGAGACAGGTAAAATGATATTTTAAAGGTAATAGTTTGTTGTACAGCCATTTTTTCAGCTCAGAATATAGTTTACAGGTAAATTATATTCCTGAGTTAAGTGTAAATAAATGTGTTTGATTTGCTTATCTAGGCCAGACCTGCAACAGCTGACTGACAGACTAAAAGCAATGGGAGCCACATATGTGATTAAAGAGGAGACATTAAGAAAGCCAGAAATGAAGGACATCTTTAAGGCTAGTTTAGTACAAAAATAAAATCAAATCAACTGGACATTTTAGTTTTAGATACTTTTTTTGTAATTTTTTATTTTATTAGCACAGCACCACATTGGTTAGTTCATAAAAAAGAAGAAAATATGTGAAAGCTGTGTTTATCTTAAGACTTAATATCTTCAAACTTAATGTTTGACTGACACAGGTTTGTCCTCAACCTAAACTGGCCCTTAATGGTGTGGGAGGGAAAAGTGCCACGGAGCTTCTTCGGCATTTACAGTAAGTTGCATTTCTGAGAACAAGAAGTGGTTTTAGTGTTTCAAATTTATAAAATAGCTGATTAGTGTTTACTAAGTAAAACAAAATGGAACAAAACCTGATAAAGTAAAAGTTTTGCTTATGCAATTTGTGCTCTGTTCTGTGCAGGACTGGGGGCACCATGGTGACATATGGCGGAATGGCCAAGCAGCCAGTTACTGTGCCTGTGGTAATATTAAATTTGTTAAACTGCATATATGGCATATCTGTATATACCGTGATTCTGTTTTCTGGCTTATCTGTTATTTCTCTGTTTAGAGTGCTCTCATCTTCAAAGACGTAAAAGTACGAGGATTTTGGGTCACTCAGTGGAAAAGAGACCATAAGCATGGTAAGCACAAAAACTCCAACTTAGTTAGTTACTATAGGCTTTGTGAATGAACACCCTCATTCTCTTTATGTGTGTATGGAAAACCAATAGAATTGACACATGATGTGACATGGCAGGGAGTCTTAACTTTCTTAAACTGTATCTGTGATTTGCACAGATGATGAGACGTTGCGTGTCATGTTGGAAGAGCTGTGTACCCTGATCCGTGCTGGAAAGCTATCAGCTCCATCCTGCACTGAAGTGGGCATGAAGGACTTCCACAAAGCTCTGGACAATGCCATGAAGCCATATATCTCATCTAAACAAATTCTGGTCATGTGAGCCTGCACAAATTCAGGTTTACACAATAGTAAACAAGTAATTATTACACTAGGCCCATGTGCACAAATTTTACTTTTTAACATTAAAATCCAATAAGCGCTGTCCATTTATGTAATCCTTAGGAATTATTTCACATTAGTTGAAGCCTCAATACTTTGTATTATTTAATAATTACATTTTTTGCATATCGCCAGGTTTAGAAATAGGTTTGGGAGGAAGAATCCTTTTTTTCTAATATATGCATTAATAAATGGAGAGGTGAAATTGGTTCATAGCTCATTAAAAAGATTTTCAAATAAGTTTTCAGTTTCTGACTTCTGATCATTGCAACATCATGCAACCTAAAACATTAGTATAAGCAGTTGTAGTAGCAGTATTACACAATGCTGAGCATACAGATTTATATACAATTTATATACAATATATTTTTAGTCTTGAGATTTCCATGTGATGGATGTGTAATACTGTACATGTTGTGCTGGGCTAAATAAGAGAAGGAAGTACACCAGAAGAAAAACATTACCCTAGTTCCTCTTTGCCTCTCAGTTTAATGGCTTGGTGTGATAAAATGAGAGGACACTTACAAAGGCACAAAAGTGCTGGTAACGGGAAGGGTTCTTAAAGGATTAGTAGCTGGCCCACAGGCTTATAGAAAGTGCAAAACCTATGGTCAGAAGTGCTGGGATAGAAGAAGAAGCCCCCTCCTTCACACATTCCTCATAAGCCTCAAAGCCCACCTCTCTTATGGCACACACATGGTCAAGACGGCAATCTGCGTTGCATTCTGACAGGTCATAATTTACTGAGTTGAAGCCATAATACTTCTGCAGGTAGCAGTTCTCATGTGCTATCTGTTCCAACACACAGTGCATGGAGACAGGGGAGGCATCTGGCACTCTGAATGCTTCAGTCAGACGATACTCCTTCTCCCAGCGTGCACGTGCAATGTTTGCATAGGTCAAGTTCAGATAGTACGTCACTATGTCCTAAAAGGTGATATGGAAAACACTGGGTCACACAGATTTTCTTTAAAAACGGGGGACAGAAAGGAAATGTTTAACATAATTGGCTTCAAGTTTGTTTTGTTTTTTAATGAATTCTTTTTTTATTTTTTTTTTATTTTAATAGTGGTCAAGAAAGGAATGATCCATTGTTTTTCAAGATGGATACTGTTGCCATACCTCAACCAAAAGTGTTTTTTTGTCATACTCAAACACCCGAATGGCAGGATTATTTGCCCCATTTACTACTCCGGGTAGTGTTGTTTTCCAAGGTGTAACTGCTGGACTCAGGAACATTGCACTGATTGGCGATCCTGTACAAATGCATGTAGTTATTTTGTAATAGAGAATATTGAACTCAATGACTGAATACATTTCAGGCAAAATTATACGCATCAAATGACAATGAATTCTCATTTCAGTTTACTAATATTCTACTTATTCTAATTTATAACATATTATGATTTATAACACTACATATGTTCACAATCAATATGACTGACGATACCTGATGCACTGTAGAACATCCGGAAGCTGTCAGTATGGTGATGTCCAAAGAACTGTCCGATTATAATGTCATGATATTTCTGAATAAGCTCTATATATTGTTTATTGAACTCGGACGTGAACCATAGCTTATGTCGTTTCTTCTCAAAAAACCCAGGAGGAATGTGACCGACAATGTACACCTGATTAAGGAACAGAGCTAGTGCTATTCATATGAACATTATACAATACAAGCTCACATTATTTACATTTTGTTCACAATTTATGAAGTGTTTAAGATGAAACAAAAATGTGACCTTTTCCTTGTTTTTGGCAGCTTCAGTGAGCACTTGGTCTGCCCATTTAAACTGGTCTGCTGGATCACTCATGTCTTTTGTGATTTTGTTCTGGTCATAATACAGATTAGTATTTAGAACCAGAACTCTGAAACCGGTTTGATTTAGCAGCTTTTCTGTATAATATCCACCTGAAAACAAAACACAAAATTAATTCATCTTAAATATAGAAGTTTCTTAAAGTTTATACTTTATTTCTTGAAGTAAATATTTAAATCAGATCCATGGTTAAATGTGTGTTTGGGGAGGCTTCTTTATTCTCTTCTGCCCAGTCGGGAAGACTGCTGTTCTGTTTTTACCTCTTTTAAAAGTATCTCTCGATGCTGGATCCAGCCAGTCTTCCCATAACTTTTGTATTTGCTCATAAATGTTATTTTGTGTGGGTGGAAACTGACTCTTTGGATGGTAATCATGATTGCCCAGAGCTGAGTAAACCTTTGTTTCTGAGAAAACAAAAAAAGTAGCCAAAAACTACTATGATCCATCATTTTCGTTGGACGAGATTCACCTAAGGTCCATAAATTTATATAAAATTGTAATTGAATCCTTTGTTATTGACCGTACATACTAGGAAACAGTGTTTTTATGATGTGGGTGAGATTAGCAATGATTCCCAGGACTTTCTCTTCTCCTAGATCTTCATTAGGAACATGAGGTGTATCATCTCTGTGGTGGAGGTTCAAATATTTTGCATTAAATGTCTGATCAATCAAAACTATCAATGCTGGTTGAAAAACATGTTGATGCCATTCATTATCAATGTAAATCAAAATCACTAGATTTCTGTGCTAAAAAGAGAATTACACATCTGGATATTTAAAATTAACCCAAAAAATGACAATGGATACCCGGTCCAAATAATGAAGTCTGGATCAGGCAGGATATCCTTCATGGCATGCACCGAGGAATTGATGAGGTCCCATGGTGAATCACAAAGATAGTCTCCAAATTTACCCGCTTGTGGGCTTGGATGACTCCCACTTGAATTACACACTGATCCGGAGTTTCCATCTGCTAATCTGTACGTATGATCCAAGTGGAGGTCTGTGATATGCCAAAATCTACCTGAAATGTACAAATGTAAAACCACAGATGAAACACACACTGCAAGTATGTATCATTTCAGTCTACATTGAGACACCTAAGTCATATTCATGCCATTACTTCTAAGCCATGCCACACAATCTTAACATGCATGGTAGCTCATGACTGTATCTTAATTTACCACTGCTGCACAGGTTTATAGTTAGCTATTAACTTGGCTCAAGAGCCAAGGGCTATTTTAAAATTTTCTTTTCAACTGTAGTTTAATATTCTATAATGCTGTCATTAATTCTAACTATGTAGTAGACTATCCAGTTGTATACTCAGGAAACATTTAATGATGTTAATCCTCATTCTAAACCTTTTTTCATCTTTACAGATGTACAGATTAGCTTTTTACAGATTCACCTGTCAACAGCTGGCCTTGCCCAGAGACACTTAAAACAGCAAGAACAAGAAATTTCAAGATGCACTCCATAGTGAGACTTGTCCAACTGCAGCCAAAGAGGAAAGTTGTTGGCCCATGAATTAAATATTATCCAATAGCAAAGGCATGCAATTGCCAACTGACAGTAAAATGAAAGATAAGATAGAGCAGCTGGAGCAAATGGAATGACTGAGATTAATATCTCACCCCTTCTAACACAAATGTCATACTGGAGTAACCCCATTCACCCAATAGCCTAAAAGTAGAATGTTTGTCCATGTTTAGAGTAATTAGCTAGTCTAAAGCTACGCACATGTTGTTGAAACACACAGATTGGATAAATACCTTGAGTAAAATAGCTTAAATTAATAAATAATTAACAATTTTATGTGCAATATCTTTCTTTACTTTTCTGTGTCCCATTATCTACTGGTTGGCGGTTTGATGGTTTTCTTTAATCAGTGTGTTTACAACAATGCTTCTACATCCATATCTACATAATACACTTGCCTACCAACTTTAACATACACTAAGCACTGATTATGCTGTCACCTATTTTTCTAGATTTATAATCCGAATATGTGTTTGTTTAGATGCTCTGCCTTAGGCAAAACCCTAAACCCTCTAATGTTAACAAAAACCCTCTAATGTTAATTAAAAAGCGTTAATTTTTCTGTCTTTTTACAGCTTGTTAGGAAAAAGCGTAATAAAATCCTATGTAGCAAATATTCTTGGTGCCTGCTTTAAAAATATGGCTTATGTTTAGTTTATCTACAGTTTATCATCTTTGAAAAGTCATAGTATTGATTTCCAGCAAACTGATTGGCAAAAGAAGGTGTAATGTTTAATTACTTGCCATAATACATCTATATGCCATTTTTATCATATAAGCGATATCTTATCTATTGGCCATATAACACAACGACAGTCCTTGGACTCTCGGCAGATCTTCTTGCTCTTACACAACTATTGTGAATGATAAATTAGGTAATGTTTGAAAAGGGGAAATGATTTCCTGAACGTTATCACCCTGTTAATCAAAACGTCAACTAATATTATAATAGGTAAACATGATTCAGTGATCAGTTTTGTATCAGGACATTTGCTGATTGGGTTGCAAAGACCTGTTCAGTTTTAAACCCAACTGGTGGTTTCTTACCCTAAACCACCTAACCCTAACCCTTTTCCTAACCCTAACCAGCCACTCCACCTTCTTTATTCCCAAGCAGTTAACATACTTGAATGCTTTTATTATTGCACATTGTAGCGTGTAGGTTACTGTAAACTATTTACATAGGTTGGTATATATATATATATATATATATGTATATATATTTATATATATATAAATATATATATATATATATAGCCTATAAGCAGCGTATATAAGTAGGAGATATTTTATTTGCATTCAAGACAAATGAGGAGTAACATTTGACCATAATGAAACAAAGTATTTTTTTATCCATCAAATTTTTTATACTCTACTTTATCAGAAGTTGTTCCACATTTTGTGACAATAAAGTTTTTCTTTTTTGAAACGTAGAGTTCCCGGCAGATTTGTAACGCATGCGCGAACTCAGTGGTTGCTTTCCAAATTCTTCTCTACTCCCTATATAAGTGTACTTTGTTCTGTTTAAAATAATGGCTTCCGTGCCCTATCTAGTGCGCTTATATGAGATACAGGAAGCCAAATGTAATACAGCCTCGGTGAATGTTCTGCGCGCGAGGAATAGACATTGAGCGCGGCACATAAAACTCAAGGGCTGTCTGTGGAGGCTGTACATTTCTTTTTTATATTGTGAAGAAATTCTTGCTCATAGTGATAAAATGTGGAACCAAGGTATGCAGCTTTAATAACTTTGATACACGTAACTTGCCTCAGACACATTGTGGGCCACAGGCGCAGCAGGCTAGCAAGCATCCTCTGAAGAGAAAATACCGTGCTTAGCGCTACATATTCAACCACACGGACTTGTTTATCTATTCATATTCAACCATACCGGACATTTTAATGCACTGCGAATAGTGTCACTGCTTTGTAGAGTTTAACTTATTTTGCGCAACTAGCTACAGTTGTAGAGATTATTGAGGCGGACTTGCCATCATTTGCCGAATATAACCTTAGAAACAGTTGGATAGCTCTAATCATCAGCTCTGCTGAGCATTAGTAGATGGTTCTACTGCTCAGAAATACATTAAACTAACCCAGCTACAGAAGGACGATTTCGCTAATAAGAGACTATAACCGGTGTAGCTCTTGAGTGTTCAGGGCACATAACCAATGTTGGAAGTATTTCAAATGAAATATTAACTAAAAACTGATGCAAGCTCAAAAAGCCGCTGGAAGTCGACAAATGATGACGTAATCGACCAGCGCATTAATTTAATCGTCATGGTCAAAACATTTAAGACATTAAAGAAAGAAGATATAAAATAGTTGTATCAATATAATAAATTATAACAGATTATATTCGATTATAAGAAACAAGTCAACATTAAATACTTACGTATTTTAATACTGTAGCGTTAGTAAGTATTTGGGATGAAGAAAACATGAAGGAAATGTTATGGGTGAAATAGCTCATTTTATATTTATATAAAATATTTATATTTAAGTACAGTCAAGAACAGAGTTTAATAGGATGGGAAGGTACAAGAGATGGTGATGATTGAAGATAGGCCTGGTGCTGAAGCTGCTCTCACAACTCGTATAACCAGCAGCTTTGATGTGAGCTGGAGAGCCTTATTAAGTGGTGTATTGAATGCCAACTTGTGCTCAAAAAGTCAGTAGATTTGTTGCTAGACTCGTTTTCTGAATAAAGAGGTCTAAAAATTCAACTAAGTTGGCAAAGAAAAAATCAAATCACTGGCCTGAGAACCCACCTGTCTGAGTGGTCCAATAAAGTAATCCCTGTGCACCTACTAATTTCAAAACATTTTATAGGAAATATTTATTTTTTTCTCCATTTGTATCAGGGTCGTACGGAGAGGCGAGTATGGCTGGTGGATACACTCAGTCTCCAGGGGGCTTTGGCTCACCTGCTGCTTCCCAAGGAGGAGAGAAAAAAGGGGTCAGTCTTTATTTTTGATTTTGTTCTTTCTTTCTTTGTATTTTGTTTTTACTGAAAGCATTGACATACTGTTGCCATTTCAAATGTACACGCATCATGTGTTCCTTTAACGGGCTGTAGCGTCTATAACGTTTGTGTGCATTTTGTAGAGGACACGGGCACAGCAGATAGTCCCCTGCACAGTGTCACAGCTCATGTCTGCAGCCCAGGCGGAGGATGTCTTCAGAGTAGGCGAGGTGGAGGTTGTTCAGGTAAGTTTCATTTCTCATCTGTACACTCCTGTAATTCATAGTCATAACTCCTAGTAATATGATGTATGACATGTTTCTCATGTGACATGTTGTACTAAACATTTCCAAAACATTCCTCCTTTTAAGTGATTCAGTGTTTGTTGTTTCTCATAGGTTACTATTGTTGGAATCATCAGAAGCACAGATAAATCCATGACTAACATTCAGTACAAAGTGGATGACATGACGGCAGCCCCCATGGATGTGAAGCAGTGGGTAGATACAGAGGTAGGGCCAAAGCAATGTGCTTCCCCACTCGGTGTGGAAGATGTCAGTACGTATTTATAGAAAAGTTAAGTGTTATATTATTACTGGAAATGAATAACATTGCGGGTGCTAAAAAATAAACAGAGCCATTGTCCACCATTTGCACGTACACCCACCATAAACAACAGGCTGCAATTCAATATAGCACTGATTTCACATGTGAAACCCAAGCTGTGTTTCTGTTTGCTGTGATGATGTTTATGGTAAACATTGAGAGTGATATGATAGCAGTAAGACAGTGCATAGCTAAATGAATTGTTTAGATTAACAATGTTAATGTTTTCATGACCTGGTGGATAGAAACTGATTTCACATTGCAAAGCAGCTTGCTCAATAAGCACATTTAGAGTTTCTTTCCATTACTTCACAATTTCGGCATGAGCATGTCTCATTTAAGCACATCATGTAGTTTCATAAGAGGAATTAACTTCCTCTTTTTTCTCCTCAGTAAGGTTAAGATAATAACTGAATTGGGAAGGGTTCTTTCATTCTTAGTTTAGCTCTAATTCCTGTTTCAATTGTTTTATAAAACAGTAAACCCTTCATGATTTCTGTGAAAGACCTAGATTTTTACTGTGTTATACTTTTTAAAGACTTCACTTTTTTTATTCATTTAAGTCTGAGAGAGTTCATTTATTTTAAGTATGAGAAGTTTATGGTGGACACTCCACATAATTTAAACCTAATAATAAACAGATTAAAATGTTGTTTAGCAAAGAAAAGCATCTAATCATTGATGTATTGAAATGTTCTGTTGTGAGGCATTTTTTTCTTTTTCTTTTTTACATTTATGGAAGTAGTCTCGAGTATCAGTGCTTTGTAAAAGTCAGTATGTTTCCTGACATGGGAGTTCCTATTATCACTTATGTTATAGCAAGTTGCATATGTACAGTACGTCATCCTGTTTAAAACTTTACACCCCCTGGCTCTTAAAGCAGTTTGTAGCCTTCTTGAGCATCATTGAATGTATGCACCTTTTTATAATAGTTGTGTATGAGTCCCTCAGCTGTCCTCAGTGTGAAAAGTTGAATAGCAATGTCATATAGCCTCTGCTGGAAAGGCGTCAAATATGCAAAAGATGCTGGAAAAGCAAAGATTTGTATAAGTTAGTTGTGTCTTAAGTTCAGAAAGTCTCCAAAACTACAATCTGGAGTCACCTACATCATCACAAGTTGTTTGGAAGGGTTTCAAGAAAAACGCCTCTACTCTTATCCAAAAACAAACTCAAGCATCTTCAGTTTGCCAGACACTACTGGAACTTCAATATAGGCTCAGGTTCTCTGGTCAGATGAAACCAAAATAGAGCTTTTTGGCAATAAACACCAGAGGTGGTTTTGGCACACACAGAGTGGTAGCCATATCGAAATGTACCTCATGCCCACGGTTAAATATGGTGGTGGCTCTAATGTTTTGGGGCTCTTATTCTGCCAGAGGACCTGGACATTTTGTTAGGATACATGGCATCATGGATTCTATCAAATATCAACAGATATTAAATG
>JANDJT010000001.1:19746624-19763023 GCA_024331685.1 Stegophilus panzeri | reverse complement strand
AACTGAATTTACACAAATGAACCAGTTCAAAAGTTTACATACCCTTGATTCTTAATACTGTGTGTCGTTACCTGGATCCTGTTTTTTTGTTTTGTGATAGTTGTTCATGAGTCCATTGTTTGTCCTGAGCAGTTAAACTACCAACTGTTCTTCAGAAAAATCCTCCAGGTCCTGCACATTCTTTGCTTTTCCAGCATCTTTTGCATATTTGATGCCTTTCCAGCAGTGGCAATAATATGTTGAGATCCATCTTTTAACACTGAGGACTGAGGGACTCATACACAACTATTATAGTAGGTGCAAACATTCACTGATGCTCAAGAAGGCTAGACTAGGGATGGGTATCGTTAAGGTTTTAATGGTGTTACTACTCTTACCGATGCTGCTTATCGATCCAGTACTTTAACGGTATTCTTATCGGTACTTTGTGTTTGTGTCTTTTTATGAAAAAAAGAAACAAATTAAGAACAGAATTAACATTGCTTTATTTTTTAGAAAACAAATTTATTATATATCTATTTGTAAATGCACCAGTGTGAAGTCATTTTTAGTGTTTAAAATTTATATACTGCAGAAAAAAATACTCTATTATTTATGTGTAGGCTATTTATAAAGTAGCAGAAAGTGATTTAATAGCCTAAATGTTTACATACTGATTATTTCTTTATTTGGGATTTTAAAAAGAAGTAGAAAATATGTTGAATGCATAATGTCCTTTATCCGAATGAAATCAACATAATTTCAACATAAGGTAAGCAAGCCAATTAGTGCGATTTTACATTTATTTTAAATGGCTCGAACAATGTTGATTCAACATGACTTTAATGAGCAAAAAGATGCAGGATCAATGTCGGAGATGAATGTTGTTTCGAGAGACCTTGATTATGCGATGATTGTCATTGTTCTTTGGGAAGGGTGCTAGCATACTTGCCTGACGTAGCTGGGGCAAACAGACACGAGCTAGCTAGGCAGTCGAAAACTTTGCATTTCTCTGTCTGTACATAATGCACTTTTGATTGATGCTTTGACAGATCTCACTTCTGGATTGTGAAAAACGAAAATGCTGACACATGTCTTAATGTTATCACAAATTAGAAATGGTTGGCGAGAGAAAATGTGCAAGATAATGTTTATTTAGCAATAATAAAAATGTAATATATTTTCTTAATTTCTACAGTACTGAAAGCAGAACTGATAGCGTCAGAGTTTATTGGTACTACGGTCTTTTTTAATTTAGCACCGGGGCCAGTTTAATACCAGGTTTCGGTACCCATCCCTAGGATACACACTGCTTTAAGATTCAGCGGGTGTAAAGTTTTGAATGCAGTTTTTATGAATGCACTTATTTAAAAAAAATAATAATAATCATAATAATAAATAACATATCGCAGGCATAAGGCATATGTAAACTTATGACCTCAACTGTATATAAACACCAGCATCTCTTTTTTTTGTCCTCTCTTAACGTTAATGAGAAAAAAATGTTAAATGTAACTAGAAACAATTAGAAAGCTTGATGTATTATTCCTTAATAAATGAAAAATTGTGTTCATTGGCAAATCACTGTGATATAAAAGGGAATATTATGTCAGACATTAAAATTCAAAAACTACTCAAAATATTACATTATAAAGTGCATTTAGCCTATTTGGCTATCCATATATTATTAGTATTATTTTAGCTGTTGTTGTAGTTGCAGTAATCCTGAGAGTTGGGTTTGCTGCAACACCCTCAGCACCCGTCCTTCCTGTGTCTTTACACCACCATGAATCATAAGAATTTTTTTTTGTTTTTGTAATGCCAGTAACAAGTAGGGTTTTCATTCTCTGTTGAACAAAAAAGTATAACCTATAGCCTACTGTGCCTACTTGTCTGCTGAGCAAGTATGATTAAAAAAGAAAGGATTAGCCCAGACATGTAATCTGGCCTGGGTGCCCAGGCTACTGATTTATTGACCCCTGTAATGAGTTTCATCCACTGAAATTTCCTAATGCAGGATAATATGAAAGGCATATAAAAGCAATAAATTGCTTTTATTTGTGCAGTGGTATACAAACAATTTAGTAAGTAATTTAAAATAAAAGGGAGGGATTTGGTATTTAGTGTGTGGCCAAGCATTTCCTAAAATTTGGACTTGGACACAGAGTTTAATTTTATTGCATCACTAAGTGTGGGTACAAAAAACTGTTCATTCTTAAAAGTGCTTCTTGTGACTCTTAGGATCCCAGTGTGGACAGCTCAGTCATTCCTCCAGACACATATGTCAAGGTCTCTGGCAACCTGCGTTCTTTTCAGGTAAATAGCAATGCTTACTTACATGATTGGGCTTTTTTTTTCTACTGCTTATTTTTAATTGCAATTATGAATTGTATTGAAATCAAACAATAGTGTTGAATGTATTTTAGCATTACGAGGCTACAGGGCTACTGAATTTCAATCAATAAAGGTACATCCTATCTTTGCACAGCACACCTTTGTCTTGCTCATACTGTAGCCACGGAAAAGCTTCCAGCCATTCTTTTCTGAACCTGTTCTATTTACCTGTGATGGAAAGTTTCTGTTTCTTACAAGGAACAGCAGCAACTTCTTCTTGTTCTTTTCATTTCATACAAGCCGACTAAAACGCTGCCTTTGTCCCGCTTTTTATGCGTGCACTGTTGACTGACTGTGAACCGTAAATAGGAAAATGATGAAATTTGGCACACTTATAGACATGATCATGAATAGTATCTGGACCAATTATGGGCTCTCCAGGACCAACTCTATAGTGCCACCACTAGTTCAAAAATTCACTTTATCCTAAAGAAAAGAAATTTAGTTAATCAGATTATTCTCCTCATGGTGATCACAGTCCATATCTTACATTAAGACTCCACCCATTACAGTAGTCACCATTTTGAAATGTACAGTATTAATTTTTTTCACTTCTAATTCAAATGTTGTCCAGTTCTCACCAAAATTGGCTCAGATGATCAGGAGACAGAGCCACACACAAATTACTGAACAGTTTTGATATTCATTTCTGCTCAAAAGTTATGATGTCGCAAATTTAATGATGTTGACCCAAAATTTGATCAGAGACTGTGTCTCGGTCAGACTTTGATCAGTCATATCTAAACTTGGTACACTTCATCAGCAGCATGATCTGAGGGTCCACGCCGAATTTGAGAACAGCACCACGTACAGGTCATGAGATTTGAAAAATTATTCTTTTTGCTATAACATTTGAATACTTTGACAGAAAATTCTGATCTTGGTGTCTAAAGATTCATTGGGTCATGGCGAATCTGTGGATACCAATTTTGCCAGGATTGGACAAACCGCTTGTCCGCCATTTTGAAATTTGCCATATATTGTAATATCTTTAAAAATATTTGACATATTGGCACAAATTTTCGTAGGGATCATTCATAGCATGTCCTCTAAGGACCTGAGAAATTTGAGCACATCGCCACCTAGTGGTCTAGAGATTATAAGGTTTGTTTGTAAAAGCATAACTTTTGAAAACATTGTCCAAAATTAGCTTGTTAAGTGCCATTACATGTGTGGTGCGCTGTGATAAACAACAAGCATAAATTCTAAAGGTCCTGGGTTCAATTTCTGTTTGTTGCAAGTTCATAAATGTTTGTGTAATGTTTTGTCTTTCAGTTCCTTTCTTTTGTGGCTCAGCATTGCAGTAACCTTTCAGCCTCAGAAATTCAGCCTGTTCTGTTAATTTCCTGTTCAGTCTTATTCTCAGCTGTGCTTCTGAACCTGTCTTTTATTCATTCGTGTTAGGGCTGCACGATTATGGCCAAAATGATAATCACGATTATTTTGATCAATATTGAGATTACGATTATTGATTTTAGGGACAACATATTTTTATTGCACTTTCACATTTAAATAAACAGACCACTGCTTTCACCTCCATGTTGTGCTACATTCCTGCTAATGTACAAATATTTGCATCAAATTAGACTGATGCTTAAAGTGCATCATCTTGTAGAAGCAAAATATAAATAAAATTGTACCCAAAATATAGGATAAGTAAAAATAAATATACCATCAACCAAATGAAAATTTGCAATCAAATATAGCAATATGCAACCAAATAAACAATTCAGGCCTATGCAGAAAAGGCAATAACAGTGTTTACAGGAGGAGGGAGGCAGGAACCCGGAAGTTAGCATCACACCGGTTCCCTCGACAGAAACCCAATCGGATTTTCCCATAGGCTTTTGGATTATTGCAAAAAATAAGCTCTGTGATCAACAAAAGTTTACAGTACTAACACCTTTTGTCCATCAAGATAATTTTCACAAATGAACACAACTTTTATGAAGTTTTAAGCCTAAATACAATCGGCAGAAATAAAAAGCTAACTGTATGCTATAAATGAACTTACACCATGGTCGCTCAACTTTGTCACTATCACCGAGCTTCCAACAACTTTTCCAAACTTGATTTAAAACATTTTCGATAATAAGGATTTACTCTGTGTATGAATCTTCATCCACGTTTTTTTGGGGGGAAGGGGGGGTATTGTGCAAAGCATACCTGAACCACTTTATCTGCAAAGTTTTTATCTGTTCAGCGTGATGACGTTTAATGTCCCCGACAATGTCTGTAGTCTCATTTAGCAACTTGTTCGCGACCACCCTTTTCAATACACGTAAAAGCTTTAAAAAACTCATGAGTGGGGTATTACTAGTGATTTTATGTTGTAGAATAAAACGTGAAAATATTTTTGAGCTTGTGTTCACCACAGACCTTATTTCAGGGTTTTAACCAAAATCCCATTAAATAAAAACTATTGACTTCGGGATTATAGAACTGGAAGGGCTAAAATGCTAACTCCTTTCCGGGTTTTGGCATTACAAAATGACATCACCCCTGCGCCACTATATGGTGACTGGCTGTAAGTTTAGGAAGCACTTGATTTGTTATGCAGTGGAGTTTTCTATGAGTGGTGGACGAACTTTAAACATCAATATCGCAGTCGATTATGTTCATGTAATCATGGGCAGTCAAAATCGTAATCGAGATCAATATTCAGTTAATTGTGCAGCCCTAATTCATGTACATTCCATTTCTCCTATTCATGTTCTTCAGGCTCCGCATTGTGCTTGCTGCACCTTTGGTGCTTGGCCCCTTTAAACGCTGCTTGCAGCTTTAATTTTTATTCTGACTGTATTTATACATCTTTTCATATGCAACTATATTCATGAGCTTCAATTGGATCACTCACACCGGTGCGCCTAAATATCTTTACAGTCGCATACAGTAATTTTTAGTCACGAATGCGACTGAAATGGTCGCACTGTACAGCCCTGGATTATGTCACTGTACTTTTAATGCCCTTGCTGATGAAGTACTGACTGATGTCGTTGTAGCATTTCTAACAATTTATTTTTTGCACTCAGCCCCAACGCTCTAAATGATGGGTGACTTTATGAAGGTTATAATGCATGTCTTTAGTTGAGGCAATGTTTTGGAGGGTTGATTAGTACTTGCCCACCCTTTTTTTAAAAAAGCATCATTACCTTAGGCCTGCTAACCTTTATGTATTTTGCACAGGAACTCTGCATTTTAACATTGGAATACGCTGCTAAAATTATCACTCAAAAATACACAAAAACAGCTTCTTCCCCCCCCCAATAAAAATGGCAAATGAGGCAATTGATGTGTCTGTAGAACAGGGGTCGAGAACCTTTTTTCACCAACGAGCCATTTTTCATTTTTGGTTAATGCATTTTTTTATTATTATTTATTATTTATTTATTTATATATATATATTTTTTAGAAAGAGCCATTGCAATAACTAATATTTTACTATTATAAAAAACACTTGTTTCAATAACATTTCAATAACAATAACTTTATTGAGGTCCATAGACAACTCAGAAACAAATAAACAAATATGCAACAAACAATAGGTAACCTTTTGCAATATGGAATTCATTTTGGAGGGCTTTCACTTTGAGGTTGAGTTTTGACCTGAGCAGCATAAAACCGTGTGTCTATATACGTACAGTAGACTCATCCAGCGCAAGGGGAAAAAAATCTGCCGAAGTTATATGCATGCTCTTTTCCCTCTCTATCTCACATGCCATCGTGGCAGTGCAGTCATGCACTGTTCTGGCTGACAGGGGCACGTCTTTTATTTTCTGAATGATTTTCTCCTTGTTTGGGAAATCCGCAATAAGTTCAGTTGCCATACTCAACATGCATGACTTTACATATCCTTCATCAGTAAAAGCTTTTCCTTGTTTTACAATCTCCAATGAGCCAGCAATGCATCCTGGCAGCATTCAGGCTTCCAGTTGCCTCTGTCCACGCTTGCAGCTGGACAGCAGCAACAGTTTACGTGGGAGCTCTGTGCATGCCTTCCTTTGCCTTTTGCCCACAGGGTACTTTGGTGCAAAAGCTGTATGGTAGGTTTTGAAATGCCTCTTAACAATTGTGCTTTTTTTTTTTTTTTTTTTTTTTTTTTTTAAATGAGGCAATACGTTCTGTGCAAATCAGACACAGCAGAGCACCACAGCTTTCAATAAAAGCACATGTTTCAGTCCAGTTCATTTTCAGTGCATCTCTGAATTTTTTTCTTTTCACTATCTCCACAAACTAGCTAGGTAGCTGCGTGAATCTGACCGTGAGAGGTTACCATAGAAACGTGAGTGGTTTGCAGTTGATTGGTGTCATGACATGTGTGCACAGCACTCCATACATGCACTGGCTGGAACAACTTGAAATATATTATTTTCATTAACTTCAGTAGGCTGTACAACAAATGAATTGTAATTTACTTTACATTTTCTGTAGGAAACTGATCTCTAGTGATGTGTCTAGTGACATTTTTAACGATGATATGGTGGTGAAGGGTGAAACCTGGTGAGCCGTGTGATTTTTGTCAAAGAGGCTGTAGAATGTTTGACATTTGCACATGTGTGAACTCTCTGATATTAACTGACGCCTCCCATCTCACGTTAGTCTTGTCTTGCTTCCTCTCAAGTTAAACAGAGAATATTTTCAGTTCATTAAAGGGGAAAAAAATTAATAATTGTTTAAAAAATAAATTTTTTTTTAAAAAGGCCTACAAAGAAGTCTATCATCTAGTGGTAATGGTATTTTGAAAGTGATTAAAATTTCATGTGCCAGTCAGCACAGTGGTTTTCAAACATATGGTATACATGATTTTAGAGTACCACCATGCAAGTATCAGCTCTTTCCCCTCCCCACCCCACCCCCCCAAGGTTACTGTAAAGCCTTAGAGTTAGGGTTAGTATATATGTGCACTCCAGTTACTAACTTGCACAAGTGATTTTGAAGGGGCTATATTTAAAATGTACTGTTTTTTTTCTTTTTTTCTATTGTCCTTATTGTCTTTATTGTGTGTTTTCGCAGCATTTAATGTATTGATGTTTGAATGTGGCTAATAGATTCTGTCAAAGTATGGCAGCTAAAACAGTTCTTTTTAATATAACAGAATAACAGGTCTTTGGTGGCATTCAGTGTACGGCCATTAGAGGACATGAATGAGATCACTTCTCACATGCTGGAGGTCGTGCAGGCTCATTTGCTGCTGAGCAAACCACAGACCATGGTGAGAAGTCTTCTACTCATCCACGAAACCCATTGTGCTTCCTGTGCAATAGCAGAACTGTAGACCAATGAGTTCTTGCATACAACACCCATATATGTTCATACTACTTTGAACATGCATGATCTATATGATGTACAGAATATATCACATACAGTTTGAATGATGGCACAGTATGCAAACTAAAAAGCTTTGTCTTTTAACAGTGTGTTAAATGTAATGTGTGTAAATGATTACCCAACAGGGTCAATGCATTGGTCAAGAGGCAGAACAAAGTGAAAGCTCTGCATGTGTTTTTTCCCCCTTTGTTTCTTGGTATTGTTCAGACAGGGGGAGGAGGAGGAGGCAGCATGAACAGCAGTACGTTGCCTATGTCCCGCCCTGGCCAGGGTGGCATGGGTGTGAGTGGGGGTTACTCTGGTGCCAATGCCATGGCCAATAATGGATTAAACCCTAATCAAAATCAGGTAAAAATGATAAATGCAATGTCACCAGAGTATATTATTACTTTAATGGAAAAATGAGGCATTATTTTCTTGTTACAAGTTGCTCAGATGTGTTGTGGTATACTGAGAAAGTGACCTTACTAGTCTCATTCCATATTTAATATTTGAGTCTTTGAAGTGGTTATTGTCAAAACAAATTGGCAATACCCTGTATATAAAATGACATGAAAGAATTGAGAAAGGCACAACACATTTTTTTTCTGGTCTCTCTCGTGTAGGTTTTATGTCTGATCAAGAGCTGTCCAGAACCTCAAGGGATCAGCATACAGGAGCTAAAGCAAAGACTAAGTGGCATGAGCATGACTATAATCAGGTATATGTCCCTTTCTCTATGTTAATCTCTTTGCATATTTATTTACACTTACAGTGCTATAAAAAAGTATTTGCCCCATCCTGATTTCTTCTGTTTTGGTGTACATCTCTTACTACATTGTTTCAGAAATTAAAACAATTAAAAGATAAAGCAAATAAATAATAATAAATTAAAAGATAAAACAAAGGTAACCTGAGTAAACACAAAATACAGTTTTTAATGATAATGTTATTTATTGAAGCAAAAAAAGTTATCCAATACCAGCTAGGCCTGTGTGAAAATGTATTTTCCCCCATAGTTACTAATTCCCCAAATCTATGAAACCGAAACATTCATAATGTGGTTCAGCTGGACTAGACTCAGCCAGGCCTGATTACTGTAAACCCTGTTCAATCAAATCAGCACTTAAATAGAACTTTTTCATCAGCATGAAATTGGTTAAAAGGTCTTAAACCTTAATACGCAGTGATTCCCCTCTCCTACTAAAATGTGTTGTTAGAAACACATGAAATATGTTAATTACTTTAAAAATCCTTAATATTTAAAATCACACTGCTAACCACAGAAGAACATTAAGGCTCATCTGAACTTTGCCAAAACACACCTAGATGATCCTCAAACCTTTTGGGAGAATGTGGACTATGAGTTGATAGTGGAACTGCTTGGAAGACAGGGGTCCCATTACATCTGGTGTAAACCAAACACAGAATTCCACAAAAAAATCTCATACCTACGGTCAAGCATGGTGTTGGCAGTGTGATGATGTGGGGATGCTTTGCTGCTTCAGGGCCTGGGCAACTTGCAATAATTGAGGGAAACATGAATTCTGCTCTCTACCAGAAAATCCTAAAGAAGAATATCCAGGCATCAGGCCGTAAGTTGAAACTCAAGTGCAACTGGATTATGCAGCAAGACGGTCAGTCGGTTTACATGGACAATAATAATCCAATATTAACCCGATTAAGACAATACTCTGATTAAGAAACTACCATGTCAACGGCAATTTTTTATTACCTTAATCCGATTAAACTCATGCTCGAAGTGAACACAAATCGAATTAAGACTTGTGGAGTATTCCTTTTTTAGTTGCATTATCGACGTGTATTACAGACATGTACACACCTTAATCACACTATTAACGTCGTGTGGGAGTTTTCACTGCATTTAGCAACAGGACATGTACACACACATCAGTGCTCAACCGTTTTACAGCAAACAAGAGAGCACGGCTGCGTCCGAAACCGCGTACTTACCTGCTATATAGTAAGCGAAATACATGTATCTCAGCTACTATATAGTAGGTAAGTACGTGGTTTGGGACGCAGCCCATGGATTCAAGCAGTCGTCTATTTGCATGTATACCGTGACAAATAATTAACTGCACTTGAAGCGTTTGTAAAAAATAAAAACACCCAAAACTGTATACGGTACCATAACAAAGACGAACTGTATGTTGACGCGTGAAATTCTGGAGGGGACGATGTGGCGTGGTGATGTAATGACGTGCCATTAATCGCTCTATGTTCTATAACCTGTAAAACGGGAATATGAAAGGAGTATTCTAAAAGCGACTCATGTAAACACCTTAATCACAATATTATCTTACTCAGAGTAAGGTCAATAATTAGATTACTGCTGTCCATGTAAACGTAGCCACTGATCCAAAGCATAGGAGTAAGTCCTAGTCCAAGTGAAAGACTGATCTCCAGTTATCGGAAGCGTTTGGTTGCAGTTATTGCTGCTAAAGGTGGCACAACCAGATTTTAAGTTTAAGGGAGCAATTAGTTTTTTCACATGGGTGATAGGTGTTGGATAACCTTTTTTGCTTCAATAAAAAATAAAATAAGTAAAAACTGTATCGTGTGTTTACTCAGGTTGCCTTTGTTTTATGTTGTATTTCTTTTGAAGATTTAAAACTATTTAGTATGAGAGATACAAAAACAGAAGAAATACTTTTTCATAGCACTGTACATATTCACAACTAGACCTTTTTCTGTCATTTAGCCAGAGTTATGGATTGGAAAATGATTGCTCAGCATAGACATTACTAAGGTCGGACCATCCAACTTTTTAAAGACTTTGAATACTCATTGGAGTTTCCAAATAAGTACCCGAATACTGGTTATCAAAACCATAATATGTATGGTTCATAACCAAATGGTTAGGAAAAGCGGGATGCTGATAATGTAGTATTTTATTGATATAATGAATTGTACCACTTGCACTTGATCAGGGAAATATTTTCTATCCAGGGACCCCTTTGGGAACTGCAAAATAAATTCCACACTCTCCTTAAGTACAGATTGATTTCTTGAACATTATTTTAAAGTGTACAATATTGTTGTCTATATATCAGAGCCATGTTCGTTTCTTTTCCTGAATTTTCTACCAACTAAGCACTTCAGGTCCGATTTGACTTTATTTGTAGTTCTACTTGTTTGAGTTATTGAGGTTTGGATTAATCCAATTTAACGGATCAGTCAAACATGCAAAAAACTACAAGGACTCCATAATAATTGCAATAACTTTGATTATGGTTGGTTGTATTTTGCACCACTGTAAATAAAATAAAAACCATGGACTCTGACTTTATTTCACAGACTTTTGGGGGTCCCTGCTACACTTTGAGAACCTGCACTTTACATATTTTATTTACTAGAGTAAATACTCTCCATTGTATTCACAGGCAGGTTGTGGACTTTCTCAGCAATGAAGGACAC
Organism: Stegophilus panzeri; assembly: GCA_024331685.1. NCBI lineage: Eukaryota > Metazoa > Chordata > Actinopteri > Siluriformes > Trichomycteridae > Stegophilus > Stegophilus panzeri. Next base: position 19,751,902 of record JANDJT010000001.1, on the reverse strand, counting down.
ATCTTTTCTACTATCGATGAGGACCACTTCAGATCAACAGATCAAGAGGCCTAAGGACCATCTATCATCTTTAAGCACTGCAACAGTAAACCATCTCTAACTGCCTGCCAATGATAAAACTAGATTAATCTATGCTAGCACATGATATGCACTGCCTCAACAAGAGCATGTTACATCATCAGTGCTAGGAATACGTTGTGGCCAGAAAATGGTCGGCCTGACAGGTGTAGAACAAAGCAACATTTAAGATGCGAGGTTATTCATGCAGGCCTCTCAACAGTTCATTAATTTGTGAGGTAAATAATAAACTCTTTTGGTAAACATTTTAATATTAATGTACACAGTGTCCTTTAAAGACATTTCTATCCTTAAATAAACTGTTATTTTGTAACAGTCTTTACAAATTTTCTTCTTTAGATGTTACAATTTGTTTATTTTTCTTATTGCCTAATAAAAAAAGAGATTAAAACAGTCTCATTATGTATATTAGACATATCACACCACAACACTGTTTTATCTCCTATGTGGTTTTTGGTGAGGGTCATTTTCAAGATTATAACGCTCTAGTAAAACATGATATGATCAAAAGAATTTAGTATGTCTTCCACAGGTTCATAGTCATGATCGCTGTCTGAGGAGTTTCTTGCTGTTTAGGATTTAAAAAAAAAAAAAAGAAGAAGGAAGGGGGTCAAAAATACTCAAGCAATATTTCTCTGTTGGTCTTAAAATGGATAGCATTGAATTTATTTATTTATTTATTTATTTTAATTAAGACATCTATGATTAGAGTAAAGCTTTACATTTTGTCAAGTGAGCACTGACCTGAATTATGTGGCTTTTCAAGCTGTTTCCTTGGGGGCTTCACATACGTATTAGGTATGACCAAACTGTCTGACACAGACTTTCTAGGAAGCAAAGGAGGGGGCAGCTCATCTGACTAATTTGCATAAAGGAAGCAGAGACAGCAGAAGAGGAAAGTTGCAAACGTCAGAGTAATTCAGGCATAGAAAAAGAGGAAGTTTATTTTAATCTGTGTATCATTTGTTCTTTTCATATTCAGTTAAGAATCAAATATCAGAAACTGAAAAAATGGCTTGGTTCGCTATAACCTGGAAGCTACCTGTTTGTGTTGTGCTGGATAAAGATCTTGGCCTCCCCCCCTACACACACTGAAGAGCATCGAGAGTTTCGTACTATTTAAGGGAGCCAAATGTGTAACCCTCAAAGAGGACTGCAGAAACATTGACTGCAGTTAAACCATTCGCTTTCCCTGAAATTACAGTTATATAAAAGTTGTTTTGCTTTTGTAGATAATCCTTTATAATCCTATAAAAGTTTTTGTATTTAAGCTTTTTTTTAAAAAAAAAAAAAAATGGGCAAAATTTATCAAGTTTAAAGAGACACTATCATAAAATGCATTTAAAAAAAACAGCGACTAAAACCATATTTTAAGAAACTTTTATTATTTAAATCTAATCATACATTTTTATTTGATTTATTTATTTTTTATTATTATTTTCTGATATTTGGTTCTTAATTTTAATATGAAAAAACAAATGATACATGGATTTTTGTCTTTAGTATTTGAGACTTGGCACTGTTCTTTAAAATGTGAAAGAACAACACTTCAAGTAAAAAACAAAATGTGCACCAGAATCTACCAGACAATAATACACGTTTGATTTGAAATTAATGAGTGAAAGAGTAAAACAGTGAAAGATGATGTTCATGTGACCGCTTACTTCATTTGGTGGTGGTGGAGGTGGTCTGCGTTTTGTTTGGTCCAGAGACGTACTGTCCAGTTTTGCAATGGGGAGGCTACTTTTGACATGCTTTGTGGCATCCCTTGGTGTAGCACACCTTTTCTGTGGTTGTAAGGACAATTTTTTTTGCTTAGGAGGACGTGGAGGAGGAGCCATAGGTTTTTCGGTAAGCTTATGATATTCATGGTAGAAGTGCTCTGTTACTTCAGTGACCGTCTGTAGGTGAACCTCTGGGTTCTCGCAATCAGGCCAGGGTATGGGGTCTGAGATGAAGGAGAATGACATTTTCAGCCAGCGAACAGGCAATTCAAAGCATTGCTCTGGAGTATTAGGCAAGCTGGCAAGCACAGTGGTCTCTTCTAGAGCATCTTCAAGTCTCAGCGCTGATAATCCTGCCAGTGGATCTTTTTCCAGTGTTTTATCATGATTCACCACCTTGACATCCAGAGGAAAGGAGAAGTTCTTGCATAGTTCGGCTAAACCATACTTTTTCTTGTCTGAAAGTTTCTCAACAAAGTTGGCTGGAGTGAATAGAGGGAGGCATACCTCACTCTCTCTATCACTCTGATTATCGTTGTCGTCGTCATCCTCATCCTCAATTATTTTACAGATCAGGCTGTCCACACTCGATGGAGCACCTAACTCGTTTCCTGACCTGTTTGCTCTCTGGAATCTCAGAACCTCCAGCTGTTCCCCAACGCTTAGAGCAGGCACTCCTTCCTCCTCAACTTCCTCACAGTGCCTTGTCACAGATATTCTTAGTCCTGGAGAGTGAGAGAATGCCACATACACTTCATACACTGAGCTGAACTCCCTTGCTCTTCTCCGTATTTGGCCACCATAGCCCTGAGAAAGCAGGAAGTACTGCTGGGCTTTTCTCCCCTTTGGGGTACATGCTAACACCATGTGTGTTTTATTGCACCCGTGCAGCAATAGGTGCTTGCCTTTTTGTAGCTCTTTGAACCAGCTGTAGTGAAATAAAGTATTAGCCTCAGGTCCTTCTAAGATCTCTGCCATAGTTGGAAAGGTCTCATTTGGCTGAGTAGCTACCTCAGCTAGAGATAGTGGTGTTACAAAAGTTAAATGTTTACATTGTTCAGTCACGTCAATTACATCCACTTCCAGGCTCGAGGGAAACTTCACTATGTTCTTTCTCACTGTGAAAACAACAATAATAACCATACGTCAAATACGAATGAGGCTTAGTTACATATACAAGCTAATGATGAAAAGAAAGAAATATTAGGTCAGATGGATTGGTAATACATACTGTGCATGATGCCTTGGATTTGATATATTGGGCTAAAAAACAGGGGGCCGCCACATTTTGTTGGTTTTGTCTTACAGAATCTTCTCTTACACAGCCTGGCTGAGTACATGATCTCATGAAGGGAGTAGTCACGATCATTCTGACATTCATAGAACTCTCCATGACAGGAGAAGGGAATGTACACTTCTGCAGAGGCTTCCTGTTGGCCCATCAGCCGGCAGCGAGCAAAACTCTCCCCACAATTATTGAGCTCGACAGATAGAACTGTCATCTCTGTTCCAGCTGGCACTGTAAGGTTCTCAATGATGAGCTCATTTTTGCTGAAGAAGCTGAATGAGCCAAAGGCATCCACACCAACAGGTAGAAGGCCTGCTATCTCCTCTATTGTACTGTAAGGTAGATCCTCAGGAATCAATGTGAACTGACCTAAAGAATAGCATGAACAATAAGGAAACTGAATAGCTACAGCATTTTTATAAATTTTTTATTATTATTTTATAAATAATAATAAACTTGAATATAAAATATTGTTGTAGCTGTGTCTTCAAATGCCTTATTTACTCATTTTATGCCATTATTTCATGCATTACTAGGTTCTGTAACCTGTTTCAGAAATTAACGTTCACCCATCACTGCATTCTAACACCCTATACTTGTTTACAGATATTCATCACAGGTAGAGTTGCTGTTTTTTAAGTTCTACTGGATTTACAGTAACAATATTTTTTTGTTTTCTTTGTGCAGATTAGATTTTTCAATCTGTTCAGATTGGGTGAACTGTTACAAATTATTGTAGTGCAACCAAGTTCATTCACTTACTATTTCAATACCTACCAGAATGTTCGAGTGGCAGCTCAAATGTGGTCTTATTGCTCATGTCCTCACAGGAGACTGACAAGAGCTCGAAACTTGTAACCTTCACCAAGTCGCCAGTAGACAGACAGACCTCACTACCTGAGATCTCATACACGGAGCCTGTAAAACAATGCCCCAGTCCTTCTCATTAAACAAAATAGACACACAAATAAATAACTGAATCTTTACAGTGCTGGCTGATGGGCAGAAAAGAAATGATGTCTAACTAGCTCCTGTATGAATGATCTAATAAAATACAGGTTGATAATCAGCATTGCTTTATTAGTCAAAGAAACTAAAAGGCCCAGGTTCATTTCAGATATCATGATTTCTTCATTGTATAGTCTGTATGAATTAGCTTTTGTGAAACTTAATGGTTCGCGCTTTCTGACGTGAAACAAGTAGCAAACTTCGCTTAAATATTTAACCAGATGTTGAACTGTTATAAAGGTCGCAGGATGCAGATTACGGCATGCGGCTGTAGGATAAAGATCTAAAAAGTGTAGCGATGAGTTACCTTGGAAATAAACTCCGGAGCAGACCTGGAGAATGCGCGGTAACGAGGAATGATCCACATTGTTGATGTACTCCTGCAGAGCCAGAACTCCATCACTGTTCTCCATCACTAAAATCCTTAAACCCTCAACGCCAGAGCCTACAAATGCTGTTTACAACGCTGTTGTTTTCGACAAAGCATCCGAGACGTCGACTGGTTCCGCTTCAGGAAAGTATGTAGCCTAATTTGAAATCTGGCCACTTCCTCATAACAATCGAGTTTCGTTTTAACGGTCGTCAAGGAAATATGTCGACCTTTCAACTTCTGCGTATATATTATCTGTGAACTGTGAAAACACGCACGAAGGTTTTTCACACGTTTACAAAAAGCTCGAATAAACAGTATTGCATCGCTCTGACCACACATTCTTAGAAACCATTAACAAACAAAACCACGTAGCCTACTGTCTCACAGGGTCGAGATGAACATGCATAAAAAAAAATAAAAAGTAAAAAAAAAAAAAAAAAAACAACAACGATGTATTAAAATTAAAATTACGTTTCAAACTCATTACAATGTTCACATGTATGCTCACATTTACTGTTAGGTTTCCGCCAATGTAGACTATTTACCCACATTTGATGGATTTGCCCATATGATTTCTTCTGTTTTTGTGTATATCTCATACTAAATAGTTTTCGATCTTCAAACGAAATACAATTTAAAACAAAGGCAACCTGAGTAAACACAATATAGTTTTTATTTATTTATATTTTTATTGAAGCAAAAAAAAAAAAAAGTGAACCAACACCTATTCAATTCAATTTAATTCAATTTTATTTGTATAGCGCTTTTTACAATAGACATTGTCTCAAAGCAGCTTTACAGAAATAT
>JANDJT010000001.1:19693063-19707408 GCA_024331685.1 Stegophilus panzeri | reverse complement strand
GTAACATGTCCGAGAAGCCAGTGGCCAGGAGGTCCAGGAAACTGCTCTAAGGCACGCATCCACCTATTTCTCTTTATCGACCATTTAATCAGCACCGCTGAAATGTAGCTTATACACACGACTGCGAAGACATGATAGAAGTGAAATGTTCCCAAGTTAAACGGTGTTAGTTTCGCGAAATAGCTATAGAGCTCCATATTTAGTTACCGCCGACACCCCACTGTTAACATGAGTGAGTGAGCGCAGAACACACACACACACACACACACACACACACACAGAGACCTTTCTGGACACGACATACATCCACAGTAAAGATGAGTCAATCAGCCAGTTCAAAATATTAATATGATCTTCAAAAGAACAGCAGAGAAGGCTAAATTAAAAATTAGAACTACATCAAAACCTACATCCAAAAAAGAGGACAGATGGTTTAACAAAGCTGTCCGTAGAGAAGAGACTGCACCAGCAGTGCACACTAAATAAAATAGAGAAATAGCTACACTTCCTCACTGAATGCACTAAATATATCCACATCCCATCATACACAGAACGTTCCCCTAACGATAGCATATGGTTACCGTTTAGTTATTTTTATTTATTTATTTATTTATTTTATTTTTTTTTTGGGGGGGGGACCCAAATAATAACGTTCTAGGAACATTCTATGTTGGTTCTTTTTTTTTGTTACCAAAAACTAACCTTCCCAGAACGTTGCAGGGAGGTTTTATGTGTAACAACCTAAAGAGAATGGATAAATAACGTTCTCTAATAGTTATATTTAGGTCAATTTAGAGCAGTAGTTCTCAACAAGGGAGCCCTGGGAGGTGAGGAGGAGAGATCGGAAGGGGGGCGCAAATTGTTTTCAAGAAAGAAAAAAAAAAAAAAACACAGACAGGGAATCATTTGGGGACTTGGTGTATTTTATTGCTTTTCAAATAGAACGTGACTTTAAGCAACATCTGAATGGAACTGCAACAGCATTCTGACGTTGTATTGCGCACGTGCGACTTTAACTGCTAGTTTGTGACGTGTTACTGTAATGCTGGCATCAGAGAAATGAAACTTATGATCAGAGAAATGATGATGTTGACTGCATTTAGCCAAATATGTTCGGTTTCATGCATCTGTTGGTGTGTAGGCTAATTCACCGTGGTCCAAAAGTCACCTTTGCCAGGGTTTCAGTAACAGTTTGAAAACAGCCTCATCCCATCCATAGTTCGTTTTACAAAGCTCTTGAAGAAAGTGTTTTGCATTCAGGATAAGTGGAGCAAGAATGCCAAGTGGATCATATACGGATCGTACAATTGAGAAAATGCCTCTTCTAGTAAAACTTCTGTCTTTCATGAGAACTTTAAAGTTAAAGGTGTCACTTTCTGTGTTCCACTGCATACCTAGTACTCTTTCAATAGGCAACTTTTCTCTGTCCAAACTCTGATCTTTTACTACATCAGCCCTATCTTCTTCTGGAACTGATGTCATTACTGCTTTGCTATCGTTTACCCATTTTGTCAATTTGAAGCCTCTTTTGGTACATACATTTCGGAGCTCCTTAATCAGTGATATAGCCTGTTCTGTTCTGTGGCTACTGACTATAGATAGTCATCAACATATGACTTTTGCTCGATAGTATGGATAACCTTCTCATCATACTTGTCACAATTATCTTTGCTGTCTTCCTCTATGCAAAATTGGTACAACGTGGAGATGATACAGCTCCAATCAAATGTAAAGTCATTCTGTATTCTTCCATTTCTTTATTGATGTCTCCATCTGACAACCACAGAAATCACAGAGCATACCAATAATGACACATACTTTTGCAATGTAGCCGATATTCAAGCATTCTGCCAAAACTAAAATAGCTTCAGGTGCATTATTCCCAGTTTGTACTCTCGGCTTGCTACTGTTGCCAAGAAGGAGGACAAAGAAAGACGAGTGTGGCCACTCAATTTTCAAACTCTATGTATGATCAAATCAGCTTTGTTTTCTGTCATAAAGGCTTGCATAGCCCATGAGTCAAGCTTCATAATCAGTTTTTGTATATGTCAAAAGGCCTTGAGGATTCATTCCTAGAGCCTCAACACATGAGATCAGGAGTTTAGCCCAGCTTGGCTAAGAGTGTGGGGGTTTCTGAATCCAGGCTTTTTTTTTTTTTTTGATTGAAGAGGCCCAGCTATCAGCCTGTATTCTGCTGCCTAAGAGCAGCTCAATTATCTGGCAGCTAAGGTGTGCTTGCAAGCATCAGTCTATCTCCAAAGGAACACTGCTATCGGTTACAATGGATGTTATTGGAGAAAGGGGGCCATCCATTTATATTCACCCAGTCAAACCTGGCACAGTCAGAGTTGGTGATTGAACAGGTGGTGCAGGAGAATTTTCAGCACCCAAGGTCTGGTTGGTACACTGGTATGAGTCCAGTTTCTCTAACCTTACACTGTCGTGTTTGCAGGACCACATGTCTGCGTTTGTGGGCTCATGAACACTGAACATTGTCCTCCTTAGCCCCAGATATTAGAGCAAGCTCATCACCTTCTCTTCCTTCTATATTGACAGCATCCCATGTCTGACTCCTAGAGAGCTGGCACACTTCCAGGCTGATTGGAGGTTAGTCAGGTCCTCCAGGCCTTGACAGTTCTGTGGACTCAATCACCTAACTGTGAATCAAGTTCCTGCCTTCTCCAAATATGCTTCCTTCCTCATGCCCCTCCCTCTGAAAGGCATGTGACAAACACCCCAGCCCAGGTTGCTGCAATCAAAGTTGCAGAATGAGTTTTGATACACAAACTGGAAAAATTTAAATACAATTGATCAGTCCTAAAGGCACATTATGCTTTTCCACACTGCTAATAACTTAATGATTGTCCACTTGGCTGTGGATAAAATAACTGCTCATATGAATTTAATTTCTAACAGCCAGGCATTTATATCCAATCTTTAACTACTACTGCCACACATGCCTCTGCAGATTTTGGTGACAATATACAGTATACTAATGATTTGAGGGCATTACTAAGGCAAGCCAGCCTTACAGCAAACCTGGACAAGTGTGGATGTTGCAACACTTGGGTACAGAATTAAGTGAGCAGATAACTGAAAAGCCAATTAATATTTCTGCCACTATATTCAGATGGAGTTACTTTACAGATGAACTCAACACTTGCAAGAACTGGTGAAACATACCCTATATTTGTCTAGGAGCATGTTTCAATAAGAATTCCTCCATTACCTTGCAGTTTTTGTAATTTCAAAGTAAATTAAGCATGCTGCACCTAATGCAGGAATACATGCAATAATTTTTTCAAGATCAGCGTTAAGGGAATATAGGCACATAGCCCCTTTTAAGTATAAAGGCTCCATAGCACATGTCTAAAGGTTGCGTGCTTGCTGTACATTTCTTTAAATGAAAGGCTGGTATTTCCACCATTCCAACCCAAGTACTTTTAGTATTACAATTTATTTATTTATTTATTTATTTATTTATTTATTTAAAAAACAGTCAGATTTTATTATGCACTGTGTAGCAACAGAGGCACAAATCAAGCCTTTGTTTCATCAGCTTTGTCCAAGAGCAGCTCCAACTCAGCATAATTCAGGTCCTCCTCCCTTGATTTGTGTGCTGGTCACCCTTAACCACCCAGGCACTGCTGGAGATGGTCCCCATACTCACAACATCAAAAGTTAGAACATCCAAGTTTAGCTCCCATGCAAAAACAGGAACAAGGGGAAAAAAAGCCAGGGTTCAACTGTTCACACAACAAATAAATCATACTTCATCCCCATTTAAGTGGGGAAAGGACAAAATGGGGTAATGACCAACCTGAGGGATCTGGGGCAGGACAGGAAGTGTCACAGAAAGCACAAACTGAGTCATTTCCATACAACTCAGACCACCTAAAAAGCACAGCAACTGGTCACTTTACATTTATGTAAATCAAAGAAAGTTTATGGAAACAATGCAACACCATGAACCTTACCCTTGTTTATCTGCCATGTAGGAACATGATTTAGTGCTTGAAGTTGGTATTTCTGGTCCCAGAAACATTTCACAATGAGTGAACATTTCCTGGGGGGGGATGGATGAGAAGAAAGTCACAGGTGAGTTGTACATTGTACTGCAAAGACCTTGTACATCAATTAATTTTAGCATTACTGTTCTGCAAGTAGCATGTTCTGAAAAACATCTGTTTTTAAACAGCATGTTATTTAAATTCCATTCCAAGATATTGTACAGACAGGGTCAGCTTATTACATGCGTTTACCTTCTTGTCTGTAGGATGGGAGACCATGTCCTTAAACATGAGGGCTACAACAGAGAACCTTGATGTGGCCTTATCCTCAGTAGGGTAAAATATGCTTTGAGGAGTGTTCTTGCTGTCCACCATGCATCTGCACAGAAGGATTATTTAAAGCTGCCAAATACACCAAATGGAACTGCATATTAAAGCAAAGGCCTAGCATTAGCCGATTCCTTACCCATAGTTGTCCATCACAGTGTATTTAGGTGTAGTGTCAGGGTTCTGAGAAGCAGTGATGTAGCACTTGCTTAAGTAGAGCCTCTTTCCAGCATGACCATGGGGAGTCATGGCCTCGAAGTACATGGGCTGGTACACTAGCAAGAGGTTCCCAATTCTCTGTAAGAAAGAAGTCATCTTTACAATGAAGCACACCTGCCCTAAAGCACAAGTCCTTCCACAAAACAGCTCATTTGATCTACTCCAATTTGGTTTTCTGATGACCATAAGACAAAGTTAGGTAGACACCCAGTTCACCAACCAACATGGTCACTTGCCATTTCTACAAAAAGGAACCTTCATCTTACTGGGATTGATGAATGTTCACCTTCACAGATGACTGGTACTTCCCAAAATGGAAATGTGTGGGAAAGAACAGTCAGGCAATGCCAACAAGGCTAGTGTTTTTAGCCATATTAACATTGTTAAACCAATCCTACAAGTTTAGGCTCAGCTCTTCATTGCACTAAAACAGCTTCCCAATTCAACCAAATGACATGGAAAGTGGAAGTTGGACTGGTTTAAACATGCATATACAATTTTGCATGAACCCAAAAGAATTAACACAAGCACTGCCCAACACCGAAGTATTTATTACTAGGCTTATGAGATCTGGCCTTACATACAGGGAAGGTTCTGTGGACTTACCATCTACAGGTGTGAGGGAGACTCCACCTTGTAAGCTCAAGAAAATGGTCCCTGCTTCCACTTGAGGATGATATCCAATGTGGTAGGAGCAGAAACGCCTATAAAGCAAGCATTTACATTTAGCCTTACTAGAAGCAGCACATTCAATTGTACAGGTTTAAAAAAAAAAAAAGAAAAAAAAAAAAGAAAAAGTTCTAACTTGTAACGACACTCCAGTGGCACAGAAAATGGTAGCTCTCGAATAACTGGTTCATCGGTCAGAGGCTCATAGAACAGCATGTTTGAATAAAGGACACGGTTTTCATTTTCCTGTTGAGAAGAAGTTGAGAGATTATGGCAGATACAACTCTTAAGATGTCTACTTTACACACAACATACAATCCCGCCCCCCCCACAACCTCAGCCAATTAGAAATACATACATGACGTTGTACATTGCAGCTGTTGATGGGATATAGGAAGTAGTAATACTCAGGTGTGTCTTTATTCACAGGACATGTTCCCACTTTGAGATATTTCCCAGCATCTTGACTGGTAAAGAGACTCAAATTGGCACAAAAGCTCTATATTTCTTGGTTTAGAAGGCAAGGGAGCTGCTGTTACAGGAGGAGGTGATGGCAGCAATATAGACTTCATCAAAGCAGGTACTGGTCTAAGGTTTCTTGCAGGTTTAAAAATAAGCTTATGGACATCTGAAGAACGGATTTGCTGAAACTGTAGTAATTTCAAAGGGGGACACAGAGTATTAAGAGTTGGGTTTACTGGAGTCTGAGCCTTGTATTTTGGCAATGATTCCTCCAGATCAAACCATGTCATCTGATGCAGCTTCATCGGTCATAGAAGGATAAAAACTCATCATGTACGGCGGCAGCACTACCAAGAATAACACCGCTTTCAATAACATAATAATAATAATATTATTATTATTATTATTAATTTTATTTTTTTCACACGTTTAAAAGACCTCCAAGAATGCCTTTCAAACCAAACTTAGCCTATTTATAGCAGCTCATGAGGCGGCAGAGGCGTGGTTATGGTGTGATTGGGTGTGCTCTGCACCTGGTGTTAATTGGCTCAACCATATTGGCTTCCAAAGGACTACTTTATTGGAAAGGGTTTAAACAATGTTTTTAAACAATTATTGCACATGCACCTGTGGACTCACTCTGAAAAACACCAGAAGAAAGATGCTTAGGGTGCCCACTCACCTGCATGAGCATGCCATAGGCCTGCTGCAGGGAGGCATGAGGTTTGTAGATGTGGCCAGAGCAATGAACTGCAATGTCTGTAATGTAAGATGCCTAAGACAGTGCTACAGGGAGACAGGAAGGACAGCTGATCGTCCTTGCAGTGGAAAATTACACATAACCATGTTTCCCCCAAGGCGTGATTGAGAACTTGTAAATGCCTTAGTGGAAGAGTGGAGTAACATCTCACAGCAAGAACTTACAAATCTGGTGCAGTCCATGAGGATGAAATGCAATGTAATACTTAAAGCAGCTGGTGGAGACACCAAATACTGACTGTTACTTTTAATATTGACCCCCTTTTGTTCAGGGACTCATTATTCCATTCCATTATTCAATGTCTGTGAAACTTGTTCAGTTTATATCTCAGTTGTTGAATCTTTTTATGTTAATACAAATATTTACACATGTTAAGAAATTTGCTGGAAATAAAAGCAATTGAATGTGAGAGGACGTTTCTTTTTCTTTTTTTTCTTTTTTTTGCTAAGTATATTTAAACTAAAATATCAGCTCAAGTCAATATCAAAATCATGTCATATTGCAATGCTGCACTTGAGCTATAATCAGTGTATTTGTCTTGTTTTTCAGTATAAATATATAAGCATCTTTAAAAAGGAATAAAATAATTTGATAAAGAAACTGCAGAGGATTAAGTGTACTTTATTTTTCATTGAGAAGAATTGACAAAATACACAAATCTTAATATCCAATGCATGTTTGCTTTTCATGTTAATTTATACTTTTATGAAGATTTTGAGGTTGTGTTTTCTTTGTGTTTTACGTTTATTTATTTATTTAATTGTTCATCTAATTCAGATTGTTTGTTTAATCTAATATATATTTAACTTGTGTTGCCTTTTTTCCGTGTGAAATTTGCAGATGACGGTGGTGGAAGAAGTGAACCTGTTTTTTGGAGAAGTTTAAAAATTAATCTGTGTTTATAATTACAATAATTTTTTTTAATAATGGTGTTCTTGCAGATTTTTATCTATAAAAAGGTTTTCATGGTGTTTTTTTTTTTTTTTTTTTTTAAACCCAAACTAAATAAGTATTGATTTGAATGCCCAGAAATGTGTTTGCTTGTTATTTTTTTGTAAACAATGGATCATCAAAAATGTGGATTGTGTGCTGATTATTTATTTATATAGACTGATTTGTTTTATGATTAATGATGCATGAATGTATGAATATTAAAAATAAATTATGAAAATTGAAGTTAAGAGAACTTTACGGTCATGTCCTACAACCCTAAACAATGTTCTATTGTATTCTATTGTAAAACTTTACTGGCTAACCAAAAACAGACGTTTGTTCAGGGAACCAAAAGTTGTGAGCTGGGATTTGAACGAAATTATTCATTAAAATGGACGAAATCATCCCCAATTTTAGCTACCTCTCAGACACAGACAAACTGCCCTATACGGGGACACACACACACACACACACACACACACACAGACACACACACACACACACACTATTGTCTTCTTTATTTTTTTTGTACATATATATATAATTAGTTGAATGTATGTGCACTTTTTATGTACTTATTTCTGTAGTTATCTCCTACTTTGTTCCCACAGTCTGTATCTCTTTGGAGCAACTTCCCTTTATATAGTCACTTCTGTCTCAGGCCCCTGCACTCCAGAAGTGGTCAGAGAACCCTGCACAAAGAAATACATCTGGGCAAAAAGCCCACTCCATCTTTACTTCTGTAGCTTCTGGTTAGCCCAGCTTTCTACTTATATTTCCCTATGAATGGCATTAAAATATGCAGTTGAGTCAAGGCTCTGGAAAGAAAAATAACCATTGGATCGTGTGAGATAGAAATGTTTATTCAATTCAGTCGCTAGATGGCAGTAAGACCATACAAGACAATGCATTATGGTTGTTAAGAAGTTTATAAAAAACTTCCCTCCTGCTGAACATGTCGAAACATTTTTACAAGAACCTTGCAGCTGTCCTTTGTTTTAAATATGTAATATTTTCTAGTATATTATATCTTGTTTTATCTGATGTTGTGTCTTATGTGCAGTATAAATCAAAATATGTTGCATATTTTACATCCACGTTTTAAAAATTGCAACACCCCACACTTATAAGTCAGTGCTTCAGATAATTCAGACAAGTGCTTTCAAAATGAAGTGTCAGTAATTATGAACTATAATTTTATATACATCTTTCTCATTAAATAGTCTATTTTACTAAAAAGGTATTATTAAAAGCTTGTTAATACTGCTTACTATTTGTATTATGAGTTTTATATGCACTTTAATTATGGAATTACATTCATGAATCAATTTAACAAATATCACTTAAAATACCAGTATTGTTATTCTATACTATTTATATCTTCTCAAGGTTCATTTTCCACTAATCTGATCTTGAAGGATCATCTTTTGAGTATGAACTGGATCTTCGATGAGGACATACTTCCTCAGTGTCAGAGCCACGACTACTTTCATCTCATTCAAAGCAAAGTTCTGGCCAATGCAGTTTCTACATTGAATAAAGATAATATTATAAACAGAATATTATCAATGGAAATAAACAGTTTACTGATATGGACAGGTGTGTATAAAGGCACTTAAAAGTACTCTTAAATGGGCAAGTGTTTAGGAGAACTTCAGAGGCATCTCAAACTGTAAAGAGTTGCAAAAGGTGGCAGTACTGAGACAGACATGACGTGTACCAACACACTTCTTTGTTGGGAAATATTTCTATGGATATGCTCTTGTGTGCACCATACTGAGTCCATCAACAAAGTTGACTGATGAATTATATCTATAGATACTTCAAGTTACTTCTTCAAGTAACTTCATCCCTTTTTCTCTACTTGCCTTTGTATATGCCAGACCAGATATACCCTCACTGAACACTAGGTTTGCTTGTATTTCCTCATTTGTAAGTAGCTTTGGATAAAAGCATCTGCTAAATGAATAAATGTAAATGTAATTGTAGATTGATCACTGTTTAGATAATTGCATGAATGAGTAGATGTACAGGTGTTCCGAATAAAGTGTGTAGATTCTGAGCTTTCCTGTGCAGCTGTGACCACAGCCACAGCTATATTTTTTCAGACCGCCAAAGCTGACTGAAACACTCCAGTTTTTCTCTTCTATTTTGTTCTGACTCGTTTTTTCACTGCTGTGAGTGGACCAATGGCATTTACTGTCAGAATGTTGGCTGTGACTTGGCATAATGAATTGCTAATTTCCAGCTTAGCTTGCTAACTTACACTTCACATGTCTATCCCTCCAATACTGTTGTACCACCTACTGGACATCCATTAGGCTGCTTCGTCTCGAGGGATATGAGTGTGTGTATCCATTAATATCCCTCATACAATTAGAGCTAATGACATTAATAGGCTGGAGTGTTCCTCCATTGCCTAACAGTTCCAGCCACATTGTTGCTTAGCCAGAAAATATTTATCTGCCATCCTTGACATCTGGACTCATGGCTAATGTTTCAGCTTGTGTACTGAACCAGACTGAGAGATTAAAGGCTCAATAAACCTTTGCAGGTGTTTTGAGTTAATTAGCTGATTAGAGCTCTTCTCAGATCAACATATCTGTATTATAAATTCTTTATTCTAATATTCTGAGATACTGGATTTTTGATTTCCATGAGCCGTAAGCCGTAATCATCAAAATTAAAACAAAAAAAGGCTTGAAATATTTCACTTTATGTGTAATGTATCTAGAATATATGAAAGTTCCACTTTTTGAATTAAATTATGGAAAAAAATTTACTTTTCCAGGATATTCTAAATTTTTGAGATGCACCTGTATATTTGTGGTTTGAAACATGACTATTCACACCATGATGAAGGTGATGATTATAATTATTGTTGTTTTGTAAACATTTTTAAACACTTCTTGTGCACTTCTGTTGGCTCATACTACAATATAAATTGGGTGTGATTTAACGTCATGTGTCGTAATTCATGTTAAAGATTTATGCCTAGGATAAACCTTAAACTCTTTGCTAAAGATATTTTTAATTTAAGTAGACTTTATTATTAGAAGTTCTTCTTAGAAACTTTACACATACTAAATTATGGTAATTTGGTAAAAAATACATTTTAGATTTAGAAATGAAATGTCAATGTCTAATGCAACAAGACAACAATGTAAACTCCTATAGATACAAACCTTGGTCCAGCTGAGAAAGGCACAAAAGCATGGGGGTGATCTCTTAGCAATGTTCTCTGGCAGAAATCTCAGTGGATCAAACACTTGTAAACCACAGAAATTTCACACCCTTGTTTGTTACTGAAATATTTTATCTAGGTTTATGGACGGAAAAAAGGTTACCTGTAAAAACTGAACATAAAGTCTAGAGCATATTCTAGAGACACTCTGCTTGTGCAGAGGCAGATTCTACAGGCTGTGATTATATGTTCACTTTAAATACATTTTCATCTTTTATAGGAAATCCACAGCATGCATTATCAATATGCATGCTTTCTCAAGTTCTGAATGTGGAGCAATGACAATCCTAAAGTAATATTAGTATATGATGCTAGATCATAGCCACTTTCAAACTCAAATGTCTACAAAGCTACAGTTTAGAATTACTTTAGCTCTAGGAGGCCATATTGTCATGAAGAGAGAAAACTTACATGTAGAAACTGTTTTTCCATCAAAAAAAGGAATAGGCTTGCTCAACATTCGTGCAATTTCTGGAACAGAAGGGTACATACACAGGGATTCCTTAATGCACATTGTGGTGTATGGTATTTTACTGAGGCCCAGCTTGGATAGCTTCATCTGACAAACTCTGCTGCTGCTCGTCCTACACATGTCCCCCCCAAGTAAAACACTTTCTCTCCCAAATAATAATAATAATAATAATAATAATAATAATAATAATAATAATAATACGACTACTACTACTACTACTACTACTACTAATAATAATACTCATTATTATTCTTATTCTTATTATTGCTATTATTATTATTTTTATTATTATTATTATTATATTTTTTATTTTGGTTTATGAATCTCAAAGTGTTTTACATATAAAATATATTAAACTATTTATAATAAGGTACATGAATAAAACAACCTACAATCATTAACCACAAATTCAAAACCACAAATATGAAAATTGAAACAAATTATAAAAGGAATATTAACAATATAATATATACTAGTATATACTACCCTGGGTTGGACCTGCTGAAAGGAGATTGGTATGATAATTAGTACTTGACTTACATTTAAGATAAAATAAGGTAATGCTTTATTAATCCCAAAATGGAGAAATTATGTAATTTACATTTAAATTTATTGCATTTGGCACATGCCCTTATCCAGAGCGACGTTGGATGAGTCATGGTTCTAGCTTTGCGAATTAAAACGTTCTACATGGAAACTTCTCTGAAACTGAAACAGTGTTGTAGAGTACATAGAACCTTTAAAGTTTTTCCTAGACAAAAAGAGAATAATCTGTACCAGATTTTTTTCCTAAGAACAAATGCAGTCCAATTCACAATTTTCTAGTTTAATAATATGGATGTAGGAAGGCATGTTTAAGAATAACCTTCAGTTCATCACCAATGATTTTTTGCTTGTTTTGTAACAGCCTTATCATTTTAGAAGTAACTTAATAAACTTAACTGACAAAAGTTTGTATTTGTTGTCCTGAGACACTGGGCAAGAGAAGTAAGGGATTATGTTCTGTAATACTATTTTATAGCCCACTGTATGGCTTTTCTGTTTGCCAACCATTCAGATGACATGAAAGAATCTGTAATATACTGTTATATATTTGATATAAGTCTACATATATAATACTGATATAAGGCTACTGTAGTCCACGGCTATATTTTCACGTGCATGTTTGAATTCTGACACATTATTAATAGAGGTTTAACTTGCACTCTGTATGCCAAATCTTCATTAAATCTTTTTCAGTCGCCGAAGCGAAATATTTCAGTCTGAATTGAAGCGTTTTGTATTCACTCCTACCTCTGTAACATGTCCGAGAAGCCAGTGGCCAGGAGGTCCAGGAAACTGCTCTAAGGCACGCATCCACCTATTTCTCTTTATCGACCATTTAATCAGCACCGCTGAAATGTAGCTTATACACACGACTGCGAAGACATGATAGAAGTGAAATGTTTCCAAGTTAAACGGTGTTAGTTTCGCGAAATAGCTATAGAGCTCCATATTTATTTAGTTACCGCCGTAGTCTCCCAACACCCCACTGTTAACATGAGTGAGGGAAAGCAGAACACACACACACACACACACACAAACACACACACAGAGAGAGAGAGAGAGAGAGAGAGAGAGAGAGAGAGATTTTATTATTATATATTTTATTTTATGGCGTTAATGTACATAATTATTGTAACCTTTATATTTTGTCCAACACCAGCACCTTGCATTTTGTCACTTTTCTTTCTTTTTTTTCTCTTTTATTTATTTATTTATTTATTGTAATTATTACAATTATATATTTTTATTATATAATTATTATTATTACTACTACTATTAATTCTATATTGATGCTTTGGCAATATTATATGTAAACAATCATGCCAATGAAGTACATTGAAATTGAAATTGAGAGAGAGAGAGAGAGAGAGAGAGAGAGAGAGAGAGAGAGAGATACATGAATGGATAGATGGATGGATGGTTGATTTTTACTGATCATGAGCCAGTAGCATCACACATAGGACACAGTACAAAAACTGTATATACACAAAACAATATATACTAAAAATACAGATAAAATAAAGATATTTAAATATACAAATAATATGTAGACTGTGTGTATATTAAGTTACAACATAGACAATTTGAGTGTGCGTCACAGAATGCATTATAAAAGCATTTAACCCTACATCATTACATAAAACTCTCATTTGCTTCATGTATCTTTGCAAATCTTGAAAAGGCAAGTTACTAACATCTGACTCATTGTTAAACTCTTTTTTGCTAAAGGATTTATTAGGCCTACTAAAATGGCAAAACATAAAAACAAATTTATTACATTTAAATTAATGATTACTATTTAATCAGATAAAATAGTAACTGTTTAGAGGGAGAAATGGCTTTTGATATATTAGTAAATTTAGTTCTGTATTATATGACGTTTTCTAAGTTAATAAAAAGGGGACGCGGTCCCTTTAAGTTTCTTAACCCACATTAGATGCGCGTTCACGAGAAGTTGCGCCGTGGCCGCGAGGTAAACGTGGAGGTCATTGACAGGCGCGTACATGTCTCCACGCATGCGCTCATCGGTCTGCTGATATTAAATCATATAATACTTCATTTAAAAATGTAAAAAATACATCTCAGCCTAAAAAAGTTATTATAAATATAAAATACGTGAAATAAAAATAGTGTAGTTCAGTGGGTAGAGCTTTGAGGTCTCAACCACAAGGTTCTGGTTTCGAATCAAGTTTAGACTGCATGCTGTTGGGTCCTTGAGCAAGACTCTTAACCCTATAAGCTCCAGTTTGGGATGTGGAAAGAAACAAATTTCCTTCGGGATTAATAAAGTGTCCAAAACCCTTACATATTTATGATTTTTAATGACATGAGTTTCGTTTTTTATTTAATGACACCAAAATCTTAAACCTTACTGAATACAAAGTATGTCAAAGTTTTCTGAATTATAAATGCTTTATTAGTGTATATAAATAATTAAGAGGTTATTTTAAAAAGTTATTTAAAAGCCAGTGTGTGATTTTGAGGTGATATGCATTAGTGTAATTCAATTCTAATCTTTTACATTTTTATAAATGACAAAAGTAATGAAAAGATTTGGGCCTCTGGCATTTACATTTATAATTCATTTGGGTAGTCTAAAAATTGAAATTAAAATGTCTAAGTATATTTTAAAACACACACACACACACACACACACACACACACACACACACACACACACACACACACACAGAGAGAGAGAGA
>JANDJT010000001.1:19666536-19681729 GCA_024331685.1 Stegophilus panzeri | reverse complement strand
CTTTAAGGATCAGTCTAATTTGATGCAAAGATTTGTACATTAGCAGAAATGTAGCACAACATGGAGGTGAAAGCAGCAGTCTGTTTATTTATATGTGAAAGTGCAATAAAAATATGTTGTCACTAAAATCAATGAATAATTGTGATAAATAATCGATATCTCAATATTGATCAAAATAATCGGGATTATCATTTTGGCCATAATCGTGCAGCCATAGTGGCTACACTAAATTGCCCCTAGCTGTGAATGTGCGTCCGATCCAGCGCATGTCCCCACTTCGCCCCCAGTGTTCCCAGGATTGACTCTGGATCCACTGTGACACTGACCAGGGTTGCTGAAGATTATAAAGATTTTGGCCTTTTCTGATTAGATTTGACTTAGATTGGTTCAATAAAATATAGTATTTTATATCACATCACTAAACATTTAATAATAAACATATCTCAATTCACTTATACTGCTTCTATGTTTCCTACCTATTCTAAGTACATCTAAGTGATTTAGTTATAGGCCTACTGGTAATATACTGAGGTTTTCTCTCCCCATACTTTTTTACCGCTACAATCGTGTTATTAAATTAGATTAGATCCGATTACATTAAATTCAACTTTATTGTCATTGAGCAAGTAAAAAGCCAATAGAATGCAGTTAGTATCTAACCAGAAGTGCAAAACAGTAAGTAGCATTAAGTGTGGAGTGCAAAAAAACAAACAAACAGTGGTTAAGGATGGTAGAAAAGTGCAAAGTGATGTGCAAATGGTAAATGGTATGGTGTCAAAACAGTGCATCAAGTGCAGTCATGACACTGCACACTGTGGGATGAAGGTGTTACTGCACTTTAAATCTAGTGCTGATATTATTCATGTACTTCACACCTTGCAATCAAGAGGGCTTGAGTAGAAAAAAAACAGTAAAGGACATATAGCACGTGATTATGGGCAGTCTCCCCACCTCATGCCTCACACCTCCCCCATGTTTGTGAGCTGCACTGTGTTGTATGTGTGTCAGGTACCTTGGCCACTTTCCACTCAAAAACCACACTGCTTTTTGACCCTGTCTCTAGATGCATTATTCACATGCAAGGAAACTTCAGCTATGTACTACAACACCGATCAGTGGAAAATGCTCTAAACCAACAGTACTAACAGTGAAACTAACAGTGTTGTTTATATTATGTTCATTTTACTTAGTTAGAAAATGCCATGTTTATAATATAAATTGTAATTTACTTTGTAATACTGTTGTGTTTGAATCCACTTCCTTAACAAAACACAGGCAGTATGTTACATATCAGATGTTTTTGTTTAAAAAGGAACATCATTTTTTAGGGGGCCAAGCACCAAAGGTGTGCAGGCACCTATTAGTGATTATATATTTTCTTCTTATTATTATTATTCTTATTATTATACGTCCTGGGGGAATTTTTTATTAAATTTGGCATAGTGATAGAGGACAGTCTGAGCTACTTTCACAGCCACTCAAACCCTCTAGCGCCACCAACAGTGCAAATTTGCACATACATTTACAATCATAACTTTACACCAGAATGCCATACAAATGCGATTCTACTTTCCTCTGATTCTTTGGGTCAAACCAACAGACATCATTATGTTAATTTCTACCATACTGGATTTTCTGTTATTTAGAATTTTTTCAAATACATTTTACCTCTTCTTCTCCTACAAACTTTGTCCAATCATCATGAAATCATGTGGATTGTGAGATCAGTCCAAAACTCTGCAAAACAAATTCAAAAGCTAAGTCGCCAAACAGGACAGGAAAATATCTCAGTAAGGCTTTTATGTATTGACATTAAACTTGTCACATACTATATATTTAGCAACATGACCTGAAGTTAAGAAACACATTTTGACATAATTTTCAATTTGGGAAGGCTACCAAAGAAGGAAGTGAGGCAATATCTCAGCAACAGCTTGACCTTTTGCCTTCAAATTTAGTACATTTTCTTTGGAGCAAGCACTGAGGGTCCTAGTGGCTTCTGGTCTTCCTCTGTCACTAAGGAGGTGACAGAAAATGCAGCTATATTTATTTTAATCTTGTTGCACTTGAAATAAACTGAAAATGTTGTGTTTGAAAAAT
Organism: Stegophilus panzeri; assembly: GCA_024331685.1. NCBI lineage: Eukaryota > Metazoa > Chordata > Actinopteri > Siluriformes > Trichomycteridae > Stegophilus > Stegophilus panzeri. The sequence goes on along the minus strand of JANDJT010000001.1, from coordinate 19,679,629 downwards.
GGCTGCACACAAACCAATCAGGATGTTAGGATACTGTATTATGGGATCTGAAATATATATATATTTTTTAATGACTTTCAGTGAACCTGGAAACATGCTGTATAAAAGGGTGGGCGACATGACAAAAATAACATATCCCAATAGTTGAAGACGTGTATATGATAAACAATATGCATCACAGTATATAAGCTTGCTAACAAACTGCAAAACAGTAGTTACATTTAAAAATAACTGCAAAACTGACATGATACTTTTATTTAATGTGCAGAAAAATAAATTATATAAATACATAAAAAATTGCTGTACATTTTACCAGTTTACAACTTTGATGCAGTGGAAAATTTTGTTTATCTACTTTCTTAATAACTGTATTATTCTATTATTATTTACACTTTTATTTCTATTTTGACTCCTGTTTGTACTTGTTCATCCTCTGCACTATGATCTAGTATGTTCTTTTCTATCATATTTATGAGGTTGCAGTAACCTAGTATGTGATGCATTGTTTTCCTTTGACACATCTCAAAGGTTTTAATTTCCCACTTCCAGCGGGAAAGAATAAACCAGTTTGAGCCAGTTGTAGAGTGCACCTGCAGTCCATTAACCTTATGTAACCCTGTCTTTACTCCTCCTTCCTCAGATTGATGTGATCATTTACAAATAAGTGTAAATCCTCCTTCTCTCTATAACCAATCATGTGTTAGAATTATGCAGTATATCAAGTGATGTATCTGTGATTTTAATTCAGTCTATTACATGAATTGATCTTGTTTCAAATTCACTGAGAATATACTTTCTCTATTCTATGTGTAATAAACACTGAAGTAATAAACTTCTGGACTTAACATATATCTCTTTTCTTCCTTCAGGGGAAAAATTCTCCACCAAAATTTAAAGATTCAATACAATTCTATAACATTTTACAGATTCAGTAAAATTTTGAAAAACATTTTACAACGTTAAAGATTCTGTAAAACGGTCCATGTACATGTTCATTCGTTTTTGGTTTCAAAATTGAAGAACAAAATACAAACGACGATGGATTCGTTCATTTTTTGTTTTGATATTGAAAGTAGAGTAATGGGAAATGGCTTTATATTTCATGGATATGATTCTGAGCACACATTCATACAAAGAATATTATTTGTTTATTAATTTTCTCTATTCGTTTAATCATGCATAATGTAGATATCAAAATCTCACAAAACCAAACATGATAAATGCCTTAAAATGCACAATACTTCCAATCTAACAAGTAATCCAGAAGTAAAAGTAGGCTTCATTGTCTTTTCTAAGGTAAAAATGTCCACCCTGGAGCCTTTTGCACAAATGTAGCCACATATACAGAGATCACAGAAAATCTCAGGGCCATGATAGAGAAGGGCTAATGGGGGAATTTCACTAGGACACTGGCATATACCCATATTCTTTTATGATAAGTGTCCTGGGATTTTTAATAACCACAGAGAGTCAGGTTAAAACCTCATTTTAACTTACAGTATAGTCTGCTGTTTTTACAGTACAGCTTTCCCAAACAGAGCACAGGGTGAGCAACCCCTGCTGGCCTCACTAATATCACTTTCAGCAGCAACCTTAGTTATCCCCAGGAGGTCTCCCATCCAGGTACTGGCCACACTTAATGCTGCTTAGCTTCAGTGGGAAACCAGGCAAGAACTGCAGGAAGATATGGCTCTGGCCATTAATAAATTTCGCAGCAAGGTTTTTACTTTACTTTTACATCTATGCCGATAAAGAATAATCTTTCAATTTACAAGGATGTTTACAGGGGAGCAATTCACAGATATCTGCATTTTAATTGTATATTTTTTTCTTATATCATGCCATGTTATTTATACAGATGTATATATAAATGTCCTTGTATTTTAAAGGGAACAGAACCACACAGTTGAAAGGATGTGGCCAGAGATAAATAATAGGGCTAATTATCCACTCAAATCTGTACTTGTAGAGCTAGCTGACCAGGAAATCTTGGACAGGGAGGACAATCTTGTCAGATACTGCGTCTCCAACTTCACGTGCCAGCTATGTCATCTTGGCATGAGTCGAGTTGTGCAAGCTTGGAATGAACACAGGATTCCAGGTATGCTGAAAGAAACTTTATTAAAGAAAAATCAAGAGCTGTTTAATACCAACCAATCTGACTTGAACCTATTGCTGCTCTAGGGAAAGGTATTCCCAATGTGTTGGCAGAGGGTGAATGTCTAAATAAGTTCCCTGATTATCTGTTGCCTCATGCCAAGGAGGCAGCAAACCTTTATGACAGAGTTAGGCTCTTCACTAACTAGACATTCAACATTTGGAACAGATCCCTTCTCTTCCATGAGACAAAGGGCATGTGTGGAACACCACTCACATTTCTACATGTTATAACTATGCTGTGAACAGGGACTTCACAGCTTTCAAACTAGCTTTTTTTTTTTTTTAATTTTTATTTATTTATTTATTTTTATTATAGATCTTATCAACACAACCAGAAGATACACTTAACCTGGACAATAATCATAAAAAGCAGAAAAGCACAAATTATTAATTAGCAAACATTAGTTCTTAAACAGTTTAGTCAACAGAATTAATGTCTTGCAGAGCAGACAATGCATCAGAAAGGCCAGTGACTTCATAAATATTGCTATACTCTTGTCTATATTTTAGACACTGTGTAGAAGTGTCCTGCCACTGCAGCACACACACTTTACATCCAACAAGGCTTCTGCTTCAGACTGCATACATTGGCTGCTGGAATGGTCCTGTGTAGTAAGAAAAAGTTTGTCAATAAAATGACTGATGTTCCCTGTACTAAGAAATGTTTAGTCCATCCTTCTCCAATTCTCATAATTCTCCCGTCGTAACTGGTATTTTGTTTTTGAATATTAAAACAAAACATGAATGAACGCGTCACCGTTCGTTTTTCGTTTTTCAATTTTGAAACCAAAAAACGAATGAACGACTTACACGGACATAAAACATTCACTTCATCACGATATCCTAGAAAAATGTATTCAGATAGAACTATAATTTCATGTTTCGCAAAACAGAAAAATAACATTTTGTTTTCACTTTGTCTCAACAGAACGTCAGAATATATATTTTCGTTTTATGGGGCATCTTTTGCCGGACCTGGCAACCCCGACCGATGTCAACTGAGCATGCGCATGATAAAGGCCGCTAAAATTAACCAGCGAGGTAGTTATCATGTACAGTTGGATTAATTTAACTAGTTGAATGTGGTGCGAGTTTTAGTCACGTATCTTTATACGTTAATGCCTTTAAATAATACAGTTTTGTAAAAGTCTTCCGTGGTGGTTGCTGATTATCTTTGACTTGTCTCACTGCAGACGACGCGGCCTTCTCATCCTCGGTGTGTATTTGAGCGCTTGGCCGATCAGAGCGCCGTAACGCTGCAGGACACCACGCTATGGTTCTGCTATAGGACTCTTTCGGACCAGATACATTTAAAGTGAAATACCCGTGCCATTGTTTTGTCTCTAAAGCTAATAAATAAGCATTGTTGGCTGTCTGTATTTTGGATGTAAGCGAGTTAGCTTAACATCCTCACGGTGCTGTTTGCTTTTCTACACTGAATAGTTGAACGATGGAAGCTCCACCAGTCACTGTCATGCCTGTTACAGGGGGCACAATTAATATGATGGAGTACTTATTACAAGGTAAGTTAAATTATTTTCTTGATAACTGGTTTTAAAATTGATCTGCCACAGGATTCCCCAGTTATGGTACTGGCGCGTCAGAGTCCAGCACAGTGTAGTGGTTTTCCTACCCAGATCTCTGATCCAGCTCTGCATTAATTCAAGGATTTGGGAACCTCGATCTACCGGAATACAGAGCAGCCAACATTATTGTTAACAACAAACCCTAGTACGCAGAAAGAGGGGAAAAAAATCCTTTTAAAACACAAAACCCCAAGCTTATGTAGATGGACGAGATGACAACACACTTACTGCGTAACTCGCAGATTCCTTACTCTGGTCCTGGAGTACATTATCCTGCACATGAGTGTTTATCTGCTCTAACAAAGCCACGTCAACTCAGAAAGGACCAAATATTTATGTTTAGCAGGATAAACACTAAAATGTACAGTTGCAATCACAATTATTCAACCTCCATCGCAAATCAGGTTTATTATCAAAATTTACAGACTTTCAGCTGTTTGCAATGAACAAATCAAACACAAGCATTTGAAATAGTTCAACACAAGTGCTTCAAGTGGTTTCCCCACATTCAACTGAACTGGAGGCCATTGCTCATGAGGAATGGGCTAAGCTTCCTCAGGAACGCTGCCAGAAGCTATGCATCTCATTTCCAGCAGGTCATAACAGTGAAAAGGGTGCTTACTAAGTACTAAAGATACTTGCCATGAAGGGGTTGAATAATTTTGAGACTGGAGAAATCATTGTAAGTTGCATTTTCAGTTGAATTTGGGGAAACCACTTGAAACATTCATTGTTTAACTATTTCAATTGCTTGTTTGATTTGTTCATTGCAAGCAGCTGAACGTCTGTAAATTGACACCTGATTTGCAATAGGGGTTAAATAATTTTGATTGAAACTGTATGTTACAAGTGACACTCAAGTACCATGGTTGGGAACCTGTGGCATAAATGATAAAGGCATGTAGTGGTTGAACTGATCTTTCACTGCAATATGCAGAAAAGTTTGCTTTTGTAATCAACTAGCTGAGTGTATAAGCTTACTATATACAGTTATTGCAAAATTAACATAAGTGCATGTCTGGACTGCAGGCTGGTCCGTGTTATGTTGCACATTATATCAAACTATCAACTGTAGTGATATTTTCTGTTCATTTTTATTTATAAACATTTCTAGGTCTGAGCACCAGTACAGTATAAAATTGGACTTTCTGCTTCTATTATTGACATGAATGGAAAATATCAAAGAAACAACTTGTCTGCCCAAACAAAAAACAATAAATATATTAAAGTAAAATTGACAGCCTAAATGCTATAAGAAAATATTAAATGGAGAGACACGGCACATCCTACCCTGAGCAACCTGTCTGTTGATTTAATGTGTCTGAAAAGTGAGGAACTAATAGGAATATGTTGATTCAATTATGTTGAACTGAGAAAATGTCTAGTGCATAAATGGGTGAGCATGTAGAGCACATATTGTAAATAATAAGCTTTTCAGGTCTCCCTGTAGCTATGGCCAATGCTCTTTTTTTTATTTTATTTTATTTATTTATTTATTTATTTATATTCTAAAACCTGAAAAAGCACATGCCACCTTTTTGCATGGCATTTACCCATTTGAATATTCCCACTCAGATCCAGCCAGACTGTGTGTTTTGTTTTGGTGGATGTGATTTTGGAGAGTATACACAGGTGCAGCTCAAAAAATTGTGGAAAAGTTAATTTTTCTCCTTTAATTTAATTCAAAAAGTGGAACTTTCATATATTCTAGATTCATTACACATAAAGTGAAATATTTCAAGACTTTATTTTTTTGTTTGTCTTGATGCTTACAGCTCATGGAAATAAAAAAAATAAAAAAATCTAGTATATCAAATTATTAGAATAAAGAATTTATAATACAGAAATGTCGACCTTCTGAAAAGTATGTTAATTTATGCACTTAATACTTGGTCCGGGCTCCTTTTGTATGAATTACTGCATCAGTGTGGTGTGGCATGCAGGCGATCAGCCTGTGGCACCGCTGAGGTGTTATGGAAGCCCAGGTTGCTTTGATGGCAGCCTTCAGCTCATCTGTATTGTTGGGTCTGGTGTCTCTCATTTTCCTCTTGACAATACATGTCAATACAACAGTCAGGCAAGTTGTCTGGCCAGTCAAGCATAGTAATACCATGGTCAGCAAACCAGATACTAGTACTTTTAGCACTGTGGGCAGGTGCCAAGTCCTGCTGGAAAAGGAAAGCAGCATCTCCATAAAGCTCGTCAGCAGATGGAAGCTTGACGTGCTCTACAGTCTCCTGGTAGACTGCTGCATTGACTCTTGACTTGAGAAAACACAGTGGACCAACACCAGCAGATGACATGACACCCCAAATCATCACTGACTGTGGAAACTTCACACTGGACTTCAAGCAACTTGGATTCTGTGCCTCTCCACCCTTCCTCCAGACTCTGGGACCTTGATTTCCAAATGTAATGCAAAATTTACTTTTATCTGAAAGTTGATTGTGGTTGTGTGTACTGAACCAGACTGAGATTAAAGGCTCAGGAAATCTTTGCAGGTGTTTCGAGTTAATTAGCTACTTGGAGCTCTTCTCAGGTCGACATTTCTGTATTATAAGTTCTTTATTATAATATTTTGAGATACTGGATGCTTGATTTCCATGAGCTGTAAGCCATAATCAAGATTAAAACAAAAAAGGCTTGAAAATTTTCACTTTAAGTTCCACTTCTTTAATTAAATTACTGAAAAAAATGAAATTTTCCATGGTATTCAAAATTTAACCTGTAAGGTTACATTTTTTTTGAAAAAGGATTGTAAAAAGTCCTTCATCACAGTTCACCTAAAAAGTGATAGTAACCACTAACTATAATAAGACAGACGCATTTGTCCTGCATCCTTTACCCTTAAATGATTTGGCTTTTCCACCAGGTGAAATGTATGTGTGTTTGGGCTGCCAACTTAGCTGAAGTAGTAGCAAAGTTTGTGTTCTGTATTACCCTGGGTTTAAAGACCATAAATACTATCGCTAAACTGTAGATTTTAGCACCTCTTTATAATGTATACATTTGTATGCAACTATGGCATTAATTTTCTGTCAAAAGTATTGTGGTCATGGATCAAAAAATAATAAGTGTGAATCAGACATTTAAAAATATATTGTATAAAACTGAAACACGAATTAAAAGTTTTCTTAATCGTGCACACAATCATGTTTTCCTTGGTTATATTACTCTGTTTTTTGTGCTCTCTGATATTTTCTGCTCATGTCTTTTTTTTTTTTTTTTTTTTTTTTTGAATGTTTATGCTGTTTTTCCCTTCGCACTTGTTTCCATGTCCTCCGTTTGTTTTTCCAAATGTTGCAGTTCGAGTTTCATGTAAATCAGGGTGGGCTTTAGTGTCACCACTGGTCCACTACAGCTCCTCCTCTAGCCAGTCAATCGAAGAGGGGAGTTGATGTCACTCCATTGTGACTCATGGCTGTTGTGTTCATACATAGACGCCGCATTGGCTGCTGGATCGTAGGTCAACATCGCCACCGTATTGGTCCGGGCAACAGTAATAAGTCTCAGCTTATATTATAGTTTATATTATAAACTAAATTGCAAACTGACTTTTTTGACAAGCTCCTCGTTTAGGCTGAGCGACTGACATATTATGCATCTTAATGTAGTTAGTTGGCTAGTTACATTTTCTCACACTATGAAGGTTTCCCAAAGAGAAACAGTTGAGGCGGTGGGAAGGAGCTATTAGAAGGGAAGGTGTTTCCGCAAGTGAGTCCTTCGTGCTGTGCAGTAAACACTTCGAGCAGGAGAACTTTGACTGGACAGATTAGACTGTCAAGATTAGGGATGGCGCTGAACCACCTGACTACGGTTTCCCCACTCATCTCCAAACAGTACCGATAGGCTTTAATGATTTAATGGCTTGTCATCAGATTGTGGCTATTATTATTATTATTATTATTATTATTATTATTATTATTATTATCACCACGAATGTTTTTACCACTGTAACTATAAATGTTTTACCAGGTCCATAAAGGATTATGTTTGAGTATATTGGTATCCTTTTATTGCTAAGAAAATATGGAAAGCAGACTGACTGCCAGTGTCTCAATATTTGATTTGTATTTGCCGATTTTGTTCCATTTGTGTACAATGATGGTCTATTATTAGTACTTTAAAGATGCCCTATTTCATTTTCTTTCAGTATTTAAAAATGAAAGAGCTTTAAGAGTTCTGACCTGGAGCACAAGAAAAGCTAAAAGATGGGGTTGAAGACAGAAAAATCCATTTCACAATGAAAAAAAAAGTTCATGTACATTATATTACATTAGGAATGTCTCAGCATTTATTAACCAAGAAAAATAAGCCAAATCTATGCTTGACAAGCGTGAGTTTTCAGTTCCTGATGACAATTAATAATTTTTTCAAGTTTAACTATCTAGATTCTAAGTAACTGGAGATCATGTGTGTGTGTGTATGTGTATATATATATAATTATATATTTTTTGTATTCCATGTAAATCATAAATCATTGAAATCGTTTGAGAAATGTAAATGTTCTTATTTTTATCCAGAAAAAGCCAGCTCCCCCGTTTACTTCTATTTGTTTATAGGGCAGTCTTGCCTGGATCAATATGGTGGTGATGTTGACCTACGATTCAGCAGCCAGCGCGGCATCTACGTATATCTATGAACACAACAGCCAGGAGTTGCATTGGAATGACGTCAACTCCCTTCTTTGATTGATTGGCTAGAGGAGTAGCTGTAGTGGACCAGTGGTGATGCTAAAGCCTGCCCTGATTTACATGAAACTCGACTGCAACATTTAGAAAACCAAGCGGAGAATGTGGAAACGAGTGCGAAGGGAAGCGTTCAAAAAAAAAAAAAAAAGAAAAACATGAGCAGAAAATGTCAGAACACAAAAAAAAGAGTAATATAACCAAGGAAAACATGATTTTGTGTGCGATTCAGAAAACTTTGAATTGACTTCTCAGTTTTGTGCAATATAATTGTTAATGCATTTTTTTTAAACGTTTGATTCAGGTGTATTATTTTTTGATCCGTTACCACAGTACTTTTGACGGAAAATTAATCCCATATGCAACATTTCGCACTTTCTTTCCTCAGGCAGTGTACTGGACCAGTCCTTGGACAGTCTGCTCCATCGGCTTAGAGGTTTATGTGACAACATTGAGCCAGAAAGCTTTGCCGATCACGAGCTTGTCTACCTTCTGAAAGGTCAGCAGGGAAATCCATTCATCCTGCGAGCTAGACGGTCACTCGCTCACCCTACTGCTCCCTGGCACCTACGTTACCTTGGGCAGCCGGAGGTGGGTGATAAGAGTCGTCATGCCTTGGTACGGAACTGTGTGGATGTCGCAGCCTCACATAGTCTGCCTGACTTCCTCAATGAGATGGGCTTCCGAATGGATCACGAGTTTGTTGCCAAAGGGCATATTTTCCGCAAAGGGGGCCTCAAGGTGGTTGTGAGCAAACTGTCTCGAGTGCTTGTGCCGGGCAACACGGACAACACTGAACCTCTGTCTTTGTCCTACCTTGTGGAACTTAGTGTGTTGGCACCAGCTGGACAGGACACAGTGTCTGAGGACATGCGTAGCTTTGCAGAACAGCTTAAGCCACTGGTACACTTGGAGAAAATTGACCCCAAAAGGCTCATGTAGGTGCCAGAAACCATCCTGACTGAACTTGAAGTGTCAGTTTGAATTATTTGGAAGAAGGTGGCGTCACCCCAAATATCAAGTCTTGAAATAGTAAAGTGTGCTAGATTGCAAGGCGTGTTTAATTTGCAACTGAATAATTTATCCATGCCAACAGAATCATACTTTTGTAAACAATTTGCTTTCTATGGATAAAATATGCAATTTTGGATATCAATGTGTTATTTAGTCTTTTCTGGTAGTTTGACTACAGGAGGATGTAAATGTTATTTTCAGAATAAAAAAAAATATATATATATGCCTCATTTACTATTGCACAATGCCTGTTACAGATGCCATTTTTCTATGTTTGTTTTTACACTGTTTTTGCACTAGGTGGCTCTCTTATCCTGTTTGATACTTTTCCTGTTTCCTCATTGAGTGGCATGTCATTTATACCTCACAAGTGAGAGATGCAGTTGCTATGGCAATAATTAGACTGAGATCTGCACCCCCCCCACCAGTATCTCTAATTAGCTTTCTCAATTGCTTAATGATACATCGACCTGTGAAAGCTCTTCTTTCTTCCCTGTCAGAAAAGTGCAGATATTTTTTTTTTCTCTTATCTGCTCTCATCTCCACTATTAACTCATGAGAGCTGACACCAGAGATGGCAGCTAGAGATGAGGCCATTACTCTTCCGGTGCTCCAACTGGGATCCCACTATTTAAAATGTATGAGAGAATTTACCATTAATTCCTGTTTTAGTACATACACTCATTTGAATGGAGATAGAAATTACTGGAGTGCTCATGTTTGTCTCAGATGAATTGAATTGATGTTGGCTTCCTTTCATAAAGAGGTGGATTGGGTATGTAGTATGTATGGTACTGCAGAATCCCATTGGCCCTGTGCTGTCTTGTTAGTCAGTTTCATGCCACCTTATAGTCATGAGTGACTTTAATGATGCAAAGCTTTAAAAATATTTTTAATTTTGTTTTAAATTCTGAAAGAGTAGTACTTAATAATGATGATAATAATGATGGTAATAATGATGATTAAAAAAAAAAACCCACTCACTATTACTAAGCTTGAGTACATTTCTCCTCAGTTGTACAGCACTAGGTTGTACTGATTTATTAAAGTCACATTTAGAAGTATTTATTTATTTTTTATTTATATCTTAAAATTAAACACTTAAGCTGATTATATCTGATAACTACTTCCTGCAAATGAATAGACTTAAATGCTTTCACTTTTCACCTTTAATAACACTTCCTGTATTATCAGTAGTCCCTATAGAGCATAGTTCCATATGCTGTATCTTCAGCTTATGTTAATGTTGCCAGAATGGAAATTAATATTGCACTGGGACCAGAAAGTCCCCTTCACCTGTGAGCATATGCTAAAATGGTACCATTCCAAATTTCCTCCTCCCTTGGAAGCTCGATCACTGTGCTAGTGTTATATTTGTGAATGTGGTAAGAGGTGTGTGAGTGTATCACATTAGCTAACTCTCTCAATGCCTCATGTGTAAAGAGTTTTTAAAAACATTTTTATAGCAGTCAGCTATTTTCAAACTTGTCACCCTGTTTTTAAATGAACCTCCCCATGCATACCTTTCATCTCGGAGCTGTTTGTGAATTTCGGGAGTAATCAGTGCCAGTATTGCTAGCATGATTAACTGAGTGTTGCAGGTCCACTCACTGGGAGTATGTATAGGGGCATTATGTAAAATTGTCCACCATCATTTGCGATGCAACTTGTAGTTTTTTTTTTTTTTTTTTGTGTGTGTGTGTGCTTTTTTTGCAGGATGTGTTGACGCAGTGGTGTTTGTTGGTAAATGAGACTTTTTATCAATACTCATGTTCGACGCATACGAGTCTAAGAGGGCTTTGTCTGAATGCATGTTGTGATGATGTCACATGACGTGTCTTGGCCCAAATCTGTGGAAAATCTGCGGTAATTTGGAAACATTGCAAGCTCCTGAATATTTCGGTCTTTACATGATTGTGTTAATTTCTACGATCGCAAACTCACTAAATCCTGTAGGGACTGTTAAATGTGTTTTTGTCAGAAATGTTTTCATGATTAGAAACTGATTTGTGAAATGAAGTCTAACTTGAAGCCATTATACCATGAGTAGAGAAGGCTGCTGAGTGCAACACTATTTTGGTATTCACACCCAAGCCAACCCTGCTTGAATGTCTGGTAAGGAGTGTGTGAAGCAGTATTCCTGAAGATGCCTTGATGCTCAGATGCTGCACTGGTCTGCAGCCTCCACAACTAGTGCACTATACTCCTTTTGACTTGGGATTTCAATTTATGCATTTATTTCAGTCACTAATTCACAAACAGGTTCACTTTAGTGGATTGTTGCACATACTTGATTCTTATCTGACTATCTTAACTGGGTCTACTCCAATAATTTTTCTGCATCTCTCAATACACCCCATGGTAATAGTGCCTTGTCTAATCTAAATATTCTTTTGTTTGGCATGTTATTAGATGCAGAAAATTCAGATTGTGGTGTGCTAAATTCTTGGTCCCCAAATCCCAAGAGAATGCTGAACTCTAGGTTGCATATGACTCATCAGAACACCTCATACCTGTTCTATGTTTAGCATGTGCAATAACACAGTTGTAATTTCCTAAGTAAATGGCGCCACACATTGAAGATTCAGTGGGTGTATTGTGTAACTGAGTGTGTCCAAATCGTAGGTGTGTTGAGTGAGGGTGGGTAAGAATTCATGCACGTGTATGGATGTAATTTGTGGATTTAGGAAGTGGCAACTTTTGTCACTTATGGAATGTCCAAGTGTTTTACCCTCAAAATACAGATCTTTCATTATATGTGAAGGAAACAAATATTTACCATCTTATCAATTCTGAATAAGTTCTAAAATGTTTAATATTAAATAATATCAAATAAAATGTACAAAATGTTTGCTATAGAGGAAGGTCAAATTTTGCATGCAGTGGTGTTTTTTCCACCATAGTTTACATATCATTTCCATTGACTATGCAATATTTTGTGGCTTGGGTCTTTATTTAAGACATGAGATATTTGGGCATTAAAAAAAAACCCTCGCCAATTGAGTGTATTTAAATTTTGTATTATGGGAAAGGCCTGTGTGTGTGTGTGTTTCTTTCTTTCTTTCTCTCTCTCTCTCTCACACACACACACGTGCATCACTTATTCATAATAATAATCATTATTTAATTGATTATTAATAATTTACTTGTCATGCATGCCAAAAACAAATCCAAAGATATCTTGATATTATTCTGATGCCAAAATCGACAAACAAGGAAAACTGACATGATCGCAGAATTGTAGTTAGATCAATTATTTGTGATAAAAATGTTAAGGTTAATCTTTTTTTTTGTGGAGATGAAATGGAAATCTTATTTAAAGGTGTAACAATTGGCTTCTGTGCATTTGCTTAGATAAAATACCTGTATGCTCTATAGAAAACATCATAGAGAAATTAAAGAGAAATAAAACGTTAATTTGAATACAGTGTCGGGGTGCACGGTGGCTTAGTGGTTAGCACGTTCACCTCACACCTCCAGGGTCGGGGGTTCGATTCCCACCGTGGCTCTGTGTGTGTGGAGTTTGCATGTTCTTCCCATGCTGTGGGGGTTTCCTCCGGGTACTCCGGTTTCCTCCCCCAGTTCAAAGACATGCATGGTAGGCTGATTGGCATGTCCAAAGTGTCCATAGTGTATGAATGGGTG
>JANDJT010000001.1:19633683-19666436 GCA_024331685.1 Stegophilus panzeri | reverse complement strand
GATGCTCCCTGGGATAGGCTCCAGGTTTCCCCGTGACCCTGAAAAGGATAAAGCGGTATAGAAGATGGATGAATGGAATACAGTGTGGTGACTTGGCTACAGCAATGGTATTTGAAGTCACCACCTGTAGGCCTATGTTCGGCTCTTAGTAAAGCTACTGTAACAGCAAATGTTTTGTAAGGTTCTTGTTTCAGTGGTCATTACCACATACACATTTTCTGAAAGTCTCAAAATCTAGACTGGAACAATTAAAATCAACCCTGATCCTCCCTATATAAGATCAGACTCTGGAGATAACTAATCCATGATGATCTCACTTAAATCTGTTTATCAAAAAACTGTAGACTATCCAGGTGAAATATCCTGCATGGTGGTGAACTGTCTGTACCATCTCTTCACACCAGTGAAGGGACAGACCAAGGTCTGATACGGAGCAACAGCCAGTGTGCTGAGTTAACTCTGCTGCTTCATTTTTCTACTTGTCCTGATGGACTCAAATAAAATTGCTGTTTTGTAACGTGGCTGATGGTTATCAAGCACAGGCATTGTTTGATCCTACAGGATATACACTTATAGTAACTGCAATGCTGGTGTAATTTCCTCTATACAATCTCAGAAAAAGGGTACCAGACTGTATCTTTCCTTATTGATGGAGTCAGGCACTCAAGGGTACACATTTTATAACTTACCTGTGTATACCTTGAAAGATGAATGTCGTGTACGTTTAAAGCTTTACTCTAAAAGCTAATTACAGTCTATCTATATGTCTTAAATTATTTTACCCACTAGGTAAACATATTAATGGTATAAAATACAGTATGTAAACTGAGAGTACCAATCCAGGGACAAAGGAAGGTACAGATTAGTACAATTTTTTTAGGCATACAACTGTACATAATAATGTGATGTTATAGTACTGTGTTAGATACGTTTGCAAGCAGTTTGAGAGGTCTTTAAGTTCTCTCAGTGAAGCCACTCAGGGCATGAATGCTGTTCGTGTGATTATAAAGACCGTGGGAGAGACGTCTGTGGAAATTTCCATCACCCAAAGCTCATGAGTGTAAATCTGGGATTTGTTTGACGAAGATGTACAGGTCATCGATCGAAACATCTTAAAGCATTTGTTCTACGTTAATCTCCTCCATCGCAATAGGTGGGCATGGCCTCGCACCCTCCTCACTGGCCAATTATGGGCGAGCTGCGTTTCTTCAACTCCACACCGCCGGTGCGTCATCCTTCTACAACCGCCAAAAGGGCCGAGCGTAGCGGCGCATGAACGGGATCTCAACGGACCAAAGTGATCCATTGAAGAGAGGAAGACCTGCTCAGACGATAAAGAGTCTTTTAAACTGAGCTTTTAAACTAAGAGGAACCTGGACTGGATTTGAGCCACGCAATTGTCTCCATACACAAGCTAATAATGAACGCATGACTGTGCATACTCCACTCAGACTGAAGAATGTCTAATGAAGGGATTTCGCTCTGTTCAGTGACCATGGCATAATGATTCATCGAGGACTTCTCCACACTTGACCTTCTTAGTAGAAAGTAAAGATGCAACTTTTCAGAGCGCTTAGGATAAATCACAGCCTGGTCGCATCCTAGATATCATCTGTTGCTGCAGCCGGTTTAATTAAAAGCCCAAACAGATTACAAAGCTCTTCAAATCACTGAGTGCATTTAATCTGGACTGACTGTAGCGTGAATGTGCTTGGTGGATTCATTTAACTCTTCGTATTGTCATTTTAGCAGGGGGAAAAATGGAATATCTAATATTGTCTAATCGAAGATCGTTTCTACGTGTCGGTTTCTGAGAGCTGTCAGTTGGAGATGCCGTGTTTCTTCGCTTGCCGGTTCACTGTCCTCCCACTGAAGTAGACATTTCGGCTCAGGTGTCGGATAGTGTGGACGCCGCGGAGTCACGCTTCCATCGAATTTACTGCTGTGGACGATGATGGTGGAGGACGAGGAGCTGGATGCGCGTGCACTTGACCTGGACTCGGACTTAGAACCGCGCAGCCGGCCGCGCTCGTGCACCTGGCCACTGCCGTGTCCTGAGGACTTCCCCGCGGCCGTAGAGCTCAACGGAGCTCCTTGTCCACTGCTGAAGACGGAAGCCGAGATCGGCCCGCCGTGCAGATCAGGGAGGAAGAGTGTGAACCCCGCCGAGGTGAAGCGCGAACCCGGAGCCACGCCGTTGCCATGTATGAGCGGCGCTGCACTCGATGTCACCGGGCAGCTGCGCAAAGCCAAGTCCTCACGACGCAACGCGTGGGGGAACCTGTCATACGCGGACCTGATCACCCGCGCCATCGAGAGCACGGCCGAGAAAAGGCTCACCCTGTCGCAGATATACGAATGGATGGTGCGATACGTACCTTATTTCAAAGATAAAGGAGACAGCAACAGCTCAGCCGGGTGGAAGGTAAGACGCACGTGCACGCATACGCAGATTTACTAGGCTACAAGCACCAAGTACACGTTCTTCTTGAATTCTGCCTTTTGGGTTTGCATCTGTATTGTATTTTGTTCCTTACTCTCTTAGTCTATTAAGAGAGTTAGTTTTTATAGGCTACTCCAACATCAAGCCTAAAGAACACTAGAAGTTTGTCTGTTGCTTGATCTGCCTGAGCATTACTGAGATGCTCAGGAAGTATAAATATTTTGTAACGACAAGGATAGTGTCAGAAGTGCTTGGGACTCCTGCGGTAGTATACGCACTGTATTGTGGAGTATCATTAGCAGTCATTCTTACATACACACATCACACTGCCCAACCTGAACACATTTTACAAATTATTTATTACTTGTAGTCTTTTTTATATCTTAATAATTAGTTTCAGAGGTCCAGGTGTACACTACAATAAAG
The DNA here is from genome assembly GCA_024331685.1 of Stegophilus panzeri. NCBI lineage: Eukaryota > Metazoa > Chordata > Actinopteri > Siluriformes > Trichomycteridae > Stegophilus > Stegophilus panzeri. The sequence goes on along the minus strand of JANDJT010000001.1, from coordinate 19,663,567 downwards.
CATACTCATCATTATCATTATTATTCTTTAGCATCATTTGTTTGCTTTAGATGATATGTTAAAACATTTTGATTTCCACAGCCAACTATAGCAGACGACATATACTAAGCATATACTAAGAATTCTACAAACCATTCATTAAACAAACAAACAAACAAACAAACAAACAAACAAACCAAAAAACAGCAAACATTAGTGATAGGTTGACTGTTCTGAAAATGTCCACTGATGGGAGACAAATGCGCATTGAAGACCCAACCATGACCACTGCACTGTGGCTCACCGTTCTGTGGGCTGTGGGAAGAAAAAAAGACCTCAGCATAACTCCAAACCCATAAGTGTTCAATGGACTTGTAGTTTCCTTGGCTTAGGCACCTGGGTCTGATGTAAGGTTATCTAGTTTAAATAATGTGTGCTGAGGTGTGTCTACAGGTGTCTGAGCTCCATTATCCCTTCACTGTGACAAGACACTGTGCTAGTCAACCACAGAGTGGCCTCCATATCTTTAGCACTACTGTCCCAGTGCAAGCTTGTGTAAGGGCAAATTAAGGGGTTTACCACAAGCACTGTTAGTCTACTACTGCAGCAATTTTTAGAGCTTGTCCAGACATAGCCTGAGCCCAGGTAATGAAGGTGATTAGGCATGCTTTTAAAAGCACGCTTGTGCTCAGTTATAGATTTGACCCGGTTTCCGGTAGAAACAATAGGAATAGTGTTTCAAAAATATACCCTAAACACAGACATATAGGCTGCATACTGTAGGGACCATTCATACTGACATTTCCTAAGTAGTGTTGACTAACACGCTCCCTTTTTGTGATGAGTAACTCATTGGTGATTTATCATTGATAATCTATCTTAGTTAAGTAGCACCAAATTACTCCCTGAAATCCTGTGGCAGCTTATGTCTGATTAGCACTTGAGAGGCAGTGGACCATATTCACTATAAGAAGAACACTTGAAAATGCCTTTAAAAACAGCATGCAAATAACAGTATAATAAGCCATTCTGAGAAGGTTCTGGATTATTTTCTTTGACCATGTGGACCCTCAGAGTGTAAAGTACATATTATGACATTGCTTCTATGGAGAAAAAAATAATTATGCAACTTGACCTTTGTCCCTGTGCTCTGGTTTAGTAGGTCAGGTGTATTTTTGTGTATAGGTACCAGTAATCATGCCACATCAGACTGACATGTTTTCTCTTTTGATTGTGTTACATTTACAAACTTTGAGACTATGAAAACCTACAGGTTAGCAAAGCGCTTTCGACAACCAAAGGTGGCTCTCTGGAATTCCTGAGATTTGAGCTCAGAACCTTTGGATCACTGGTGCAGAACCTTAACCACTGAGCCACTACTATTCTGTTTGTGGTGGTGTAATTATGTTGACCATGTGTTGGTTGAGCCCTACTGACACTGCTGAGGAAGTGGTGTCGTATTCTGTAGACGTATGTGTAGGGGGATCCTCTGATCAGTGTGACAACATGCCATCGCTGCTCAGATGTTTTTTTTTTGTTTTGTTTTTGTGTGTGTGTGTGTGTGTGTGTGTACCAGCGCATGTGTGCAGGAAAGTATTTAAAAGAAAGAAAATGTTGTGGATATTTGTGAGAATGCAAGTGTCAGATTAGTTAATTGCTTTTGCTGCAGTGTACTGTGATTTCTTTCTTTGAAAATATCTGAAATTATTGCCTTAAGTGTGTGTGTGTGTGTGTGTGTGAGAGAGAGGGAGAGAGAGAGAGAGAGAGAGAGAGCGTGCAAGTGATGAAGTGTATGAGTGTCTGACCGCTGGTGTTCTGGTGCCAGAGGATTGCAAGTCAGGTCAGAGCATGTGCCAAGCAGTCAGTCAGATGCTCTAATCTGAAGTGACGAGAGCGTTATTTATAACGTGTCTTTAGGTATGAGCACAGGCCAGCAGTGCAAAGGGTCAGCAGCCTGCCATTGCATGCAGTCTGTCAAAATGAGAGCAAGCAACTCAGTTAGAAGAGAAAGACTGTGAGAGAAGGAAACACTGAAACACTGAGGGGAATAAGGAGTATATTTTAAATATTCTAATCATTTTATTATTGATATAATAATATTTATTAATTGGTAGTATTATGATTCTAAATCTAATTCAGAAAGACATGATGCAAAGAGATTTATAGGATATCCGTTATTGTTTTTCAGTGTAGATCTTGCTTTTGCTATTTTGGTTCTTCATAACCCGAAGTTCATGCCTTTATGGTGTAATATTTACAAGTCATACAAGTCATGTTCGCTTCACACCTCCAGGGTTGCGGGTTCGATTCCCGCCGCGGCCCTGTGTGTGCAGAGTTTGCATGTTCTCCCCGTCCTGCGGGGGTTTCCTCCAGGTACTCCGGTTTCCTCCCGCAGTCCAAAGACATGCATAGTAGGCTGATTGGCATGTCCAATGTGTCCGTAGTGTATATATGGGTGTGTGAATGTGTATGTGATTATGCCCTGCGATGGACTGGCACCCTGTCCAGGGTGCCCCATGCTCCCTGTGATAGGCTCCAGGTTCCCTGTGGCCCAGTATAGAAAATGGATGGATGGATAAAAACAATTATTGTAAATGGTCTCAGCACTCTGAAATGGTTACACTGTGTGCATGAGTGAAACTATAAGCACTGGAGCTCATTCTTCAGGGCAGGAATCAAAGATTAAAGATAGAATGTAAGCTGAGGTCTTATCCATATTTTATTGGTGCTAGTGAGCAGAGCTGACAAATGATGAAGATGAAGCAACACAGTGAGAAACAGAAATATAATTTCTGGTGAGTGTAATTACACTGCAATTATGTCATTTACTGAGGTTACGTACTGTGCTCAAAGAGGAATATCAGTGGCTGAACTGGACTCATCCAAGCCATGACACATAGCCCTTGGCTTCACGTGGCTTCTCACTAGTCTTCAAAGCCACACATGGTGCGCAGATTACACAGGATGTTGCAGAGCCAGAACAGAACTCAAATCCCTGTTCTCTGTAGTCATAGAATTTTTGAGTTACTCATGCATATTTCATCTGTGAGTAATTTGACTAGATTAGTGTAGACTAGATTAGACTCTATTAAATGCACCGTTCTCTGCTTAGGTTTAACTTATTAGCTTTAATTTATTTAGAACGTTAAATATTGGTGCAAACACTAAGACATGCAGTGCAGAAAGTGATCCAGGATCAGGATTTAGAGATTGTTTGATCAGGATTTGCTCTTGCATTCTGAAACAGCTTGATTGCTGCTTTTTACTGCTGCTTCTTCCTTCATTTTTAAAATTATTGCTCTGGAGGGTGTGTGTTGTGGGGTTTTGATGTGTCTCCTTAGATTTGGTGCTGTTTTTCTGGCTCTTTGGATTGGACTGGTGCACTAGGACTTTATGAGCACAATGTGGATGGAGTAACACATGTCCATGCCAAGCTTAGAGTGCAGCCATACTAGTAACTGGGAGATGGAAAGCAGGCAGGCAGAGAGGGTTGACCTTGGAGAAGGTGCTTAAGTTGTAATGACTGTATTGGCCATAGTTGTCTTTGTTCACTTGCTGTATATGAAGTGTTATAATGTGTGAGGAGAATAAACTGCATTGTGCGCAAATTCCAAGAGACCAACAAACAGAAGAATGTGTGGGCGCGTGCCAACCAGATGGTTGTACGCAGAACCCTGAGGTACACCGGACCCACAGAGCCATAAGTGTAGGCCTTGAGTGCAGTTTGCTTCTTAGTGCTTAACATTATTTTCCCAAGCTCTGCCTTTTACCCTGCTCACACGCAGGCAGAGTGTGTGAGGCGTCATAGAGAAGAAATTATGTAGTGCTTCAGAATAGTTTGGAAAGATCTGTCCAGTTATCCAAACCATCACTCAGACCCTGATGATTCCAGACGTCTTATGAAAAGGCCGTGTGCTCTTCACTTTCTAACTTCAGTAAACTTTTAAACATTATTCTTTTGAAAGGTGCCATGAAGAGGTCAGGAAATGTTTCAGCTGGATAAGAAGCAAGGACAAGCTGTTCTGCCTATGAAGGTGGATGATTTCAATAAAGCCTTAATTTGCTCCTCAGTATATGTTCAGACTAGATGCTACTTAAAGGGATTTGGGTGCAAAATGGATTAGAGTAAAATCTGTATTTAGAAATCTAAAAAAAACGAAAGTATAGGGCATTTAAAAAGTGTGTGAATATGCGTAACAAGCAGACAGAATATATACAGTGCCCTTCACCAATTTTTGCACACCTATATTTAACAAAGATATTTTTTTGATAAACCTGTGTTTTGTTTGGTCTATCTATCTATCTATCTATCTATCTATCTATCTATCTATCTATCTATCTATATGTATATATTAACATACAAGGACACATTGCATGCAAGACAGATAAACAGTGCAATTGTGTTTTACATGTAGAAGTCTCTGTGAACTATCAAAATGTTTTTGTGGTTCCCATCTCTCTGTCTGTGATTTTATCATGACCTTTCACATAGTTGGTCTTGAAGGCTTCTTTTGTGTGGGCATTCTGTGGATATTGAAGGTTGCACATTTCAGCCAGTGGGTGAGTGCCTGACAGGAGCAAGTGTTTAGATGTGCCACAATGTCTGTGTGTGTCTGTGTGTGTCTGTGTGTGTCTGTGTATTTGTCAGTCCATTGAGTAGGCTGTTACCTACCTCTATGTGTGTGTGAGAGACAGAGGCACTGTAAGTGCATGTGTGTATATGTGTGTGCACCTGTATTCATGTGAATGTGTGTGTGTGTGTGTGTGTGAGTGTGTGAGTGTGTGTGCATGTGTGTGTGTGCGTGTGTGTGTGTGCGTGCGCGTGTGTGTATGTGTGCGTGTGTGCGTGTGTGTATGTGTGTGTGTGTGTGCGTGTGTGTGTGTGTGTGTGTGTGTTGATGGGCTCAGTGGGAGACTGGGTCCTGGGGGAATAACTCTCGTTAATAATTCAGACGAGGCTCATTATCAAGGCAGTGCAGATTTCTCCCTGATTTCACCTTAATTGCAGGCAGCCTGCTCCACTCAGGCAGTCTGTAGTCATGCTGTGCTCTCTTGCTCTCTCTCTACCTCTTTCTCATTGAACACACTCAAATTTATATACATATATGCAGATTTGGAATGAAAGCCTATGAGGATAAAATGAACAGTGTTCTTTCTAATTGGAGGGTATCTATATTATTGTACATCTATATAAGGATCACAGTCCTTTTTATACATAATGGCCATTATTATGATGTCATTAGTAATTAACCAATTAGCATTAAATAAAATGGTTGTGTTTAGTAATTGGTTGTAATTCTAATCAATAACCGAATAAAATCTGTGACTTTTGGGATTAACAGATGCTTAGTTTCTTTTCTGGTTATGCTCTTCCAGACCTGGAATGGAGCAATTTTTGGCTTGTTTCTGGGTTTTGTAACCTTAAGTCTTGTATTCAGTAAGATCTGAAGTAAAATACATGTTTAATGATGTTCAAGCACCCCCCCACTTCCTCTCCCTTCAGCACTATGTTCCAGATCACTGTGTGGCAGAACACATATGGTACAAAATTTTGAGCAGTTAAGGTGCTTTCATACACTTAAGAATTCATCCTGCTGCTGTCTTTGGTACTCACAAGTGAGAATATTTTATTTGCAATCATAGATAACTGTGTCACCAGGCTTTTGAGAAACCTTATATTTTGGCTAAGTTTCTGATTCAGCCTCATGACAGTCTGCAAGAATTGTTATTTTGCTGAGAATAAACAGCATGCACTACATATAAATCCTTCATTCAGATTCAACTCAAATAAATGACTGAGCAGCCAATTGTCCAATTAATAAAAGTCCTCTGAAATTAGGTGCTATGTACAAAACAGATTCTAATGTGGTTCACCTAAATAAATGGATCATGTCCGATATATATATACACACACACACACATATATATGTGTGTGTGTGTGTGTGTGTGTGTGTGTTTTCTTGACCTGCTTTACTACATATATGTGTATGGGAATCATATAGTGAAGATACTTTGCACTATAGGGAATATACTCATGTCTCAAGCCCATGCCGTGGTGGCCTATGAAAACAGTTCACATGGTAAAATTTTGACCTTTTTAATTTATTTGTAATTCTAAAATTAAAAGTTCTCTGAGACTGAGATTTGAAGTCTGTTTACCCACAGAAATTCAAAAATATTAATTGATTGTATCTAGAAGCAATGGACATAATATATATTAAGTTAATTTGAGTCATTTTATTTAAACATAACTAACTATTAATTGATGCGCTGGATATGTGGGCATTAGCCTACAAACTTTGCAATCAAACACGATGTAAATGATAGGAGGACAGTTAATTCTCTCACCTCCGCAGCCCGGGTTCGATTCCTGGGCAGGGAACCCCAGCCACTGGAGCTTGTATTCAGTGCCCGTCCCAAGCCTGGATAAAAATGGGAGGGTTGCGTCAGGAAGGGAATCCGGCCAAATCAAATATGCGGACCAGTGATCCGCTGAAGTGGACCCTACCATAGTGCGGGAATAACGCTAGGAAGTAGAAAGAATTGTACCACAAATTCCTAATTGTTCAATCTGAATATTCAAGACTTAAATTGCAAAGTGGTAAGAGGCCCATCATATACAGATTTACTCTTTCAAAAAATATTTAAAGCATTGAGAGTTGAGGCTCTAATACTTTAATAATTTACTCTTAAGATACTTTATTGTTTTCTTAGCTAGCCAACCTCATTTATTATGCTAGCTTTATTATTATCTTCTAAAAGTGCCCTAGCCAAATTTAGAGAGCAGAAATATTTTGCCTACAACAGAAAAAAAAAACATTTTTTTTGGTCAAAATAGCTATTTTTACTTAATTTGTTATGTTACTTCAGAAGCAACATGTAGCAGGTTTTCCCACATTGCCTCACATATGTAACATATGTAACATTTCTGTGTTCTTCAGTTAGTGTTTGACTTAAACTTGAGGTAATCACAGCTTGTTCCTTCTTACAGATTCTTCTGTCTTCTTACAGAGACGAAATGATGGAATGACTCCCATTCTTTCTTACCAGACGTCCACAAAATCAGTCCAAATACTCATGTAGATGTGAAATTACATGTCATGCTAATCCACAGAATTTTTAATCCTCTGCATTCCTGGCTCAAAATTTGCACAAGATGCAGTGTTGCCATGACTAAGTACAAGTGCATCTCAAATTCAATCACAAGGGTTGAGATTCTACCAAAGTTCAGATTCCACGCACAACATTATTGAGCTTCTCTGTGCCCGTTGCCAGCTAGGTTCTAATTATCAGCATGTTAGTACTCACATGAACACTCATGTATCAGGGAAAGAATGTGGAAATCTGAGAAAGTGTGAAATGATCGTAGCAGCTTGACAGCATGCATTTGGGAGCGCGCTGAGATGTGTGGATTGATTCAGACCCAGCGACATGGCTTTCGCTTGTAGGATGCTGCTGAGTGCTGATTGATGGCTATTAATGTGTCTTGTGAGGAACCTGAGGTGATTTATGCCTTAGAGAGTGCCATATCTCACGCTGCTCTCCTTTCCATCTGAAGCATACTGACAGGCTTAGGAAGGCTAGGCACACTCGCCAAGGTGATGTGCAGCTCTCCTATGTTATGTGAAATTCTGAACCTGGGTTCATAAGAATACCTGAACTGAAGCTCTGTTCTAGGATCAGCTATGACTCCATCTGTTCAGGCATCATTCATTATGTGCGCAGCAGCTTAACTGGAGCAGAAATAATGCATCAGTTCAGATCCTGTACTCCAGTTGCAGGAGTGGGAGAGGAATATGAAGTGTGACATCTCAATGTCAGTCTCTATGGTAGAGAGCAGGCCAAGGGAGGGCATGTTGGCTGTGGTTAATATGAGAACTGCTTACCCTTGTCATCTGCTGACTCTGTGTTAATGTTGGTCTTTCTCCTGGGTTGAAGATAATATGTGCAAGGAAGGACACAAGAACTATTGGATAATCCTAGACCTGACACTTGCTGTATAGATGCAGATTTGTACTCCTGTGTTAAGTAAGCCACATAAATAAAAATAATTGGCTAGGAGCACATTTAGAGTAACCAAAATAGAGTGTCTGGTTCAAGTGTCTGGTCCACAAACTATTCACTTTCCTGGCCAGCTAGTCCAAGCATTTGGTAAACTTTCATGATTGCTTTAAGGTGGCCATATGTTGAATGTTGAATACAAACCAAACTACTCAACACCAGATCCCACATATCTATAGCAAGATTTGCTATTTTGGGGACATCTGTAAAATTGCTATCACCCACAACATCCAAACCCCGCTAAATGGTATTTTTAAAGTCTGCTCTATTCTGTGTAGCAAGCAGTTTGATTTTGTTTTATGGATTTGTAGGAGCAATATTTAGCAGGACTAGTGGGTTGTGGATGTGGCATGTGGTCAGACTTGGGTAAGGGAGCACAGTAGGAGCCAATGTCAGACCTATTATAAGTGGGACAGTTTTTGGCATAGGAGGTGTAATGCATTGGAAGTGACACAACTGTGGTTTCACTATTTTACAGGGTTTGCTTCTTAAGGATTTAATGCAGTGACTAGGTAGCAGGAGTGTTTTGCTTAGGCAGTAGGTCACTATTTGGCCAGGGTGATGATGGAGTAATTGGGGGGACATGGCGGTGAGTCAGATGGCTAAGACGTGGCAGTCCTATGTGGATTTGTGTGTCAGTGTGGATGAAAGTAGGTCAGGATCTGAGCATATGTTTAATATTCTGACCATATGAACACTAAACTATGAGACGACAGATAGCCCGTCATGAACCCAGCCTGTTTTTCGCTATTTCTATTCATCCTTCTGTTCCCTCTCTCCCTCACTTTCTTAGGCTTGTAGTCTCCTGTGTTTTTTCCCCTCACACTTTTCAGTCTCCAAATCTTCATCTTTGTATGTTTCCCCCTCTCGTTTAGCATTCTTCTCACTATTTCTGCACACTCTAAGAATCTATAAATCCCTGACTCATCCATCTCCTTCATTCCCTCCAGTTCTCGCTCTGTTTCTCTCAGTCTCACTCCACTGCTTTCTATGTTTTCTTGCTGTCTGCTGGTTAGTGTGCAAACTCGAGACCCCTAAACCTACTGTGCATCGAATGTCTCGCTATGCTTCCACCTCTTTTCATGAGTGACATTTATGGACAGCTCCTGACAGAGTGCAGAGTCTTCAGTGCTCTCTCTCTCTCTCTCTCTCTCTCTCTCTACCCCTGAGATGCACCTCAATTTATGTCTAGATAGGGTGCGTTGGTGACCTGGTAGAGCACAGTGACAGAGAGCAAGCATGTGTTACAGGCTCAGGGATTCTGGCTGCAGCCTTCTACTGTCCTCAGGTTTTCAGTGATTTAGAAAGGTCAGGGCTGGGGTTGTCTCACCCTCCACACTGCCAGGAGGTGACTGCTGCTTTGGAGCAGGGTACTAGCCTAGGCTTTCAAATTGCTCCTACCACTTTTTTTTCCTGTTGAGAGAAAAGTGGAGTTAGAAGAAATAGTAGGAGAGGGATGTGGATAGAGTTGCAGGTGAGGTAGAAGGAGGGAAATAGCACACTTCAAATCAAGTGTGTATCCATTAGTGAGCGCTCTCTCTCTCTCTCTCTCTCTCTCTCTCTCTCTCTCTCACACACTCACACACACACACACACACACTTACATTATGGCACATCTACACACTTGCTCCCATCAGGCACTCACCCACTAGCTGAAATGTGCATGGTTTGTACACCAGACAACCAGATTGCAAAGCTTCCAGTATAAATCAATAATTAGATGAATGCAATAACAGCTCATAAAAGGAAGGCCTTGCGATTAAGTGCAAAATGGGTGATTGGCATGAAGTGATGGAGCTGTAAGGAAGAGTGGTATTTTGGGAATGCACAGTCTCCATTATGTAGGGAAGGCCATGGCTTGAGAATGGCAGCATGCATTTGTGCAATGTTAATCTAGCTTCCCTAAGCAATCAGGTTAGTGAAGGAATTCTCCAGTTCTCACAAGTGATTCAAACAAAAAGGCTGATGGGGAAATATAGTTCTCAGAAGAAAGGCTTGTGTTTTCAGATAGGAGGATCATTTCATTGTGTGCGTGCTTTGTGTGCGTGCTCATTCTTAAGTGTGTATGAAAGAAGATGAGAAACCATGATGGCATATAGCACAAAAGGGCATGGAATAAGGGCAGTATTAGTATTGTGCTGCCATGAACTAGGAAGTGTACATATGTAACACTGGTTCACCTGTCTAAAATGTACTTCACTTGCTTGTCCTCTGGTACCTGCTGTGTCATATGATGCTGGTGAAGCTGAAAGGGAATATACATGTGTGTTTTTTTCTAACTTTTCTTCTTTTACTTGATCACTTGGGGCCTTCATGGATCAGACTTGTTTGTCCAGCACATCCCACAGATGCTTGTTTGGATTGAGATCTGGGGAATTTGGTGGCCAAATTAACACCTTGAACTCTTTGTCATGTTCCTCAATCCATCCCTGAACATTTTTTGCTGTATGGCAGGGCGCATTATCCTGTTGAAAGAGGCCATTGCCATTAGGGAATACCATTGCCATGAAGGGGTGTACTTGGTCTGCAACAATGTTTAGGTACATGGTACATGTCAAAGTAACATCTACATGAATGCCAGGACACAAGGTTTCCCAGCAGAACATCGCCCAGAGCATCACACTTCCTTCCCCGGTTTGCCTTCTTCCCATAGTGCATCCTGATACCATCTCTTCCCCAGGTAAGGACGCACAATCACTCAGCCATCCACATGATGTAAAAGAAAATGTCATTCATCAGACCAGGCCACCTTCTTCTATTGCACCATGGTCCAGTTCTTATTGTAGGCTCTTTTGGCAGTGGACAGGGGTCAGCATGGGCACTCTGACTGGACTGCGGCTAGGCAGCCCCATATGCAGTAAGCTGTGATGTGCAGTGTGTTCTGACACCTTTCTATCATAGACAGCATGAACTTTTTCATCAATTTGTGCTACAGTAGCTCTTCCTTTTGATCAGACCAGACAGGCTAACCTTCACTCCCCATTGCATCAATGAGTCTTGGATGTTCATGACTCTGTCCTTCTTTGAACCACTTTTGGTAGGTACTAACCACTGCATACCAGGAACACCCCCACAAGACCTGCTGTTTTGGATATGCTCAGACCCTAGTCGTCTAGGCATCACAATCTGGTCCTTGTCAAAGTCACAAAGTCACACACGCTTGCTCATTTTTCCTGTTTCCAATACATCAACTTTGAGAACTGACTGTACACTTGCTGCCTATGTAAGGAGATAATCAGTGTTATTCACTTCACCTGTCAGTGGTTTTAATTATGGCTGATCGTTGTCTCTCTCTCTCTCTCTCTCTCTCTCTCTCTCTCTCTCTCTCTCTCTCTCTCTCTCTCTCTCTCTGTGTGTGTGTGTCTCTCTCTCTCTCTCTCTCTCTCTCTCTCTCTCTCTCTCTCTCTCTCTCTCTCTCTCTCTCTCTCTGTGTGTGTGTAATTTTAGATCTTAAACTTTGTTTAATAAAACCTTTTGAATGGATTTGACCACTGTGATGAGAGATGGCTGTTTTCTGCTCATTTGACAGTTTAGTAATATATGAAAATATTAGCCATTATGTTTATTAATTGTGTTCATTTTGATATTTAGCATAGTCAAAGAGAAACAGGGAGACAAAATGGATTTACAGAAGCCAAGATGTAGGGTTTGGAATGTCTTCTCAGCACCACAAAGAGCAAATTGAGACAAGGGGTGTGAGTCAGAAGAGAAAATATTGTAAACAAGAAAAGGCAAAGATAAGGGTAGTACAAAGAAAGAGGGAGAGAGAGGGAGAAGAAGAGAGTCACAGGAAGCAGTGATTTGGAGTAAGCTCAGAACGGTGATTTATATGATAGAATAAAGGGATGAAGAGAAATGGGTGGTGGAGACAGGCTAGTATAAAGTGAAAGGGGAGGAGAGTGATGATTGCGTGACTGAGAGGAAAGTGCATAGCTCTGTGTGTAATGCTCTCAAGTTAGATATTAAAAAGAGCTTGCCTCCTCTCCAGTCCTCCTCTCTCTCTCTCTCTCTTTCTCTCTCTCTCTTTCCCTCTCTGTGTATGTGTGTCTCCCCCTCTTTCTTCCTGCTACCCCTCTCTGCTCCCTATCCATCTGCACTAATGATCCACACTCCCTGCCACACGGCCAGGCTGAGTGATGCCCACTGACAGTATCACTCAAGTGGAAACATTGCAGTCGCTGGCCAGAAGACGATTCTTACACACACACACACACACACACACACACACACACACACACACACACATTGACCAATTCCCCAGTTTCTTAATGACAATACGGTATTAGGCGCTGTTGCGATACTGTGATACATCAACACACTGGAAGAGGTGATTTAATTGTAAGCCAGTGCAAGTAGTGAGAAGCATCTCTATACCAGACAAATTGGCTGTAACTCACTTTGTATATACTTAAAATGTTCTCTATCACAGACTTTAATGCAAAAATAAGTATAATAACTTGTTATTTTTAATTTACATAACAAGAATCAACACTAACAATTACATAAGAATGATATAATCTTTTACAAGAACACATTAATTATAAATTCAACAATTAATATAATCTATTGTCACAGACATGTTGTCAGATTAACCTTAGTTATCCTAAATTTCATCATGATAATCATATCAAACAAAGAAGTCAGCAGTACTCAATCACAAATACAGAAACTAATAATAATATCACACTTATTACCAAATATTAGAAAATTAGGTCAACTTAAAGATAAAAGAAACAGTACTGATCAGTAAACTAAACATAGACAGCAGATTTGATATCCTCTCACATAAAATGAGACACGCATTGTCAGATCTTTCACCTATGAAAAGTGATCCTATTTTTCTTAATGGTAATGGTTCTCACATCAAAATGCTGCACAGTGACCTGACATTTTTGGAGAAAATGCTCTAAATTCAATTGAAGTCAATGAGACAATAAGCCACCTAAATTATCACGTTTATATGTGTTAGTAGAAATTCATCCTGTGGTAATGCATAAAAGGTCAAACTTGCACCCATGTGAAGGAGCTCTTCATCCAGATGTATTTTACAGCTTTAGTTTTCTTCATAGTTGTAGTCAATTATGTAACTTATAAACTCTTCTATTGCTTGGGTTCTGCAAAATTGAGCAACATTTCTCAAACATATTCACATGTATAACTGAACAAATCTCAATAATGGCTAATCTAGAATTCAAACTCAGTAATGCCTTGAGTGCATTTAATGACAACAAAATCGAGTGTTTCTTTTCTGTAATAGAGAGGTTAGCCAAGAAACCTTGAAAAGAGACACACTGTGACAATAAGTCATGACATGATTCTCACAACCTTGGAAACCAGATAAGCAATCCATAATAATGCTAGTATTAATGTTAGCATCATGTCTTATAGATATAATCCTGAGTGGCAGTGGAATGGCTAATTGGCTCATTTTTTAACAAGATCAAAAGTTTTTTGCCTGTAGTATCCAGAAGCACAAAATTGGGCAACCTTGTGAAAAGAAAAAAAACATCATCACAAAATAAACATAAAAAAAGAGGCTGAGTAAGCTGATGTTGTCTTTTATTTAAAATGACTAATTGTACAGTTTTAACGTGTTTATCATGTATTACATTTACATTTATTGCATTTGGCTGACACCCTTATCCAGAGCAACTTTATTTACAATTGAGCAGTTGAGGGTTAAGAGCCTTGCTCATGGGCCCAGCAGTGCCAGTCACCTTCTTTCACTAGTTCAAGGTCACATGGAAATATTGTAACACCAGTGTTACCTGCTCAGAATTTACATGTACAGCCCTGACCCAACCAATTCCAGTAGCATGCCTCATAACATCAGTTCTCATGAAGTTATTCATCTTGCTTGTTGATGTACATTTATAACCAAGATGTGGTAATGGCCTCCACCTGTTCCCTGTCTGAGGCACAGCAAGGCTCTTGGTTCCTGCTGAACTGCATGACAGTTGAGGAGATAAGCAGAAGGTTTGAATTTAGGTCGTGGCAACTCTTTTCTCCAGCGTGTGTGTATTTGTGTGTGTGTGTGTGTGTGTATGTGTGCATGTGGACCCCGCATCCATTGGCCCCGTGTCCTAATCCTGATTTGGCCTGTAGGCTAATTGAGAGAAACGATAGTTATAAAATAACCCATGTTCCCATGCTTCATGTGCATGTTCATAATCCAGAGCTGTTCATACTCAACACATGTCCCAGCTCTGCTGCTGCCCTTGTCTGCGCAGTTAGGACCAGATGTATCAGAGGCCTCCTACGCGTGGCTCAGTTTGCTTCTGGGAAATTGGAAGTATGTCATTCTTCACTAAGCTTCCTTATTGTGCCATCTGTCAAACTGTGTCATGCATAGTGAATGTTATATGCATCATATTATAACACCACATATTAGTGAAAATAATGTAATCACAGAAAACATCTCAGACATGTCCACTTTAGATAATGGTTCAAAATTCAAAAAGTACTAACTGTACAAAAGTATAGTTCAATATCAATTAAATCACATTTATTTATATAGCACAATTAGAGACAACAAGTGTCAGCCAAAGTGCTGTACAACACCATGAGGCCAATTAACTAAATAAATGCAAATAAAATTAAACAAAAAACCCCCAAAAACAATAACAGGCAAAACCACAGATTAAAATACAATACAAAATAGAAGACTCATTACTACGGCGTATACTACAAACCCTGGGAGAATAAATAGATTTTTAAATTGGATTTAAAAATGTCTAATGTAAGGGATGCCTATAAAAAAAGCGTAAGGCCTGGTTACCTGGAAAAGTTAAAATTAGATCTTGAAGCTCTGTAGAATGAGAACAGAGGAGGTCAGTGATGTAGTTTGGTGTCAAATCTTGCAGAGATTTAAAAACAACAACTCTTTACCAAATGACTAATTAGGCCAATTGCCTCCCTGAAATTTTCAGTTAAATCCCTGAAGTATTGCAGAACATTTATTTTCACCAGTTGAGTGAACTTAAAAGCCATCGTTCTTGAATATGTGAAGCCAATTAGATCAAAAATCAAACAATATATTTATGATAGGTGTGCTACTAGAATCCAGTCTAATCTCCATTCAGATTTATTCTGCTAAAAAAAAGAATTGCACCTGCTTTATATATTCCAATAATTAAAGAGGTGTTTCACTGACAACTTTACATACAGTATGTTCCTGCCTTCTTTTTTTGCTGTGCATTTGTACTATAGAAGAAAGCTATCCTGCTTTCATAATCACAATACTTTGCAGAGACACTTGAGGCACCTCATGTACTTCATCTGCAACTTGCTCACACATGGAGAGTGGCACTAATCCAAAACTTAGAATTAGTTGTCAGTTTAACTTTTGGACTTGAATCATTATCTTTTTATTAATATGATAATCCTCAATAGTACATACATTTGCTGTTGCAAAATATATTTCTTCAGCTTACCCCTGTTCTCTCTTAGACTGTCCATTGCATTCTAACACTTCACATCATCTATTGTGTTTTATTGGAGGGAGATGTTGATGCTACATCAGTGAGGTAGCACCAAGAAAGATGCAATCGCCATGTGATGAATCGCCTTTAACATGCCCAAATAAACCTATTTGTCTCACATAGCTGTTCTGTGTAGTTGTTCATCACCTTAAAACATCCATATGAAACATTAGTCCAAGACATTGTATTAATGATGACATTGAACATTGGAACAGAAATTTATGGTCTTAAGCCGCTTATCGTATTGATGACAACTTACGGACCACTAGGTGGTCCAGATACTATGTAAGAGCAGTGATTCACATCAGTTATTCTCTTTGTCCTTGTCATTTTTAAACCATACCAGGACTGAGTTTTGCAAGTTTCATAAATGCTTTCCTACCTCTTCTCTGATAAAGGTCAAGGATTGTGTTCAGGAAATAGTAGGAGAGCTGACATAAGACCACATGTCCCTCTGTCTATACTGTAAGATAAACAGTTAGAATTAATTCAGGAACAATATTGTTTTTCATATTCAAGCTTCTTGAATACAGTGTGCATGGAAGTTTGCAATGGAGGCAGGAGAAAGAGGGTTGGGGGATAAAGGGTTACAGCAGCATAAGATGACAGGACTAAAGACTGTCCTTATTAAGTTTTCAGGAAAGGTCGCATGCCCCATCATCCATATCCCGCCTCCTGAAAGCACCATCCAAATCTCCTTTACCTCTCCATCAGGCACTCCTGTGGGGCCATTAGCCATTCACATTCCCTCTCATTAGAGCAAGAGTTTTACTTAAGCCATTGGACTCAGCAGTCTGCGGCTGCAGCACACATTAATATTTTAGCAGCTCCTGTTGAGGAGCTGAGAGCCAATTGCCCCTTTTGGAGTATAGAGCGTCTACTCACTCACCCTCTTTCTCTCTTATTCTCTCACTATTGTTCCTTTTCCATCTTCCATCTCTGTCCTCTATATCATACAGGCCTCTTTTTTACTGGTCCCACACTCTTTTGCCCCTCTTCCTTTTTCTCATTCTCTCCCTCATTCCACTCCCACCAAAAGACTTTAACACAAAGTAACTTAATTGGGCTTTTTTTGTGTCTACAAATGGCTAAAGAGGGGTATCTATTCATTTCCCCCACTTTTTGTCTTTAAAGGGATAGAGAATAATTGCTTTCTTTCCTTTCTCCTCCCTATCCCTCCACTTTTATATCTTTCCTTTTTTCAACCAGCTGGTTGAAATCTGAAATTTTATCTAATCACTGTGAATTAACAGCCAAGTCTGTCATTATCATAACATGCTGATTAGGTCGTACTTAATGAGTGTTTGAGAATACGAGATTTATCAATGAGACCAAAATTGGTCTTGGGTATTGAATGAGAAGAGCAGAGTCAACTGACCACTGTACCTATCACACACTATTAGTCTAATAAAAGTGGGAGTTGTGTCTCTATAATATTGTCTATATAATATTTTGACATGTAATTATTTGATCTGATACAGAAACTAAAGAAACTCCAACTGTTCTAACTTATTTATTTATTTTTAATTTGGAGAACCATTTGTTGGGATTGTACAATGAATGTAAACAATGTAAACAGTAAACATTAAACAACATTAAAAAACAGTAAACATTAAACAACAATGACAACAATAGATTGATAGCAGTGAGGTAACTCCTTCTGATGTGTAACTGATGTGCCAGAACAGGGTTCCTTTAACATGTTCTGTACAATCTATGTATAAAAGTAAATTATTACACAGTACAGGGATGAAAAGAAAAGAAGGTGCTTCAGGAGTGATGGTGATCACATGATTCTGTACTAGCGTTTAAAAATGCTCTCTAAGGCCCATGTCCATTCATGAGTTTGAACAGCCACTGGAAAGAAACTGTTCTTATATCTGGTTGTTTTAGGACTCAGTGCTTTGTTGCATCTGCCAGAAGGAAGAAGTTCGAATAAGGATCATTTTTAGCCATTCTTAGCTTTTATAATGCCATTGTCATGGATCACTTAGTGAAATCCTTTTTCAAGAGGAATAGGAAAGGAAAATGCTTCAAGAGATCTGCTCTGAATACTGCACAGGGATCAACTCAGACTCTCAGTGTGAGCTGTATGAGCATGGAACAGAAACAGAGATTATTCAAGGTATTTATTAAAGTGTCTGAAATTAAAACTAGTAATTGATAATGATGGGAGAATTCCACGATTATCAGTTGGTACATGCATTTTATTAATTTATTTTTTTACTGGATCATTCTCCCATCTTGGGTTCACAAATAAAATACTTTACCAATGTATCATAAAGATTTATCTGCAGTTAAATTTTTAACATTATTTTTGCTCAGCTATCTCTGTATGAACTTGAATGTTAATATATACTGTATGTTGTTATAGATGGTGAATTGTACATCATGTACTTGGAGATTCACTATACCTTTAATTCCCACCTCTCTCTTTCTGTCTCTCTCTCTCTCTCTCTCTCTCTCTCTCTCTCTCTCTCTCTCTCCCTCAGAATGTCTTTTACTTGAGTAAACTCCCCTGGTCTGCCTCCCTTCCCCCAAATTCCCCCATGTCACTCCCTTGGGGAGGGATAGTTGGATGGGAGAGAACTGGCTGCTATGGCAACAAGAGCCCTCCCTTTCCCATGGGTCTCCTTAGCAACTGGTCGCTGGGTACTTCTCGTTTAAGAGTGCCCCGTGTGCCAGGCTTGTGTGTGCATGTATATGTTGATTGTGTTGCAGAGTTTGCTGCTCACCAATGCATGACCTGGTCATCAGCTGCATGCGTGGACATGCCTGTATGCTGCTCCTAGGCTTGCTTTATTTCTAAGGAGGTGATTTTGAAAGGAGTCAAAACTACCTGGCCAAGTCATCAGAATGAATTGCATGCACATATTCATAAGGGTTTGCATTCATCTAGCTACCTGAGTCTTTGACTATAGATTGAAGGTGCGTGAGTGCGTGTAAGTGTAGGGGGTCCAAGTGTCTGATTGCAACAGTGTATTCCCTAGCTCTGAAACTAAAACAATTAAATCAGTGATTGTATAAATTTTGCATGCTGAACACATGTCTTGCAAATGAGTTTCCTGCTCTGGTGAAATTAAATTAAACCCAGAGAATGATCTGTATTAAAGTCTGATCAGAGGTGTGTGCTGACCTTTAGAATGTGGGAAATGAAATTCTTATGACTATAAATGAGATTATGATGAGAGAGAAGGAAAAAAAGGCTGCCTGCATTTGTCCTATTGTTGCTTGTCCATTTTTTTGTGTATGGGAGATGAAGGTTGCAATATAATCAAATCCTTGCACACTGCCTGTGGGCTATTAAATAAACCAACCTTACACACGCACACATATACACATACACAGAGCTGTGCACTGATACTTACTTACAGCCTTTCCTTGTAAAATCCTGCAGTTAAAAACCTGTTCAAAAATGTGCACGACTTAACAAGGTATATGGCAAGCACTGTGGAAAATGTGAGTCGAGTTCACAAAGAAGGTGTGTGGGCGTGTGTATGTGTGTGTGCACATGGTTGGAGCAATCAAGAGCTCCCACAGGTGTACCACTCCTGCACCTGTTGTGTGAATACTCCCTGGGGGGTGGAGGGAAGGTCTGGCGTGATCTGGCAGACCAGTGCTGGAAAAGCTACCCTCATACTGTGCTCGTGATGCACACCCAGCTTATTTTGACTAGGCTGGAAGATGTGAGGATCCCAGGTTGCTCCTTGGCCTGTTCCACAGATAAAGCATGGCTACTCTTGTGCTGGGTGGGGGATTTTCCGATCCCCTGTCCAGCTCTCAGATGCTCAGCTAAGCTGGCACTGCTATTTTTATCCATTCAGCCCACGCAGGCTTGCATCCACACCCAGCCACCCGCCATCCACCCAGCCTGCAGGAAACACAGCCTGGGCCCTGCAATTATCACACAACCAAGCAGGAATCACCCACCAACCCCATTACCCTCGCAGCAGAGTGGCTATCAGTTTTTGACCACAGAGCTGGCAGACATGTGCATCTCCGCTTTTGTTTCTGCCTTTAAATACACCATATTTAAACAGAATTTTGAGAATATTGTGTTATTTCCAAATGATGTTATTGTATGTACATATATTTTAGAGACAATTCCTTTCAAGCTCTCCTATCCACATAATAATATATAGTAAATTGTAAATTGTTTTTGGCAGATTAACTAAACTAATTTATTTAATTGCTTGGTGATTAGATACATGTTTTACATATTTCGTCTGTGTATGTTGTGTTGTCGGTTAAACAGGCAAATTCTTTTTTCTTCTGTTACTGTGCTAACTGCATGAGCTGAAGTCTGGATTTCTATGCTCCTTGTCAGAATCCCCCTCCCTGTGAGAAATGTGTGAATACATTTACCCCCCAGTTTCCATTAATCTGTGTGCCACTGCATTCTTTATTTTCCTTCAAAGGGACAAGCCCAGCCGTGACATCAATCACAGGATGTGAATATTTATCCGCTGCTAATTTCCATCAATAGCCTAGAGACGGGCTTTGCTGACAAAACTCATTCCTGTGCCGAACAAAACCTCTTGCATGAAGTTGCCCCCATACACCCCCCACCCCGTCTCTGCTGTTAAAAGAAAACATTTCGCAGTAAATGCAGTTCATAGTACCCTCACCCCCACAACACACACACACACACACACACACACACACACACACACACACACACACTTGGTGCTTATCAAACTAATGGGGTGTATAGAGAGACAGTACTGTATATAATGGCTGATGACATATGAAATGGCTTAATAATGACTGGTTGAAGATCCCTGGTCTTGTCTGGCAGATGCTGCTCTGTGTGTTATGGTATAGCAACTTTCTTTTGTGTGGTGATATTATCTGAACTGAGTGAGAGGTTTCATTCCTTTGTTACATGCTTCTGTCTCAATCTCATCAGGCTGTTCTTTTAGTTGTGATTATATACCCAGCAAGTTGGGCCTAAATAGTTTGACCTGTTTCATGGGCCCACTTCAGTTAACAGTGGGAGGTAGCAGATTGAAGCGGGAGGGAGTGGTATTTGTGGAAGGCAACTCCATTGTGTCACTTAGATGGTTCTCACAGTGGGCCTCAAGCTGTACCCTCACATTCCCAACCCATCCCCCACACAACTGCCCTCTATGCCAGTCTGAGGGGCTGAGTGCCTGCCTAGAAGCAATGGCATAGGGGCAGATGGCACACAGCCAAGCTTGTGAACTGGGTACTGTCACAGATCTCACGCAACGCTTCATGCTGTCTGATAGAGTAGATGTGATCATCACTAGAAGATTCATCTTGGCTCTTGGTGAATACAACCAAGGGAAGTGGTGACTGAATTTCCTTTCATGCCACCGTCTTATTCTTATGGCATGGATTTCACTGTCCTGCATAGTTTAAACATTCTGTTTTTCTATTTCCAAACTCAGCAGCTAATGATGAAGCCCTCGATTATGTGGATTAGGTGTGTTAGGGCAAAAGTGCAGGACAGTGGGTCTCCTTCAGGCTAGCCACTGAAAACTCTTTCCATCTTGTTGTCATGGTGTTTCCTGATGATTATTTTGTGTTGACCCTGAGCTCTCAAAAACTGGATTTTATTTTTGTCAAATTGGTTGAATCCGTACTCAATGTTGATGTTCCCATTCTGAATATTAGATGAAACTGGGTGGGGGTGTAGCTTTGAGCAGGAATCTATTTGAATAGGGTACATAATGGGTGAAAAGAAGGACAAGAGGAAGACAGGGAGAGATTAATTCTCTGTTCTGATAATGGGTACAAAGCAAGGCTTCTTGAAACAGGAAGTCTGAACCTTTGGCTCTAAACATATGCATGCTCTTGGAAAAGCCCATTTAGTGCCAAGGCCACCTGTGCTTTGGAAAAAAGTGCAAACTTGTCAGACTGGGAGGTTAGTAGGTCTTAAGCTCTTAATCTTATGACAAAGAAGACTCGGGTGAGGAGGTGTGGAGATAGAAGCTGCATCACTAATAGAACTATCAGGATTGTAGTCCCTAATGAGAACCGAGTTCAAACACTTTCAGAAAGGGAAAACTGGGATGTTGGACTCGTTTTTCAGTTTAGCAAGAGCTGTCCTCAAGTCTCTTTGTTTCCTGATTGTGTTGTCAGGCATTGGTGTATGTGTGCATGCAGTTAATTAACAGTGTCTGAAAGTGGTTTATTGGTGGGAAAATAGGTGAAGGCTCTGATTTTACGGCCCTTGATATAGGCTCTGAGCTCTCTTTTAATAGCAGTGGGCAGCATCGTTGCTACTTAGCTTACGCCTGCTCCCTAGGGATGTAAATGGAGTGTGTGGGCCTTCATACAGAGATTGAGTGATATATCTAGTTTCATTTATGCTATACTTATTACATTAAGAAATATAATATATTAAACAATTTAGTAGCATTCAAGAACTTGATTATTTCCTCCATCATCATCATCATTTCTGCACATTATAGTTTCTTCTCTGCAATAGGCTGGAATCACAAGGTAGCAGGGCATGCACTTCAGCCCTAACAGTGGGATCCACCTATATGGGAGTGCCCATGAGTTAACTAGGATTAGACTATGATTGTCTGGGATTATGTGGAATGGAGCAGGGATTAGTGCTGATTGCCAGTTCCTGGGGTGTGAGAGGTCTGGGATGCCCAAACACCCCCTGACTCATCTTCTGATCATCTGATTTCTACACATAGAAAGAAGCTTGCAAAATGATTTAGAAGATTTTAGCACAAGAATGACAGACAGGTGTCACAGTCAACATAAGGAGCATAACTGTTTCAGTCCATGAGGCACAACAGAAAATATGATGATAATAATAATAATAATAATAATAATAATAATAATAATAATATAATCATTGATGGTCTTTGGTCTTTGGCAGAGATGATAGAACAGACAAATATTTTGAGTTCAGATGCGATTAAGTCAATGAATATCATCATCATGAATAGTATTAGCATAGTGGAGATGGACAATTGGACCTTAACCTGTAGTGGCACAGTAATGACATATTTTGACTCTCTTGTTGTTGATGTTCTTAGCATACCCAGCAAGTCCTACCACAGGCCTGGTTGCTTGATGAAAGGCTGTGGGGAGCTCAGGTGCCGCTTCAAAAAGCAACTCTTTCCTCCTCCCTCTTCATAAGCAAACCCCACAACAAATTCATGCTTTATTTTGTGTTCACGTTTACCCTGTTGCCATGGTTACCCTACTCAGTTGGAGGTGCTACCTTGAGGAGCCATTCTTCGATCACCTGACAGGAGATGCTTATTTATTTATTTATTTATTTATTTATTTATTTATTTGGTCTTTTCATTCAATCACATCTTGGTAGTACATGCATACACTGTGAGATTTTTAAATAAAATATGGAAACATATTCCACATTATTTAAATCATTTAGAATATGTGTATATATTTTATATCGTAATCAGCACTCCTTTGCTTTCTGGGAAAACACATTATTAAATGTGTCCTTCTGGCTACACACACTAAAAGTTGAAACAATTATTGTTAAATCACTTCCCAGGACATGTGGGAAACATACAGATTGGTTGTGATATAAGTGGTTAGCAATTAAGAGTATTATTTTTTAATAACTATTTAAATGTTGCACACTTTTATATGCCGGATTGTTTCTGCCAGATTTGTGCAATAAATGCATCATCAAATTAGCAACATTGACAATGTATTTTTTTTTACAAGACACACCCAGAAAGGTTCCCAGGTTGGTTCAGTTGGATAACAAGTAATGTTATATGTCTAGCCCCATATCTAGCAAATGGAAATATGGTTAATTTAATTATTTCAGTGCATGCACACAATAAGTGTTAATATGTGCACTTCAGTGATTTCCCTAGATATAGTAGAGCAGTGTTTTACTGTTTTACTGTGCAACCTACAGCTAACAGTTTGAGTGTTAACTAAAGTGCAAGACTAAAGACAGTAGACTTGACTCAAACTTCAGCTCGGATACTTGAGACCTGACTTGGACTTGGGAAAGTGACTTGTCAGCATGTGCATTTCTTTCAATTGATTTGGCTCTAGATAAAGAATTAATAAAATAGAATGTAGTCACTTGAATGCGAGGGAGCAAACAGCCTCGCTGGGGCAAATATAGGTTAGAGGAGTAGAGAGAGGGTGAGATGTGGAAAGCAGATAGAACAAGAGTAAGAGGCTGATTTGTCTGACTTTATTATTTGCAGTCACCACTGGCTCAACTCAACATATTTCCTTTCTCAGACTGGGAGTGGAGGCTGGCGATGAGCCAGGCTGGCACAGGCTTCAAACACAACCCAAGCCAAGCACACTGAACCATGGATTAGCTGACATCCACACCAGTCTGAGGGAGGAATCCCCGAGTCACAGACAAAACACAGTCAATAAACAGAATACATGTCAGCCAGTCATCAGTAGCTGCACTACAAAGAAACTGAGCAGTGAAGTCTTTGCGGGTTGACTGGTTCTATGAAATTCCATGTGTTCAGAATGAGTGAAAAAAATCATAATATTTCCTTTAAGAAGTTAATAATCTGTGCTTTCTTTTTTTGTCTTTTCACATACAGAACTCCATACGCCACAATCTGTCACTCCACACCCGCTTCATCAGGGTGCAGAACGAAGGCACAGGGAAGAGCTCCTGGTGGATGCTGAACCCTGAAGGGAGTAAGGCTGGGAAAGCTCCCCGTCGACGGGCAGTCTCCATGGACAACAGCACTAAGTACCTGAAGTGCAAAGGCCGTGTAAACCGCAAGAAGGTGGTAGGCAGAGCAGTGGTAGGCACAGTGGGGCAGGGATTTCATGGCTCCCCAGAGCAGGCTAGTCCAACAGGGAAGCCTGTCACAGGACCGACAGGTGTTGGGGAGGAGTTTGAGGTATGGACTGATCTCCATTCTCGGACTAGCTCTGTAGCCTCCACATTGAGTCTGTCACCCATTATGGTAGAGGAGGAGTTAGAAAACCCAGAGGAGGGTCGGTTGTCCTGCTCCACTTCCCCACACATCTACCCCAGTCCCTCCAGCACTCGCTCGCCTGTGGCACATTGTCCACCTGTGGAACTGCCACAGCTAGCGGACCTCACCGGAGCTATCAGCTTGGAAGAAGGTTACCACCACCAAAAGCCCTCATGCCACAAGCGCCCTCCCTACCATTATAGCAGTGGGTCAAAAGTTCAGGGCTCCTACAGTAGCCCAGCCTATGGACAAGCAGGCATGGGCATGCTGTGCCATCAAACACCATTGCAGACAATCCAGGAAAATAAGGCCTCCAGCTTTTCTGGCAACATGCAGACTTACTCAGGCACAAACACCCTGCAGAGTCTACTTACTGTAGGCTCACAGTACTGTGCTAAGGACATGATACTTGGCCAGGAACATGAGCCCATGATGGTTCCTTCCAGCAGTATGGTGGGCAATTGTCATAACCATAACTCTGGGCACACCCACAATGGCACACATGATCATAATCCTGCTCACAGCCACAACAGCACCCACAGTCTCAACCAATCACACAGTCACAGCTCTGGTTCAAGCATAACCAATAACCCCACTCATAGCCACAGCATGAATCACAGCATGAGTCACAGACTGGGCCAGAACCATCAGCCTCAAAGCCATGCTGTCCTTGCCCAACCCATCAGTGGCCACATGCAGTCATACAGCCATAAAGCTCCATACCTGTACAGTCCTCCAGCCCATGCACACCTTCCTGCCTCAACCACACTGCCCCCAAACCCTGCTGGAATGCAGGGCATCTCTCAGGACTCTTGCCACCTAGCCACTGCCCCACACCCTCACCCCCGCTACAGCGCCACATACCCAGGCCCACACCAGCAGGCAGTGGCTGATGGACCATACCATCAAGCTCAGGGAATTGGGGGAGGAGGCAGTGGTTACCAAGGGTACCACCACCCCCATCATGGTTACCTTCATGAGCGGCTACCAGCAGACCTAGATTTGGACATTTTCCATGGCAGCCTGGACTGTGATGTTGAGTCTGTTCTCCTCCATGACATGATGGACGCAACAGAGGAGATGGACTTTAATTTTGACTGCTCTCTGGTGCAGGGGATGGGTGTTGGGATGGGCATGGGCATGAGCATGGGACTTGCAGGCCCACAACAGAGCCACAGTAACCAGAGTTGGGTGCCTGGCTAAGAAGCAATGCTTTCCTATGGACATTATAAGAGATCAAACTACCTTTAGGCCTGCTTAGAGCGGGGCGCACCGCTTCCTTTCCAGGGAGATGCACTGTACGTGACAAAAATCAAGATGAAAAACCATAGTTTCAGTTTCTAAGTTTTGTCTTACTCTGCCTGCTCATCTCTGTTTCTTTTCTGAAATCGCCCTCTGTTAGACTCTTTCTGCTTAATGTTAACCCTTTGCTCTTGCCGAATGAACCGTGATGACAATCTCAATTGTGTTACCCAACATTGCCTTCTTCTCCAGTCAAAACTAAATGCTTGAGCACTTTAACTGCGTAAAACAAATCCATTTCTTACTCTGACAATGTTGAGTTGTTGCCTGGATGGCAGTATCTGTAGCTGGCCTGTTTCATTCACTTAAGGGTCCAGTATGCAGAAAAATGTTACAGATTTTTTTTATTCAAAGAGGTTATTCAGCTTGCATAATAAACCAATTGAAAAGTCCAAATTTTTCAACTGGGTGGCATTTCTGATAGTTATTTTCTTGAACGACCTTATGGACATCACTTTTGTTTTAATAAAAACAATCAAGCAGTGATTCCTATTTTCTCCCCCCTCTTTCTCCCTCTAATTCTCTCAGTGAGAGATGTTGGAACTTTTTTTTCTCACCGATAGGTTCAGCTCTCCTGCCAGCCCAGACTGGCCCATCATCCTTCACTGGCCCATTAACAGCTTGATTGAAATTCAGCGTCCTGTTTTTAATCTCCAAAGTGATGCTGCAGTGATGCATCATTATTGCAGATTGAATACTCCCCCCCCCCCCACCCCCCCCCCCCCACCCCATCACTAGGTCTCGTTCCTCTCTCACATATGTTGAGTGATGGGCATGATTAACACAGTCATCCAGCACACAGCAAGTCAGTACAACTGTCTGTTTGTCCATAATAGGACACACATTCACACAAAAATAATTTGTAATAGAAAGAGCAAGGCATTAATTTCTATTATTTTCCTTTATTAAATTGTTAGAATCCCTTAATGGCAGTTTGGTCTTTCTTGTGCGTGCCAAAAATGGGAAGTGTTGTATTATAATCCCATGTGATGTTTAATTTTGAGGTGCTATGAGATAGACATGCATTAATTTTTTTTTGCATTATTTTTGATTTTATATGTCAGTAATCAGAGATGAAAATGACAAAAATAAATAAATCAGGTGAACATCAACATAGCCTAGGATTTTGCCTTATTTTCTGTGTTGTAAAAAAAATGGGGAAAAAATGAAAATGGAAAAGGGCTTGCAGTGATTTGTGGCCGTGGCTACGTCAGTGAAAGAACCATTCTCTCTATAATGACTCCTCTTTCCTTCTCCTTCTGTGTGTGTGTGTGTGTGTATGTGTGTGTATGTGTATGTGTATGTGTGTGTGTGTGTGTGTGTGTGTGGTCTCTATAGCTACAGCTCCTTCTAAACTTGCTCTTTTCCTCCTTAAGTACGGCTACGCTCCATAAAGCAGTCGGGAGGGAAATGGGGAATGTCATTATGGCAAAAGGTCAAGGATAACTTACTCCATCAACCCTTCCACTCAAATAAAGCTACTCAACTGGCCCTATTTTTGTGACGCTAATCCATAACCCAGTGGGATATCCTTAGTACAATTTTGTTGTCATTATTTAATATTTGCCCCATCCTCTGATATGTCAGACTACACACTGCTTTCTCTGCTTTGCCTATTAACCATAATCTTGTGCAAGCTGTCACTGCAGTACCAGTACCTTGATTCATCAGACATGCTTAAAAGAAGCCGTGTTAATGCAGATATCAGAATAGTAAGCTCTAATATTAAATATTTAATATATAACAGCAGTCTTATAATGTTATTGTATGGAAGTGAGGACTAACTACATGTGCCTCCTTCCTTCATTTTGTGTGTTTAAGGGATTGCTCTTTCTTTACTGTTCCATGACCTTTTATTTTGTATAAAAATCTATATATTGAGAATATTGTATTAAGTTTTTAAAGATGAAAAAGGATATCTCTTTCATTGTTTCTTTTTTTAAGAGAATGTATCTCATCATTTGGTGACTGACAAATAAATGAAATCAAATGTTAAACATTCTGGACGATTTATATTTTATATTATATGGCCTTTGCACAGTTTGTTATTGGTACAGTAGGTGTTATGGTGTAGCTTACATTTTTCACCCATCCACAAATGGGTGCATAGTGTATAACAGATGTATTTTTAAACACTAAACATTATCGAGGAATACATAGAAGAAGGTTAGTACATAATCTGCATAATGATACTAAATGCAAATAATGCATAATGTTTCATGCAAGTAGGTCTTACATGCAGCTCTGCATGCTAGTTCACAGATGAAAAGTAGAATGTTGAAAATTAGGTCTGCATTATATGGTACAGGTATTGTGTACTGGTGTGGGTAGGTAGGGGTATGGGTAGGATGGAGGTGAGAGTCTAAGTGTCTAATAAGGCTTGTTATCGCATCTGAAGCTGTAGGTTGGTCACAGCTGTCATAGTCCCATCTGAGGCGTTTTCGACAGAGGGAGAGTTGTTCTCTGCACAGCCATACTGTCTGCCCCTCGGGAGTCTCCCCTCTCCCACTCCAGCGGAGATGCACGCTTTTAATTGACTCAACTTCGGCAGTACATGACTGGGGGGGGGAGTCAGACAGACAGACAGACAGACAGACACAGTAGGTAGAAGGGAACCACATAAGAGCCATGTCTGATTCTGCATTCTGCATTTTTTAGACTCCAAAATCAAGAGATATTAACATGTACCTGATATTAGACAAGTTTGCAATCCTGACTATTTAACATATGGCTTTCAGCAATAGAGCCAGTAGATGTCAAAGATCATTAACTTACCTGAATAAGCTTAGTGGAATGTTCTTTTCTTTACTGTTAAATGTTGGCTGATGTGATGAGATAGGCAGTTGTGAGACAAGGTGAGAACATGTCACTAATGCTGTTTGGTGTTGCTCTCATGTTCACAATCCCTCCATAATCTCTTTCTCACTCCTCCCTGCTTCATTCTGGAGTCTTTAATCTCAAGATCGCACGCTAGGCCACGAATTTGTCTGACTAACACATGCACATACAGGCTGTCACAGCAGTCTGACTAGCACTTTTAATTACTTACTGATTGTAAAGAGTCATTAGTGAGTTAGGCTAAAGGCAAGAGCTCCAAAACATACCAGATCATAGAAGATATAACATGGCAAATACAGGCATAGCCATTGGGAAGGAAAGCATGGCATCTCAGACTCAGTTTACCCCTGGTCATTTCATACATCTGGAGTCTAAGCGTCCCTATTCAGATATATTCCTCATATTCAAGATGCATGAAACGACCAGCCTCAAATGAGGTCTAACACCCTGTTTACACCTAGTAATTTTATGCATTTTGAATCTGGATTGTATTCTTATAATATTTTCTCTATTTGCATTTACACTCTGGCAGACTGAAATTTGCTCATTGCATAAAAAAGCTCATTACATTCAAACATGCATACTTCTTTTTTTATTAAGTTACATTAAGAATAAGTGACAATGATTTTTCATGTCTTTTTTAATCTTAGTAACATTCTAAGATACTCCAACTTCAGCAGTCATGAAGCATGTGTGTGACTATTAGGAGGGGTTTTGATTGTGAAATGAGACTTGGAGAGACAGATTACATAAACTTACACTCATTTAACATGGCTAAAATGCATCTCAGACCTCCTGAAGTGGTTGAACGATCAGAATTAAATCTGTTTCAAATGCATTTTGGGTGCGTTTCCATATTCTCTTTTATGTGGATAATCTTTCAAATATATTCCTGGTACACAAGACACATGAAACACACAAGTGTAAATGGGGCCTGAAACACATTTTAATAAGATGTAATAGACATGTATATGCACCCTTTTTGGGTAAAACACTGTAGGTAGTATGACTATCCAAGGAACATATAATGGTAGCAAATCAGGAGTCAGTCCTACAAAACCTAGAACAGCCTCTTCTCATTCCTGCTTTATATGGTAAGCAGGTGGAGGATGGATGGAACAGTAAAGACACTGGTTTTGATGAGCATGATAACAAAACTGATCCTGAATGAGTTCAGAATATACAGTCATGTGAAAAAATAAGTACACCCCATGGAAATTGTTGGCTTTTTTTTTTTTTTTTTTTTTTTAAATATTTGGACAAGCAAAAATTTGTTCCTCTTTGAAA
>JANDJT010000001.1:19583094-19593566 GCA_024331685.1 Stegophilus panzeri | reverse complement strand
CTCTCTCTCTCTCTCTCTCTCTCTCTCTCTCTCTCTCTCACACACACACACACACACACACACACACACACGCGCGCACACACACACACACACACACACACACACACTGCGATTTCTTTTGCAGAGATCTGACAAACTCTGCTTAGAGGTGCAAGTATCCCCGCTGAGACTCATGGGAGGCAATGGGAGTCTGAGCCCATTCCCGGGACGCCCACACAGCTGTGTACAGAGCCAACTTGCCCACAGAAACACTGGTGTGACAATCAGATGGGGCATCCTAACCCAGAACTGGCCCACATAGCATGTCTGTGTAAGAAAATTAAACTTGGGAGCTAAGTGTTTGTCTGTTAATGTTTGAAAATGGCCTCTGTATGCATACAGTGTGTGTGTGTGTGCGTGTGTGTGTGTGTGTGTGTGCATGTGTGTATGTGTTCATATATGTGGATGAAAGTCTTTAACCCCTCTCATCCACAGGCGCCGTGATATTGCAGCACTGCAAAATGAAAGTCAGCCACCAGAGACTATTAGTCTGGGGAGAGCAGGCTTCTGCTCAGTCTACCCAAATAAATAAGAATTTTTGATTACAGTAACAGGCCCATGAAATATGCAGATGTGGGGATGATGCAGTGGAGATGAAAGATGGGCTCTTTAACCTTACACTGCTTCACCACCGCGAGTGCTGCTATCTAGACGGTGCCGTCTCCTTCCACCAAAGTTGTCTGGCCATGAATGGATCATGATGCAGAGTGGCTCTCAGAATGACCCAGCACTGATCATACTATGGACTCCTGGATTGGTTTTAATAGAAAACTCCTGTACTGAATTTTGAGATTTTTTTTTGTATTTTGCTATCAGTTTTTCAACTGATATCATGCTGCAATATATTAAATGTATCTACATGAACAAGCACCCTTATTTTACACCTGATGCATTCTCGCTCTTACACTCTTACACATATCAAGGTCGTCTAAGTTGCTCTTTCCAAAATGTTTTAAATACACACATGCATTCCCACATTCCACTTAATGCTTATTTGGCACAGACAGACAAGAAAGAGAGAAATCAAGCACAACTAAAATAGACAGCATACTAGCTATTGTAGTCAAAGCTGTTAATCAGCTCAATATGTTGCCTGTCTGGAATGTGTGAAGAGGAAAAGGACAGGATACATGCACATGCACACACACACAAACACACACACACAAACACACACACACACACACACACACACACACACACATAACCTGCCCCAAGGCAAATGTGGCAATGATTATGGTAGATGGAAGATTACTTGATTCAACCGTCATTGTTCCTTACTCTAAACACCTAGTGCTTATTTTGAATATCCAGTTGAACTGATCATCCATTGTTTCCAACAAAATGCCGTTTAATACATTTATTTAAAATAATTATATGAAGCCTAAGCAAATCTCATTAAGGACAACAGTTATAGGTCATATGACAACATAAATTTTTCGCATTGCCAAATCAGTACAACATGATTAAAGGAGTATGATGAAGACAATGTGCAGCCAGCAGAAATCAGCTAATCAAACGCATCTGTTAATTCTGTACTTGTCATCTAATCAGGGTTTGGTAAATGAAGTTTGTGTGTGTGTGCATGCTTTTGTAAAGGGGGTCCCTTAAGCTTGGCTAAAGGCCATCTCACGGGTGCAGGCAGCATCTGGAAAGAAAGGATGGCGGGAGAGGAGAGACATGATGGGAGGAGGCAGAAGTTTACATACACCTGCCTTGTAGTGCTTTTTCACGCTCAAATGCCTGGGTATTATGGGCATATGGGCTTTGCGTCATTCAAACTGTATTTAACTAGGATGCGTATATACATTTACCATAATGCTCAATTACAAAGGATGTGACATATAGCAAATATGATACATGTAATATCACACCTGTGTCTTCTCTCTACTTTAATAGCATTCTCAATGCCTGTTGGTGATTTGCTATTGTATATGTTTACATACTGCATACTGTGCCATTCATTTGAAGAATTTGTCCTCAGCATGGTTTTCTTAATCGTACCATTTCTTATGTCCTCTTTTGTTCATGTTAGACCTTTCTTTCTGTTGTCACCTTACTGTACTAATGAGTGTCATAGGATGAATACATGACTGAGGCATCATCTTTCTTCCTGATAATGCAATGACTTTTGTTAACACATAACTCCTGCAAAATGTACAAGGTATTATCCTGGCTGATTACAGCGTCAAATTGGTCTGTATTTTGACTCTGACTTGCCTTTATTTGTAACCCATCACTGATCTTACAGTATAAAAGCGCATGTGTGAAAGGCGCTTTATAGACCTGATTCATGTCCTGCACACCCACCCACTCATTCACCCACCAATTTACCCACCCAACACACACACACACACACACACACACACACACACAATCGCACATTATAGGTGCTGGCCACTTAAAAAAAGGATACATATGGAACTGCTTCACACCCAGACTTCACTAGTATTTCCACCCGTCTCACTCAGTGCCTTTAATAGAGTTCTGCGGTAATGTTCTGGGCTAATAGCGGACAGCCGAGCGCACTCTAGGCCTGAAGCTGGGTTTAAGGGAGTGTCAAGGTTTTATTTAGTCTCAATTACAACTCCATATTCAAGTCAGTCTGTGGTCTAGTGGGTGCTGCTAACAACGATATTAGTCAAGAAATACAGCAGTTGTAATCCTCCAAGGCCCATTTCAGATTTACTGAGGATTAAGGTGCAGAATGTGCACAATATCCTCCTTGTTTGACTTTGGTTCGGCTGGCTTTTTCAACTGTTTGGTGTAAATCTTGGTGCCCTTTGTCCCATCTATTGTTAAACTACTAGCAGAAGCCATTCTGCAATCCTGGTTATAAAAATAAAAACCACTAATGACTCTAGACACTCATTTTGTTAACAGAATTCATGTTCATGATCCTCATTTTTTGACTGATATTTCTGAATTCCATTCCTAATGTGCTAAAAATCAATCTAATAAGTTATGGGGGACTATGGGGAAGGTTAATTATTATATGGGTGAAGTAAAATATTATATATTTATATCACCATCAATCATGCCAAAATGTAATTTCTAATTTGAGAGATTGCTATTAATAGCCATTATAATCATTATTTTTAAAAAACAGTCTCAGAAATCTTTAATGACCAATGCTGTACAGATTGCTTGAATGGTACATTGCAGGGGTGTAATGCAATGCCACTATCTGTATCTTTATTGCTCCAAATGTCTCCAAATATCTGTACTCAGCTTTGAACTAAAAATGTATATGATCTGAACAAAAAGTTTGTTTTTAATTAAATGTGACCATCACCACGTTCCTGGAAAAAATATATATAAAACACTGGGGAAAAAACAGTGCTGCTAGAAAAAGAAGCTACTTAAAAAAATATAACAGAAAATAGCAAAGTGCAGAACATATTGTAACTTTCAACCTTATTTATCCTGAACATCTACAGTTCCTCCACTTCATCTACATCATTCGAGTTTGTAACTGGTCTCAACTCGATGCCCTGTGGAGCTTTCTGGAATGCTTTCTATCTAAAGTCACTGATTAAGTTTGGTAACTATCTTACAAAACAACTATCTCTTTCACAAGTCAGAGAACTATTGATTATAGTTGACAACAATAGCCACCTAATAACATTCCAGAAGATCAGAAACATTCACTGGACATACTGTTAAAATCTAATATGAAGCTGAGACACAGTGCTGCTGCTAGTCACAATCAAATCCTTTAACTGGCATTTCATTCTAATGCCTGTTTGATTTTCACATAAGAATTTCCTTTTATAGTGATGAAGAATGAAATAAAAACAAGCATAATGAGCTTAACTAAAGTTATATTTTTTTTCCAGTTAATTTTCTGACAACCCAGGTGAGATATGCAATACAGTAGATCAGCTGCTTCAACTGAGTGAGAAGCTGGGACAAGTGGATCTTTGTAGTAGTAAGTTCACACTTCTGCCTGAGGCTTGGTGCCTGTTCTTCCATTTGCCTGTGCTCACCTGTTACCTTGCCCTGCTCATTACCTGCTTCAGTGGGCATATTTAGAGTTCTATCACACCATCAGTGGCTCACATTAAAATTGAAGCATGGCAGAATGCAGACAGAAAAAGCCTGTTTCTCCGGCTGAGGAGCTACAAACTGTTTGGATTTTGCTCCTTTTTTCCACCACCAGTTCAAAACCACTTTATAGTCCTGATCTTCTGTTGCATAAGGCATTCATGTGTAATGCACATTTCATTTTCCCTTCACAAGCACACACACCACTAATGCCAATTCATATAAATAGGTCTATAGAGCGTGCCTATGTGCATGTATTCATAAATGTACCTGAATGCAAGCCTTCTGTGTGCAAAAAAATGAGTGAATGACCCATTTTGTCCCTCTCAGCAGTCATTCGGGTGTTGGTAAGTGGTATGTTAGGCCATTTTATCACCGTACAGAAGATCAGTAAGGTGTGGTGGAAGAATGGTTACATTAACAGGAGCTGCTCCAGGACTAGTGGTCTGAACAATGTGAACAGTGATGGAGGTTGGTGAGTGTGGTGATGCCATGCAGAGGAGAACACTACAATTAGTGTCAGCTCCCTCACAGGGGTGTGTGACACCAAGGTGCATATTAAGAAAAATGACATAGCGGACAGGGAATGAGCTAGACAAAGAGAATATCACTCTGTCATTCTCTCTTACAGCACACACTGACCTGCATAGAGTCCACTGATGGCTTGAACATGTGCAAGCATGAAAAATGTAAGGGTTATACAGTGAGGAAAACTAAGACCTTATTGAAAAACTGTTACATATGTATAATATTATGTATTATAAAGACAGCATAGACAGTTTAAACCTTTTTAGTACATTTCAAAACCAACTGTTTTTTTTGTAAATTACATATTATTCAGTTACACACTTTTTTTTTGCACTAGATAGCTTCAATGAGTTAAAAAATAAACTCCTGATATCCAAGAATTATTGCTGACATCTACAAAAATTAATTTCATATTAGTAACATTTTGTACTTATCTAGACTGTATGTTTTCTATTAGCTAGCAATTAGTATACAATCCTCTGCATTAAGGTGACAGTAAAGCTAGTTTGTATCAGCAGAGTAGTTAGGCCAGGTTATATTTGAGAGATTAGGAATGTAGCTATTGCTAGAAAACTATGTTGTTTTGATTTGTTTTCAGCTACTAGAGCAAATTTTATTTATCCAAATATTATAGCTATATACAGGTAGTTAGTTTCAGAAGGATGAATATCCATTAGAGCAGGATATCCCTTAAAGAAGAAATTAATGATAAAATAAGTTAAAATAGGCCTGTCAGATAGGATTTTTTTCCCAGAAAGTTTAATGTTTCAGATGTTTTGGGCATTCTGAGAATGTTATTAAATAATATATAAGGAATAAATTATGACTAAGTATGTGAGAGTGAGTGGACCACCTCAAAGGTGATTATTTTTCTTTATATCATAGTCTGTCTTTAATACTCTGATTGGCTGGAAGGTGTGCATTACCATATATACCACAGGTAGTTCTGGTCAACGATAACTATAGTAACATACAGTTAAACTCACAGCTTTGTTATTAGTATAGACCATGGTTAAGTATATCGCATTACAAAGTAACTTGAAAGTAATCAAAGTAATTTGATTACAGTTACTGATGTCAATAACATTACATTACTTGCATTACAAATTTAAGAAAGCAATATTAAGTAAAATGTTTTGCGTGGCTGCCAGGGGCGTAACCTGGCTTTTTTTCTTTAGCCGAGGACACCATGCATAAACGCTGCTTACGTATTTCCGGTAGAATCTCAGCCAGCAACTTTACTTCTGTATAGCTGTCATGTAATATTGGAAAACGACTAGAAACTACGTTTCCCATCAGCCACTGCACCATGTCACAGTTCTTATTCACCTGGTTCATGTTTAGCTCATTAGCACTGGTGTGTGTGTGTGTGTGTGTGTGTGTGTGTATGTGTGTAGTCACGTTCAGCTCTGCGCTGTTGTCTTGAGTTGTTTGTTCTGTCCCCATGTATCACGTTAAGCTCATCTTTGATCCATATAATTCTTGTGTTGTGCTTTCTTTGTTACTTCATTAAATGTTTCACTTATATTCTGCAATTGCATCTGCCTCATTTGCACCAAGTCAAAATTGTGACAACAGCACATTCCTATAGCGAAGTGTACTACTGGTAAAACTCTTTCATACGATAAATTTTAAAACGATTAAACCATTTTATTATTATTATTATTATTATTATTATTATTATTATTATTATTATTATTATTATAGTAGTAGTATTATCATGGTTTGGGATAGTTACTTACAAATGTACTCCATTACAGTTACAAATTACTTCATAAAAATGTAATCAGTAATGTAATCCAAGTATCACAATATGAAAGTAATGTAATCTGATTACTTCTGGATTACGTCATGGTCACAGCTTATTTTAGAGCTTTAAAACATGTTAAATGTTTGGATTTGTTTTAATAAAATAAATAAATTTGTTGCTCATGTGAGTCACAACTGGCAAGAGAGAATCAGAACTATAATCATGCAGCTATCTATATTGTGTCATGTCAAAACCAGGTTTCCAGACAAAAAAATCTGTTAAGGAGCCATTGGCTCCTATAAGAAAAAAAAAATGCACCTATATGATTTTTTAAGGGCCACATAAGACTGCATGAACTTGCATTAAAAAAATTTTAAACACTTACTTTCAGTCATCCTGTTGCATGTGTGTGTGTGTGTGTGTGTGTGTGTGTGTGTCCTCTTTTACAGCATCAGCATTTTCATCCAAGTTCACTTAAAGTGGCAACTGAACATCTTTTCCAACTAGAGAACTATATACAGTCCCAAAGAATTGTTCTTTACACAGAATCTGAGCCAGTGTCAATGACCATAATTATGTTAGCATCACTTGGCCACTGAGTGTAGTTTGGCCTCCTCCTCTGTTCCCTTTCAAAGGGAAGACCACATTGTGTTTAGCATAACACTATGGGAGCGCCCCTTGCACGCAATTGGCATTTGAACCTTGTGTAAAATCATGCCTATTTATAGGCCTGCCATGATCAGGTGACGTGGCAATTAAGCGCATCGCGTGATATATATATGGCACCTGTGAACTGCACCGTCAGCCTTATTATCTTCAGTGAGACTGCATGTCGGTTGTTTGTGTAAAGAAACAAAAAGATGCTTAATTTCCTCTCTATCTTTTCTCATATTCTCTGGACTGTTCTATCCCTTTAAAAAAAGAGAAGAAAAAAAAGGAATGAGTGAGAGAGGAAAATATGAGTGAGAGAATTCAGGAAGTGTGTTACATGCTTCTGTTTCATCACGAGGAGTAGTGCACACTTTCTGTGTGAAGTGTCTAGGGTTGGAGCATGCGACAGCAGGCCTGGAGAGGTGTCTCACCGCGCATTATAATGCCTACATTAGGCAACTCCACTCGCAATTCGCTCTCTTCTTGGAAGCTGAAGCGAGTTGGGTTTCAGAGCCTCGTGGATCTGTAGCAAATTGTAGCAAGTGGCGGCTTTTTGTCCTGTGGTGTGAGGAACACCAGCTAGACCCAGTGAACTGCGCAATAGCTACAGTCCTGGAGTTCTTACAAGGATGTTTCTCAGCGGGGTGGGCTCCTTCTACAATCAGGGTTTACGTGGCCGCCATTTCGGCCAGCCACGCCCCTGTTGATGGAGCCTCTGTGGGGCAACATCCTCTAACTTTGAGGTTTATGCGTGTCAGGTGCCCCATGTCAGGTGCCCCATTTGAGCCCTTAGAGTCAGCCTCTGAGAAGCTTCTGGCTCTAAATGTAGCTCTTCTGCTGGCCCTGACATCTCTCAAGTGAGTAGGAGATCTACAAGCTCTCTAGTTGCCCCTTCCTGCCTTGACTTTACCCCTGGATTAGCCAAGGCCTTCCTGTATCCTAGGCCGGATTATATTCCTAAAGTTCCTACATCTGCTGCCCAGCCTGTGGTATTGCAGGCTTTCTGCCCTTCTCTGTTCCTCACACCGGAACAAGATAGAATGCACCTGCTGTGTCCAATAAGGGCTCTCTGTACTTAAGCAGCGCAACTCTAATTGGATAGTGGAAGCAATCTCTATCGCTTATGAGGCGCGCGGTCTTGCTATGCCTCTGGGCATAAGGGCTCATTCCACTAGGGGGGTCACCTCCTCGAAGGCTTTGTCCAATGGGGTATTTTTACAGGATGTGTGTGCTGCTGCAGGGTGGTTTACGCCACACACATTCATTCGATATTACAGCCTGGATATTCATTCTGCCCCGGGCTTGAGTGTCTTGCAGTGACCCTCGGGCTTGGGTCTTTTTTACAGGCCATACCCTTGGTAAGACAGAGTGGATATTCTCGTTCCCATAGTGTTATGCTAAACACAACGTGGAGTTCCCTTTGAAAGGGAACATCTGGGTTACGCATGTAACCCTGTTCCCTGAGAAGGAAATGAGACGTTGCGTAGCTTTGTCATACCGGGGTAGGCCTGTGAGTTGCGTCTTCGCTTCAGATAATAGAGGCTGACAGCGTGGTTCACAGGTGCCATATATATATCATGCGACGCGCTTAATTGCCACATCACCTGATCATGCCAGGCCTATAAATAGGCATGATTTTACACAAGCTTCAGATGCCGGTCGCGTGCGAGGGGCACTCCCATAGTGTTATGCTAAACACAACGTCTCGTTCCCTTCTCAGGGAACAGGGTTACATGCGTAATCCAGATGTTTTGCAGAAAGCCACCGTTTGACACATGGTTCAGGATTAAACTGTTCAAGTGATGGGCCCTCTGTGCTGATCCTGATCAAGTCTTCCAAGGTTGAATTGCATACTTTTTATCCTATTTTGAGCTGAAAATCCACGTTCACACTGAGCATCCAAAATTGGTAGGACAAGCAATATCTCAACTAGATACATTCTGCTCAAAACACATGCTGTGTCGTTGTCATACATCTTGCGCACATCCTGTCAATTTTTCTTCATTAGTAATATCTGAGAGGTAAATTTGGTGAAAGGCAACTCTTCACATGCAATCATATAGGTGGTACTCATTTTTATTTTTAGCTCCTTCCATTCGGTTTTGTCGTGTAGTTCACATGCACGAGACATGCTTGAGCTAACGGTGTGTTATGTGGAGCACTCTGCGATTACATAGTCATGAGCATTTTTATGCTCATGACTATCGCCCTGTTTTCTCACAGTCTCTTTCTGGAAACGGTTTCCGAAACCGACATTTCTCTGCCTGGTTTGGAACAAACGTCACAAAACATTTTCTGTGTGTGATGATCATACTTGAGCCATGCAAACTCTTGAATCCAAGAAGTTTTAAAATGCCTTTCTGCACTTTTACTTGGGCATTCAGTGATTGGCACCAATAGATGACCCTCTATGCCTCTGGCACAACTGGAACCTGCTTTTTTATTAGCAGGTGTGCCTTCAGTGTTGGTGGTCAACAGAGATGAGGATTGTTTAGAAAAAGTCTGATATTTTTTGTTTTGACATGTCTTTCTGATGCGGAACGCTGATCCTTGTTTTCCCTGTACGTATTTTGGTGCTCTGGATGAATTTGAACTCTTTGTTTTTTCCCCTGTGAAACTTTCATGCTCAGCGTTTCATTTTATTATGTCAACACAACAAATTATGTGACAGGCTACACCTCACAGAACATGCAATTAAAAAGACATTATATGCAAATTTTTAAAATTTTGACACAGGTGGAGGAGTTGTCAGTCAGTCAAAGATTTTGTTTAGGGCGATTTTCTGTTTCCGACGATGATTTAACACTTACAAGTTACTGTACTGTTGATTATGCATGTTTTTATCCATTGCAATGTGTTTGAGCTTATACATATTTATCTAATTAGATAAATAAATACAAATAATGCAAAGACAGGTATGAACTGTCAGAAACGGAGACTTAGCTAGATTCACTAGTCGGGTATAGCATGAGAATACTCACCTTCAAAGTTATCGATGTAACTCAAAATATATATAATTTGAAGCCCTTCTCCTTCTTATTGTTGGGTGTAACAGCTGACTGCTTCACAATACAATTAACTTCATTCACTGTAATCTCGGGAAGCTCTTTTAAACAGCAAGTGTAATATGTCATACTCTCCTGCGCCATCTTCACACAGTTATCACCAATAGCGAAAAAGACTTCCGGCACAGCACCGGATGTAACTGAGCTGGCTGAGACAAAACGCGGAAGCGATTATGCATAGAGTCCATTCTCCACTTGGAGCAGTTTGTCACTATGTAACTGAACTTCAGTAAAAGAAGACGGTGGTGTTGTAATTTTATATCTTCAGTGAACGAAGGCGAGACCAATCAGACAGGGTTTACAGGACAATACGTGGAAATACTCATGTCTTATTGGCCCACAGCTCTCAATTCTGCCAAATGCCAGCTCATGCAGTCAATGTGAGGAAATATATA
>JANDJT010000001.1:19569072-19583037 GCA_024331685.1 Stegophilus panzeri | reverse complement strand
ATATATAATTTTAGAGCACTACTTTATCTCTGTGATAAATAGGAGGGCAGAATTCTAGATCTAATGACCCGTATATAAAATAACTAACAAAAATTAACCATTATTTTTATCTTTCAGTCAGATTTTGCACTGGAGACATCAATGACAGCTTTAACTTGTCAATGCTGGCAAGTAACCATTGCATAAGAGGGATAATCTACGGCTAGGTGTGCATTACACGATTTTAATACACCTCCGTGGAGGCAACCTCTGCTTCACGTCTGGTGGTTCTTTGCCTCCACGGCGTGCATTAAAATCGTGTAACACATACCTAGCTGTCAATTATCCCTTACTTAACAGCATGCATGGTCATAGTTTATTATGACTCAGTCTCAAAGTATTTTATTCCTCTGCAATTTATCAACAATTATAACTTTTAATTTAGGCTATTCATGATCGATATATTGTGCTTTTTAACCTTTTGTAGTTACAGTACAATGAATGTCATAGATGGTCCGTGAACATTTAGTTAGTTAGTTCCTGTTAACACTTACATTATAACAGCTATAAACAGTTGTTCCCTTTCTGGCCTTTCTTTTTTGCCTTTTTGAAGCAACACAGAGAATCCAGAAAACACAAACCCCTCTGTCCTGTTACAAAGTGCTGACAACCGAGACTAAAAAAAATACAGAAGGTTTCACTATATCAATGATGATATGTTTTCTTTTTTTTAAATTGTATCTGTTTATTATTAGCCTTAGATTATGTCAAGACAAGAGTCCTTGTGCATGAGCTTTTACTATAGAAATGATAATGTATTAGAACAAGTGCATTAATATAAACCTATCATTTGCTTTACAGATGGTACTATTGACAGAGTCTTACTACTACAGACAATTAATCAACAGCTGCTGACTAATTCAACAATGCTGTGGTATAATAATAATAATTAATTAAAAGTATAAATGCACCTAAATTGTTACAACATTTTTGTAAGAATATTCACAATAAAGTTTTTTTTTTTGTCCAACTGGTGATATAATGATAATGAGTCTTTATTGGTCACATATACAGTAGAGCATAGTGAAATTGTTTTCTTCGCATACCCCAGCCTGTCAGGAAGCTGGGGTCAGAGCGCAGGGTCAGCCATGATATGGCGCCCCTGGAACAGAGAGGGTTAAGGGGCTTGCTCAAGGGCCCAACAGTGGCAGCTTGGCAGTGCTGGGGCTTGAACCCCCAACCTTCCAATCAGTAACCCAGAGCCTTAACCGCCAAGCCACCACTGCCCCCCCATATTGTATGAGTAACATTATAGGAAATTTATGAAGCGACCATTATTAAAGCAGATGTTTTAGAACACTGGAGGAAGGTTTTTGTGACTCTACGTTCTTTACGTTCTAACATTTTCCTAACATTCTCTGTTAGCTGGGACATAAATTGTTTGAATCCTATAGAATGCTCTAAACCTTATCTAATATGTATGTATAAAGGAATATATCTAAATATATATTATACTAAACATGTGACATGAACATTTTCAAACCTGAACATTTTGGTATACTGAATCCAGGCCTGAGAGAGAGAGAGAGAGAGAGAGAGAGAGAGAGAGAGAGAGAGAGGGAGGGAGAGAGCAGGCAAGGGCAAGCTTTAGGCACAGTTGGCACACAGCTGCCACCCTATAGCTCCCCAAGGCTTTACTCTGCTCCGATGGAGAGAGGAGAGACCAAGGGGGATGGGTGTGTGTCTGTAAGTGTGTGTGTCTGTACACTGTACTATTCACGTATGTGCATCTCTTCACCTGTGCCATTGTTTCTTTCAGCTCATCTCCTTTCTCCTTGTTCCCCTCCCCTCTCCCTCCTCAGACAGATGAACATGGGTCTGATGTGCTGTGGCAGTGAGACAGGGTGGAGGACTGTCTGCCTGTCGCTGTCTCCATCCCCCTCTCTCATGGTTATTTCTGTTTCGCATGCAGTCTCACCCATACTCCCACTCTCTCTGCCTGGCGCTCCTGCTCTGATCTTGCCCTCCATGCAGGGCGCACCCACCACTAGCCTTGCTTGACCCTTCTGCGCATCATAAGAGAGAGAGAGAGAGAGAGAAGAGAGAGAACTAGTCAGATAAAGAGAAATTGACTAAGAGAGAGAGTGTGTGGTTTAGGGTGGGGGTTTCTCCTCATTAGCTACACACACGCAGCAGTGGGAGCTTTTACAGGCCTGGAATTATTTTACGCTTGGGCTTTTTACTACACCACAGGGCGGCTGGAGTCTGCCATGCAGAGCTTACTCTTACACTGTCTCTCTTTTGCTCTCTCTCTCTCTCACTCACTCTCGCTCTGTCTCGCACACCAGTCCAGCCAGTGTGGTCAGCATACACAGACAAACAGAGAGGTGTCAGGCCATGAATTAACAGCTG
The DNA here is from genome assembly GCA_024331685.1 of Stegophilus panzeri. Lineage (NCBI taxonomy): Eukaryota > Metazoa > Chordata > Actinopteri > Siluriformes > Trichomycteridae > Stegophilus > Stegophilus panzeri. Next base: position 19,580,646 of record JANDJT010000001.1, on the reverse strand, counting down.
GATGAAAGTACATAATGATACCCACACCAACATTTCTTTGGCTTTTTGCATGTTCGCATCTTTGTTTCTCTCTATCTTGCTCCTTCTTTTAAATCTTACAGGTAATTTCAGTTATCTCATATCTGTCTATTGCCCACATGTCTATATACAACACTTAAAAAATACACCAGCTTTTTTTTTCTGTCTGGCTTATTTCTATCTAATTCATTTGTACAATGACACATTTCTCTGTACTGAGAAATGGAAAATCTGTTCACTTGAAACTCACTTATAATGGAAGTCTAAGGGAAGCTGATGAAGCAGTCAATAAACATTTATACAAAACTTATTTCTGTTGAATTCATTATTCTGATTAGACACCAAATCAGAAATGTGTTACTATATTTCCATTCCATCAATTAGTGCTAACTATTTAGCTCGCTTGTTTTTGTTCGCACCAAAACTACCCCAGTAATGTTCATAAGACACATCATCTTCAGAAACTGGAACACTCACACTCCTGTGTCCTCAAATCTCCTTTACTGATTAAGACGTGCAACAACACACCAGGGTAAAAAAAAAAAAAGTCAAACAGTGCAACGCAGAGAGAGTGAATACTTGTCCACATGCCAGATTCTTAATAGGGACACATGTAAGTCATTACAGAAACACTCTGGGCTTTTTTCTGTCAGTGTGACTCTCCATGTGAGTCAGTGTATTTTTTAGAAACATAGAGGAAGAGAGAAGTTGTTTAAAAATGCAGAGAGAGACATAATGATTATAGGCAGCACTCATTAAAAACATCTACAAGTTGCAGTTAGGGAGGCCGAGCTCAAAGCAGCAGTGCAGACAGTCTCTTTCAGAATTGGATCAGTTGGATAGAACTGTTTGAACATGGGATATGCTGTGCACCACCAGCCCACCCCCCTCCCCCCTAACTCTCTCTATCTCTCTATCTCTCTCTGTGATCCTGGCTATCTGAGACAACCTGCATGGATGTGGTGACTGAACTGTAAAAGTTGTTCATCCATATGGCAGTGGCGTGGCTAGCCAACCAGCGCGCCCCTTTTTTGCCAAGCTCTTTGTACGTGGCAGGAAGTGCAAATTTGCCACTCTGCTCATTTTCCTTTAGTCCTTTCGTCTCTCTCTCTCTCTCTCTCTCTCTCTCTCAGAAGAAGAAGAAGAAGAAGAAGAAGAAGAGGAATGGAAGTTGTGAAGGGCTTGGTGGGGAGTGCAGAGTATTGAAGTTGTGTCACGTCGGAGACGGTGAGGCTTGGAGAGAACAGCGTCTGGTCTGAAGAGCTCAAAGTCCCCCCGCAGGCACTAGTGCCGACTCTCTCCCCTCTTTCTTGCCTCTTATCCAATCCCAGTTTCCCTTTCTCTGATGCATTTCTCTACAGACCTGTGTTCTCTTTTTTCAATTGCACTTTTTCTCTTTTCCATTCATCTCTTGCTTTAGACAGAAATCATTACCAACTGTTCTCTGCCTTTAGCACTCTCTGTGTGTCTGTGTTTCTACATGTCTGTTTGGTACAACATCTCTTTCTGTATTTCTCTGTCCATTTCTCCATTTCTCATGGTATGATTCTCAGAGGACAGAGGGTTCATGGGCGAGGAAGTTCTGAATAAAACATGGTCATGTTCTGCAGATGCCCTTTTCATGATGACTTTTGAGCTCACTCACTTACACCTCACAATGACCTTCTTTACAAGCTCTGATGTATCTATGGCAGACAGACTGTCTGAGTTGACAGCAGATCTCTCACTGCTTATTGCATTTTCCCCTCAAATATGCAACACTAATTGGATTGCATCCTGGAATACTATGCTAGAGTGTAAAGAAGTCAAAAAATGTTGTGTTAGTTGTGTCCCAACAACTGCCAATATACTGTCCTGTTTTTATCCCAGAAGTCTTTTTCACAAAATGTACATTCTGAACATCATTTCAACATACTCAATAATATATTTCTTTACTCGTCTGCGATTGTATACTGTAATGAAGGGCTTTCCAATTTAGGGGTCATGACATTGTCTGGGGTCACTTGATTTACAAATGGGGTCATGAGAGAAACTCACAATTTCACAAATGGTACTCTAACTATGAAGACAGAGTTTCAATTAAACCACATTTCATTCATTTAAATGAAGAGTGTACATGCTATTTTAGTCTTTTTCACTATCCTGACACACTGCACTAGCGTAGGAGTTCAGCAATAAAAGTGGACAAATGTCCATCTACTTTTGCTATTTCCTCAACCACATCAAGTGGGTCTGAATGAGTGGAACGACTGAAAATGAACATGAAAATATCCACAAACATTTATTGAACATGAATCTACAGGCATGATGGTAAATAATAAGTAGAAACCAAATTACCAATGGGTGGCAGAAAATTCATAATGTCTATCTTGGGGTAGTTTGCACAACAAGCTTTGGAACCACTGCTGTAATGCTTTATAATCCCACTATTCAATATCTACTTGAAAAGAGGATGGGTTCCGTTTTTAGTCTGGTTCCTCTCATAGTTTCTTCCTCATGTCATCTCAGGGTCTATGTCTATTTTTTAAATCACTTTACAAATAAAATTGAACTGAATTAAACTTTTTGACAGTTTTTCCAAACTTTTCTTAGTACAAGTAAACCTGTTGAAATTCTTTTCTGTGGCAACTGCACATACACTGCAGTGGACTGAAATGATTTGGTCAGCTACTTTCTGATTTCTACCAATTTCATATTCCTCCAAATCGAATGATCAGTTGTTGATATTGAAAAATGGTGGCTTAAATTTGTCCAAAGTCCAAAAGTTACATCAATATTTATGGAAATCTATGAATAGATTCAGAGAAGGGCTAAGCACCTGCCCAAATTTATTTTCTGGGTGTGCAATTCAGATAATGCAACTTCTATGTTCATTAATAAAAGTTGCCTTTGGAAATAAGCAGTGCCTCCAATTAAGATGGTGATTCTTCAATCTCCATGCAAAAAAAATCCTTTTCATAGATGATACTATTAATTAATTTATAGTGTCATGTTTATGTATTGATATTGGCCTCAAATGGCATTTTTTGTTTCTATTTACATCTAAAAACATACATTTCAGCAAGACATACTGTGGTTACATCAAACTGTCAGCTGGTGGAGCTGGACCTAATATTGGTCTTTGCTTAAGTTCAAGATCAGAATTGTGCATAACTGAGACATACCCATTTCAAGTAAATTCTGACTAAACTCATGACTCAGCTAAAGAAGAAAAGGACAGCTGATTTGAGTGCTTCATTCTGTGTGAGATTAGTGACATCATATGTTTCAGTTTGGATAACATTGTCCTGGTATAGTGCATGCTATAATGAATTTCTCTACCAGACGTGTGAAGGGTCTGTGAGAGAGCTGGTGTCCTGATAGCCTGAAAGTGATATAATTGTACAGTGTATGGATTCTTGAGGGGGTGTAGAGAAGGAATGGTGTAATGGAGGCAGAGAGATGGGTTTATAGTAGAAAGTGAGGCCTTTCCAGACACAGGAGAGTCAGAGGAGATTGGTAAATTATAAAGGCAAGGAGATGAAGACAATGAGTTGATGAGTGAACAACCGTGCTCACAAATATGGTTGCAATCTTTTGGGTTTTTTTTAAATGAAATTCTCTCCATTACACTCTCTCTCTCTCTCTCTCTCTCTCTCTCTCTCTCTCTCTCTCTCTGAACCTCCACCATTCATTTCAATCCCATATTTAGACACAAACAGCTCTCAGAGGCATAGTCTGTCATAGCCCGACCAGATCCCACCTACTTTCCTGTGTTCCAATGTTTTCTCTCCCTCTTGTCTCTGTGTGTGTGTGTGTGTGTGTGTGTGAGCATTGCACTTCAGTTCACACCCTACCTGATTGAAGATTGATGTCACCTGATTCTCATCTACTCACCCAATCTGCAGCATTTATAAGCCCCATTTTTTTCAGCCACTCATCGTCAGATTGTTCCGGCATCTGTGTTGTACACTTCCGGCCTTCCTCAGGTTTGTTTACTGTTTACTCTTTACTGTTATGTCTACACTGCCTGTCTGCTCACTCTTGTCTCACTTCCTGCTATGCCCAGCCCAGCCTTGCCTTCCCCATGGATCTCCTGCTCTGCACTCAGCTCACCGGCGTGAGTTCAAGCCCTGGTGGACCTGAGTTCGAATCCCAACCTTGACAACTCATTATCACACTTCTTTCGCATTCACCCCAGTTTCCACTATCCTTCCATAAATCCTGTTAACTTTCAGTCCTGTGTCTGTGTTCTGTATTTGGGTCCCCTTGTCTCTGTGTTCCACATAACAGAACAATCTGGCCAATATGGACCCAGCAGAGCCAGCTCCCCTGCAGTCAGCCCTGTCCCATCAGGGAACCCTCTTGGATCAACATGAACTACAGTTTTGTGCACTCACTGAGAGCCACCAGGCCATGATGGACCAGCTCAGCCTCCACATCCACCAACTAAACTGCAGACTCCACCAACTGGGCCAGACGCCCCCTTGCCCCCAGCCCAGTCAGTCTGCCCTGGTGGTACAGTCTGCTGCCTCTCCCAGTCCACCACAGCAGGAAGCACATGTCTCGGACCCTGAACCCTATGCGGGTGACTTAGGAAGGTGCAAGTCCTTCCTCCTCCTGTGTTCTCTTGGGTTTGCCCAGCGTCCCTTAACTTATGCCACCGATAAGGCTAAGGTGGCCTACATCTGGGACAGGCAGTCAGCAATATAGTCCTCCCTCATCTCCTTCACCACCAAACTTTGGAGGGCTTTTGGCCACCCAATCCAGGGAAAGGAGGCTGCCAGATGCCTGAACTTCCTCCACCAGAGGCCCCACACTGTGGCAGAGTAGTAGTCTGTGGAGTTGAAGGATGAATTAGCCGAGGATGAAAGTCAGACTCCCTCAACCAACTAATCTCCCTGGCTATCAGGTTGGATAGTCACATGCGGGAGCAGTGCAAAGAGAGAGTCAACCAACCCCAGGCACCTTTCACCTCCAGTTCTCTTCTTCATTCATCTGCCAATCCTGCCCCTGAGCCTCAGCTATGACACAGAATTGTGTCACCTAACTCCAAGTCACCTGGGGAAGTATCCATGCAGCTGGTTCAGACCTGGCTTACTCCTGCTGAGCGGGAACGAAAATTCCAGACAGGCGTGTGCTTCTATTGTGGCCAAACAGGCCAAGTAGAACAAGGGCTATTGGTGAGCCAAACAGCTGCCACTCCTGACCCCCTATCCCGCTTTCAGATTCCTGCCACTCTGTGCTACAACCAGCTCTCCATTCCCCTCCTAACACTTATTAACTCAGGTGCCAAAGATAACTTCCTGGATAAGGAGTTAGCTTCACATTCTGGCCTACCCATTGAGTCTCTGGATCCTCCCATTACTGTCAATGACCTGGATGTGAAATTCCTGGCCTGGATCACCCATCACATTGCCCCATTGCTCCTTGTGCTTTCCGGGAACCACCATGAGAAGTTTTAGCTGAACCTTATCTCATATTCAGGTAACCTGCTGGTACTAGGCTGTTCTTGGCTGAAAAGACACAACCCCTGCATAGACTGGTCAGCTGGAAGGGTCGCAAATTGGAGCCCTTTTTGTGACCCTCCATGCCTGAAATCACCCCTTCCTCCCACTGTGGCCACCACAAGTTCACTGATGTCCATGCCTCCAGACCTCTCCACTGTGCCTGCTGAGTACCACGACCTGGGTGAGGTTTTTAGTAAGGACCAGGCCTTTTCCTTACCACCTTATAGCCCATATGATTGTGCTATCAACCTCCTCCCTGGGCCTACCCTCCCCTCTGCTCATTTGTATAACCTGTCCCATCCTGAAAGAGAGGCTATGGAGAAATATATAACAGTGTCCCTCGCTGCGAGCATCATCCAACTTTCCTCCCCTCTGGGTGCCAGCTTCTTCTTTGTGGCCAAGAAAGATAAAACCCTCTGCCTTTGCATTGATTACCAGGGCCTCAACAACATCACAGTGAAGAACAAGTAGCGCCTGCCACTCCTCAACTCCACCTTAGAGCCACTGCATGGGGCCACTATCTTGTCAAAGTTGGACCTGCTGTTGGACCTAGTTAAATATATATTGCAATATAATTATGAAATAAAATTACTTAATTGTACTTTTCACCTGGTAGTCATGTTAGCATTTATTTAAAAAAAAATCAACATTGTATTTTGTTTATATCTGTGTGCAGGGTGCCGGCAAAATAAGTTGTTTGTATGTCCTTAAACTTTTGAAAAGCAGGTGACTTGAGGCTGCTCTCTAATTGGCTTGCTTCAGATTGTCCTTGGGGTGCAGCTCATTGCACCCTGGACACTCCCACTTTAGTTGATACCAATACCGATATTGTTTTAATAATTTTTTTTACCTCATGTTATTGGACCATTCTCAACGACTCTCTTTTCCACTGGAAGAGATTGTTAACAAAGTAGAAGTAGGTGCAAAATTTCTTCCAGATGAAAGAAAATTCAGTTTTATCTTTACAAAAAAAAAAAAACTTTCACAAGGCTTTCAAATGAAGAAAAAAAGGAACTTGGACCAGATCGACTCAACTTACAAATTCAGCAGCAGTCAAGTGATACACCCGGTTTCTCCGGGTTTCATGTTTTTGCAAACAGAGTTGGCTAGCTGAATGCGATATATGTCATGCATTTTATTGTTTTCCTTGTTTGCTGTTTCAAAGTCCTGTGGACAACGACAGGGGTACGAGACTTAAAACACCTTTTTGAAAAATGCAAACAGCATGAAAGTAGCTGCAGCCATCTTGACAATGCTACGAGGTTACAGTGTTTTGGGGAAGTTTAGCATTGGTGAACAGCTAGGTGAAGACTACAGGATTGGCATTAGAAGGCAAAGGCAAAATTCTCCACTGACCTCTACACCCTTCATATGGACCCACGAGTCTGAGTCTGCCTTCTCCAAACTGAAGGAGCTGTCTACCTCTGCCCCTGTGTTGATTCAGCTTGATCCCTCACTGCAGTTCATCATAGAGGTGGATGCCTCTGATCAGGCATGGGTGCTGTGCTCTCCCAATGATCCATCCCTGACCAGAAGCTCCATCCGTGTGCCTTCTTCACATGCCACCTCTTCCCAGCTGAATGTAACTGTGATGTGGGGAATCATGAGCTACTAGCTGTAAAGTTAACATTGGATGAATGGAGGCATTGCCTTGGGGGGGGGCGAACACCCATTCATTGTTTGGACCGACCACAAGAACCTGGCCTACATCCAGTCTGCCAAGCGTCTAAACTCCCATTAGGCACACTGAGCCTTGTTCTTTGGTTGATTCAATCAAACCATCACTTACCATCTGGGCTCTAAGAACACTAAACCGGACCCACTCTCCTACCAATGTGCCCTAAATAAAATTCAATTCAATTCAGTTTTATTTGTATAGTGCTTTTCACAATGGACATTGTCACAAGGCAACTTTACAGAAATATATAGATTTCAAATCTAAATTTGAAATTGATCAATTTATCCCTAATGAGCAAGCCAGAGGTGACAGTGGCAGGGAAAAACTCCCTGAGATGATATGAGGAAGAAACCTTGAGAGGAACCAGACTCAAAAAGGGAACCCATCCTTATCTGGTTGACACCAAATAGTGTAATTATAAATAAAGCTCTTCCATATCTGTGTGCTACATGATAAAACAAAGAGTGCAACTATGTAATCAGGAACTTCACCACAGTCTCAACATGAAGTCTATTCCGGTGAAATCGTGAACTGTCCACAAATGGAGACCTGGGCACAAAGTCTGTTTGTGCAAATGTAGTCCAAAACCATCATCACAACCGCAGTCCCAAGACATCGCACCAAAACTGCCTGCATCAGTTGTAGTTTAATGCCATCTCCACAGTTCCAAGTGTCCCCAGGCTGTCCATATGGGGCCATCCTCAGCAACAGTGACTGGCCACCAAGCTATGAGAACTCCAGAAGCAGGGCACCAGGATAGTCCAGGCTGGCCTGGAGAGCAGAACGGGTCAGGCCCACTGCTAGCCCAGAGGCGACATGTGTAGAGCTTGTGTGTGTGATAATTAGATGTTGGTACCATTCAATCTTCGCAGGTGTTGGCATCATCTGGAATCTTCATAGATGTTGGTTCTGAGCTGGAGCTGGCACATTCATTAATTACCTTAGGATGGGCATCCTGAGGTAGGAACAGGAAACAAATGGGGAAGGATTAGCATGGCTGCTGTTCATTGCATTTCAGGCAGAGATGACTATGTGCATTTGCTATTGTTTTTTTCAGACATGACTGGAGTACATGGTTATGAGATGCATTATGTGAATGCTAGGGTAAAGAAATGTGTTTTTAATATGGATTTAAACTGAGAGAGTGTGTCTGAACCCCAAATATTATCAGGAAGGCTATTCCAGAGTTTAGGAGCTAAAAGTGAAAAAGTTCTACCTCCTTTGATATCCTGATATTATCAAAAGTCCAGAGATTTGTAACCTTAAAGAGCATGAAGGATTGTAGCATGATAAAAGATTGGTTAAATACAAGGGAGCTTGGCCGTTTAGGGCTTTATAGGTGAGTAGCAGTATTTTATAATCGATATGGAACTTAACAGGTGTAGAGATGATAAAATTGGGGTGATATGTTCATATTTTCATGATCTGGTAAGCACTCTAGCAGCTGCATTTTGGACTAAATATAGCTTATTTATTGAGGATGCAGGACAATAATCTAGTCTTGAGGTCATGAATGCATGTTTTTCTGCATCAGAAACAGATAACATGTTATGTAGCTTGGCAATATTTCTAAGGTGGAAGAAGTTTGTTTTTGTTACCTGGGAAATATTATTTTCAAATGACAGGTTGCTGTCTAATATAGCACCCAGGTCTTTAACTGTAGTGGACAAAGTAACCGTAACCATACATCTTTCTAAATGCAGATTGTATATTAAGAGTTTTTGTGCACAGAAAAATCCCAACACCATCCTCCCTCTCTTCTGTTTGGTGGGCGTTGTCACATGGGAGATTGAGGCGGTGGTCAGGAGAGCACAAGGCATCCAACCTGATCCAGGTAATGGTCCTCCTTGTTGTCTGTTTGTCCCTGACTCTGTATGTTCCCAGGTCCTCCAGTTGGGTTACTGTTCCTGATTTGCCTGCCAGCCCAGCTCCAATTGCACCCTAGGCCTGCTGAAGTGACGTTTCTGGTACCGACCATGGAAGCAGACACATGAGCCTTCGTCAATGCCTGTACTGTGTGAGCTAGGAGCAAAGCTTTACACCGGCCTGCTGCGACCCTTGCATGTTCCCAGCCTCCCCTGGTCCCATATTGCCTTAGACTTTGTCACCAGTCTGCCTCCCCGCAAGGTAAAACCACCTTCCTGACCATTATAGATAATTTTCCTAAGGCAGTACACTTTATTGCTCTCCCCAAGCTTCCCACAGCGCATGAGACTGCAGACCTTGTGACTAACCATGTCTTCAGACTACATGGTATCCCCCAGGACATCTACTCACCCAATCTGCAGCATTTATAAGCCCTGGTTTTCAGCCACTCATTGCCAGAGTGTTCCGGCTTCAGTGCAGTACACTTCCAGCCGTCCTGGCATTTGTTCTCTGTTATGCCCAGTGTTTTCTTTGTTGAGTTTCCCTGTGCTTATTCTGTCTGTTTCTCCTCGTGTTCCAGGTTCACTGTTCGTGCTGCCTGTCGTTTCACTCTCGGCTCACTTCCTGCTACGTCCAGCCCCGCCTCACCTTCCCCGTGGATCTCCTGCTCTGCACTCAGCTCTCACGCCACCAACCAAAGTTTGAGCCCTGGCTGTGCACTTGTCTCTCACGCGGTGGACCTGATTTCATATCCTGACCCGACTACTCATTATCACATCCTTTCCCATTCACCCCAGTTTCCACTACCTTTTGATAAATCCTGTTAACTTTCAGTCCTGTCTCTGTGTTCTGCATTAAGGTCCCCTCGTGTCTGTGTTCCAAATAACGAAGTCAGCATTGCTGGTTTAACACAGATAGCAACATTGTTTCTGTGAGTGATTAATCATCGCTTCACAAATACAGTATGTACATTTGATGTATGTTTAAGATACATGTGCTAAAATATTGGACATGTTTGAGTCAGATACTTGAGGGCAAAAAATGCAGTTAGGAATTATTGATAGTGACAAACCCTTACAGCATGAACAAAAATATCAACCTCACACTTCCATTTCCCCAGCTCCCCATTTTAATCTATGCATGACAAATCTAACGGCCTCGCTAATATCATCCCGTTGTTGCTAGTTTTTCATGAGGAGACATTTCTCTGACGATAAACATCTGCACTGGCTTTAATGATATGCTGTCTGAGCTCCACTTGTAATAACTGCTGTTCAAAGGTCTGAACAAAATGATGAATTAGCCAGGTTTGCTGCAGTGGAGGCTGCAGAGAAGCTATCCTTTCTTTAGCCAAGGCAGGGAGGCATCAGAGCTGGCACCTGACAGCTCCACCTATTATTTGATGATGGTTAGGGGGTGCTTTTTGCTCCGCTCAAATTGGATCCTGTCTCCTGGAATGAATTATCAAAGGCAGTGGGGAGGATTAATAAATCATCAGCCTGTTTTCTCCCTCATGTTATGTTTATTTCACAAACTGAATGGCTCCTCTCGTTCTGCCATGCTGTCTCTCTCTCTCTTGCTCTCTCTCTTGCACTCCCACTTTCTGTCTTTCCTTTGAATATCAAGTAGCTTCCTCTTTGCCCCAGTGCTGCCTGCACAGGTGACAGGGATGATGGGAAGTGCTCTTGTGCATGCGTGATGCAAGTTTGTGTGAGTGTGTGTAGTATCACTGAAGCATGACGTGTCCTCAGACGTTGTTAGAAGCGCAAGCACTGGCTAGCGCAAGTCCGCCTCTACCATTTCTCCTGCTAGTGGCGAGAAAGGACCGCCAGGGTTCTGGTCCTGATTAACAGTCTGTTATGTCCCTTCCTCATCAAGGGTATAGGGAGTGGGAAGGTCAAGCAACTGAAGAAGGGGGGGGGTTGGGTGAAAGAAAAATAGAGTATTAATAATCACAGACTCCCAGTGCATCCTAAATATTTTATCACTTCCAGCTGTTTGATGTTATGGAGGCTCACTAGATGCTACACTCCCTCCCCCCACCATTCCCCCACACACTCAGACACACACATACATTCAGTAATATCTACATAGTATACACATCAATAAGGGTCAGCATGGGTTCTTGCTTGGTGTGTGCCCTTTCATTCCAACATTTTCAGCTTCTGGTTACAGACACATAAAGAGGTACATGAGAATTTCTGTACACAAATGACAGATTGTTACCATTTTAATGCTCTCAGTTGTATGAAGCTTAATAATTGTACTTGAACGCAATCTTATAATATGAAGTGCATTATCATTATTTATGTGCCAATAAATAATCACACTGATCATTCATTATGAACCTTGAAAATAATTTGAATGATAAACCTTTACTTGTGTCAGTTTCTTGTTGGGTAGTGTTGAGTGCTTCTTAGTCTTCCACAGTTTTTGCATGTTCTCCACATCTAGGTTTCTTGCAGGTTCTCTGGTTTCCTTACATTCCATCCACCCATCCACCCATCCCACCCACCCCCCCAC
>JANDJT010000001.1:19508576-19533886 GCA_024331685.1 Stegophilus panzeri | reverse complement strand
TGCCAGGTTGAGCTTAAGGTGGTGTTCCCTCATCCAGACCAAGATGTCCGACAGGCAAGCAGAGATGCGTGCAGAGATGGATGGATCGTCAGGCTGGAAGGACAAATAGAGCTGGGTGTCATCAGCAAATATCACATGTAGAACAAGAAAACACCTGGATTGAGCATTATAAATCTATACACTTTTATAAAGAAGAACCCTTCAGGATTTCTTTGGATAGTTAATGATTCATAGTAGCCCACACCCTTGACAGAGGAAAAACTCAGTTTCCCTCAGAAGGACAACCTAAGAGCCCTTAAAGGATCTAGATTTAACTTTTTTTTTTTTTTTTTTTCCCCTCTAAATGATAAATGCTTTTCAGCCAATAGTTTTTAAAGTGACTCATTAAAGAATTTGAATCCTTATGGAACTGTGAGGTCAATCACACCAACATGGAAGCAAATCACAGCACATTTTTCTAAAGTTTTTTCATCTGACAAGTTTATATTGGGTTTTTTTTTACTATGAAAGGTCACAATAAAGTGTCAAGAACATTATTAATTCCCAGTCTCTGTATGCTTCTGAGAGAATAATTCCTCCCAATCCTTGTGTGTGTATAATATAATATAATATAATATAATATAATATACCTGTCTGTGTGTATGCTCATGTTCAGCATGTAGGGCTACTTTGAAAAAGGTTGAGCAGGAAGATCTGTCATATATAACACTGATAAGAAAGGATGCTGGGTCACCATACAGTGTCCCATCAGTGCTAGTGACTTAAGCCTGAAGCAAATATGGTTTGTTAGTCAGTGTTTTGGTGAATTCTGAATGACCTACAATTTATACCCTTATGTCTCAAGAACACGTTTCTCAAGTGCATGTTAATAATGTGTACATTCGTTACATTATCAATGGAATAACTGAAAAGACTTGGAAATTTTGTAAGAGACAAATGAACAGATATGTGATGGAAATTCTGTATTTCCAATAAAGGATGTGTGTTGAACCTTCCTTCTCCCTTCCTTAGAGATGTGACCAAGGAGAGTAAGTATGAGCACAAAGAAGAATTTTTCAATCCTGCACTGCACATTCTAATTAGTTCCTCTGTTCTGAATTCACAAAACGGCAGCTTTGTAAATAAGCTGAACTTAAACAGACTTTTATCAGGTTTATTAGCCAAATTCAAATAATTCCTTTATGAATGTGGTGCTTAATGACAGAGCTGTGTAGAGGTAAATTACTGCACAATTTTACTTTGCCAAGCATCATAATGAGATGTCTGGTACAATAAATTTACTGAATATTTTATTTACTTGTTTGTTTATATATTTATTTACTTACTTATTTGGTGAATATACAGACACACTTAGACACACACGCAAATGTGCAAGCAGACAGCTGGTCTCTGGTTCTATATATAGATGTGTTGAATGTCTGATATCCAGCATAAAGATAGTGCCAGAGGACAGCCTACTCTTGAAGCTCATATTTGTTTTGCTCAGTAGATACTTCCACATTCACAAAACAGTCCACTGAACACCATTTTCTTGCATGTTTGTATTATTCTTCACGTATAATCTACTGCAGGAAAGGGACACAGGTTCATAAAAGTTTGGAGATGGCTGTGGCATTATAATGTTACACTGTAGCAAGTTTTACTCCCCAGAGATTTCAAATAGTAAGAATGTGATCTTATTTTTTATGAGATTTAGGTCATGTTTTTGGGCCTGGAGAAAATGCTTGTCCCCAATCTCTCATTCAGGTGAGCTCAACAGAGACTCAACCAAAGTCACCTTCCTCTGTCAGGTAACCTGCAAGGAGCCAGGGAAGCTATTTTAGTCTAAAAATGGTATTTCACTGACACTGATTTATCTCCAAACAGTGCTGAGCAAATGCCACTGGCACATATGGAGTGTTTCATGCCTCATTAATGGGAGAACTCCTAGCTCATGGCGTCTGTCCATCCTCCATGCACACTTTAGTGGAAGTGAACATGCTCCTGTGTTAATATGTGATCTCTTCCAGACGCTCTGTCTAACTTTCTTTCTTTAAAGGTGAATCTGTTTCTCAGTGATTATTTGTCGGACACCAGGACCTCGGAGACGACCTTTTAGTAGTGTAATACTGTACATTACATAGATCCACGTCTATTTTAAGCGGTGATTAAAAAGAGCATAGCCTACTCCTGAGTCATGAGTCTAGAGACGAACGTCACATATTTCGCGCGTAAAGCCTACTCCGGACTTCTTTTTCATGCTTATTAACATAATGTATATTCTTCTGTTGGCGATGTCAGCACATATAACCCGTTGCTCTAACGTTTCCCAGTGGTTATTTTTGGGAAAGCATTTCTAAGAGCGCTCTGCTTAAGCTAACAAAACTGTTCCAAATGGAACATGACTAACGGTCTCTCATGCTCCCGTGAGAACTCAGAAATGTCGGTTGCTTTGCGTTTGTACTAGTAGGCTATAATAGGGACTGGAGTGATAATTTTTTTTTATCTGGAATTAGACACCTGCTACTCTGGCACTGGACTTGATTTACGGAACACGTTTTGCGATTAAAGAAGTGGGATTATGGAGCCTGTGGTTCTTCTGGGGCAGAATAACTTTACTCTGAGCGCGGTCCCTCTGGCACATCCACTGTGCACAGAATGGAAAAGAGACCCAGAAGGATCAGTTTTTCATCTCGCTAATATCCTCCTGGTACTGGGTTTCATGGGCGGTAGTGGATTTTACGGATTGATCTACATGTTTAGTTTGATGTCGCTCGGTTTTTTGTGCTACTCCTTTTGGGCTTGGTCCAATCCGTGCACCACGGACTCGTTTTCGTGGACTTTTGTCCTGTTTGTCATTTCTGTTGCTCAAGTTATCCATGTCGCATACCGCCTACGGAGTGTGACTTTTGATAAGGACTTCCAGGATCTCTACGGTTGCATGTTCAAAAAGTTGGGAGTGTCTCTCAGTCACTTCGGGAAGATCGTCTCTTGCTGCGAGCAAGAAATCCATACTATCGAAAAAGACCACTACTTTGCAGTCGAGGGCAAAACTCCTATCGATAAACTGTCTGTTCTTCTCTCCGGGAGGTAAATATGGACATCTATAATTCTACACAAATTAATATCTGGACGGGTTTCTTCGGATCGTCTAACCCTTTAAAGTGGAACTTTAGGAACTTTGTTTTTGAAATGGTAAATGGTCTGCACTTATATAGCGCTTTTATCCAAAGCGCTTTACACTGTCTCATTCACCCATTCACACACACACACGCTCACACACCAATGGTAGCAGAGCTGCCATACAAGGCGCTAACTTGCCACCGGGAGCATCTTGGGGTTCAGTGTCTTGCCCAAGGACACTTCGGTATGTGGAGTCAAGTGGGCCGGGAATCGAACCGCCAACCCTATGATTAGTGGACAACCCGCTCTACCACCTGAGCCATAGCCGCGAAATATGAACGCTTCCTCAAAGAACCCTAAGATAGTAACCTGTACTTTTCCTTGTCGCTGGAGTACATATAGGGTACATATTTTGCGCCTTTAGTGTGTATCGTTTACCTGGGAAGGTGCATGTGGTTTAGCTTTAATTAGTTTTTAAGGTAAAGCTTTAGCCTAAAGATAGGCTACATCCATAGGTGGTCTTTAAGGTTTAATTATGCATCTTAAATCATTTAAAAGGTGAAAGATACATACTAAGCATGTACCATTAATGGTTTGGCACCATTACAGTTTGGCACCATTATTTCTGAGCGTGTAATTTCAATAAGGGCAGTGTATAAAGTGCATACAGTCTACTGATCTTTTAGATGTGGCTGAATCACGAATGATGCTCTGGGTGTCATTTGGATGTCATTTCATAATGTACTTTTATAGGGGAAGGGCGCCATTCGGGATTCAGTCAGTGAGGAATTTGTTTGTCCCAACAGAATTCGTGTTACAGTGAATGGAGAATTTCTACACTATATATACCCTTTCCAGTTCTTGGATTCACCTGAATGGGATTCACTCAGGCCGTCGGAGGAGGGAGTTTTCCAGGTTTGCCGCAAATAAAAAATATGTAATACAAATAATAAAAACAACGTGAATATTGCAACGCGTTCTTTTTTATATTAGACTACACCTGCTTTGTTGTTTTTCCCTTTCCTTTTAGGTATCACTAAGAGCAGACAATCGCTGCACATATGTCGCTTGGAGACGCAAGAAGTTATATCTGCTCTTTGCCAAACACCGATATATTGCCAAGATATTTGCGCTGGTGGTGCGCAATGACATCGCTGATAAGCTGTACTCTCTGAACGACAGAGCGCTGGACGCAAACGGTTTCCGCTATGATTTGCGTTTACCCAGCTTTTGCCACACGCCTCAGGCACAGTTAGAAAAACCACACAACGGTTAAAAACCACACTATGACCCCGCTTTGGAATGTCCTCCCACTTACCAGAGGAAATCTTAAAGAAATCAGGAGGAAGTCCATGATGGAGGTGTATTTCCTAAAGACTTCACCTTTGCACCTTTTTATAATAATAATAATAATAATAATAATAATAATAATAATAATAATAACAGTCCTGATGTTGAATGTTTAGTACATCTCTCATGCCTCAAATTCAAGTCTGATGCATCCTTACTCTATTATTTGCATAAAAGAAAAAAAAAAGTCTAAAGCTGCCATTATTATGTCTTAGTAACTTTGAATATGTCTTTGAATCTTCTCAGCTGATAGTCTAAAAGACATTTAGCTAATGCTTTTGCAGATCTGAATTCCCGAATAAATGAGATTTTGTAATCACCTTTTGCTGTTCATGTCTTGATTACTTGTGGTCAGAAAACGTTTCCTGATAAATACATCATTTCCGTTTTGTTAAGTCGCTGACCGTGGTGCTGATTTTCATTTGTCACACTTCAGACTGAACCCTGTTACACACTAACACATACTGAATCATATTTCCTAACCGAATCTATCCGAACACCACACTCCTAGAAAAGGGGTTCTTCAAGGGTCATTTGTATAAGTTCTTGGCTCTGAAAAAAGTTCTAGTTTGCAGGCATTTTCTATTGTAGTGTTCTACACTGGAGCTCTCAGGGTTTCCAGAAGAATAAACTCTTAAGGGTTTTAAGTCTGACCTTCTTTTTCTAAGAGTGTACGTGGTGACAATTTAGAGAAAAAGAATGCATTCGGGAAGTCATAAACAAACAAACAAACAAACAAACAAATAATAACAACACAATGCAAAAATTGGGCATCATAGGCTACTATTTTCCCCATTCCGTTCAGATGCAATATATGGGCAAAGGTTTGTGGACACCTGACCATCCCATATGTGGGAAGCACATAATTTTATTTTATGGGATGTCTCTGTATGCTGTAGCATTACAGTTTCTCTATACTGGAAAAGGAATACCGATTCCGATATCAGTGCCTGACTTCACTAATGCTCTTGTTACTGAATGAGCAAATCCCCACAGACACACTCCAAACTCTAGTGGAAAGCCTTCCCATGAAAAGTGGAGGTTATTATAACAGCAAATGGGGGGCTAAATTTGGAATGGGATGTTTATGAGTGCTATGGTCAGGTGTCCACAAACCTGTGGCCATACAGTGTAACATAATCAGGAGTCTAATCCTTTTGTCAAAATGTCGACATGAAGTGTGTGGTTCGCTTTTGATGAGCGCCTTCTAGCGGTTTAGTTGTTTGGTGTAAGTGCGCGTGCACGAGGCGCGGCGCTGTTTGTCAGTGTGTGAGCTTCTTGCCCATTTTAGTCGATGGCTGTCAGCAGGCTGGAATGCGCGACTCGCACTGTGCAGCCCCCTGCTCTCCTGCATTAACACACTCACTCACCTCAACTCACTCATACAGCGCCTTCTGTCCTATTTCAACCACCAGAGAATTATTACTATACTTTCTTTCAACTGAGTGCGAAGACGGTAAGTGTTCATAAGCTTTGTACTGCATTTTCTACTTCGTGTTTTGTTTTTGCATTATGATCTAGAAGATAATAAAGAAACAGCAGGCTGTTGACCAGGTGGAATCTGTCTTTTTCTTCCTCACAGACTCGTTTGTGTTCATCTTAGAATTCTGCGTAGTGTTCTTGTTTCTTTGTTGATTTACCTATCGACTGTGCTTTGTCCCAATGTATTGAGTTTTAACTGTTTTAGGATTGCCTGAACATGTTTTCAGATTGAATATAGTAGAAAAACACAAGCTCACTGACGTTTGTCCAATTTAAAAGAAGCTTACTAAAATAACGTGGGTCTATTTGCCGGTTTATACTAGGCACGTTGGTCTGTGCTGTGTGTGAGCTTGAGTAATTTAGCAATTGAGCCACTACTAAAATGCTCTTTATGGTAAGATGAAAGCCCTGAATGTCTATACATATACATTTTATGGTGTGTGTTTATGGTATATTTTTCACATGTGGTTCTAAAACAGTGCCATTTTCCCACTAAATTCCACTCCAGCTTATTGCCCTTCAGAATGTCCGTCATGCCAGATTTAGCCAGCTATGGTAACTCGGAGATGGCAGAAAATGTTACATCCTGTCAGGAGTGGGAGAAAGCTCATCATCTACTATTCCATCTGGGCAACCTGAGTTTAGTTGTGGGCCTGCTCATTCCCACCACTGTGGGTCTGCACATGATCTTCCTCAGACTTCTACTGATGACAGGTCAGTTTGAGCGCACTCTGCTGGCCACTACATACACCTACCTCGCATGGTTATTTCCTTGCTGCAGTCTCACTGATGTAGTGGGTGCAGACTACATTTGTTGTGTTGCTGAAGTTATTTTCTCCCTCATTGATTTCTCCCTTAACAAATTACATGTTTATAGAAAGAAATAAGGTTGCCAAGGGTGTATTAAATGGATTGATGTATTATATTTTAGATAGATAGACATATATTATTTCTCTCCAAGGGGATATTTGGGCACTATAATAGCCAAAGAACACAGGGCATTAAATACACATAATAAATACAACTATTACACATGCACACACAGTGCAGAGACATTAGTGCACAAACATTCACATTCTAGTTTGTAAATTATGTGTTCGGGGTTTAGTGTTCTAGCAGGAACATTCACAATTGTAAACATGCTGAAATTTAAGGAAAATAGTTTTCATTACAAGAGTAGTGGGAATTTGTCCCATGGTTAATTCAGAAAAACAGATGACAGAAGCACATGCTGGGAGGAAGTAATTTTTAAATATTTTTTAGAGCAATGTGCAGATATACAAGACACACTGCAGATTACTATTAAATTGTTCAAACCTTTCAGTGATGTCAATTAAATGATTGGCCATTGAATTATAGCTAGATTACTTGGAATGCAAAGTTGTAAACAAGGCTTTTCTTTCTGTTTGAAGTGTAATTTAAATTAGTTTGAATCTGAAACTTGCTGAAATTTTCCATTGTTGCCCAAATGCTCCAATGTCTATAAACCTGCTCTGTTAATTAAACCCTATATGTGTTTAAAATATATTCGTGCAAATCTACAGATTGTTTGCCTGATGTGACTGTGACTTTTTCTGCAGGTTGCTGCTTGTTTATAACCTGGGCTACACTGTACAGGTGCACACTAGATGTGATGGTTTGGAATGCCGTCTTTCTCCTAGTCAACTTCATGCATTTATTCTACTTGTTGTACAAATGCAGACCTGTAAGTTCTGACTGCTCATGTACATTCTTTTATTAAAAAAATGTATTTGGCTCTGTATGTATACTGTACCATTTTACAGTACATTCCCATACAAAGCTGTAGATGAAAGAATCCAAATCAAAGGTCTTTTTTGTTTATGTCATCTCCCAGTCCATCCTGACTGGATTTGCACTGCCCCACTAGTTTATTAACCACTGACCCCACATCATTAGTTAATTCACCTGAGTTTCATACTGTAGGTGTATATACAATCACATTTATCTGCTAGCTTTTACTGTGATATGTCTTGTCTATTTAGGTTCTAAGCATCTGACCATAATGTCTGCAATTTTCTCCCATCCTTTGCCTCAATATTTCATAACAATTTATCATATTGTATACATATCAAGTAGGTCAAGGACATTAGTGTGTTGAAAATATGTGTTTAGGCAAATTTACTATGAACAACTATCACACTGTAAATTTTAATAAGCTTGAATGACTTCATTGGCTTATTGTTGGATCTCAGTGGAATAAAAATAATTTTCTGGTTCGATGACAGATCTTAAAGGTGTTATCCACAAAAATAAAAGAGAGAAATGCTCAGGATTTCATTACTTTAAGAATTATTTTCACATTTTTCATATACCTAACATCATATATTTTCAGTACATTTTGTTTTTTACTATATGACTGCAATGATCAAAATCACATCCAGTGTTATCCAAAAGAGAATGGGTTCCCTTTTACATTTTGATTCTGGTTCCTCTCAGGGTTACTTCTTACTCCATCTCATGGAAATGGAGTTTTTTTCCTCAAGGAATTACCACTGTTGCCTCTGGCTTGTTCATTATTTAGATCTATTTCTGTAAATCTACATTGTAACAATGCATTTTGAATAATGTTTTGAGTTGAATAATGTCAACTTGCAGCACGAGACAAATTGTTTCCTGTTAAGAGCCTTATAACTGTGTCCTTTAGCACAATTTCAGCAGTCTTGTGGTTTGCAATTACATTTGGATTGGGATTAATTTTATTGTGTAATTCAGCATTTATTTATGCTTATAATAATGCTTCAAAAAGCTACGGTGATAGATGTCTGTGATTGTTTAATTTGTTAGAACAAAATCATCTGGACCCTTCCAAAATTGGAGGATTGATTTTTTTTTTTTTTTTTTTTTTTTGGTGATGCACCACACTGATGCTGCAGGGTCAACTGGAAAGTGAGGCTAATTTTTTTACTCTGGAAGTTTTATAAAACCAGGTCATGCCTCTGAGATGCCTGTGTCCATCACACCTCATTGCTGTCTCTCCCTCTATGAAGTTTTGTGGATACAAAATCTGGTATACAGGATGCTTTTTTGCTTGTAATTTTTGATGTAGTCATTTTTTTATTCATTCCTAGATTAAGATCGACCGGGAGCTGAGATCAGTGTATAAGCGGATGTTTGAACCCCTGCATGTACGTGGAGCTTTGTTCCAGAGGCTGACTGGTCAGTTCTGCACCATCCAGACCCTTAAGAAAGGCCAGGTGTATGCTGCTGAGGATAAGACCTCAGTGGATGAGCGCCTCAGCATTCTGCTCAAGGGGAAGTACGTGGCTCAAGAGAATACTAGCACTTTGGGGAAACAACTGCTTAAAAAGTGAAATAGCTTGAATAAACCAACACTTTTTCTTTAAGAGATCAGTTTTATTACCTAGAACTGTGCAAGATAATCTTACCCTTCTGCAGATCATTTTTGTTTTGATAATTTATTTCTTTAATTGTTTTTTTTTTTTTTTTTTTCTCTAGCAAGATAATTTCACTTGAGTAAAATGCCTATACAAATGTCTTGCACTCAGCTGAATAATCGTATATGGAGAGGAAATATTTTCTTTCATTTCAACATTTAAGTTTCTAAGAGTCACATTTTTTTGCATTAATTGTGTTTGCTTTCTGTAACTTTCTCCGTTTTTTTTTTTTTCATTACTTTTGTCACCATATTTCATAAACAAGCCTGTGCTTTTATTACAGAATGAAGGTGTCATATCGTGGGCATTTTCTTCACAACATTTACACCAATGCCTTTATTGACTCTCCTGAGTTCAGATCAACACAGCTGAACAGGGGAGAAAAGTTCCAGGTAATCTCCTTAAAACTAAAAGTTGAATCTCTGTCCACATGTAAATTAGTACGGATAAAAGCATAGCCTTCATCAGAGGGTGTAGGGGAACAGCTTGTCCTTATGCTGGCAGGATTGCTGAATTCAGAGCTATGGAATGATGTAACATTGATGAGTAACTACGTACTGGCAGGTGACAATCACAGCTGAGGAAAATTGCAAATACCTGTGCTGGTCTAGAGAGAGGCTGACTTATTTTCTGGAGTCTGACTCATTTCTGAATGAGGTGTTCAGGTACCTCATCGGCAAGGACATTACTAACAAGCTGTATTCCCTGAATGACCCCACTCTTAGTGACAAGGTAAGATGACCATGAATGGTGATGATAATGATTATATGAAACTGACTTTGATATAATTATGATACTGTTGATGTGCATGGCATGGATGCACATCCTGACAATGGTTATTACTATGATGTCACTGTTTCTCAGGCAGTAAAGAAGATGGAGAGGCAGCCGAGTTTATGCTCCCAGCTCTCCATGATGCAGATGAGAAACAGTATGGCCAGCACCAGTGACACAGATGACGTGCTTAATCAGATTCTGAGAGGCGGATCAGGTGGTTCATCAATCCGTGAGTCTTACCCTGCTAACACCGCCACTTATGAGCTTTTTGCACTAATGCTAATTTTGCTACAGCTTTAACTTACTATATTTGTGCCTTATAATATGCCCAATTCACATCTGATATCATCAACTCTCTCAGTTTCTCACTTTCCTATTCAAATATGGAACACAATTTCATTTCTATTTTCACTTATATAGCCTAATGATTTCCAACTCCAGCATGGTCCATTACCATCACCTGAATGTCTGGTGCTCTTCTCCTTCCACGTGGGCTCATGTTATTATGTCAGTGTTTCTCTGATATTATTTCCTCCTGTCCCTCCTTTAGCTCTGACCTCAGATCGCACCTGATGGGGCTGTAAGACCTTTTATTTTCCTCTCACCATCATTTTCTTCCCCAATCCCCAAATCACCTAGTTGTCAGCTCAAATGTAACCAAGTGACTTGATGCATTTTCCTGTAAATTCCTAACTGCCTCCCAGTTTACTGAATGTGTGCCAGCTGTGTCAGTTTGGACCTCACCTCATTAACTTCATCCTGCATCACAAGTCACAAACCTATAACTCAACTTCTTATGGACCCATTGCAACTAATGCTTAGCTTATGAAGAGTTTCAATACTGTTCTGTTGATGACTGCTTTAAAATAGTGTTGTATCCAGTAATATAATATTTAAGACATCTAGATATCCACCCCCCAATTACATATACTTGCTTGAAGTTCAGAATATTGAATGTTACATAAAATGGGCAAAATATAATATTCTATCTTGATACATTGGTACGAACTGAATGTATATTATATTACAAATAAACCAGCTGTCAATAGGATGTTTGGTTAATGATTAACCTGCGTGATTTTAACCAACATTCACACATATATAAATATTAAATATAAATATAGCCATCAAATTTTAAAATATTTTTTATAATATATTTTAAATTGTTGTGAAAAGCACAATATTATTAGTTTTTCATAAATGTGATGCATACCTATAAAAACATCTATAAAATGTGCACACAATATATCACCATCCTGCATAAGTTACCTTAAATCACTACATGTAAGGATTGAATCTTATTCTTCAGGCCTTTTTTTTTTTTTTTTTTTTTTTTTTTAACTGATACATATGCAGTTTATTTGTTATATATATTTTTTTATTAATGCCACTGCATGTGATTGAAATGACAAAGTGACAAGGTTAATAATATATAAATATTTTAAATATATCCTAAAAATATGAACATTGTCAATGCATCTCTTTTTTGACATTGGGCATCTTGTTTTCAGAAAAAAATCCACTTGGCAAGGCCACCACAACTATGAAACCAATTGAAGAAGCCATGGAAGATGATGTTTTTGAAGCATCAGCTAATGACTCCCAAAACAGCCCAGAAGAGGTGTAGGATGATATAGCAGGTGATTTGCAGCCTCAACTTGTTCGACCACTGTGTGAAGATGATGCAGACTGTTACGGATCAGAAATTACATCTGGGGCTAGGTTACTATCCTACACGTTCTCTATGTAATATACAGAATAGACAGCATGTCCAAGCAGAGATTCATTTCTTGAAACCACGGCTGCATCTTATCACAGGCTGTGCTTGCTCTGGAATGGCTTGACAAATTCATTGTGTTTTTACTGAGAGCAAGAGGCACATAAGTATATTGATATATATTCAATATGTATTTGAAATCAATATTTAGCTTATCACTTTGGTACAAATAATATATGATAGCAAATGTAAACACTGTGTTTAACTTTTTTTTCCCTGTTGCTTTCTTTTACCTATGGATTGTACTTTAATTAAATGACAAATACACCCTGCATATTAATCTTTATAATTAACATGTGGTCTCCATGGAGTTCATGAGTGGTGCAAAAGAAAAGTGTTCACCATATCATCAAGAGATTGTGAGTTCAAATCCAAATAATGCCACAGCCATCTGTGGCCAGGAGACAAAAGAGCAAACTTGTCCATGTGGTCTGGTTGGGAGAGATGGTTTGCTTTCTCTCCCGTCAATAACAATAATCACCAGCCAATCATACCGTAACCTCACGTACGTCAAACAGGGCAGATTGCGCTTTCCTCCAAGTGAGCTGTTTACAACATGAGCAGTTGTTCCAAATGTTTGCTGGCTTCACATGTCTCAGAGGAAGCACATGTTACCCCTCCCCTTTGATAGTTGGCAGCTGTATGATAGGGGAGATTTGCTTGTGGGTGGGAATTTGCAAGTGAATAAATTGGGGAGAAAAATGGGGGCAAAAACAAAAATCATGTGATCTTCAATGCGTCCAACACTTATTTTATAAATTAAATTTTGAGTCAATTTTTAAATATCAATTTCATTCTTGTTAGTCTATTTCCAGTTTGATTAATGGTTTCCCGCATTACAGTGTTGTTCAATTACTTGCCGATTGTGGTGCCAGTGGGATTTAGCACTTCACTTTTCATTACTATGTAAAGACAGCATGCAGCAGCAATGCAGCAGCACGTTAGTCTTTCCAACTCTCTCACCCTCTCATCAGTACACTCAAACAAATAATGTTCCAACACTTCAACTTTCCTGCTAATACCACCACACTTGATGATACCACATCATCCTGTTTGTCAACTTGTAGATCACCAGCAAGGCAAAATGAGTTTCTGCTTTAAATCAGTGCAACTGTCATATAGCAGCAATGCTTCTGGAACTTTGAAGCCAACATTTGCTGTCTCCGCTAGTTCTACATTGGATTTCTCATTAATATACTATAGCTGGAAATGGTGAAAAAAAAAGGCTCTTTCCCTTTTATAGGTAAGTGCAAATTTCTGTGACTAATCACCACTGTAACTGCACTAGCAATGTCCTCCTGTAATGTAAGCATGGAAACACAGCCGCTAGGTTCTCATGGTGATTAAAAATATAGCACCAACCAACAAAAATAGCATTGGAATCACTAAACACAAAACAAATATTTCAATATATAACACTTAATGTGTTTCAGGGTGGAGAAATATGTAACCACTCTGGCATAATATAGATAAGAAGGCCACTTTTGCTGTAATAATTGCCTTTTGAAAATTCATACAAAAATCAGTTTTGGTTAATTTCAGTTTAACATATTCAAAGAAATGTAATAAGGAAATGTAATTATTATTATGTGAAATGTATTACAGATAAAGTTGATTTCTCTTTATAAGGGCCTTGAGCAATTTACAACCCCTGCCAAAAATTATGGAATCACCACACTTAGAGGATGCTCACCTGGCTTTTTTACTTCGTAGCAAATAAGCAAATCACAGATATGACACAAAACAATTTTTGTTTAATAGCTGAACATTCTTGCTTCATGAAACATACTTCAAACAAGTTAAATTAAATTGTTTTAATTAATGGCATTTTTTTCCAGATCACGTAGAGTAAAGAAATTATGGAATCACTCAATGTTAAGGAAAAATTATGAAGTCAACTTGTAATTTGCATTTCTAAAACAAATACCAGCACAAGTCTAAAAATGCTAATTAATCTGCAGTTAAAAGAGAGTGCTTACAGACCTTAACCTCAGACTTTTTGAAAGGAAACATGGCCCCAAAAAGAGAGTTGTCAATTGAAACAATGAAAAGGATTATAAAACTGTGATTTGTTTATTTGCTATGAAGTAAAAAAGCCGGGTGAACATCCTCTAAGTGTGGTGATTCCATAATTTTTACCAGGGGTTGTATTTGCCAGGGGATGTTTTTCTCCCACATCACATGTAATCCTGAAAATTTATGGTGTAATGATGCTTCTCAAGCTTTGTGATGACTGCACATAAAATATCACAAACACACTCATGGCACTTTATTACATTTAAAGTCTGTCACTCTAAGAAGTCAAAGAGAATCCTGAGAATCAAACCAAACAAACCAAAGAAACAAACCAAACAGACAGTTAAATTCGTTGGTTTAAAAAAATACACATGAATATTTAACCGTCACAATAATTTTATCAATATCTCTGATTCATTTAATCATTTTAACAAAAAAAGACCTTTTAAAAAAACAATTTGCTCATGTTTATACAGAAAAATTATCACATCAGTAGGTAAGTTTAGAAAAGAAGAAAACTACTACATCTAAAACTGTCAAGAGAAAAATGTTGGTTAGAAAGTGATTGGAATAGAAACAATAACCAAGTAATTTGTCTTGTCTTTAGCAGTGTGACAACAAAGGCCTAATAAAAGGTAAATTATGCGCACATGCCATTGTGTGTGTATATCAGGCATTTTACAGTAAATTGCATTTAATGTCACTTATTTTACTTTTCTTAGTTACAAATGGTCAAAGGCAATAATCCTTTTGTGCAGTAATCTGACTTTTAAGAACAAAACGATTGAGGTAGGAGTTACTGTAAACTGAACAAAAATCAACCATCACAACCGCTACTCTCAAAATACAGTACTAGCCTGTTTTTGCAGACCTTAAGATATTGCATGAACATAGAGCTTCCATCACTACAGATATGTCAGTCAAGTACACCAATTCATTGGTTTGTACTTCAGTAATATATTTAGAATATGTAAAAATCGCAATGTAGTACTTAACAGCCCTTGAGAAACAGTCCTTTCTCTTTTCCTATTATTATGTCTACATTTCATACAGATGTTTTTTTTTTTTTTTTTTTTTTTTTTTTTTTTAACAGTTAACACATACAAGAAACCTGTAATGAACTAGAAATAAACTAGCTGTAAATTATAGTCATAAATTACATATTTGGTAAACAAGTCCCTGAGAGGAAGCTTCTCACTGAGAAGCTCATTGTTCAGTTATGTCTAACAGTCAGGGATTCAGCTTGGCTTGTGGTGCCACAGTTAACAAATTTAATAGCCGAGTCTAAGAAAAAAAAATAAAAATAAAATAAATGTTTTCTCATTCACCACTACAACTCCCCCTTCTGTTAACTTGAAAAGAGCTACATGTAAGATTGTATAAATAATTTATAAACATATAAGCACCATTAACTTACTTAGACTGACTAGTTGTTCAAATATGGCTACGCTCCAACTATTTCTCTACTCCACTATATCAAAGAAAATACATCAAGGTGACAAGTATTCTTTGAATGCTACACGAATTGAAGACTAATCACATAATATCTGGTTATAAGAATGCATATCTCTAGAAAACTGGAAACAGAACCTAATGTTACCCCATTACATTATTTAATCTTACATGTAGCCCATGATCAAAAGCAGCTACTTAAAATAACAAAGCAGAACTTTAGTTATTAACTAAAGAATTTTAGTTAGTACCATGAATATATTAACTGTTATGGCCCATATTTAAGCATAACAGTTAATCACATTAAGATGTTCAAATTAAAAGAATACACAACAACTGTAAACTCTTTTACTCAATACCCACTTATAATGGAAGTCTAAGGGTAGTTATTAAATTCCTTCAATAAACATTTAAAATATGCAACTATAAAATGCAGCTACAAAGTCATTCTGGTCACTTGCACTTTCCCAAAGGTTTTGTGGTATCTATGCATGATTACTTCTCTATGAAAGCTTATGAAATATGTTTCACATAAATGTTACTTGGTTGCCCCAACAACTGCCTTAGACATCCATTATAAGGGAGTTTGGAGTAAAAAAAAGCATTCTGTTCTTTTTTCATTAGAAGGAAACTTGATGGTAAACATTTAAACAAAAAGACCAAACATCTCAATAGACATCTCATCTCAACATCTCCACAGCTCAAACTTGTCCATTAATCACACATATGCTGCAGATGTAGTACATATAGATTAGGTTGGAAAATTTTGAAGTATTCCTTTTAAAGATTAAAAAATATTTTTTACAAAGAAAAGTTACTTCTTTATGAAAATATATATCAAGTCTTTTGGAAAAGCCACTGTGTTTCTTCATGTCTGCTCATCCACTATATGGATCAGTTAATGCTGCCATGACTACCGTATGTAGAATTAGCTACTGCTATTATATCATATCCTTCATGTCTGATGGCTACATTGACATAACTAACAAGAGATCAGTTATTTTGGATAATAGTCTAATATTGTGCGTCTGTGTTTAACATCCTGCACTTAATTACACACGTACATTCAGCTTTAAATGTTCTATGCAAGACTTTTTCACACCAAAAAGATATTGTCATAGTAACCATGGAATCAACAGTAGCAGTATCAAGAGACAGTACATCTATACAAGCATCTAATCTGTACTTGGACAAAACAGATCAATACTATGATGATTAAAATGTAGAACCTGATTTTAAACACGTAAACAATAAGACAAAAAAATCTCTGTAGATGTCCTATGATTGCAATCACATTCATATTAATTAATGAGGTGGAAATATAGATTTTTGTGTCTTTAGAGCAATGGAAAGGGGACTTAAGCATACTGATACAGGAAGCTTTTTTAAACCTTTAAAAACACATAAGAGACTGCCAATCTCTTATTTTCTTTGGCTCAAGATTGTACAGTGTGCCTACAGCAGTCAAGAATCCCTGCAGCTATTTTAAATATTTTCTACTGCATTCAATTTGGATAACATGGTTAAGAATAAACAGCTAAGCAATAAAATTAGTAAACGCATTCTGGCTAGGTGTATATTGTGCATGAGGTATCATAATCTTAAAAGCACTGGGAAACCATTTGCGTTCTCTAAATCGTTCACAGTGCAGTTGATCATGAATAAAGAAAGCAGTGCGCATTCCCTCTCTTTAGGTTAAAGAGATCCAGAGATGTCAAACTGGCCTTAACTCATTGGTCTGAGGTAGGGTGAGTCCAGTAGAATTCTCATGATGAGGAACTGGATAAAAGTAGGCAGCCTGAAAGACTGGTGCGCTGATCAAGTGACTGATTTTTTCCTCTTTTTTCTTTGTGATGAGGCAGCTTTTGGTGTGGGCTCCTTGGGAGAGCTGGAGGCTTTGCTAAGGGTGGAGCTGTCCTGAGATGTGTATGAGGCTCTTTGAGGGCTTGGGCTTTGGACAGAGCTTGAGCTGGGTGGCTCTAAGCTGCATCTTCCCTGAGTGACCGAGGGTGATTTGTGAGGACAGTGTGCCACCATGTGGGAGGCACTCTGGCAGTAGTGGCACTTCTTGGGTTGAGGAGGGAGGCCACACTCTTTGGCATGATGGTCCAGACCACCACAGTTATAACAGCTGCTGGAAAAGACAACTGGTATCAGCAATCTTCTGACATAAACCTAATATGAATCTGTTTAGATTGCTCAAATTGTGTGTAAAATTCACAAATGTACTTTATATCAAATTCTTAATAATTCTTAAAGACAACACATTTCAGATTTTTAAAAAAATGCAATTCACTATGTCTGTTTCAACATGTATCAAGATAATTCTTTATTCATTCATCTTTGCAGTGGATACATACACTGGACACAATGTGGGAATCCACCCTGGACAGGACAGCAGTCCATCACACGCTAACATGCGCACACACACAGATTCACACACATTTACATTTAGGAGCAATTTTGCATAGCCAATCCACCTACCAGCAGGTCTTTTGGAGGTGGGAGGAAAACCAGAGAATTCCAGAAAGAAGAAATCCATGGAGACACAGGGAGACCATGAAAAACTCCGCACAGACAGTAAACCAAGCTCAGGATTGAGCTGGGATCCACTGAGCTTTACTGCAGCACCACTACCAACAGTACCACAATGTCTTCCTCAAGATAATATTTTTTGCTTAATAATAAATGTATCCTGTATAGCCTAGAAGTATATATGTGTCCTGTAAGTCACAGGTTCACAACCATGCTCCTAAAGTACTCTACCCTGAACATTTTAGTGTTTTCCCTTCTCTAACCCACCACATTCAATTAATGATTTAATGAACAATCCTTCCTGAGTTACAGTGGCTGTGTTAGAGCAGGGGAAACACTAAAATGTGCAGGACATGGGGTAGTCCAGGACGTGTGCTGGGAACATGTGCTGTAAGTAACTGCAAAGAAATGCCTATTTACCAGACCTAACTGCCTACCTGGTATAAATATACATCTAGTATCTCAACAACATTATGGTGATGGTTACAGCTGACAATATTTCTGTACAACTCACTTTGTAACAGCCGCTAGTCCAGGTAGATCAAAGAGAGCACCATGTCCCATATTTTCCCGCATTAGCCAATTTGTCTTTCAGCACGACACACATTTCAGTCTGATGTTCTTCAGCATTGTGTCCTCAATTTCACAAACCTCCACTGTTCAAGCTCTGCTATTGTGTTCATGCCAAGTATGACTTTGTATTTCTTATTACGTCATTTAAAAGCTGATACTTAATGGATTTGCCTGCTCTTTTTTTAAACAAAACTAACTTCTTCATGTCAGACATGCAGCTTGAAGTGGGCCCTGCATGGAGAACAGGTAGGTTGAATGGCTGTGGAATTTGGGATATCACTGCTTTTCCTTGCTCCCTTTTCAGCTCCAACCACTTTCACAAAATGTTTAAGGGTGTAGCTTTTGCCTCATTAGTATCCATTGCCTATTATTTTCACAGTCCCTTTTAAAGATATTCATCATAAAAAGCTGCACAGATGATCACCTCAGATATGATCGGTTTTAGAATCCACTGAGAGAAATATTAATAAATAAATCTCTAGAAGAATGCTGTAGTAATACCAAGATTAGTTAGTAGTTTTATATTTATATCAGTGCCCTAAAGGTGAGCTCTTGCATTGGATGTAGTGTGCAGGACATTCATATTACAATAATTTCCAAATTAATGTGTTCAACACAGCACACTTTAAATGTAAACAAAATTGTTATATAATCCATACATAGCCTTGTCAAGAGTAGTTGGAGGGCATATTATAAGCATTTAGAGGTATGTTTAGATATCTGATACAATGTAAAGTAATAAATTATAAAGTTAAATCACTAAACTGCCACTGTAGTACATTACTGAACAACAAAGATTTACCTCACAGAATGTGGCACCTTTTGTATTAGGAATTCTTTTTAAATGAATACCATGTGACACAGCACAGTCAGGAATCTTGAAATAATTGAGAGATTACAATTATTAGAAGAAAAGCAAACTGTTCATGAGCATGATGACCAAAATCTTAAATAATCCCTGACGTCTACAAAAATTTATGATATTAGAGTCATCATAATAGCGGATTAGGGGGTCATTGATCGCTCTTCTTCAATACAAACAATCAAAACCTTGCTTGTTTTTTTTTGAGTTCTTATAAGGATGTCACAGTTTCTTTCTACTGTGCTGAGTCAAAATTATGCTTTACACGGCTTTCCCCAAACCCAAGCAGAAATAGCAGCAATTTAGCAGGGGGAAAAAGCACCTGCACACAAATGTGATATAACCATGGCAACATGCACAGACTCACAGAGCAGCCTCTCTCTTGAAGAATGGAATCGAACGGACTATCCGTGATCACACCTCAAAATACAACACTGTAATGACAAGACCTTCTTCCAACACAACAGATATGAAAGCTAGGCTATAGCACTTATTTAAATATTTTAACTGACACAGGCTAGTCCTCATGATCCAATCCACATCAATCTATCTTTAGATAATTCCCTTCACCATGGCTTCAGGAAGAATACTGTACTTTGCAGGAAGCGCTATGGAACACTGCTATTCACTCACTCACCGGTCTCCCTTTGGCTTTCGTTTTTGCTGCATGTTTTTCCCTTTGGGTCTTTTTTCGCTGCCGACGCAGTATACTCCTCCAGGCCCAGTCACCTTCACACACTCCAGGCCCTTGGAGGACTTCTTGAAGGTGAACTCAACCTCCTCACCTTCCTTCAGACTCCGAAACCCCTCCATGTGCAGCTTACTCTGAGACAGTAGAAATGAACATCAAAACGTGTACACTTACAGAAAGACAACCAGAAAATTTAACACCACCTGATGAAATATAAATGTTTATAATGAATAAAATATTTTGTTGGTGGAAGATAATAAAAATAGTAAATAAAAACAAAATACTAAAATACATACATATACACATACAATTAGGCTCTCATGTACATCATGCTGTGTATGGGTAGACATCCACGGATATATATACATAGCATAGAGCCATGACAACAAATACAGGAAACAGTACCAAATAATAAGAGACACGTCTGGTATACCCTACTGAATATTTAATGTACTTATAATGTCAATTTACTGGCCTTCAGTAAAATTAGTTCTGAGAAGGAATAATTAATAAATGCAGCTAAACTGGAGCATAAACATTAACTTTATATTAACTAATTATATTAATGTTAAAAAAAAACTATCTGTATGTTAAACATAATCACAGTATAACATTCGTGGAGAGATTGTTTATGACATATGACTGATCAAGTGCGTGATTAAATTGATTAGGTTGATTTAAGTTAATTTACATTATTTATATTATTTAAATCACCTTACCGCAATCAATTTAGACATGTCTGTATTTTAACAATAAATTGAGAATTTAAAAAAAATCTTAATGAAGATTTCTAATTTAATTGGTTCTTCCTGACTGACAAATCTGTATTCATGAATTTATACAAAAAAATTACTACAAAATATGTGAAATATAGTGATTCTATGTGGTTTAAGATGCAGAGTAATTTGTATTATGTGATGAATAATGTAATCACTATAACATACCCTATAATACACTTACTGAATAACAGTTCATGAACAAGTCACCAAATAATATATTTCTAAAATAATCTTCATATTTAGCTACATTAACAATTTACCTATAAATTGTTTTAGTACTTTTAAATCCATTTCAAAGCAACTTTTGTTAGTGTCTATGTCTGAAGTTTATTTTTATGGTATGTTTCCAGAAGAAAATACAGTCTGAATTTATTTTATTTAAATCGCAATTAAACATGCAACATGCAATCTATATAGCATTATTATTTCAGCTTTAATACAATTATCAAATTAATATAAACATAATAATTGTGTAAATGTTTTATTATCAAATATTTTGCTAAAATGTTTTTTTAAAAACTTAATTCTTATAATTACTTAATGTATTAATTATTACCTATGATAAACTAATAACTATAACATTTAATCATATTTTAGAATATATCATAATTATTTAAAAAATATTCTTTAGAAAATCATTTGTAATAAGATAAAAGTGTAAAGAAAAATATATTTGTATATTATTTTAGTTATTATTTGTATACTTTTATATTATATATTAATACAAAGAAAAATCATTAGTGCACAGCAAAAGAATTTCAAACCAAGTTAAAATTCTGCATCATAAAGAACATAAGAGAGCATAATCTATAAATACATGCTTGCTTGCAGCCATCTTGGCTGTTTGAATTACAGGATGGTTAAGTAAAGAAAAAGGGGAGGTTTAAAAGAGGTACTAGCCATACCCAATACATGAATGAGATGAGTGCTAAAACCTTTAGAAGCGCATAACCACATTGCCTATTTAACTGAACAACTGAAAAAAATTATGAAATACAACACTTAGCAATAAAATTCTAGGTGCCACATGAAAAAGGTGTCCCAAGTGTAAATATACATAAATAAGGAGAAATATGGCTTAAAGAATACATGCAAAAACATCCTGATTGTTGTCTTTACAAACTGAGTGTAAATGGTATTCTACAGCAATGTTTCTGGAACAGAGGAAAATAATGACAACAAGAGATTACAAACTGTTTCTGGCAACCATGAGAGGCCACTCACTCAGAGGCATTTCTGCTCCTCCCAGTAGAGATCAAGCATGTATGGACGACTCACAAGAGGAAGTCACGTGAACAGAAGCTACCTTTTTTCATCCTTTCTTCTTTTTTTTTTTGAAGGAACAGAGAGAAAAAAAGCCCACGAGTAAGAGAAACAAAGCCTGGTATTAGCTGAGAAGGGTGGGGCCTACATGCCAAATGGGCTGTTGGTTAATCTTACCAGGGGCCCACACAGTCTTCTCAACACACAAATAAAATCTAACCATCTCTGTACAACACAAACATGTGAGCAATTTGTACCATCACCAAGCTAAATCCCTTACTGAACTGAGGAGAAAGTAATTCTGCTGAAGCTGAAAATCATTTTTCAGGGTTTTTTTATTACTTGTTTTCCCCTTCTGAGTTTCACCTCAGAGAAAACGCATTTAAAGAAACCCTTCCCCCACATTCATATACCAAGGTTGAGCACAATAAGAAGACATGTTTCAGTGGTGCCTAGTCATTGTTTTTTCTGGTTAAAGACAATACAGTACAGTGAATGTTTCTACCATTAAACAACATGAAGATTAAATTTTCACCATCTCAAGTACGGGTGGAATTCCAAACACAGTAAAGAGATCAAGCAAAGCTACAGAACACACAAAACCCTCACAACAATATAGCTGCAAATGTGAAAACTGAAAAAACATTATTGATTTTCCTAAGCTGTTCGAATATCAGCTGATACCAAACAATCAGCTGAAATAAAGGTTACAGTCACATAAAGTGAGAGCAGAACAATGATGGAGGAATACGTCAAGATGTAAAATTAGATATTTGCAAATCAGGAGTCAAATGCTGTAGCTATCAAGGTGATAAGAGAAAAACCCTAGTGCTTAGTCATTACCACAGAACTAAAGTAGACAAGGATGTGTTTTTCATTTCAAAATTTGATTCTCCAGTGTTACCGGAAAAAAACAAACCAACCAATGCAACTAGGCCTTTCACAATATTTATTACAATACTATAGTATAACCTTTACACATTTAGTATGGAAGTGTAGCACAAGATTAAAGATTTATTGTACTTTATTGTAAGGATGCCAATCTTTACAGATTACTATACTAATATAACTAATATTATAATATAATACTATACTAATATACTAACGTAATAAATCTATAAAGATTATACTATAGTATCATACGCTATACTAGTACTGTAAGAATCTTTACAGATTTTACTACAGCATAACATTTGCAGATTTATTATGCTATTATAACAATATTGACTGATTATGCTATACTAGCATAATAAAAACCTGTAATGTTTATACTATAGTATCATATTGTATACTACTATAGCAATAACCTTTACTGATTTATTCTAGTATAGCATAACCTTTACTGATTTTATTATGCTAGTATAGCATAATCTTTATAAGCATATTATTATGTTGGTATAGTATAATCTTTACAGATTTTACTTGGCTAATATAGCATAATCTTCACAGATTTATTATGCTAGTATAGTGTAATCATTTCAGATTAATTATGCTAGTATAGTATAGTCTTCACAGATTTACTATGCTACTGTTGTGTAATCTTTACAAATTACTTTAAATGGTAGGATTGTTTGAATGTTTAACATGAAGGCTATAACTGTTCATCAGTGAAAAACTTTAAAGACAAAATCACCCCAAGTACTGCCAGATAATACTCAATGCAGCAGTTTTTTTCTCCAACATGATGACCTGAAGAACAGCAAA
Organism: Stegophilus panzeri; assembly: GCA_024331685.1. Classification (NCBI taxonomy): domain Eukaryota; kingdom Metazoa; phylum Chordata; class Actinopteri; order Siluriformes; family Trichomycteridae; genus Stegophilus; species Stegophilus panzeri. The sequence continues at coordinate 19,510,107 of JANDJT010000001.1, read as the reverse complement.
TGCCAAACATATCTAATGTAAAGCATAAATGGAAGACAAAAGACTAACTATCCAAACTCAAATGCAACTCAACGTGCAGTAGTTAAGTAGTTTTACTCTAATGTTTAGCACAATTTAGTTTTTTTAGAGGTCTCTGTTGTGATTTGGAGTATAAATTAGAATGTCATACCTTGGCTGTATGTGTAAAGGCTGTAATCATGACCAAGTGTTGCGTGTGGAGGTAATATGGACATAAGTATGATACTTATGAGATGGTGTTGGAACCCTGTTCAAAGAAGCAACTCAAACACTTAAGACAAAACAATACGACAAATTGTTTCATCACATACTGTTTTAACAACAATCAGAACGTAATATTTAAAAGTCTGTATTTAAGGACAGTGGTGAGTAAATGTTATGATTATGAATTACGAGTGAAAGACAAATGTTTGCCATCTTTAATAATACACCTATTGTTAAATGACTTTGGAAACAATTCAAATATGTTCAGCCTATACATCTCACCTATGGTGAATACTGTGAAATCTGAATGAAGTAAAAGTTGAATGAAAACCCATGAGGCATAGCGCTGCCATTAAACGCCCTTTTCAGGTTAAGGTTCAGCTTTAGGTTGTCAGAAAGTATGGCGTTTTCTGGTTCAAACCGACGTGGTGTTTTGTACTTAAACGTTTGTAATCGTTGTGAAAAGATGGGCTAAATGGGCTTGTAAATACAAAAAAACATTAATCTGAAGTGTAAACAATGAGGCCTACGCTAACATGCGCCTGATCCTGTGACCCCGTAGTAATCTTTTGCTGACAAAACGAAAGGCATGGAGGTGTGAGGCAATGTGAGTGTAAATCTGGCTTTCTCTGAAAGAAGGCCTTTTCCGTGGAGGAGTTAAACTGGAATAGGCCTAGGGCACAGAACCACGACCATTATCTACTCCCTCAAGTTCACTTTTATATTATTCGGTGTAAGGTGGACTTACTTGGTGAACAAATACGTCCAATGGAGGATCAATAGGAGTTCCTCCGCGATTTGTCATCGATATGAATCCAAATCCCATTCGTACATTAAACCATTTACAGTGGCCTGTGCCGTACATGGGCAAGGAGCCAGTGCCTTCCAGCGACTCGGGACGAAGGCTCCCTCCACCATTCCCCACTCCTCCTGTCAGGGTAAACAAGACACAAGGTTAGCCTGGGCTACATCATCAGGAAGCCTAATATATCGTGATATATGAGGATTACGAGAATGTGTTTTGCTTGGTCGTTTTGTCACTATTTTGGCTGTTAATTTCAGTGTATGTACTTTGGTACTGGTTAGGATCGGTAAGCCCGAGGTGCATATGGCGTCTAAACCAACATTAGGCTTACTACTGTAATATACATTAACAAAACAGGTGTACTTCCGTCCTAAATGCCGAAGTAAACTGCTGTACATAGACACACAGAGTCTGCATATTTATAACCCAAGGGAATAAACACAAGCTGTAAGTTTAAAAACGCATCACACTAGTGAACTAGCCACAGCACAAGTGATATATATA
>JANDJT010000001.1:19421111-19458250 GCA_024331685.1 Stegophilus panzeri | reverse complement strand
GTTTCACTTTGTACATGAAAATATTTCTCCTAATGTCCTGAGAGATGACATGTGGAAAAAACCTTGACAGAACCCATCCATTTTTGGGTGAAACCAGATGGTAGTATTATATTTATTACGATATACAGTCATACAGAGAAAACAATAATAAATGCTTTGAATAGGACTATAGGTATGGTAATATTGTTAACAGGATGCTTGGGCTGAGCATAAGATTTCTCTGTCTCTGTTTGTATAATCAGTGGTGGTAGGAGAAATGTTTTTAGCCAGATTTTAAATCAGATTTTGCTGTCTGTCATTTCCAAGTGAAGCACAAGATGACCATGACCTTCAGAGTTTTCTTCAAAAGTTAAATTGAATGGAAATATAATGTCAGACCAATTTATTTGTGTGTGTCATTATGTGTGACTGCCAAACTCTTCTAACTGTCCTTGCTTCACACAATCACATTTTACATAGTTATTTGATATCTATGAGGTCATGAGCTGTGACATTCAGAAAGCAGGTCAGAGGACTTACAGTAACTAGCTACATTATCATGTGTCCATCCAAGCAAAAATAAAATCTGCCAAAGAGCTGCAGTGAAAGATGGAGGACATAAACAGATGTTCTTTTGGGTTTGCTGTTGATTACATTTCTGAAGACAGAAATATGGGTGTAAAAATGTCAGTGAGTAATAGCTATAAACATCACCATTAACATCAAGGCAAATGTTTTTGTGTGCCATTTTTAGGTTAACAACTCTGAGTGGTACATATGACAAACAGGAATTGTGCAAACAGCAGTTAGTGATGGGTAGAGTTTAAATAGTTTTCTTAGTGACAAAGTATGCTCCACCTGAAATGCACAGCCTGCCGCTGCTTAAATAATACTTAGCATCTGTATGACAGCATTAAAATACCCCCTTCTATGTAACACTACAGGAATGTCCCTTGATTATTTTTCATCTAGCATAAGTGCTATTAGCAAAACTGTTTAACTAGGGCTTTATTTGGACAAATTGGAAAATGCAGTTTCACAGATTTGTTATATCCTTTTACACTCACAGTGAAAGCAGTTTGCTTATTCATTCATACTTGAATATGGCTGTGTACTTTTACATTTGCCTTATTTGACTGACACTTTTATCCAAACCAATTGAGACAGGATGCAACTGAGCCTTTACCACTGAATCACCACTTCCCCCTAAGGTAAAAGGGCATTTGCTCACATGAAAATCAAGGATTCCTTGGGACAAGTGCACTTGCCATTTTTTCCCAGGGAATGACTGTACCTCTTGTATTTGTGTAATTTGTGTATTGTGTTACTGCGATGGATTGGCACCCTGTCCAGGGTGTACCCCGCCTTGTGCCCGATGTTTCCTGGGATAGGCTCCAGGTTTCCCCGTGACCCTGAAAAAGGATAAAACGGTATACAAAATGGATGGATGGATGTATTGTATTAGCTACTCTGTTTAACTGTATGTTGTAAAAGTAACTTGGTCTAATCCATTCCTTGACACTTTTGTCTGGGGTTAAATTCTCTCATCACATGATGAAAGGGTTGATAAGCACCTGTCATTACTTGCATCAACTCTGTATGAACATTAAAACAATGTTTCTGAATATTCTCCAGTTTTACTCTGTGTAGAGAATTAGAAGTTTTTATTGGGATATCATCATCTACATAATCAGATTTATCAAAATAACATATAACTTATGTGAATATATACCCATTATGTGAATATATGCTTATTGCAGTGGATGACCATATTAAACAAGGAGCTATTTAATATTTTGATTGTCGAAAATATGTATTAATTTCTGTGTATTTGATAACTTTTTTGTCTCATGATTGCATTTCTTTGACTAGTTATACCCAGCATGCCTATATAATATATATATAATAATCTGCATCTATGTATATTTCTGAAACTCAATTTTCAATAGCTGCAAAAAGAAAAGTGAAGGTACATTATATGGCCAAAGGTATGTGCACTCCTGACCATCACACTCGTATGGAGGCCTTCCCTTTGTATGCTGTAGCATGAAGAATTCCACTTTAAAGGAACTAAGGGGCCCAAACATGTGCCAGCTTGACAGTGACTCAAATCAAAGTCCATAAAGGAATAGTTTGCCAAGGTTGGTGTGGAAGAACTCAAATGGCCTGCACAGGGCCCTTACCTCATCCCCACTGAACACCTTTGAGACTGAACTGGAACGCTGACTGCAGGTCTGGTGTCGTCTTACTTTTGGCCATATAGTGATAGACATTTCACATTGCATTGCTACCTCTCTGTTAAGTTGCTGGAGACTGCAGTGTAACAAAGGGATTATGTTTTTACTGGATTTACAGCTGACTGTATAAAACAGTCTGATGGCAGTCTGAAATCAAACAGAAGATCAGAAAAGAGCACAAACAAAGTCAAGAGGCTGAGGAAAGGCAGCAGCTTATCCTTGGGTGCGTGAAGAAAAAGTCATCCTTTCTGGTAAACAGATACTTTGAATAAAAAAAAGTGTTCAGGAACGGAATACTGAGTGTGGGTCTGATATGCTAATCAGGGAAAGAGGTAGGAGAGAATAACTAAGTCTCATGCCAAACAGTCAGTACTAACTGACAATAGTCAAGTTGGAATCTCATACATACCTTTCACTACATTTATAGTGACACATTTAGAAGCACATGCTACAGTCCCCTCGGAAAGTACTGAAATAACATTAAACACTGAAGACATTTGGGTTTGAGATCAAAACTACTATGAAAAGTAGAGATTTCAGTACGTTCTTATATTAGACTATAAATAAGAATTTCAGCTTTGATTTCTAGATTTGTTGTTGATCTAGATGTGTTAAACGACTTAGAACATTGCACCACTGGTGGTAGACCACTCAGTTCTTAGGTGAGCAAAAGTATTGGAACAGATAGTCAAACTAAATAAGACTTAATATTTGGAAGCATATCCTTTACTTGCAATAGCTGCATGAAGCCAGTGGCCCACTGACATCACCAAATTGTTGCATTCTTCTTTTGTGGTGCTTTTCCAGACTGTTTTGGGGTCCTCTCCTTCAGTCTCCTCTTCAGGAGGTGAAATGCATGCTCAATTGGGTTAAGGTCTGGTGATTGACTTGACCAGTCTAAAACCTTCCACTCCCCCCCCCTCATGAAGTCCTTTGTTGTGTTGCAGTGTATTTTAGGTCAGTGTCTTACTGCATGATGTTCCTCTCAAATAGGTTGGATGCATTTCTTTGTAAATTGTCAGACAGAATGTTTCTATAGACGTATGAATTCATACTGCTGCTACCATCATGAATTACATCATCAATAAAGATTATAGTGCATATTCCAGAAGCAGCCATGCAAGCCCAAGCCATGACACTACCTCCACCTGGTATTCATTGCTGGTTTATCTTTTTTTAACAACAAATGGAGTCTTCACAGGTGAAACCCAGGGCTCAGACCAAGAGCAGACATTTAGAGCTATTAATTCTTTAAACAATTAATCTAACAGGACACACCTGGGCAACAAGAAACGTCTGAATTACGCATGTAACTCTGTTCCCTGAGCTTCACGCTGTGGGAAGCACCCTTGCGCGTGACCGGTATCTGAAGTCTGTCTAAAATCTTGCTTATGTATAGGCCTGCTGTGGTTAGGTGACATGGCATATGGTGCATTGCGTGACTATAAAATGGTGCCTGTAAACCACATCATCAGCTTCTCTTTGTCTGAAGTGCAGATGCAATTTACAGTCATACCCCAGTATGATAAAGCTATGTAATGTCTTGTTCCCTTCACAAGGAACTGGGTTACATGTGTAACCCAGACATTCCCTTTAAATGGGAACTCAATGTTGTTTGAACTTCACACTGTGGGGATGTGTATACCCACTCCATCATACTAAGGGTATGGCCTGTCACAGAAGCTCCATCAATAGGGGTGTGGCTGGCCAAAATGGCAGCCATGTAGACCCTAATTATAGAAGGAGCCAACACTACCAAGAAATGTTCCTGTAAGAATTACAGGACTATAGCTATTGCACAGTTAACTGGGTCTCACTGGCGTTCCTCACACCACGATAAAAGAGTTGCCACTTTTGCATACAATTTTCTCATGGATGGTGCTCTAGCATTTAACATGGTCTCTACAACCTCAGTTGAGAGGCCGGAATCTGTGAGCTGGTGCTCCTCAGGGGCCAGACTCACAGTTTCCATAGTTCCAACCAAGGGTGGTAAATCAACCCTCTGGCTTGATAAAATAGATCCCTGTGAATGGGAATCGCCCAGGGAGTGCCATAGAGCAGAGATATTATCTCAGAGAGCCAAATTTGAGTAGGCCAATTTGGTGCTGCTAGCAGCAGACATAGCACGATCTTGGCAAACTCTTGCTAGAGCATATGGGAGCAGATCAATAGGGGGAAAGGTGTACAGACATGACCTTAGCCACGTGTGTACCATTGCATCCAGCCCTGACCTTTTTTTTGGTGTGGGAAGAGTGAGGGGGAGCCACAGTGGGCAGCGTGTTATCTCCTCAGAGGCAAACACGTCCACTTCTGCCCGGCCAAACCTCCACCATATGGACTCACCCACTTGTGGATGGAGCCTCCAATCCCCGGCCTCAGCCCCTGCCTCGACAGGATTTCTGTCACCACGTTCCAGTTGCCCAGAATGTACACTGCACTCTCTAACAAAACTTCCCCTTTGCCGGAAAAGAATTAGTTGAGCCTGCCTGAAGAGGGGGCATGAACGTAATCCTCCCTGGTGGTTGATATGAGACCACATTGTCTAATACACGGTGATCACTCAACTGAGGAGAAGAATTACAGTGCTAGGATTATGGCCCACACTTCTAGGCGATTTATACACTAGATGAGGCCCACTTCAGAGACAGTGAGGGAGGCATCTGACATTACCGTCTTGTGATAAGAGATGCCCCTAGAGTGTTACCTGAGGCTAGAAACTAGGGACACCTCCAACTTATCGCCGCGTGACACTGATTACTCTCAGGGGTGTCGTCCTCAGATGCGGTAGGACGTTGGTGGCTGCTGCTGCCATAAGCCCCAACAGTCTCCATAGAGACTGGAGGGGATGCCTAGACCCAGCTTTGTCTTGCTCAATGTTGAGAGGATTGCCCTATGCATGTTGGGGATAGACATGCCCTTATCATATTCGAATCCCATATAACCCATAGAAAAGTCGCTCTCGACCGGAGAAGCAACTTTCCCTGAGATTCGACCTGAGCCTCAAACTCCTGACGTGGGCGACAAGAACGTCTCGATGCTGAATTGCCAACTTCTTGGACCATACTAGAATTAACCAGTCATCCAGGTAGTTTAGTATACAGATGCTCTGGAGCGGCAAAGGAGCCAGCATGGCATTCAAGTACTTCATGAAGGTGCGACGGGATAAAGCTAGTGAAAGGAGGAACCGATATTGATACACAAACACAAACCTCAGGAACTTCCTTTGATTGGGCAATGGAACATGGACCTTTTTTTAGATCTATCGTCACAAACCAATCCTCAAATTGAGTCTGTGGAATGAAAACTTTGAGCTTCAATATCCTTAACCTGTTTGTCCGAAGAGTACGATTCAGATGACTCGGATCTAAAATAAGCCGCATACTCCGTCTTTTCTGTGGACCAGGAAATAATGGCTGTAAAACTCTCTCCCTCAGAGAAAGAGGTACATGTTCTATGGCCCCTTTGTCCAAGAGAGATTTACTTCCTGGGCTAACATCAGGCTCTGCATTGTGCTGACTATTATGGTGAGCATGCCTCTGAAACGAAGGGGGGGGTCAAGGTATGAACTGGAACCCTTTTCTATGGAGGACAGAATCCATGGAGATACATTTGGCAATAATTTCCATGCTGCCAGATGGTCTTTAGTGACATTAACGATATACATTTTGTTGGTGGGAAAGCATCAGATTTTCGTTGCCCTGTGACAGCTCGCTGACCAGAGAAACTGAAAACTTGGGATGATATTGACTAGGAGAGCCCTACAATAAGACTGGGGGCTAACTGCCCTAACAACCTCTTGTCCCCTGATACCTCCCACTGCGGCCCCTCAGGACTGCTTCGTTTTGACTTTTTGGCATTGATTATCATTTTTTAAATCAGGCCTACTAGCAGGCTGCGACTGTGGCTGCCCAGTCCCCCTGGCTTTCTGTGGGGGGAGGCGGGCTGCCATACTCGCCTTCTATGCTTCCCTCACAATTCAGCAGGTCTGCCTCGTAGGCCTGCAACACTGCTTTGGCTGAGAAGCAAGAGAGCCAGGAGTTGTGCCCCAGCACACTTCCCCCAAAAATGTGTCCCTCCCCCTCTGTAATAACACAAGAGCAGGGAGTAGCACACTTTCTGAACTCTCTAAAGCTCATTCTGTTTGCACAGGATACAATTCTTTTGAAAATAGATAGCAGTTGTGGGAATTTTGGATGGATAAAATACATTTATGATGAATAAAATAGCTAAAATATTGTGAAATATTAAACCTAAGCAACAGCTAAATAAGACCAAGATAAACGTTATAATGTGTGTGTAGGAGATGAGCGAAAGGGTGCACCCCCTTGATGGTGCACTGATAAGAAAATAAGAGAGTGAGGGGCTCAGAGGAGCTGGACTGATGAGACAAGAATATACGTACACATGCAAATAACACACAGAAGTCAGTTTAGAATGGACTTGTGTACTGACAGAAGATACAGAAAAAGGTTTTATGTGGATGTTTGTTAACCCTCCAGGGGATCTGGGTAGCTTGTGTGCATTTGTTTACATACGAGTAGATAGCAGTCTGTGTCCCATGAGATTTATAAAAGAAAGTTTCTCTAGATGCGTCTTTCATCTTGGGAGATCCAGTTTTGGAAGGCCCAGGGTTCCTCTGGAAGGACCAGGATTGGTGATAGTTGACCTCATGTCTAACCATCAAAACATGAATAAGACATAGAACTGTAAAGAGCACGAGTCTGACCCAGAAAAACAAGGAGCAAAATAGAGTGTACAAAATAAAACGTTAGAATGGTTACTCGCCCATAAAGGGAGATAAGTCTGTCACTCGTCCGAGATAGAAGTAATTCAAAAGTAGATAAGGGAGTAAATGCTAGAAAAAATATGGTCCTTCAGTGTAAATGACGCAAATAATAACATAAATAATGGCATACGAAACAGACCCAGGCAAAAGATAATGGAAAATGTAGGGCAGCATTAAAATGGAAAACACAAGACTTCTTGGAAATAATGGGAATTTATATAACAAGGATACATGTGGAGACTTGTGATTGGAGGTGCAAAAGGGGAAATGTGTGATTGGTTAAAATTGGATAAGATGAACATGCATGAAATGTATATAAGAACATTGTAGCCAGCAGGAACTTTGATGCAAGCTTCATGTTCAAGACTCTTGTGTCCCTGGTACTGGCTGGTTTGTTTGCTATCTTGCTTGACTGCTAAATAAACCTACCTCATCTGAATGCAGTCTTCATGAATTCGGCTGTTTATTCTTTTCAAGGGTCAGATAGATCTTTTAATTAATTCTATAGTTTGAATTTGTGAGCTAGCAGGGTCAGTATAGGTTGGAGAAGCAAAATATCCTACACAGTAAAGAGTTTTAGGCATGTTCACACAGACAATTGACATACAGCTGTGCTGAAGACAAAAAACAGGCGCCGTTTTACAGTCATGCGATGTGCGATATGCCACATCACCTGACCACGGCAGGCCTATTAATAGGCGTGATTTTACACAGACTTCAGATACCAGTCACACACAAGGGCACTTCCCATAGTGTGAAGCTCACGCAACATTGAGTTCCCTTTGAAAGGAAACACTTATCAGTCACATGTTCCAATAATTTTGATCACTTAAAAAAATGGGTGGGTTCAAACAAAAGGAACCATGTTCTAAATTGTTTGACAAGTCTAGATTTAAATATCAGGAACTAAAAGCTGAAATTATGATCTATCTTCTCATATTCATATTTTGATCTCTTTTGATGTCTTCAGTGCGAGGCAAAAACAATTAGCCTTGCCATTCCAATACCTTTGGAGGGGACTGTATGTAAAATTGAAATATCAATATTCTAACAGGGCTAATTGTTAGGTTAATCAATTTCACCTGACTCCCTGTAGACCCAGTGTACATAAATGCCAGAGCTTTCAGTGTTCATGTTAAAGTCTTGCCAATTTATTCATCGGTCTGAGCTATTGTTTGTGTTGCCTGTTCTGAGTTTCAACCTTGGTCCAATTACCCACTTTTGACTTTAATTACCCTTGGGGCCTGTTTGCCCACTTTTCTCTGTTTGGTACTTGTTAAGAATTTCATAGACTGTGATCCCTGGATGGTATTTTTAGCTACTGTGTGCAGTGTACCCCATTTTACTCCTGTGTGTATTAAATTTACACACATGGATCTGATAACTCCTAGGCTTGAGTCCTTTTGAGTCCAACAAGACTCAACTCTGTAATTGGCACTTCTACAAAATACTGAATAAAGGGTCTGAATACTCAGTTTCAGTTTTCATTTTATTTCAGTTTTTGATTTGTATAAATTTGCAAAAAAAATTCTAAAAACACATTTCCACTTTGTCATTATGAATTATTGTGTGTAGATTTTGGACATAAGGTGTATATATAATCCATTTGGAATAAACAAACAAACAAATATATATATATATATATATATATATATATATATAAGTTTGTACAAAAGATATAAAATTCAAAACAATAGTAGTAGCTTTATGGCAAATAATTAAATAAGTCATTCATTAAGGTGGAGCACAGTGGTTTAGTGGTTAGCATTTTTGCCTCATGCCTCCAGGGTTGAGGGTTTGATTCCTGCAATGGCCCTGTGTGTGTGGAGTTTGCGTGTTCTCCCCGTGCTTCAGGGGTTTCCTCCGGGTACTCCGATTTCCTCCCCCAGTACAAAGACATGCATTGTAGGCTGACTGGCATGTCAAAAAGTGTCCGTAGTGTATGAATGTGAATGTATGTGTGATTGTGCATTGCGATGGCTAGACACCCTGCTCAGGGTGTCCCCTGCCTTGTGCCCATTAAGGCTCTTTCATTAAGGCTCTTAACAAAGACATGCTGATAGAGTTGCTCATTGCCTCACTAAGTCTATTATTCTTCCCCTCCAAACACAGTCTGTTTATGGCGTATATCTCTTTTGTAAGTTCCACCAATATCACTGTCCCTGATCATTTCTTCTCCTGTTAAGTTGATTTGCACCCTAAGGGCTCTATTTTGTTAGCCTTAGCTTGAACCCGGTGTGTTAGTGAAAACTGTGCAGCCAAGCTGCTAAACGACCCTTTGATGAATCACCCTTACTCCAACTGCCTATGTAACCCCAGTCGCCTTTCCCCTATCTACCTCAATCACCATTACCTTCATGACTGTGCACACCCAGAGGTCATACTCAGCAGGGAGAACCAAAATTACTCTCTATTTTCTATCTGCAATTTGCTCGCCCCACCTCTCCTCTCTGTTTTTCTCTCAAACTGACTCACCTTAATTTCCTTCAATTCGTGTTGTACATAATGTCTCAAAGTAGTGAACTCACATTGATTTGAACCTGAATAGACACAGCCATCATAGGGCACCAATTGATGTTGGTCTGGAATTGTATGGGATTGTGGAGGTGCTCATAAGAGGCCTGCATTTATGTGCAAATGCAGTGTGTTAGCTACTGTATAGTCCCATGGTGATTTTATTCATAGAAAATCAAGTCCTGTGGGGTTTCTGATGGCTGTCGCTAGCAGCTACCATCAGAGTTATTCATGGCTTTTTCAGCCACAGAGTGCCATCAAAAAGCAGTTTGTTCATAATACTCACCAGTATCACCCTCCGCCCTCCTCAGCAAGCAGGGTGGACAAGCTCAGCAAGTTGTCAATATGCAATCCTGCAGTGCAATTAATGTGAATAGTTTAACCTTTAATTTCAGCTTCCCACAGAAATCATTGCAACTTCATAACCCAGGTCATCAATAACCCCTCAACACACAGGCCATTTTCAGAAAGGTTAATAAGAGTAACCTGCTTCCCCCTGCGCTGTCTTAATCTATGAGCCCTCCCATCCATGTTTATTCTGCTCAGCAGTTTCTTCTTTTCCCATTTGTTTATGTTTTCATTAAGTACACGCCTTTGTAAGCCTCAGGGTACACTTGAAAAGCCATCGATTCTACAAATTTCCTTACTTAACCCAACTGAGGAAATCTGATTTGATAATATCTCCTCTTATAATTAGGCCTTGTTTTGGTGCTGTATGGACAGTGAGTGAATTGGCCTGTGTGGCTTGGTGCCATCTGGTATTTAATAATTTTAATCGAAATTGAGTCCTGCTTCGGAGAGGATTTATTTATCAAGAGGTTTATATGCACATATAACTACTACTACTACTACACTCACTGAGCACTTTATTAGGAATACCTGTACACCTACTCATTCATGCAGTTACCTAACTAGGCAATCATGCGCCAGCAATGCAATGCATAAAATCATGCAGATATGGCCCAGCAGCTTCGGGTAATGTTCATATCAACCATCAGAATGAGGAAAAAATGTGATCTCAGTGATTGTGACTGTAGCATGAATATATATATATATAACACTTCGAAGTGCTTATGTTTTGTTTCATATTTGCGATTTGTTACCTCTTTTGACTTAACAGACAAGACGTGCCTTTTGAATTTGACACATTAGAATAAGCTCATTCATCTCTGTACATTCTCTTGACTCTTTTTAAGCAAGCCATAATGGTATGGTATTTCACTAATCAGACCACAGAGCGTAAATAAAATGAAAAATCTATGAATTTCTGTCAAAACTCACCCTTTCTTGAGTTTATGTCTCTAGCCCTGTAGCTATTATCTATTAAGATGCCTTTAGTTAAATAATTTACATAAATGTATGTGAGAGGATCTACTACAGAGGGATAGCTGGTTCATGTTTCGAAAACTACAGCCAGTTTTTTTTTTTTTTTTTAAATAGGTTCTCTGCTACAGTATGCTTTCAGGTACTCCATTTGGTCTGATGAAATACTTTGCTGGGTCTGCATCCGGACCACTATCTGGTTGTGAGGTGGCAGAGATGGTTGCAAGTGCAGGTTTTGATCTTATTCAAAACAGGCCGACAAATCCAAAACTTTAGGCTAATTATAGAGTCATAATCACAAAACAAGTGAGGGATAGGTCATCAGCAAATAGATTATCAATGAGCAAAACCAGAATCAAAAACTATTTACCAGAATGAGAACAAAACCTAGAAACACAAGCACACAGAAACAAAAGGTTTATGAATCCGGGTTATTTGTGTATATGTGTGTGTGTGTGTGTGTGTGTGTGTGTGTGTGCTTGATTGAGTTAAGGGGTGTGTAATCAGTAATCAGGTGACCTTGACCATGAGAGTGACTGTGTGTGATGGGAAATGCAGTCCAGGTCAGCCATGTTGTGACGCCGTGGAGGACTCTGGGAAACAGAGTCCATGGCTAAATACTCTACTCACATGACAATGATGAGCCTTGTTCTAGATATTTGTCATGAAGCACAAAAACTTACATTTATTACACAAGTGCATTTATATTAACCATACATTTATGATTTGTCACGCCTGTAGATTAATATTGCTTAATAATATTAATTAATTTCTATCTCATAACATATATGTACTTGTATATGACCTAAAACATGCAAATATTTTGACTTTCCTGTTCATTTAGGAACATTGGACACATTTGTGGCAGAACTGTTCTTCTGTTAATAATAATGTTTATTACAAGCTCTCAGGGAGCTTTTTGCTAGGCAATTCATTCATTATGCAGAGTAAACGGTAGCATAAACCATGGCAAAAAAAGCAACTGATCATTATTCATCTTAGTGTGAGTTCTCAAACGTAGCTCGACAGATTGCAGATAGAGACACAGTCCGCTTCATTTTTGCTGATCTTTCAACTTAAGTGGAGCAAAGCAAAGAGATTATTCTTGTGAAAACAAAGAATTTTTGGAAATTAAATGACAAGACATAATTTTCCACCCCACTGGCTTGTTGCACAGGTGCTGGAGGCAGACGGGTCAAAAGATGGGTGGGAGTGGGGAATGGGATGTCTGACTTCAGGCTTAGCAGTAATCCAATTATTTACATGGTGTGTGTGTGTGTGTGTGTGATTTTGTGTTACAGCAAAAAAGGAAAATCTGCTTCAATATTGATCAGTTACATGATAAACTTTTGAAAATTGAAATTAATTACAAATATAGCTTTTGATTTCTTCCATTCCCTTTTAGTATAATCCGTTATTTTGCATATAGTATCTGCAATGTCATTTGGTGGTTGGTGTCTGACATTTGACAGGGGTTGTAGTGGTACATTTCCTTTAATATCCTTTGCTATGGATACTCTTTCTAAAAGCCCTTCAACCACTCCATGTCACTCAGAATGTGATGAGTCAGATGCTTTAAGAAATTCACAGTCATAATGCTGTTGACTGACCAGGGTTTATGATAAATTCATGCAAATCCTGGAATCTTCATGCACTTAAGTTCCCTTGAAATATTAAGCATTTTTTTCCTGTGCATTTTAAGCAAATTCTTATGTACTGAATATTTGTGATTTCCTTAATTTTAACATGCACTATAGAAATGTTGGCCTAAACATTTTTCATAACACAACCTTATATCAAGAAAAAATTCATTTAACTCAAGTGTTAAGTTAACTTGACATCAAACTTCACAAAAGCAGTCTTTATGTCAGCTGAACCTTGACGTAGTGAGCCGTAAAGTATTAACGTTTGTGTCAGTTGCCATGGAAAGTACCGTTTCCTTTTGTATATTCAAGTGAATTTTTGCCCCAAAAACAAACAAACAACAAAAAAAAATCATATTGTCAGCAGCTCAGTAACGTGATGAAACGTGAAACAAATGTTGTTTTTTTTATTTTTTTTTATTTTTGCTCTTTATGTATTCCACATCATTGTAAATGGGAGGTAAAATTTATTTCCTTATTTATTCATTTTTGGTCTGGTATTTGGATGATTTTCAGTGATACTGTATATATTCTGATCATATAACAAAAACAATCATGTGAATAAATAAGTACACCCTATAATTTTCAATTTTATTTATTTAATTATTTATTAGAAGAATTTTACAGAATTGACATTTTAAGCTCATTTTCACAATTTAACAAAAAAGATAAGTCACATGGAAAAATTAAGTACACCCCTACAATTATTACACCTTCAAATCCATAAAATTAGAATCAGGTGTTCAAGATTGGATGCCAGTGATTAGAAGCTGCTTAGTGAGTGCAGGTGGAACCTGTCTTATTTATATTCCTCTCATATCTAGTGTCTGGTTTTCCCTTTGCTATTGAGGTGTGTGGTGTCATCATGCCAAGATCTGAAGAGTTCTATAAAGCCTTCAGGAAAAAGGCTGTGGATGCCTATGTGTCTGGCAAGGGATTTAAAAAAATTATCTCCAAATTATTTGAAATACATCGTTTCACTGTAAGGAAAATCATCTACAAATGGCACAGATTTCAAACGACTACCAATTTGTTCAGGACTGGCCAACCCAGCAAATTCAGCCCAAGAGCAATCCATCTGATGCAAAGAGAAGTGTCCAAGAACCCTGAAATTTCATCACAGGATCTGACAGTAAGTCTTGCAGCTGTTGTTGTCAAAGGGCATGCTTCTACAATCAGAAAGAGATTGCACAAATATGACCTGCATGAGAGGTGTGCCAGGAAAAAGCCTTTGCTGTCTAAAAAGGACATTAGAGCAAAACTACAGTTTGCCAATGAACATATAGGCAAAGACCAAGTCTTTTTGTACTCTGGACAGATGAATCAAAGATAGAGTTCTTTAACCACAGTAACAGCAGACATGTATAGTGCTGACCAAAGATAGCTTTTTAGGAGAAGCACCTCATACCAACTGTGAAACACAGTGGTGGAAATGATATGGTTTGGGGTTACTTTGCTGCCTCAGGGACTGGACAGCTTGCATTCACTGATTGAACTATGAATTCTGCATCATATCAAAGAGTGCTTGAAGATAATGTGAGGCTATCTGTCCAAAAGTTGAAGTTGAACTGAATGTGGACCTTTCAACATGATAATGATCCTAAGCACACTAACAAATCCCCCAAGGAATGGCTCGAAAAGAAGAAATGGAGGGTTCTGGAATGGCCTAGTCAAAGCCCGGATTTGAATCCCATTGAAATGTTGTGGGGGGATTTGAAATTGGCAGTACATGCAAGAAAACCCTCAAACATCTTGCAACTGAAAGAATATTGCATGGAAGAGTGGTCAAAAATTCCAGCAAGCCGATGTCAGAGACTGGTGGGCAATTATGCAAAACGCCTTCAATGAGTTATTTTTGCTAAAGGGGGCAATACTAGCTTCATGGGCCAAGGGTGTACTTACTTTTGCAACAGAAGAATATCACATCTATTGATTTTTCTGTTATATAAATGATTGAAAAAGCTAATTTTCCTTGTGGTTTTGTTAAAGTATATCAACTTTATGAATATGCACTCTTTCAAAGATGATCAAATGTTTGCTTGTCCAAATATGTCAAAAAGCCAACAATTTCCATGGGGTGTACTTATTTTTTTTCACATGACTGTATATCCCCTATTTATTTATTTTTTGACCAATTAGTAAAAAGCTGCCCTGTCAGTAAAGCTAGCAATTTCTGAGGTATGTGGGCTCAGGTTTCAGCAATTAAAAGAGTGCATGAATATAATGCTTTGCTTTGGCTTCCAGCTGGCACTTCATAAGCCCTACTGTGAATCAACACCATACTGTCAATCAATCAATACCTTTTTACAAATCAGAATTGAGAATTCAACAGTGGTGTTGTATAATGCACAATATAAGTCATGATGGGTTATTATGATTGTTTTGGTGTAATAGTTTTCATATAACCAAAAAGATAAAGTGTCATAGCAGCTCATGACTTCACCCTCACACTGCTGTGATCATTGATGTTATGACCTGTGGTCATTACTTGTTTAGGTGATTGGGTATGCCATTGCCATTGTATGCACACTTCTCTAACAGGTATAATGAGCAAAGTCCTGTGGGCTGGAGAAACCAATTAAAATATTTAAATACTGAAAGATAATGAGGAAAGTGGCAGCTTTAGGCTGCATTTGCACTGTTTCCCTTGCATACTGCTTCCCTTGCCCTCAGCTAACTGTGTGTGAGGTCCTAGTGTGATCCGTTTAAAAAAAAAAACAACAACAAAAACCTTCACTGGCTACGTTTGCACTACATGCAAATGTGGCCCAAATCTGATGATTTTTTTACTCATATAGTATCTGTCTTTTTCATGGTAGTGAACAGCAAAAGTCACATTGAATTTAACATTGTCAATTATGATTGGGACAACCTTCATATGCAATACATCTGATATGGCAATATCTGTCATATCAGTCAGAACAGACAAAGTGGAATTCATGCAACTTTAATGTCAATGCAATTCCACATTTGTCATGATTTTGGGTGAAGCAGTGTTTTTTGGCTGAACTACAACTGAAGACATTACCTGTTTGAGTGTTGGCCAGCTATGGCCAACTATAAAAATATAATGTAAACAACCTAACAAAACAAACAAACAAACAAAAACAAATAAAATCTGATTTAGGTAAATCTTAAATTGTAATTGCAATCTAAATATAGTCTCTGAAAACTATAGCCCATACACAGAGGTGAACACTTTGTTTTACTTATAGCTATTGTGTTGTTACAGTTATTAAGTTACATAATTTAAATAATTGCAATTTTATTTAGTCCTGGGATTTCTATTTCAGGGATCAGTCTTTTTTTTGGGATTCCATCTCACCCTTCAACCCATTCCCATTGTCATGAAGCCAACTAACAAGGAAAGAAAGAAATAGACAAGCTACTTTTTATATACACATTGCAGTGGGTTGAATCATTACTGACTGCTTCTCACTGGCTCTCCTGCTATGGACTCTGACCTTAAGCCCCAGCTTCACACCAGGCACCCGGATAATGATGGAAAGGGTTTCCAGGATCATATGTAATGTGAGTCTTAGACAGTGATGCTGTGTGCACACAGTCTGCGAACTGGAAGCAGTGATCTAACGGCACGGAATCAGGAAAAAAGCTAGAGATTAAATTACCTGTTCACATGTGCAGCTTGATTGCAGCAAAGTCAGATAATCTTGTATGAGCGTTCTAGGTTTTGAACTCACTGTTACATTTTACAGTGGGCATTGTCTACATTTTAAAAAATCATTTTGTCTATGAATAGAAGAAGTAGAAGCCAAATATCTTATAATGAGTCATGGGAGGCTATGATAGGTAGCTAGCTGCTAACATATGCACCAATTACTGTAATTATCTCACCACACACCCAGCCTGCCTGACATCATGTCATCTAAAGAGTGAGAAATGACATGGCCAACAGACCAGACAAGGAAATTGGTCCCCTGGAGGCTGTCTCAGGCAGGAGTGCATGCGGACACTCTGCAAATGCTTGTACCTGAAGTCATGTTGCTTAAGTTTGTTTCACGTTTCTTCACGTTACTGAGCTGCTGACAATATGTTTTTCTTACATCAGTCTGCCCACAAAATTGGCATAGCTCATTGCCAGGGTAATGCCTGGGCTCTACCCTACTCACCCTACCCTCCCCCCAAAAAGAAAAAAAAGCAAACAGTGGACAAGTAAACAAGGCATGCTGGGAGAAAATCTACGATTGAACAGAAACCAGAAGCCTCAATAGCAATTATATAATAATGTATAGCAATTATAATTATTTATGCTAGACTATTAAAGATTATATTATGTCCTTATTTAAGTTAAGAGATTGATTAATGCTGATTTTGAAGTGACTTAAACAGTAAAATTGTCTGAGAATGCTAGTGGGAGATGGTTGCCTTATAATCATCCTAGTGAGATTTGTGTTCAGCCCTTTCTAGCCCTATTTGGCAGTACGAGACATTGCTAGGCATTATATACAATGCATAAAAGAACGACTATACACACCATAGGTCTGGTATAACACGTGACTGATTACTATATTGTGTATACTGTACTGCTTGTTTATTCTTAATTGACAAATCATTGAGAATACCAGTTATATATAACTATTTTTTTCTGGCCACCCAGAGATGATTAAAAAATTGAAGAACACTGAGGAAGGGTTATAGGTCTATATTGTGCAGTTCTAAAGCTGAATTTACTGAAACTTTGATTCTTTATATTCTGCTAAGACCATATTGAAGTATTCTGTATTTTTATCCTTTTGTCACAAAATTAACTGGTAATTGTGAGTACCCTATACAGTAAATGAGATTCTAATGTATGCAAAGCTAGCCAGATATTCACTTTAGTCTGATTTGCTATTGAGTGCTTAACAACTTAACAATAAATAAAATAAATAGCTCCACAGTTTTTCATTCCATTGCTTTAACAGCTATATTTACAGCTCAACAAGGCATACACTTAAAGATTGACTTTATTACTTGGTCAGAATAAGGTGCAAAGTGTGGATCCATATGCTGATGTTTATTAAGGTTGACAAAACTCTTAAACATATTCCAAAAAGCATATGTAGAAAACGGGCAAAGTTTAGACCACAAGACTTACAACCAAGACTCAGGTAAAATCCAAAAACTATTAAGATATGGAAGGCAAACGGTCAGGTACACTACACTGTGATCTGAAGCATACTTACAAAAGCTTGAAACCTATACAGGTAATACAATTGGCAAGACTTAGCAAAAATATGCTAAACAGAAATTCTTCTCATTTCTTTAATTGCACCTCCACAGTCTCTTTCCTTGCTTCCCTTCATTGATTATTAGAAAGTGAAGAAAGGATGCAAGAAAAGGAATGAGGATAGGAGGAATCAAGAACAAACATATTTACCAAATGATACCTTTTTGCTAACTGTAAGTTATTGATTTTGTATTCTTGCTTCATATTATTGTATAACTTATTATATTTTTTGGAAGAGGTGGAGCATTTAAACCCTAGGTTTAAATGCTTTATATTTCAAAATAAAAGTCTGCACAGGAAGCACCTGTGTATCCTTGATCCAAAAGACTCTGTCCTCATTTTAAGAATGGATATATTCTTAAAGATGCTGGACTTTGATAATTTGCCAAGTCACAAGCTGAAAGACATTAATGAGAGATTTGTCTATTCTGTGAGCCAGAAAGAAATGCTATTCACTACTTGGGAGACTAAGACCTCTGCTGGCTGGGGGATTATAACCCATTCTATTTGTAGCATGTTACAAGCACAATATATTGCATTTGTTTACCAGAATTACTACATGGAAGCATTTAATTTTAATGGTGACACATTCGTTGCTTTCACTCTTATGTCCCAACAAATTACAGTCTGGCAGGCTTGACCATCACCAGGGAACAGAAGGCTGTGCACTCTAGGAAATTTCAAGCTCATGTGGCTTTAAAGCAAATCAAACTTCTAATATATATATATATATATATTATGAGACATATAGGAACATGTTCCCAACAGATTCTTCTGTGACCATTATCATGAAAAATATTCATACAGTTAATCTGCTTGAAATAGAACTCATGTTCCTATTTTTTATGAGGTTTCAGCTACATGGGAAATAGCTTATGTTGTCATAACTGGACAAGGCCCAGGTATATATTTTAAAACACTGTGATGAGCTCTCACTAATTAATGGCCAAATAAAATAAAATAATACAGGCTAAATAAGTACAGTGAACCATGTTTGGCAAATAAGCAGCAAGACTTTGCCCAGAAAACCACCAGTAAACAGGCAGTGTAGCTGGCCAACACTGGGCCAACAGCTTTGTGGTCAGCTGGCATGCCAGCTGCTATCCTTTTTCTACTGGGATCAATCAAGTAGCCACCAGGTAAGGGTTAGCATCATGCAAGCTGCGTGCTCCAGGCCTGGACTTGGGAAACCCTGAACAACATGAGTATAAACACATGCAAAATATGTATTTATGTTGAGAATAACTACAGAGAAATGTAAACAAATCTGTCTTGTGATGAATATGGTATAGAGTTTTAGGTACAGCATTGTCATACTGTACATTATCTGAAAGGCCAATGTAAACTCAATATTACACTCCCACTCTAGCCTTTTTATGGTGTCCATGCTTGTGCCAGTTGATATTAGTCCATTTTAAATCAAATGTCCTCCAAACAAATAAATGACAGAATCATGAGACCCTTCACGGTCACGGTGCAGGTACAGACACAAGTGCAAGTTTTCAATGTTTTATTAAAAGTAACAATCAAAACAGAGACCTAATCCAATGGCAGAATTGAGATTCAGGCAAGGGTCAGAAGATGAACAAACAACATGAACTAGAGCAGGCAAGAGCAAACAAGAAAACTAGAACCTAGATTAAAAAAAAACCCAAAAAACCCAGAAAGCTAATCAGTGAATAAATGGTTTGGTATCAGCTAGCACAAAAGACCCAGCACATATACTTCTTAGTGAGTGTGTGCAGTGACAGTCCTTAAATACTGTGGGTGTGTAATAGAGTCCAGGTGTGAGTGTGAACGTGAGAGACGTTCAGGCATAGACGTGACAAACCTTTGCTCTAATGCAATAATAGCAGTTCTAAATTATTCTTTTGAATGCTGAGGTTTTGAATCACTGACAGTACCAAAATGCAGCAAATGTCTCTTTTATATGTGTTCACAGTTTCGACTCAAAAAGTAAAACAAACAAACAAACTCTAATGAACTTATTGGAAATTTAAAAAACATTTTTAAATGGTCTGCACTTATATAGCGCTTTTATCCAAAGCACTTTACACAGTATCTCATTCACCCATTCACACAGCAATGGTATCAGAGCTGCCATTCAAGATGCTAACTTGCCATCGGGAGCAACTTGGGGTTCATTGTCTTGCCCAGGGACACTTCTGTATATGGAATCACGTGAGCCGGGAATCAAACCGCCAACCCTACGATTAGTGGACAACCCGCTCTACCACCTGAGCCACAGCCGCCCATATATTTTTAAAAAAATATCTATTTTTCTGCCTCAAAACCAACCAGCTACAAATTAACATCATTTGTGCATCTTTGGATTTTTTTATTGTGTAATAAATGGTTCTAAGTTTGTACAAAATGTCATTTGTATCAATATTTATCAACAATTATTTATTTATTTATTTATTAAAATATTACACATTTTTGGTAGTACATCATCTGTATTGTTTTTCAAACAGGGGCATTGTAAATAATCCATATCACATTATAATGTAATTACAGAGATTCCAGAAGGGAATTTGAAGATACAAATTAAACAGTGCTCTCCACCATCATCATCAAAGCACCAATTAAAGTAAACAATATTTCCACCTACAGACCCAAATCTCACTAGATGTTGTTTTTTTTGTTGGTTTTTTTTGCACCATTCTGTGTAAACTCTAGAGAATGTTTGCATGAAAATCCCAAGAAATCTGTAGTTTCTGAAATACTCAAACCAGCCCATCTGGCACCAGCAAACATGCCACAGTTGAAGTCACAGAGATCACATTTTCCCCAATTCTGTTGTCTGATGTGAATATTAACTATTGCTCTGGACCCGTATCTGCATAATTGTATGCATTGCACTTCTGCCACATGATTGTATGATTGGATAACTGCATGGATGGGTGCAGGTGTACAGGTGTTCTTAATAAAGTGGTCACTGAGTGTATGAATACTGTATTATTATGTGCTGGTGCAGTATTATTAATATATGTTGGTGTAAAAGCTTAAGTGTAATGTGACATTATATAATGTTACAACCAAATGGTATTAGCTGAGTTATGTTGATGTTACATTATTTTAAAAGGGCACTGCATCCCAGGTAAAGAAACATCTCTTGTGTCACCCTTACAGGTCTGTCATAGTTATATTTTATGTACAGTCCATGGACTATAAAGGTTATTGAGGCTATAAAAGGTGAAGGCACCTTCTTCACTTCTTTACTACTTCTTTATCAAGCTTCCTGTAAATAGTGAACCAGGTCATTTATGATATGCTACTTAGGCTAATACAACTAACTTTTTCTAGTGTTATTGTGGATGGCCTATTAATATTTTTGTGGCTAAATATATTTTCTACTGTTTCTGGAGCTCTGGTTCAGGGGTGTGTGTGTGTGTGTGTGTGTGTGTGTGTGTGTGTGTGTGTGTGTGTGCATAGTGTGATCCTTATCGGAAATAATGACCACCCTTTTCCTGTGTTCAGTGCCTCACCCACTGGCAAGGTGCTCCCTACAAAACACTCCACTATTGACTTTCCAAAGAAGATTAGCAAACACAGGATAATTGGTAGAGCTGGAGGTTCCCCTCAAGCTCCCACCTCCCTTTCTCTTGACAACAATAGTTAAAAAAAAAAAAAAAAAAAAAAACTGGGCAAAAATGGCCTGGAGCACGGTGACATGAAGCAAGGCCATGAGAGGCAGGCACTGACACTCATATCAGTGCTGCCCCTGCAATGTAAACAATGACTATTAATTACAAGCTGAAGTTTTAATTAAGATGAGGCTGCACTAATTACAGCTCCTGACAGAGATGATTGCCGATTCCTTGTTCTGATTAGCTCAAACTGTCGGAGCCTCTTCCGCTCGTGTGGGAGACATTAATGAAATTACCTGCCCTGCACAGTGGGCTCCTTCCTCACCACACCTCATCTACCTCTCACTCCTTATGTGAAGTTGATACAAATTAAGTCCAGACACATAGACTGATGTGTAGCTGATCTGTGGCATATCAATTTATTGTGCACTCCTTACACCAAGAGAATTTTTGTGCTCCCAGTTGGAACCATGGTGTGCAGTGCATATGTGTGTGTCTGAGTACTGTATGTGTGTCTGTGATCACACAGAAGCAAAGAGAAAGATGAGTGAGAGGGGCACTCATTCATTTTTGTTCCGCTGTATAATAACTTCTTAAATTAATTTCCCCTGTATTCCTCTAAAGCACTAGGTGCTCACAGGAGTTGGGTGTGAATTTAAATGATTTCAGCACATTATAGTTATTATCTGCTTCAGTAACTATAAGATTAAAAAGAGGTCAACGGAGTTCTTGAGGAGAAACCTAGTATTTAATTAATAAGTGCTGTATAAAACAAGGTCATATATACTGCTTTAGACTAATACATATAGGTTTTCTTTTCTCTAAATGGGGGAAACTCTTAAAAAAAAAAAAAAAAAAAAGAACACCAACATTTTAAAATAGGTCATTTGAGTTATGGAGAAGAAAACTAATATGTTAAAGCTATAGTGTATATGATTTTTATATTAAAATGTCAAATAAAAAAGTGCAGACACCAGAGTGGTGATGCACCATTCTACTGTGAAGCACTGCACAAACATGATCTGCATGGAAGAGTTATCAGAAGGAAACCTTACCTGCAACCCTAACACAAACTTCAATATCGGCTCTATGCAAAACAATACCTAGATAACCCAGAGGCATTTTCTAAACAAGTGCTGTGAACTGATGAAGTAATACTGGAACTATTGGGCCAGAATCAACAAAAAAGCACAGCATTTGATGAAATGAACACCTTAGTGTTCACCGTAGTGTTCAAGCATAGTGGTTACTATTATGCTTTGGGATCATGTGACAGCCAGTGGTAGAGGAAACAGTTAAATGGTATAATGTATTCCAGTAAATATCAGCAAATTCTGAAAGCAAATGTGACACAGTCAGTCAAGCACCTAAAACCGTGTTCACACAGTGACGATTTTCGCAGCACGAAAAAATGGTCTGTTTAATGCCCCAATGGCTGTCAATGGGAGTGTTGACACCCAGCCATAAAACGTGTGGCATCAAAGTGTAATTTTTTTTTAACGTCAAGGGGTTAGTTTTTTTTTTTTTTGACATGCCGCGTCAAAAACTGCCCGACCAATGAGATTTGCGCTTTTGTTCACGTGCCTAGAGCCGCTGAAGTTACATAAAAGTACAACTTGATGGCGCTCAAGTACAAAACTGTCCAACGAAGAAGAAGCCGAAAAAGAAGACGAAGAAGATGCCAGCCACCATTTTAGTGCGAGTGCATAAATGACATACCCGAAATAAAATGCTCACTGCTAATAAATCTTTGTCTACACACATAAACATGGTATTCTTTGAAAGCACCAGATTCAATATTACACACCAAATACTATATAAGTGTATTTATTATGTTGTGGCTATTTTTTTAATGACAATAATATGCAAGCACATATTCTAAATGATCCATTTAATTTTCAGTGTTGTTTTCTACAATAAATAGCATTGTTTGTTTCTTTGTCTCTTCACTGCAAATGATTTTATTTATTTTGAACCTGGCATATATATGCATATAAGTATTCTTGACCTCTTATTCAAATAGCTAAGTGCCCCATTATTGAGTCGTTATATTATCATATTGACCACAAACAAGACTATTCATATTCAACACTTCATCAATTTGCAGGAACATTAACATTTTTGGGCACAACAATAGCTGCCAATAGTTTGCCTTCCCCAAAAAATTAGATAAAAAAAAAATAATAATCTGGGTCTTCCCATAAGTATGTGGATGCTATTGCTGTGACTTTGAATTAATTCAAATCATTACTTATGTAAAAAGAGTATATTGTTTAAAATTAGAACTTTAAGGATTTGGCTTTAAAGAAGTATTTGTTGCAGTGACCAAATCACCAAAGACCTTACATTTCACAAACTTTCATATGTGCTTTAGTGAGTTTGCAAAAAGTGTGTGAATGGCTTAAAGACAGAAATACTGTATCCCTTCTTCTTCTCAGTGATGAGCAGGTGTTAGAAACGGAAAGTTGTGCAGCGCCACCTTGTGTACCAGGGTATTTCTGCTTTTCAATAAGCGCCATGTACTGTCAAGGAGTGAATTTGCACTTTCATTCAGCTCATCGCTTGTGTTTAATGTGTGGGTGTGAACACACAAAAAAATGCGAGAGAGTTTAGAATATCAGCTTTTATTTCCTGGTATTTATATATAGATGTGTTAAACAACATAGAACGTAACACATTTTGCATCATTCCATCCAATGTGTAGGTGAGCAAAAATATTGGAACATGTGACTGACAAGTGTCTCTTGTTACCAAGGTGTGTCCTGTTAGATTGATTGTTTAGACAATAAATTGCTCTGAACATGTACTCTTGGTTTTAGCCTTTAGTTTCAACTATGAAGACTGCATTTGTTGATAAAAATGATAAGCCAACATGAAGATCAAAGAGCTGTCTATGGGAGAAAAGCAAGCCATTTTGAAGCTGAGAAAAGAAGGAAGATCAATCAGAGGCATTGCACAAGCATTGGGCATAACCAATACAACAATTTGGAATGTCCTGAAAAAGAAAGAAACCACTGGAGTACTGAGCAACAGACACCAAATGGGTAGGCCAAGGAAATCAACAACAGCTGATGACAGAACAGTGTTGTAATACACAGTTCTTAAGAAGACTTTATAGAAATATAGAGGTCATACCAGAAGATGCAAACCACTCGTCAGCTGTAAAAATAGGAAAGCCTGTTTGGAATTCACAAAGAAATACAGAGATGAGCCAAAAAAGTTCTGGAACCAAGATTTACCTCTAGCAAAGTTATGGAAAAGCCAAAGTATGGAGAAAGAATGTATCTGCTCATGATCCAAAACATACAAGCTCATCTCTTAAACATGGTGGACATAGTGTCATGGCTTGGGCTTGCATGGCTGCTTCTGAACAGGCTCACCCATCTTTATTGATGATGTAACTTTATTGATGATTTGGCCAGTCTGTTAGCAGCAGACTGGCCAAATCAATCACCAGACCTCAACCCAACTGAGCATGCATTTCACCTCCTGAAGATGAGACTGAAGGGAGAAAACCACCTGAAACCATCACCAACTGAAAGAGGCTGCAGTAAAAGCCTGGAAAATCAAAAGAAGAAACCAACAATTTGGTGATGTCAGTGAGTCTCAGGCTTGATGCAGTTATACAGTTAGGCTTGAAAGAAGGGATACGCAGCCAAATATTAAGTGCTATTTATTCAAGACTTATCTGTTCCTATACTTTAGCTCATCTAAAAATTGGGTGGTCTGATACAAAAGGTTATATGTTTTATGCTGTTTAAGATGTCTAAATGTAAATATCAGGGAATAAAAGCTGAAATCCCAAACTCTTGTCTCATATCCATTTTTGGATCTCAAACCCAAATGTCTTTGGTGTGTATACCACAAACAAATGGACTGGACTTGCTGTTCCAATGGTTTTGTAGGGGACTGTATACTGATTTTAAATATCTACTCTTACAGCCGCATAAGAACTTTTGCTTGCACAACCAATTTAACAAATGTTCTTTTGCAAGAGGCTAGCAATTACATTTTTCGAGAGCTTTAATTTTTGAAGAGCTTTAAATACTATGTGCTGTATGGCTGTACATACATAGATATGGAGATACATACATACATACATGCATACATATATGCATACATACATACAGCCTCATAAAAACTTTGATTATAAAAGACATTTGTCTGAAACGGCCTGTTTCTCTGGAAATTTTGTGTATGCATAACTTTTACCACATCCACTACACTGTATATCACAATGTAATGTATACTAATGCATTACATTACTGCAGATGTTTTATTTAAACATAAAACAACCAGAATCACAGTGTGTGTCTATATGCTCATCAGTATCAAAATTTGGTTTGTTCATCTGTATATCTAATGAATACCCAAGTAAACAACACAAGAACAGCAGCTCTTTTAGGTTATATGTTCATTAGATTGATTTGCTCTAACAGTTAAATTTGGAGTTATGCATATAGGTGACTGAAGCTGGAACACAGTGGTCTGTCAATGCATTATTCACAACTGTTGACTGCAGTAGTCCAGATGTCTTTACTAATGAATGAGGCCTGTGATGTGCTGCTGAACTCATCAGTCGTGAATCATCAGCAGCCATAAATAGTACTGGCTTAACTTCACTAGAACTGTGGCTAAGCAGATGTGCCAGATTTGAATCTACAATCAGTGGAGGGGGAGGTCTTTTTTGCTATCCATATATCAATGTATCTGCATACACACTGTATTGATGTAGTTTCAGGAACATCAGAATGCTACATGTTTGTTACATGGTGGTTTACGGCAATAGAGTCTTGTTTTAGAGTTGTGCTGTGACTCTCTGGTCATATCTATAAGGGCTGCTTTACACTGTGTGATAACAGCAATCTTATAGTTTTACTGCATGTCACACTAAAAGATGATGCCAATAAAATCTTGGTCAATTTTAGTGGCAGACTGTGCAGTATTAGTTATATTCACATGTGCTGCAAATCAAATTCACAGGTGCTGGTAGTGATGACATTCTGCTACTGGTAACATTTTAGATGTGCTTTAGCAACATTAACATTTCAAGATTTTGTTACAGAATTTCTGACATTGCAAGACTTGTTTGTTGACCATTTTTGGACCAGAGATTTGCATGAGTAGCGATAATCAATGTTTAACTTACCAGTCACTAATCCAGTCATTTAGCTTACCTGTATTACCTATATAAACTCACTCTTTGTGAACCTCTACCATCATCTGAGTGTGTGTTTCTGAGCCTAATACCTATTATACTATTGAGTACTGTTATTGTCCTTTGTATGACTCATTAATAAGAAAAATGCTTGCACTTGAACCCAAGTCTCTGCAACAGTGATTGCAACAGATGATTGAAGCTGTAAATTCCAGTCCTATAAAATATAACAAATATATCTTACAAAAAAGCTGGGAAACAGAAGACCAATATATCAGCAATCATGGCTGCTGAAAAACATCTGGGTTATGTAACCCTGTTCCCTGAGAAGGGAACCAGACGATGCGTGAGCGTCATGCTGTGGGAAGCGCCCTTGAGCATGACCGGTATCTGAAGCTTGTGTGAAATCATGCCTATTTATAAGCCTGCGATGGTCAGTTGACGTGGCAATTAAGTACGTCGCATGATTATAAAAACAACACCTATGAACCATGTCGTCAGCCTCTATTATCTGAAGCGAAGATGCAATTCTCAGGCATGCCTCAGTATTACAAAGCTACGCGATGTCTTGTTCCCTTCTCAGGGAACAGGGTTACATGCGTAACCCAGACATTCCCTTTCAAAGGGAACTCAACATTGCATGAGCTTCACACTGTGGGAATGAGAATACCCACTTCATCATACTGAGGGTACCTGTTCAAAAGATCTGAGCCTGAGGGTCACTGCAAGGCACTCAATCCTGGAGTGGAATGTATGTCCAGACTGTAATATCAAATGAATGTGTGTGGCGTAGACCACCCTGCCACAAAACACACATCCTGTAAGGGTACCCCTTTGGATAAAGCCTTCGAGGAGGCAACCCCCCTAATAGAATGAGCCCTTATGCCCAGAGGTGTAGCGAGACTGCGTGCCTCATAAGTGATAGAGATTGCTTCCACTATCCAATTAGAAATGTGCTGCTTCAACACAACATCACCTCTACTGTCACTGCCAAAGCAGATCAGCAACTGCTCCGACTTATGCAGAGAGCCCTTACTGGACCTTACTTGTTCCGTTGTGAGAATGGAGGAGAACAGAAAGCCTGCAACACTACTGGCTGGGCAGCAAACTTTAGGAATATAATCTGACCTAGTATATAGGAAGGCCTTGGCTAATCCAGGGGAAAAGTCAAGGCAGAAAGGGGAAATAGAGAGAGCTTGTAGATCTCCTACTCACTTGAGAGATGTCAGGGCCAGCAGAAGAGCTACCTTTAGAGTCAGAAACTTCTCTGGAGCTGACTCTAAGGGCTCAAATGGGGCACCTGACAGACCTTCCTGGACCACAGAAAGGTCCCAGGAAGGTATGCATGGTCTGCAGATGGGCCTCAGTCACCTGACACCATGCATAAACCTCGATGTTAGAGGATTTTGCCCCACAGAGGCTCCATCAATAGGGGTGTGGCTGGCCGAAATGGTGGCCACAAAGATCCTGATTGTAGAAGGAGCCAACCCTGCTGAGAAACGTCCTTGTAAGAACTCCAGGACTGAAGCTATTGTGCAGATTACTGGGTATAACTGATGTTACTTACACCACGTGACAAAAAGACGCCACTTGAGCACATACAATTTTCTCGTGGATGGTGCTTTAGCATTCAACATGGTCTCCACAACCTCAGTTTAGAGATCAGAATCTATGAGCTGGTTCCCCTCAGAGGCCACACCCACAGTTTCCACAGTTCTGACCAAGGGTGATAAATCAACTCTCTGGCTTGAGACAGTAGATCCTTGCGAACGGGAATCTCCCAAGGAGTGCCGTCTAGCAGGGATATTATCTCTGAGAACCATATTCGAGCTGGCCAATAAGGTGCTACTAGCAGCAGACGTAGACGGTCTTGGCGAACTCTCTCTAGATCTTGTGGGAGCAAAGTGATCCGGGGAAAAGTGTACAGACGTGACCTCGGCCACATGTGCACCATGGCGTCCAACCCCAATGGTGTGGGAGGAGTGAGGGTGAACCACAGTAAACAGTGTGTTGTCTCCTCAGAGGCGAACACATATACTTCCACTTGGCCAAACCTCTGCCATATGGACTCCACTACTTATGGATGGAGACTCCAATCCTGGGGCCTCAGCCCTTGCAGGATGTCTGCCCACACATTCTGGTTGCCTGGAATGTACATTGTAATCACTGACACAAACTTTCCTTCCGCCCAAAGAAGAATTAGTTGTGCCTGCCTGAACATAGGGCGCGAACGTTACCCTCCCTGGTGGTTGATATATGAGACCACCACTGTGTTGTCTGTCACAGCTAACACATAGTGACCTCTCAGTAGAGGAGGAAAGAATCTCAGTACTAGAAATACGGCCCGCATTTCTAGGTAATTTATATGCCACTCTAGATGAGGGCTGCTCCAGAGACTGTGAGCTGGGTAGCTGTCTAAGACCATGCCCCAGCCTGTGAGGGAGGTGTCTCGTCTGTCATTACCCTGTTGTGATAAGGAGATGTCCCTAGAGTGTGTATATATATATATATATATATATATATATATATATATATATATTAATGCCCTCCACTAATATTGGCACCCTTGGTAAATATGAGCATAGAAGGCTGTGAAAAAATTGCCTTTATTGTTTAACCTTTTGATCTTTTGTTAAAAATTTTTTACAAAAATACTCTGCTCTCAAGGATATCAAACAAAACATGTTCTACACTTTTACACAGAATCTTTAAAGGTTCCCCTAGAGAAAAAAAACAAAACATAATGGTGCCAGACAAAAAATATTTTCTACATATACTGTGAAGAACAAAGGTGCAATGCTTCTCTTTAGTGGCTGTGATCTGCACATAAAGTGTCCACCTGACTATAATGTCCTTTCTCCTTATTCCTTGCCTAGTCCACACTTACAGGCCTCCACAAATCTAACCTCGTCTCTGTGGCAGCTTGTTATAAAATGTTAAACAAACGATTCTTTATTGTAATAGTCTCCTGCGGCAGCACTTCCCTATATGTGGTGAAAATTACAGCCATTACAGCGACTGGTGAGCAGCTGGGGAGCCCCTTCTCTCCCTCTTCTTGTTTCCTCTCTCTCACCAATCTGAAATAGTAACTGAATTCCAAATGGATATCCAGGCCATAACTAAATGAAATTGATATCTTGAATGCTAAGCGTTGCATTACAGGGATGACGATAATGGCCTGGTGTTTTACGAGCTGGGCCATCTCAACAGCCTTGTGTTGCCTTAATCTTACCTTTGCCTGGGGCTAAGATAAATCTTGGTGCTGTAAACTCTATGGTAATACAGCTGTTTCTAGGTTTTGATAATTTTTCTAAATGTCAGTCATTGTGTGGCTCTATCATATTTTATGCCCTCTGTTGGGTAAGCCTCTTTGTGCACTGTGCCTGATATACCAATGCTGCTCTCTAAAACAGCTATGTGTTAGAAAATAAAGAGGTGCAAGACACCATCATATATAAAATATACATCAAATTATGGGCCCTTAGCAGTATATGTGGCATGTCCATACAATCCATGTGCTGCTGCAATATATTAAAAGGAAATGTAAATTCCTTTAGAATGTTCACTTCTTGAATGTTCTCCTCATGTCTGCATGGGTTCCTTTGGGTTCTCCAGTTTCTTCTCAACTGGTGTCTCATCCAGGATGTAGTCTCACCTCACCTAGTGTGATCCACTGAATGTTTACAGCTAAATAAATTTATAAAAAAGTCCCTTGTTCCAAACGCATGTGTCCTCAGTCTGTGTACTTAAAAAACCCTCAGCTGCTCTGTTCATAGTTAATGGGTGTGCTATAGAGGTTATCAGCCCAGAGAAAAGGAAACGCGCACACACACACACACAGACACACACACACACACACACACACACACACACAAACAAACTCAAACCTGATTGCCACAAGCCCCATTGGTGATTGGAATTGGAATGTGTTTACTTTCTGTGAGGAGGTGACATTGTGATGAAATGGTGGGTGAAAGGACACACTGCAGTGTTTTCCCCCTTGTTTTACTCCATACAAATTATGCTAAAAAAAAAGTTATTAGCTGGTTCAATAAATATGACGTGATTTTTACACAAAAAAGAAAAATATTAGAATTGTTTAAAGTTCTGTACAAAATTTATTCATGTAAATATGTTTTATCCTCTTTGTGTTTCTCACTCAGTTCAGTCTTTATGAAGGCCAGTGTTAGTGCATTTTCCCATTGGAGTGCTACTTCTGGTTGCAACCAGTGAAGGTCTTAGTGGTCACTCAGTAGTAATGATAATATTTAGAAGATGTGTATTTTTACAGTGTTTTGGGGTGAGAGATAGCGTCATTTAATGTTATATACTCATTAGGTCTAATCCAAGTCAGTTTTCTGATGATGATTTTAATCAGATTCAAGGAGGATGGCCTCCATTTCCCAACACAAGCAAACTTCTCTGGCAAATATTTTTGAAAACAGGAACTGTGTCACAGGAAGCCATTAGATCCAGCCTGTTGGCTTATAACTAAAACAAATATGTGGATTTTTTTTTTTTGGGGGCGCCCTTAGCCCTTAGCTTTCATTTGTATAGAGCCCTAAATGCCATGAAATGAATCCTTTTTATTTCATCTGCACATGTAGCCTACTAAATTGGGCACACAATTTAGCTGCACAGTTTTCTTTATTCATGCTCTCAATTGTTGCATTTCAAGTTCATGAATTAATAAAATTATTCCCACATTTTGATTAGCCTAATTTGTGGTCTCTTCTAAAGATAACATGTTCAGGGAGTGTGTGCTCACATTCCAATTTCATGACCTTGATTTTTTTCTTGTGATCAAATTAACTTATAATTGTGTGCACAACTTAGTATATTGTGTACATAAATGAAAAAAAAATCTTCATGGCCTCTCCAGGGGTCTGTACATTTGCTTTTGCAGTCCCTGAAAATGGGACTAGTCATGTAACTGGATTTACAGCTTGTAATGCTTTATTTAACAGTCCCATAAGTTCTAGCTATCAGCAGGGTAAGTGCACAAACTCCAAAGTACTGAGAGCTTGATGTATTGAGCTGTTTGTGCTCGTTTCAGGTGCAATTTGGCTGAATTCTGCATGAAAAAATCTGGCGTGTTATGTATGAAACTGGCACACAAGCCTAAACGTGCGGATGCTACAATGGTTGCTTCTCTCTCATATTTAATTTTATGGAGGAAATATAATTTGAAGTGGGAAAGTCAGAGCAAATACAGCTGGAGAAAAGGGAAGGGTGACTGATTACATATTCAGTTTGATGTCTACTAAACAGACATGATTTTGTATACATCATAAAAGCAGGTGTAAATTACTGTCCTGACTGTTGCTCTCAGCTGTGTAGCCAGCCAGTGTTGCTAGGTGTGAGTTTTTAACCACATAATTGGGTTATTTTACAGCTACCAGTGCATATAGATTTTTTTGTTTTTTTTCATTCATTATTATACATTTTCTTTAATTATGAAAAATATGTAGAAATGCAAGGCCAAAGTACTAATTAGGTAACTATGTGCTTTATTTGTCTATTATAACCCTTGTCATAAAACATAACCTACATCACAAGCACACATGTTAAATTTACAACAAAGAAATTCAACAATTCAAACTTTGTTGAAACTTTGTTGAATCAAGCACATGTAAACTTTTGAACTGGTTCATTTGTGTAAATTCAGTTATTATTGGGTCTTATGTACTATATGTAAACATCTGTTATGTGAAATAGCGTATTCAGGGAAGTACTCAAAAAAAAAGATTTTTTTATGATCCCTCTTATTTTTAAATTATTAACATTTTGTAGACAGTGTGAGAATCTGGTAAACAGTGTGTACTTACATAGATACGTATACTGTAAAACTGTAGATTTGTTTCAAGTATAGGGAGAAATAATCAATAAAAGACATTTTACAATTCTATCTACAGTATATATTAATTAAGTAAAAATCTTTCATTACATAAAAGATATAAAGCAGCTTTCTACACAAAATGATTTAATTGAATTTTATTTGAAAAATCTTTAAAGCATAGCAGATAGAGATGCACCGATGTATCGGCCGATAAAGGCAATTTTTACGCCATCGGCCATTAGCTGATAGTTTAGAAACATCTGATGATCAGGGCCGATTATATCCTGTCAATAAAAAGAGGGTGAGAAAACACATAGATTTCGTGCTGTGTGTAAAGATAATGTCTCTTGTGTAAAATGACTACAAAACTGCAGTTTGTAAACAGACGCTGCACCAGTGAAGCGGGAGTTGAGTCTAATTTTTTTTTGACGCGCTGCTCGAGCTGCTCAAGCTTAATTAAAGCGCCCGTACACTGTTGAAAATTTTAACTGAAGATGAGTTGACAAAAAAGTATATATTGCATAGAAAAATATATTTGTATATTTGTAGTATATTTCATATCCAGTTAATGTATAAAAAAGTTTATATTATATATTACCAAATTGATGTTCAATGATGAAGTAGAAATGCTTTTGTTTGTGGTGAGTGAATGTGAGCCTAACAGGAGGTTTTTTTTAGAATTCAGTCAATTAATTCTGTTAATATGAATTAATAACATTCAGTAAGTTAAAAAATCTTATTTTAATCTTCAGAATTTAGTTAACGTGTTAATGTTAATTTGAGTAATGTGTTTTCTGTTTATGAGACCAGTTACTGTGAAACAACTTGTTGAAATAGAGAGAATAAAATGGACTAAGAGAACTGTGGAATTAATTATTATTCATTTAAAAAAAGGCACAAAAGGCTTTTTACCGATGACTCTCGGTATCAGTATCAGCCGATATCACTGAATAATCAGTTATTGGTATCGGCTGAGAAATTTAGTATCGGTGCATCTCTAACAACAGACAAATTTGTGAGAATTATAAATTATCATGACACTGTTCTCTAGTTTTCAGTGTTGCACAAGAGGTCAGTCAGGATCACTTTGATTATCTATTTGTTCTTGAAATAATCACAAGGTTGGCATATCTTGTATAGTCAACATAGTGTAACATTTTTGGAACATTTTATTTTGTTGTGTGAAAGCACAAAAAGGTTGAAAATGAGCAAAAAGACAGGTTGTGCCGAAAAGGGCATTTCAGGATATTTTATTGACATTTAATATCTTTTGAAGCACCTCATTGATGTATAGTGTGTGGGTCACTCAAAATTTATCTTACTCTTGCCTGCTAACTACACTTTCTTAAGAGTATATGATTGTTACCTTTGGTAACACCTGGATATACCTGCTCCTTATAGGATCCCATGAACCTTGAACTTGAATTTCACCTTGAATTTGTGTGACTGATGTCCAGTGTGTGTTTGCAGATGGAAGAACGTTGTTTAAAAGGCACCATGATGCTGGGCAGATTGACTTAATCAGGCTGATAGTGGGTGTTAAAGTAATCCTTAATTAACCTAACTAACTCAATTCAAAATTTTCAGTTTTTCAGGATTTGGAGTGGTATTTTCAGTGAGATTCTCCCATAGTTGGCACTTGGTTCATTATACATTCCCCTCCGAAACTATTGGAATGTCAAGGCCAATTCATATTTTTTTGTGCTATACACCAAAGACATTTAGGTTTGAGATCAAAACATGGTTATAAGATGAGAGTTTAGAATTTCCTCTTTTATTTCTTGGTATTTACATCCAGATGTGTTAAACAACATAAAACACAGAACCTTTTGTATCAGACCACCCAATTTTTAGATGAGCAAAAGTATAGGAACAGATAAGCCTTAAAATAAAGAACACTTAATATTTGACTGCATGTCCCTTGTTTGCAATAACTGCATCAAGCTTGCAGCTTATTGACATCACCAAATTGTTGGGTTCTTCTTCTAAGTTTCCAGGCTTTTACCGCAGCCTCTTTCAGTTGGTGTTTGTTTCAGGGGCTCAATTGGGTTAAAGTCTGACTTTTAGACTTGGCCAGTCTAAAACCTTCCACTTTTTGCCCCCTGATAAAGTCATTTGTTGAGCTGGCAGTGTATTTTGGATAATTGTCTTGCTGCATGATGAAGTTCCTCCCGATTAATTTGGATGCATTTCTCTGTGAATTGGAAGACAAAATGATCCTGTATTTATGAATTCATACTGCTGCTCCTGTCATGAGTTACATCATCAATAAAGATTAGTGAGCCTGTTCCAGAAGCAGCCACGCAAGCCCAAGCCATGACACTACCTCTACCATGTTTCACAGATGAGCTTATATGTTTTGGATCATGAGCAGATCCTTTCTTTCTCCTTATTTCTTTGGCCTTTCAATCACTTTGCTAGAGGTTAATCTTGGTTCCAGAACTTTTGTGGCTCATTTCTGTATTTCTTTGCGAATTCCAATCTGGCTTTCCAATTCTTACTGCTGAAGAGTGGTTCGCATCTTCTGGTATGGCCTCTATATTTCTGCTCTTGAAGTCTTCTTCGAACTGTGGATTGTGATACCTTCACCCCTGCCCTGTTGAGATTGTTTCTGATGTCACTGACTGTTGTTTTGGGGTTTCTGTTATCAGCTGTTGTTATTTTCCTTGGCCGACCTGTTTGATGTCCGGTTGTTAATACACCAGTGGTTTCTTTCATTTTCATGAAAATCCAAATTGTTGCACTGGCTAAGCCCAATGTTTGTGCAATGCCTCTGATTGATTCTCCCACAGACAGCTCTCAGATCTTCATGCTGCCTTATCCCTTGTAACAACAAATGCGGTCTTCATAGGTGAAACTGAAGGCTAAAACCAGGAGTACATGTTCAGAGCTATTTATTGTTTAAACAATCAATCTTACAGGACACACCTGGGTAACAAGAAACACCTTTCAGACACATGTTCCAGTATTTTTGCTTACTTACAAATTGGGTGGTCTAATACAAAATGTGCTATGTTGTATTTTGTTTAACACATCTGCATATACATACAGGAAATAAAAGCTCATATTCATCTTTTGATCACAAACCAAAATGTCTTCTGTCTACAGAAAAAGAAAATGAATTAGCCTTGCCAATCCAATAGTTTTGGTATGGACTGTAGGTTTAGAAAGTAATCTAACTGTTTTTTAAATGAATTAGAAATTTTTTTTTAGAAACATTAAATTATGCATTTCCTTAAGGCTATTTTTATACATCTAATTGGTTTTGGTTTATACCTTGATGTTACGATTGAGCTGCATGAGATATTAATGCAAACATACATAAAGCTGAAAAAAACCCTGAGCTGTCAACCCTTTCTGCTAAATTAATTTTTAAGTTCTAAATTTCAGTTTTCAAAGTAGGCAAGACAGCATGCTACTTATTATGGTTTAACCAAACTCACCAGAATGTGGTAATCATGCTTTCCATGAACACATTTTTACACTCGATAATCTTGCATACAATTCAATTTCAGTTGCTCATTTGTCACACCAGAAACACCCATAGACTATATAGGCAAAAGAGGCAGTGTTCATATAAAACAGCCATGTGCTAAACTTTGATGAGATGCTGCATGATTAGAGAGGTGAGCTGCATGGACAGGTGGGTCTGTGAACATGGGTCTACACTACACTGAGACATGCTCTGAATACAAAAGACCACAGAGCATTAATGACCTCTCAGAGTTCTGAGGTTGGGGCCCTAATGGCTCTCTGGGTCATGAAACATTTTTCCAATCTTAAACTGTCTAGTTCAGATTAGCTCATACAAAAATTTTTGGTTTTCCTCCACAAAATATTCTGCCGAACATGTAGCTTGTCTGTGATAAAATGAGTGATATAGATAATATACTATATAATAATGTGGAAATAGAAAGTAGTAGGGTATTATTAAAAGTATGATATATTTTTATAAAATCAGTATGCTAAAAACAATTGGTGCATTAAAGAATATAAAAGTTTAATATTTATATTCCTAATATTTATATTATTGAGTATCTCTTCCCTTGAACAGTGGTAAAACAATAGAGCATATGTATAATCCTGTTGTATTGCACATAAGTACAAATCGCCTATTCATGTGTAGTATACACATGTCATTTGAAGTCTTCAGTGGTAAACAGCTGGGGGCCATTAATCAAGGGGAAGAAGCTGTTTCTTTCACATCTGCTTCTGTACAGAGCTGTTTTTTTTGTCTGTCACATCAATTCCTACAGGGGTTGAGCTGGTCTCCCTAAACCACAGGATATATTTAGACAAAAAGCTGCACCACTGTCTAACTTCATTTAATTACACCCTGCAAGGTGGGAAATTACTATTGTAGACATTTAAAGGCATCTATTGAAATTGAAGGTTATTACATTTAGAATAGAAAGCTTTCAGTCATAATGCCTGCAGCTACTCTGCTTAAATCGTATTCTCATTCAGAGATTTTCTTTTCTCTACACATTATTTTCTCTCTCAAAGTCTGGATAAGTTTATATTTTCATTGTGGATATTTGGCTATGTTACTAAACTCTAATGTTGCTGCACTGTGTTCTGGACTAAAATAATTTTAGCAGTCTCCTTTAAATCCATCTTCCAGGGAGCATCAACAACAGGGGAAAGAAGTGGCAAAAAGGACAGGCAGTAAACATGTAGGGTAGGACACAGAGCACCAACACATATATAAAAATCCTCAGCATATCTTTTGATCTAACAGCTTGATAGTATGAAAAAAAAAATGTTGGTGGTGCTTGTGTTCTTTCACACTGTGTTTGCTCACACTCTATCCCACATCTCTTACTTAATATGAATAAAC
>JANDJT010000001.1:19360731-19380722 GCA_024331685.1 Stegophilus panzeri | reverse complement strand
ACACACACACACACACACACACACACACACACACACACACACACACACACACACACACACACACACACACACTCTTTAACTGCCTTTAATACATTGATAAAATAGCCATTAACTGAAGGAATAGGGTATTGATTTGGTAGCTGTCCTCAGCTCAGCTAAGGAGATCTTACACCTTAAATGCATGATAGGGTGCTGACAGGGTATAGCCCAATCATCTATACACAAGTATGTGGGTGTGTAGTTGTGCACATGCATGAGTGAGATGAGAGAGAAAGAGAGAGGGGTTCATGGTGCAGTTTTCATTCTCTCACTCTGGAATGGGGAATGTAGCATTAGCATCAGCTCTAATTAATGGGGCAGACAGTGGTGGAGGAGAGGTGTTGAGTGCTGCTGCTAATGTGATGTCACTGTGCATTAAGCTGATAGGCCTGCCTGCTGTCTCCACTGGGGAATGCTGAGGTGTTTCTCTGTCACAGGCAGCTCTCAATGCCACACAAGGCCTGGGCAAACTCTCCCTCCACAACACTTCAGTGTGCGTCTGATTCAATCACATCTGCTTCATTCAATTCCCCATATCTGCTTATACCCACTGATCAAATAAAACACCAATCAAACAAATCATCTCTGTCATCCGCAGTGGGAAAGTAATGGATGGAGCCATCAAGCCTGTGTGCAGTGCTTGCTGGGTTGGTCAAGGCACATGGTGCTGCTCATGATTGATTGGTGGAGAAGCTGATGGGAATCAGTCTTGATAAAGCTGGGCAGGTTGGGGGCAACACAATATGGAGATGCTAGAAAGGGTTGTAATCCAATCTCAAGCCCAAGTCTGTGTTTTAGTCAGCTATGTGGAGGAAAACCTCAACTTAATATTTGACCACAACAAACGAAACAAACTGTACAATTTAATGACAATGAATTGAGATGAAATGTGAGTGTGAGTGCAGTTCTACACTATTGATCAACTAGTATCCTATTATTCCTTGAAATACATGTGTCTAGGTCATGTATAACACAAACCCTGCTGCAGAATAAATGGTCCACTGACTTTGATCTATTGCCTTCATTTACACAAAATGAAGAATGTATTGTGACCATGTCCCTAAAAGTGCACTCACTTTGCCACTTGCTAAATTTCTGCTTGCATGTGTTTATCTCTCTTGGATGGACATAGCTTACATTATATAAGCCAAGCAAAAAGCTTTCTAAAAATGGCAAGCAAGCACAATCAAATGTCCGCTCCTTATGTCAGGAAACATTGGTGCTTTCATGACTTTGGACACCTGACTGCATA
Source organism: Stegophilus panzeri (assembly GCA_024331685.1). Lineage (NCBI taxonomy): Eukaryota > Metazoa > Chordata > Actinopteri > Siluriformes > Trichomycteridae > Stegophilus > Stegophilus panzeri. The sequence continues at coordinate 19,379,431 of JANDJT010000001.1, read as the reverse complement.
TTTGGAGGGATATGAAGTTCTATGTTTATCATTTTACATAAAATACTGCAACACAGACATTGCCCACTGACCCACTTTGGAGAAAGTTGTGCAGCCTCTTGGTAAGTAGCAGCTTTACAGAAGTTGATGGCCAGGGGCTAGCCTGAGGCTGGGTGAATCAGGACATTCCTGACAAGACTGTGGAGCATAGAGCTGAACTTGCCATCTCCCCCTCAAATATCAAAGAGAAAACATATAATCTATACAACCAAGCACAACAGTGATCATTTACACAAACTGGAAACAGCTAAAAGTTGTTTTCAGAAATAGAAGAGATGTTGAATACATACAGTCATGTGAACAAATAAGTACATAAGGTCTTTTTGACATATTTTGACAAGCAAACATTCGATCGGCTTTGAAACAGTGCCTATTAATAAAGTTGATATACTTGAACAAAACCACAAGGAAAAATAGCTTTTTGAATAATTTATTCAACAGAAATTTCAATAGATGTCATATTCTTCTATGGAAAAAGTAAGTACACCCTAGGCCTCAGAAGCCAGTATTTCCCCCTTTAGCAAAAATAACTTCTTGTAGGTGTTTTGCATAAATATCCACCACTCTCTGACATTGGCTTGCTGAAATTCTTGACCACTCTTCCATGCAATATTCTTTCAGTTGCAAGATGTTTGAGGGTTTTCTTGCATGTACTGCCCAATCCCCCCCACAACATTTCAGTAGGATTAAAATCTGGCCTTTGACTAAGCCCTTCCATAACCCTCAATTTCTTCTTTTTGAGCCATTCCTTGGTGGATTTGCTAGTATGCTTAGGATAATTATCATGTTGAAAGGTCCACTTTGGGTTCAGCTTCAGCTTTTGGGCATATGGCCTCAAATTATCTTCAATCACTCTTTGATATGATGCAGAATTAATAGTTGAATCAATGAACACAAGCTGTCCAGTCCCTGAGGCAGTGAAGCAAGCCCAAACCATAACATTTCCACCACTGACTTTCACAGTTGGTATGAGGTGCTTCACCTGAAAAGCTGTCAACGCTTTGGTCAGCGCTAAACAAGTATTCTGTTAATGTGGCCAAACAACTCTATCTTTGATTTGTCTGTCCAGAGCACATGATTCCAAAAGGCCTGGTCTTTGCCTATATGCTCATTGGCAAATTGTGGTCTTGCTCTAATATTTTTTTTAGACAGCTGTTCTTTTCATGTTCTTTTTTGTTTTTCTAGAGAATGGCTTTTTCCTGGCACGCCTCCCATGCAGGTCAAATTTGTGCAATCTCTTTCTGATTGTAGAAGCATACACTTTGACAACAACAGTTGCAAGACTTACTAGCAGATCATGTGATTAATTTTTTGGCTCCTTGGAGAATTCTTTTTGCATCAGATGATCTGCTCTTGGGGTGAATTTGCTGGGACAGCCAATCATGGACAAATTAGCAGTTGTTTGAAATCTGCGCCACTTGTAGAATATTTTCCTTACAGTGGAATGATGTATTTCAAATAATTTGGAGAACTATTTATATGCCTTGCCAGACACATATGCAGCCTTTTTTTTCTGAAGGCCTTATAGAACTCTTTAGATCTTGGCATGATGACACCACACACCTCAATAACAAAGAGGACACCAGACACTAGATATGAGAGGGGTATAAATAAGACAGGTTCCACCTGCATTCACTAAGCAGCTTCTAATAACTGGCACCCAATCTTGAACACCTGATTCTAATTTGAGTCTTGATTTTGGCTATAGGCATGACTTTTAACATTCTTATGTTCTCTTTGCAACTGCTCTCGGCAGCCATGTCTGCAACACACAATCTGCAACAAAAAGTAAAATTCTATAAAATTTTTGCTTCAAGCGATCAAGTTTTGCTTTATTTTATTCTTTTTGCATGTTTTGTCCATTTTGAACAGTGTCTTTAACAAAAATTTATTTTTGGTTGTCTCTACCTAAAGTGTAAAATAGTGTGTCATCTATTTACATTCATTCTGTACCTGCACTGTGTTTTAAGCATCAAATTCACTTCAGGAATGTCCACTGTGTACACAAATTAATACCACCGAAGGGCAGCAAATTGAAGACAAATAAAAAAAAAAAGTTTCTTAAGTTTATGTTTCAGTATCTTAATACTGTGAGAATGTTGATTTCAGATTAAACATTCATTGTAGGGATTTTTCATTATACGTAGCTCACAAACAGAACACAAACATGCTCATGTCTACACACATTATTTTGTATTTATGTTGCTTTTGAACCGTTTTTTGACACATCTCTTTAACATTCATCACGTTTCAATCATGTTATACTTCACACACAATTATGCATATGTTTGGCAGGTTATATGTTACTCTTCTGGGAGATTTATTTGAGGTCTGCTTAGGGTCTAACATGGGGTAAAAAAAAATAATAAAAATGGTACGCACAAAAACTTCATTCAAATTGTGTTTCCTTCCACTAATTCACATCACTTCACATCATACAGTGCACGTTTAGCAGATTGCACACACAAGTTAGCACTCTTTATTTGAGTTTCAAATAAATTGTTGTCTGTGTGTTTTTTTGTTTTGCTTTTTGCTACATTAATGTATTTGGAAGCTGTGGAAATATATTTCATGTGGCACTTTTAGCACTGTGACCTGCTTAGTTTTATAATTTTGTTGTGCTCCCTGAATGAATCATTGTAGTATGGAGTCTTGGGAAGATGCTTTATAAGTGTGTCTTCCACTGAACACACTTTGATCCATTAACAAAAAACAACACTTTTTGACACATTTAGATGGTAATCCCAAGGCACTTTAAAATCCAGTGCTATCATCTTGTAGTTTGCTTGCCAGCTAGTCATTTGGGTCTCAGAGAGACAGCTTGAGTGCCACAGCCTATCCTCACTGTGCTGTTTGTGTGTGAATCTGTGTGACTTTTGGGTTCCTTCCAGGCGGAACCTGGATCATGGCAGCCTGCTTGGTGTTAATTGTTATGGCAACTGTTGCTTCATGCCATGCTCCACTTGATGCCACTCCAAACTCCAGCAAAATGCAATTAATATGGAACAGCGGGATATTAAAAGCCATATTTGTCACTGTCGGCATCAGAGCAGTGCCTGATCACTGAGCTGATTGGAGGAGACACTTCTCTGGTTGTCCCTTTTCAGGCACACAGTAGTTTAGTGTGACTTTCCTGGCTGAAGGAAAGGACACATTTTCCCTAGCACCTGCACACACTCTGCAACCACAGAAATGCACCCATGCTGAGTTAAATTTATGTTTCTAATAGATTGCTGTGACTCTTAATCTACAATTTCTTCTTGGGACATGACCAGGTGTTGATCTACTCCATCATGAGGGATCCCTACCTCTGTCGATTTGCTTGCTGGCTGTCTTGACATGCATGGTCTCCAGCGATTGCCGTCTCTTTGTTATGAGTTATAAACAGCAGCCTGGACGGTGCTTAAACACCTGCTCCAGGCTGGAGCACAAGCACAATAAATCAACATCTGTGCTGGGGAGCACTGAAGCACTGAAGTCAGGGTGCGGAGCTCTTGTCTTCCTGTTCTGCCAACTGGCTGGGCTGTTTTGTGGAGGGTGACGGGAGGAACGAGCCACTTGTTCACACATCATTGAACACAAATCACAGCTGGCCGAGCTGCAGCAGGCAGATGCTGACTGGTGGAGGGGGGACGGCATCATTTAGGATGATGTGCAGTGATGGTTGAAAGCATGTCACAGATTTCTTTCAGCTTGCTTTATTTGTGGGCTTTGCATAGCTTATTCAGGCATACGCAAATCTGGACAAGGTGTGTCCAGAGATGAGGAGAAAAGATGAAAGAGGGTCAGACAGAGTAGGTGAGAGTGAAAGGCAGGATGGTCCACCTGCAGTCAGAATTGATATAATCTGTTAGAGCAGATGGGTGTAGAGAATTAGGTGCACACACTCATGATCTCACACCCCTGTCACAAATTTCCTCAATGGAGAAGTCACTGTGTGTGTGTGTGTGTGTGTGTGTGTGTGTGTGTGTGTGTGTGTGTGTGTGTATCTGTGGAAAAACTTTGGGCATAGTGTAGACACTCGGCATAAAATGTGAGAATAAAATATTATTTCTTTGTTTTGTCCCTTAGCACTGTTTTATACACTCTCTCCATCATTCTGTGATTCATACAGAATTCATTGACATTTAAGCCTCAGACTTGTGTTCCAACAGAAAAATAATGCAATCAATAATTCCCTCACAACTCATGTGAGACATACAAGAGATTTTTTAAAAAATGTTTTATTTTTAGTTTTTTGATATCAATAGTGCTAACAGAGTGACTGCAGTGACTGGTCTGCATAGGACTATCTCTACACCAGGGGGCAACATCATTCTGCACTCATATGTAACACGAACATGTACTAGCATGGAAAGGCCTTACACTGACAAATTATTTAGGCATATTCGTGACTTTCTTCCACTAATTCTCATTGCTTTTGCTAAAATGTCGTGTCAGGTACATTGTTTGATGAGAGTGACTGGGTTGTGTGTGTGTGTGTGTGTGTAACTTTTTTTTTTTTAAATCTTGGTGTCCCCAACAAATGTTGCCACAAGGATAGGAATATCTGACAATTTTGACAACATATGTCTTGCCCCCACAAGGAACTTGCTTTTTTCCGGAAAAAAAAAAAAATAGTAATTAAAAATGTAAATGGAAAGTCCTTACAAGGATATTAAGGCAAATGTGTGTGTGTGTAGAGAGAGAGAGAAACAGAGAGCAGGGTTCTCCACATCACTGCTCTGCACAGTTTCATGTTTATGGAGGGCTAATAATAAGGTCATGAAGTAGATCAGATGTTTAGGAAATTACGGGAAGCTCTTTGTTTGTTTGTGTGTGTGAGAGAGTGCTTCATGCTGCAACTGAGGACAGAGAAGAGGAGGAGGAATTGAATATATAAACGGGGGCAACAAATCAATAGCATTTGTAGATTTTGTTTTTGTTATTTATGAAAGAGTCTGAGCACCAGATCTGAGAGGATCTCTGTTTGATATTCACATTGTAGCTTTCCTCACACCCAGACACAGAATAAAGACAAAAGGTGAACAATAAAATGATCAGTTATGTGTGTGAAATTAAGGAAAAGCCAATATAAGGTAAATATATCTGGACTATACGCTAGAACATAGAGATGGGTAGATAATGAATGTTCACAGTCCAGTAGATTCATGGAATGTATTCTTTTGGTATGTCAAATTCACTAAGGACACCACTATATCCTCTGAAGGTGGGAAGAGCAAAGGAATGGATAGAGAGAGAGAGAGAGAGAGAGAGAGAGAAAGAGAGAAAGAGGGGGAGTGGGGGGGATGGGAGAGTAGATTACTCTGGACTGTCCTATGCTATTCTTCATTTTAAGCAGCTTGTTGACCTTTGCAGTCAAGCCTGTAGGTGTAGTTTAGCTTCTGCTGCAGAGCCTGCAGTAATTTTGGTGGCAACTGAAACACAGACAACAGAACAGGGAAAGAGGCAGAGTGGGTGTCTGTGTGTGACTGTGGGCAGTGTGAGGAGTGGGTTGCTTGCCTGTCTAGAAATGACCGCCTCTTCTAAGAATGAGTTTATATAGCCAATATTTACAGTCCATTCTGTGTCAGGAGGTCTGCTCAGAGTACCGGGGCTGAAGGTAATCCTGCCTTAAAATGCTATTTACCACAATCAAATCTAAACATTTACCAAGCATCATATGGCTGTCCATCTGTGTGAGGAAAGCATAAGCATATGTTGCAGAGACATAAGCTTGCAGTGACAAGTATCTGTTATCAGCTGCATGACTGCTAGCATAACAGGGCAGAGATTGTGATGGAGCTAAACTGATTGTAGGCTGCAGCGCTTACAGTAATAAATCCGATCCAATCAAAACCTGATAGGAACAGGTGGGCAAATAACTGATGAAAAAAGCTCTTGACACTGATAGTGAATGCTTATGTATAGAATATAGCAGCAGTGTAGGGAAGTGAAGCCTCATTACCCTGCTACTATTTCTTTAGCTTGTGCCACTGCCGCACAACCATTTATGTCTATTCTGTCCTAAATTATAATATGAAAAAAAGCATTATTTCTCATCAGCAAACCCCTCAATTGGGAACAGATGTTTCTCCCTCCCCAGGAAATGACTCGCTCCTTAGTAACAGAGGGTGGCGGCCTCGCTTTATTAAACATATAAAAAGCCTCTTAAATGATGTGATTCAGAGGAAATATAGGCTGATATTCATTCTTTCAAACTGAGGAATGCAAGTGCTGCTGAAATAATTACAGAGCATGAGTGTAAGAATAGTTGCTCACGACATGCTGTAAAAATATGATGCTTTAGACAGAGCTGCCTGGTGACATTCTTGGTAGGTCAGTGGGCAGTGGAGTAAACTAATTCTACTTACTTCTGCAAGTAACACACACACACACACACACACACATACACACACACAGAGAGTATGGGAAGTTCTTCTTGTCAGTGTGTGCTTTATTGTAAACAGTAATTCACAACCATTAATTTTGACCCTAATGATTTAATATCATGACAATTTCAGAAATAATAACAGTGAAATTATACAGTAATAAATTTTATGTAGGTCCACAGCTCCAGAGCTAAGTTTATGATCCGTAATAGTCCGTTAAATTGGAAATCATGACTTAAACTTTGTCTTTCTGATATAATGGAAATGCAATTAAGGTGTCAATATGTTTTCACTAAAGACACACACACACTTCAAATTATTTAATTAAATGTTTCAGTTGTGGAGGAAAATCAATAATTTTACAAATGCTCCTTCACTTTTTTTTTTTTTAACAGTTTAACTGTCAAAAACACAAACACTTTATAAATCTCTTACAGAAATGTCCAGGCTACTGTATATCTATAACTCAGTCAACTGTTTAATCCAGCAGGCTTAAGTGGCATCCATACTGTATTTCATTACATCTGATAAATGTTGATTCCACAGTGGTTTGTCATATAAACTTTCCAGGATGGATCATCTGACTTCAATCGTCATGTAATTTTGTCTTCAGAAAAGCACAGGTTCATGTTTTCAATGTAAAATATTCTGTCTCATTGAACAGCTGTGCATAAGATTATTCTTGCATTATGAGGCTTTTATGCACTGTGATTTATTGAGTACAGCTTGCACAAATCAGTGGATGTTGGAAATGTCTTCACTCATTTCGAAAGAAACTTCAAAACAAACAAAACCTGATTGCCACTTATTCCAAATTGAAGGAGTGAAACAGATTTGCAGCAGACATGGTTCTCATTATCATAGAAATGAATATGATGACAGATAATGAATATATGCTTCTTGATGCTCCACCACCAAGTGAAAATGAGCAACTTTGGAAATGCAGGAGGAGGGGAGAATATTGTGAAAGGTGGTGATAGAAATCAGCATTTGATACCATGCTTGTGTAAGACATTAGCATATGGAGAGAAGTAGAGGACAGACTGAAGGTCAGTTTTAGACACAGTTAGAGAGAGAGAGTACGGAAGAGAGAGATAGACAGTACATAACATACAGATCTTAGTACACATGCAATGTACACCATTTGATGACAGACCAAGCTTCACTGCTTAGAGATTTTATAGACAATAAAACAGTTGTAACCCATTATAAAAAAATCAAACAGATCTGTCTAAGTTTCTTGCTTTTTTAACAGGTGAAACTATCACTTCAGTGCACATTACCCACAGTGGATATAACATTCTAGACATATTATTAGCCTTCCACATTTTCACTCATGTCTGTATGTGATGTTATATCTGTTTCACCAAATTGCATCTGTACCTTTTATACTTAGTTATAAACAACACTTTGTTAATTCTTTCAAGATTTAATACAAACCCAGTCACACAATTATTAATATGTAATACAATATATTATGTATCCAGGCTTATTTTGTATCCAAAACTGGCCTTTAATTTTCAAGAAGCCTGACTGCACACTCCTGGTGGAAAAATGTGCATAATGTTAGCAGTATGGTTTCATAGTGCATGTATGTATCTAGACATTAGATCCATAAATTTGGAGTTTGGAGAATGTAGCCAACATTTGATATTATAGGAAGTTCTAGAGTAATCTGTTGGCAGAATGATTACTATAATTATCTTAAATATTTTGGCTCACAGTAGATTATGAGTTAGAGTGTACTTTTTTCTTTTGAGAATCAATTAAAATATGTTGATACAGCAAACTTAAATTAACAAAAGGTGGGTGTAAATAGTACAATTAGTTCCTGGAATATTTGCTTAATGTAGCTCTGTTACAAAGGTTCAGCTTGACACCACAATCTGTTCCCTTGACCAGGACAACATAAAGGTGATATGTGTATCTGGAATCTTTTATGTAAGGGTATATTTTCAGTGAGCCTGCTGAATGCAGTCTACTGTACATGACTGACTGCAAGCTCCAACTGCTGGTCTTGCTATTGGGAGAAATACAGTCTACATTATTTAGTCTGCTGTTCATTTGTATCTATTTGCATAAAGCAGACACCGCTATCAGAAGCCTTTAGATCTAATTGAATTACATTACACTTATTTATTCCACTTTAAACAGGTCACGTTCAATTTGTATCATCAAGGGAAAAGGAAAAGTTGCATTTAAATACACATATTGTAGTCTAATAGTTCTCCTGATAGGTCATTGTTTGCTTTACTTGAAGTGGTGTGCTCCATTTTAATCAGACTTAATGTCATGGTTTCCCTCTGTATGATGCAGTTCCCCTTTTCTTTTATTGTTCTAGGCTGTTTCTAGTTTCCTTAAAATCACTCTGTGTATTCCTTCATCTGTGTCCTTATCCAGGGCAACCTTTTGAAAAATTTATTGTGCATTTCTAAACCTTGTTGCTTATTTTCTTGTCTAAGTTACATGATATTTGTTATGACCCTGGCCTGTGCTAACTTTTATGAGTCTATATATGTCTGTTATAACCCTGAATTCCACCATAACCTGATTGTAATGGCCATTGCTTTGTACAATGTTATGTACACTCACTAGTAACCAAGTTTGTACATCAGACACCAAACCAACCTATATGCATTTTCTATGCTATCCATTTACAACAACCACAGCAACAACAACTACAACAATAATAACAATTATTACTAGTATCAGTATTGTCATGTCACAGCAAACCAGCAATTCCAATGCACCACGAACTACAAACATGGCTGACAACTACAACTCCCAATGGAACACACAGACACATCACCTTCTCCTGAGGACTAATCACACACACCTGTTCTCAATCACACTACACTACTTAAGAGACTCTCACACACACAGCCATTGTGAAGTATTATGCTCAGTTGACTTGTTGCTGTCGTTTACCAAGCCTTTAGCTGATGTCATTGTGCTGGTTTTTTGATTTTGTTATTCCCTCGACTTTGATTCTCTGCCTTGCCTAGTTTGGATTGTTTGCATTAATGTTTGATCGATTGATTTCTGCATAACCCTGTGGATTTGCCTGCCTATCTCTCATCTAATAAAGCTCTTATCTGCACTTGCATCTATCCTAACCTCCATTATGTGGTTTACGTGACAACTATATTCTTGCCTTCAGTTTAAGACTTGCCTTCAGTCTTGCCTTCAGACTTAAAGTGACCAGGACCAAAGGAATAGGGGACCAGGGAAGTGCTTTTATTTATATATATATATATAATGATTTACTATGTTTACATTTAGCAGAGGCTTTTTCCAAAGCAACATACAAATGAGGAACTACAAGCAAAGTGATATATAAGTAGTGCCACCTTACAATATAAAAGTTATTTTGTAGAAAAACAGTCTGACTCCTTCTGGCAGAACCTCTAATTTACTTGGAGGTTATTACATCTATACTGGGTATACTATCAGAATCCAACACATTTAATGCATAATCTCTTACAGGACCACAAGCAAATAAACATAATCTGAGAAAGGGGTCATGCTTAGTACTTGGCTGCTAATCCCCCTTGAAAAAGTTCCCTTCTACCACATATAACTTTCCAAAATGTATAAAACCACTATAAAGTGCACGTATAGAACTGAAAATCAAATAAAGAAACAATACAGTTTTCAGATGTCCTCAAATTTGCAAGAACATAGAAGAATGCTTGCTTGTCCTCCAGGGCTCTAACACTGCTACTTATTGCCTTTCACAGCTCTGTAAACAGCAAAGGACAGCAGTGGAGTTATAAAGCCTTGTGATGCATGAGCAGCTCTTGACCCTGGTCCTGTATTTTGTTTATTCGAGGGATATAGGCAGAAATGTGGTCTACAAGCACACACTTCATGCACAACACAATTCCCAGTAGTTTTGAAATTGTACTTTTTTTTTGGTATTGTTGTTTTTCACAGTGATTGTGTCCAGCCCTCTGTGGAAATGAACTGTGAGGTGTTTTCTTTGATTATTCTCAGTGTAACCTTTTAGGCAGAGAGGAGTATGAGGGAGGAATAAAAGCAGAGTGAAAAGCTCCATGCTGTGTGACTATTTTCACCTCGTTCAGCTGACACTCTCACTACAGACTTGTTTTGCACCGGAACAAAAAACTGCAAGATGAGTAAGGAGAAGAAAATGAGAGTAATCATAGATCCTCACTTTTGCATTCTTATTCATGTGAATAAGTCATTTTGTGTACATAACGATATTTAATTCTCATATAAATTTTAATAAGCATATACGTGGGTATAAAGCTCTTCTTGGGCAATTCCCACTGAAGTCATTGTGTGACGAGGTTGACACTCACTGTTTCATAAGAAAATGAAGGTAAGAGCAGCTGGGGGTAAAGACAGACCAATGAAGCACATTTGCAAATTTATTTCAGTGATAGAGACTTGAATGAGTGTTGAAAGTTCATACAGTCTCTCTGTTTTGGTTTTAAATTGCTATTATTTTAGGCAATCTTAAGTAATCATATTATTTTTTTTAACTAAGGGATTTAATTACTTCATGGTCTCTCATATGTCATTTCAAAGGAACACTGTAGCCTAGTCTATATATACATACACTATTATATACATACACTATATGGCCAAAAGCTCGTGGACACCTGACCATTACACCAAAATGATGGTCTTCCCCAAACTACTGCCATAAAGTTGGAAGCACACAATTGCATAAAATGTCTTCACTGGAACTAAGGGGCCCAAACATGTTCCAGCATGACAATGCCCCGTGCACGAAGCTGTAATGGGACATTAAAAAAGTGATGGTCAGGTGTCCACAAACTTTTGGCCATATAGCGTATGTATATTAAACTATGCTACAGTGTTCCTTTGAAAAGACATATGAGAGAGCATGAGGTAATTAAAGCCCTTAGTTAAAAAAACAATATGATTGCCTAAAATAATAGCAATATAAAGCAAAAATAGCATTGGTCATGTAAGGAATAACACAGAACAAACAGTTATACAAAAATAATACATACTGAGGTGGGTGTGATAGGGCCTGATGCAAGGTACAATCTGTAGTGTGGTTTTCCCTTTATACCACAGCAATTTGCCAATGATTGCAAGATGTAATTTATTAATGAACAATCCATCACCATTCCATCACCAGTATCTCTCTCTCTTTTCTTTTTTTCTCTTTTTAAACTCCTCTGTCCTGAAGACTTTTCTTTGCTGGGAAACTTTATAAAGCACTGACACTCAAGACTCCTTACATACAGTAAATGTCTCACGCTTTTTTTTTTCTTAAACAAAAACAGTTTTTAAAAAATCTGTTTATTATTAGTCTCAGATTACATGAAGCATCTAGCATACAAGTTCATGTGTATGAACTGTTACTATATACACAAGAATGTATTAGAATGAGTGAATTTCTATAAACCTATCTTTTATGTTACAGCCAGAACTACTGTCTGAGTTGTGTGGTTATACAAAAATAATGCACACCTACTGACCGATCAGATTAAAGAATTCAACTGTGCTGTGGTGTAAAGCAAAATGAAACAATGATAAAATTATAGATCATTGTCTTACTTTGATACATTTTGATTGGCATCTGTTTCAAGTTTATCTGAATTTGCAGAGGATGGTGACTTACAGTTTTGTATGAGACTATTAGGTCAAAATGTATTTTCTGATACAGTAAATCTTGTATTTAATGTTTCCTTTGTAATAACTACAAAATGTTGTAGCATCTTGTAATGGTCTCAAAAGAATGATATAATGATGATTGATATTCTTCCTTATTATAGTATTTCTTCAGAAATTTCAGTTTATCATAATTATATTTTTGCTGATTACCATAATTATATATATTTTTTGCTAAAGCCATTTATAAGCATGACTCATAATGGTGTTGAATTATATAACTGTCTTTTCCTCTAGCTGTTATTGTTATTTTCCACTTCACACCCTCATTCTCTCTCTCTCTCTCTCTCTCTCTCTCTCTCTCTCTCACTACAAAGAAAGCAACACCATTCAATCTTGCTTTAGTTCCTCTGTCATTAAAAGCAATGGCATTTGTCATCTGTCTCATCGCTCACCCTCACCAGTGCTTCATTTCACATACTGAACAGCAGCAGCTTTGGCTCGAGGTATCCAACTGCAGGTTTGTGATGAGCTGAGGTATTCTTGTTCTTGGCAGTGGATCACATCCAGGTCACTACATAAAAACAACCTCATATGAATAGAAGTGACGTTGAAAAAGGTGCGATGATAAAATGGGTGTTATGGATTGCGGAGCTGTGGTTATGGCAATTTCAAAATTCAGATTAGAAACAGGAGTGAGTGATACAATGGAAAACAGTGTGAGGATTGTTTGCTGTTGTGTACATTAATGACCTTTCTCTTCATTTTGAAGGGTGGATATGCAATTTATTTTCTTATTGCTTGTTTGAGCATCTGTATGTGCATGTGTAAGTTATCTTTTGTTAGTAGCCACTGTTTTCTGAGCTCCATTAAGGGCAGTTGTGTCCATTTGGAGCAAATGACTAACTTTTACAGCACTCCTGTTGCTTTATGATTGAAAGAATTACTTCAGACAACATGGCTAACACCTGAATAACAATGCAACCCACTACAGTATTACAGTGTATGCATACTTGCTCATTGTTTACTTTGTTTATATTTGTTTCTTTGCTGGCCTTTGGGTGCATTTGTTGTCCTGTCTGCCATTTAATACCTCAGAGAAAGAGGTTATCCTGTTAGATCAATGTCAGGCTCTGATTGCTTCCCCATACCTATAAATGGCTAGTAATTAAGACTGATGAATTAATTAGCAGTTTTGTAAACAGTTGGTTTGTTTGAGCAGAGGTTGTGATGAATTTAAAGACCTTCTGTCAACCTCATTTTAAATATCACTGCCAGCCCTCTGAATTTTAATTACAGCTTTTTCATTTCCATCACAATATGCAAATGGATTCCTGTTTCTTATACTGTATTGTAGGGAAAATTATCTGTTTGGGTTAAATTGTTGTATTCTCCACCAATTATATGTGACAGAAATTATCTGTTTAAATTGAGCTATTGTATTCTCGACAAAATATGCAGGATAGACTAGCAGATCAACTCGAAAGGGGAAATTTGGCTAATTTAGTATTTCTGATCAACTATTTGTACAGCGATAAGTTGAACTTAGCATATTCATTAATTATGCATTAGATATTACCTCCGTGGCCGCCAGCAATAATATCCTCAATACAGTGAAAAATTATTTGAAGAGCAGGTAGCAAGATCGACAAATCAAGGCAGTGGCCCTTGTAAACAAAAAAGACGTGTGTTTCAAACAGACGAAACTTTATTGAACTATTCTACAACACAGAATCTAATCTAACACAAACACACACAGACGCAAGCAGAGGTGAAAATGGTTTAACAGAGTGAATTAAGTTTATAACAAAGGATGTTATTTCACAGACCATGACCTGAACAACCATCACTTTTATCAATCTAATTTCACTTCTTTAGAAGGGCTTTAAACTTCATATTATATGCACCATCTTAGCTAGATTCTGAAGGTACTGCACTTGCTTGTTGAGAGGGTTTCCTTGTTCAGTCGTGGTCTTGAGGGGATTCTAGCGAAGGTTATTTGTTCGTCTGGTCGGAGTTTGAGTGGAGTCTCGGAAGGCCAACCGGAATGCTGAATGGAACTGTACTGCATCTAGTATGAGGGGTGTTTGGAGAGTTGGCGGCGTGAGTTTTGAAAAGCTGAGGTGCTCTAGGCTGGGTCTCCGAGCATATGTTGATTGAAGACTCCCGCTGCGAATCAACTTAAGACAGAAGAAAGCAGAGAGTTGGATTTGAACTCTTTCTGGCTAGTCCCACCCTCTAAGGGTTCCAACCAACCAGAGATCGTCTTATGGCTGGGTGTAAGCCAAATGCCCCGCCCATGATATTACTCAGTCCGTTGTCACTGCAGATGGGTAGTTCCATGCTTTTTCATGATGCGTGGATTAAACTTTGTCCAAAATCCTAACATATACATATAATGACATACTATCTGAATTTCCTTACTTTTATCTATCAGAAAATTATTCCATGAACACATACATATCACACACAACATATGTGAAGTACACTATTAATAGTAAAACAATAATCATACTAGTACTACTATACTAATACATGCTAAATAAATGAAACAATTAGTGGTAACTTTGTGGTTATAAGCACAATATGTCCCGAAGGAAGCAAGGCAGAAAATAGGTGATTGCAATTGTTTTACAGATGTATTAATTTTCACAGTCATTGTTTCTGTGGACTGCCCTGATTGTGATATGTGCTGATTCAACAAGAGAAGGTGGGGGGGGGGCTCCTCCCCCTTTCTTCCTGCAGTTATCACTTTATGGGTGAAGGACCTTAGGTTTTATCTGTTAGGTAAGCCATCTGGTTTTGATGAGTCCAAGAGAAGGGCTTTATTCTCAACCCACTTGTGGCATTCTGGGGGCTTGAGTTATGCTTTTACTGCAACATTCGGCCAGGTAGCCACTCGGACAAAGGGCGCTAGTGTTTACTAATGGTGGGTTTGTCCGTCCACCCCGGAATTGTTGGGACCAGTCACGACAGCTTCTTTGAATTATGGTTTGAGTGGTCAAGGGCTGTTTAAATGGAATGTCTTATCTTCTCTTGTTACCATCTCTGCTACCTGGTTCGATCCTACAACTGGTCTGTATTGGATGCAGTTTCATCGGTCATCCACTCTGCTCTCACCCATCTGGAGAGCAGGGACTCTTATGTCAGGCTGCTCTTCCTGGACTTCAGTTCTGCCTTTAATACAATTGTCCAGCAGACTCTAGTCAATAAACTACTGCTGCTTGGATTGAAACCATGACTTTGTAACTGGTCCTGGACTTTTTAACAAACAGGCCACAGTCTGTTAAAGTATATGGCATCTCATCTTCACCTATCATCCTTAACACCGGCTCCCCCCAGGGATGTGTCCTGAGCCCCCTGCTGTACACGCTATTAACATATGACTGCTCAGCTAAATAACTGGGCAATCATATTGTGAAGTTTGCTGATGACACGGCTGTTGTGGGATTGATTTTTACAGACAGGAGGTGGAAGAACTTGTGGACTAGTGCAGAGTAAACAGCCTCTGCATTAATGTGGGGAAGATGAAGGAGATGGTCATGGATTTTAGGAGAAGAGGCTACACCCCCTCTCCATTCTTCATCGGAGGAGCAGCTGTGGAAACTGTCTCCAGTTTCAAGTATCTTGGGGTGCACATTTCCAATGACTTTACATGGGTCATTAACACAGCAGCATTATAAAAAAAGGCCCACAAATGCCTGTATTTTCTTAGGAGGTTGAAGTGGGCTGGTCTCAGCACTCTGGTTCTGTTAGCATTTTACCGGTGTGTGGTGGAGAGTACACTCACCTTTTCCATCACTACCTGTATGGGAACTGTTCTGCTGCTGACAAGAAGGCGCTGCAGAGGGTGGTCAAATCTGCCCCAAAATAAATCACAGAAGCCTCTCCTCCATTGTGGACATTTACAACAGCAGGTGCAGAAGCAGAGAATCCTGTATTATTAAGTATTATTGCCCACCCGGCAAAACTCCTCCCCTCAGGCAGGAGGATAAGAAGCATTAAAGCCAGAACAACAAAGCTCAAATGCAGCTTCTTTCCAGAGGCTGTAAGACTCATGAACTCCCTGCCTTAGTTACTGATCTCTCCTTATGTTTATACCTCTTATCTCATTATGCTGTGCTGCTTTGTCATAATGTTGCTCTGGTTTAATATACTAATATGATGCGCTGCTTTTTAAAACTTGTTGCTTAGTTATTAATTAGTAGGTTTTAGTTTTTTGTCTATTATTTATTTTCTATATAGTACGTTGCTGGTCCTGAGAACATATTTCTTTCTTATGTGACAACATGTACAGAATGACAATAAATAAATACCTACCTACCTACCTACCTACACACACACACACACACACACACAACAGGATCAACTGCTCGTGCCAGTTAAACAGCAAGTGCCAGTTAAAGACTGTTCTTTATCCAGGGTGATTTGGTCTACCTCAGTTCATTCATTCATTTATCTTCAGTAACTGCTTTATCTTGGTCAGGATCATGGTGAATCCAGAGCCAATCCCAGTAACATTGGGTGCAAGGAAAAAGAATTCACCCTAGATGGGATTTCAGTCCATTGCAGGGCACACATTCACACTTACATGGGAGAATATGTGAATCGCACAGACAGATCCCCAAGCTCAGGATTGAACCCAGGACCCTGGAGTTGTGAGGTTGCAATGTTCTACCTCATTTTACCATATACCCCAGCTGTCTGTCATAAATACTTATCAGATAAAACAATACCAGGGTGGTTCAATTTGAATATTCTGGTCAATGGTAACATACATTTTTATATCTCCCACACTCTTGCATGTAGGGAGACATTTTCCCTCCACTACTGCATATAGTGGAGATATTATTTACATCTATCTCTGATGCTGTTCCAATTGCCTCATGTACTAACTTATCTGTTCTATCCTCATGTTCCTTTCACTTTACAAAAGCAGAACGTAAAAAAAACCAAAAAACATACTCCAATTCGGAAAAAGTTGGCGCAGTAGGGAAAATGCTAATAAAAACAAAGAGGAGTGATTTGTCAATGTACTTTGACTTGTATTTTTTATTTTATTTTATAAAGACAAGGTATTTGATGTTTTACCTAATCAACTGCATAGCCTTTTGAAAATAAATGTTTATTTTGAAATTGATGCATGCAACACATTACAAAAAAGTTGGGACAGGGGCAATTTAGGACTAATAGCGATGTGACAAGTTGAAATAAGAAGGTGATGTGAAACAGGTGAGGCAAAAATCTAATCATACTATACAAGGAGCCTCCAAAAAGGTCTAGCCCTTCAAGAGCAAGGATGGGTCAAGGCTCGCCAATCTGACAACAGATGTGTCAGTGAATAATCCAACACTTTGAGAACAACATTCCCCAAAGACAAATCGGTAGGATTTTGGGCACGTCACTTTCTACAGTGCATAGTATAATTAAAAGATTCAAGGAATCAGGTCAAATCTCGGTGCGTAAAGGGCAAGGCTGAAAACTGATTGTGAATGCACCTGATCTCTGATACCTTAGACATCTCTGTCTTAAAAACTGTCATGATCTTTGTCAGTCAACACCATTCGCTGCTGTATCCACAGATGCAAGTTAGGGCTTTACTATGCAAAGCAGAAGCCATACATCAATACTGTCCAGAGGTGCCGCCGACTTCTCTGGGCTCAGTCTCATCTGAGATGGACAGTAGCACACTGGAATCATGGTCCGACGAGTCAACATTTCAAATAGTTTTTGGACAAAACAGCTTGTCATGTTCTCCGGGCCAAAGAGGAAAAGGACCATCCAAGCTGTTATCAGTGTCAGGTCCAAAAGCCAGTGTCTGTCATGGTATGGGGGTGTGTCAGTGCCCATGGCATGGGTAACTTGCACATCTGTGAGGGCACCATTAATGCAGAAAGATATGTACACATTTTGGAGCAACATATGCTGCTATCTAGACGTCGTTTTTTCCAGGGACAACACCAAACCACATTCTGCCCAGATTTCAAGCACATGGTTGCATAAGCAGAGAGTACAGGTGCTGACCTGTCTCTGATTGAGAATGTGTGGCGCATTATGAAGCACAAAATAAGGCAACAGAGGCCCTGTACATTTGCAAAGTTGAAGAAATACATAATGGATGAAATGGGGGACATTCCGCATGCTAACTTAACCAACTGGTGTCTTCAGTGCCCAAATGCTTAATAAGTATTATTAAAACAAAAGGTGATGTTACACAGTGGTAAAGAGTCTACTGTCCCAACTTTTTAGTGTGTTGCAGTCATCAGATTTTAAATGAGTGTATATTTCCAAAAAGAAATTTTAGTAAAGCATCAAATAATGTGATAATAATGTGTTTTCAATATAGCACATGGTGAATTGAATTTTCAAATGACTTTTTTGTTGTTGTTTTTTGCATTTTCCATACTGTCCCAACTTTTGAATTGGGGTTGTACATACTTGTCTTCATTTTGTTAGACATGGCTTAGCTAAACCTCTAACAAAGCAAGGTTAGATTGTTTAGACATTCAGGTTTAAACAAATAAGCTGAATAATATTTTGAAAAACCCAAGTTCATAATATCCAGAATATTATTCCCTGTGGTACAATTAAAAATAAAATATACAGTATCTCACAAAAGTGAGTACACCCCTCACATTTTTGTAAATATTTGGTTATATCTTTTCATGTGACAACAC